>JARHVA010000799.1:105000-1305000 GCA_037957365.1 Torreya grandis
TAGTCATTATTCATGTGATGAGGTGGAAATGGTAAGTTAGCAATGAATATGTAAGTGATGTGGCAAGTGATACATGTGATGATGTGGATTGTGGATGAGTTGACATGGCCCATGGAAGAATATATATGAGATAAAGCTGATGTAAATGGAGTGGGACATCCCACTCGACTAAGGGACAAGTTGGATGTCTTTAGTGATTCACATGATTTACTTATAGTGAAAAATGAAAAGCATATATATATGGAGCATTTCTTAGTTGGCCTCATGATCTTGAGTGGTAGAAAAGTGCCAAAGGTGAGTGAAGCACCAATTTTGGAGGCATGTGAAAGTGGAGGATGATTTATCAAAGTGGAAGATCCACTTTTGACCTTTGCACAAGACAAATAATCTTGCTACTATGGACCAATAGTGATCCCACTAAGGGTGACACATTCTTCCTTATTCATGAAGTTTCACCCTCATTTCTTTATCCTTTTCATTTGCAAATTCTATAAAATAAGACCTCTTTCATTTGTAGAGTGTTTAAGCAAGTAGCTAAGTTGTATGAAGCTAGTAAGCTTGTAGTTAAGCTTTGTATGCTTGAGAGTTGTGCAAAGGCACTGAATCTCTATGGAACAAGCTTCTCTCCTATGTAGTATATTGGTGATGCTCCTATGAAGGATTTATCTATAAGTGTGTTTTAATTGGTGTTAATTATCAATAATACATTGAGCTACTTTGGAGTGTGGGGTTTTTCTCCCAAAAGGGTTTTCCTATGTAATCACATGTTATGGTATGCTATTATTTTAAGTTATATGTGTTTCTTATAATTTTGTATCAAGTAAAAATTAGTTTTCATATTATCCTCTCTAGGTTAGTGTAAGGAATTGTTTTCATGATCTCATATTCCTTTCAAGTGGTATCAAAGCTAGGCCAATTTTGGTTCTAGTTATGGGTGGTTAGATTTTTTGCGCTAATCTAGTTTTGAGTGGGAGGTTGTGTAAAAATATATTTGGAGTTTTTTGTTGAAATAATTTTAATGTGGAAATCACATCAGGGAGAATGGATCTTGAAAAAAATATAGGAAGTAATTTTGAGATGTGAAATCTGAAAATGGAAGATATGTTAGTTGATCAAGATCTATGAGATGCCATTGATGAGAAGGTTCAAAAATTTGTAGATCTAGCTAAAGCATCTAAGTATGATGTGATGGCCAGAAAGCCAAAGGTCTCCTTAGATTTTGCCTTGAAAATTTTATACTGATTAATGTCCATGAAGAGACCACAACAAAGAATTTGTGGAAGAAACTAGGTGAGATATACCAAGCTAAATCTCTTGTTAATACAATTTTCTTGAGAAAGAAGTTATATTATTTGAGAATGGAATAAGGTGGAAAAATTTTAGACCATCTAAAATCATTTAATATGTTGGTGGCTCATTTAGTATCAGTTGGTGTGACATTGGATGAGGAAGAGAGATGTCCAATTTTGCTTTGTTCTTTGTCTGACTCATAGGATTTTCTTGTTATGGCTATAGGAAGTACTTATATAACCATGAAAGTTGAGGATGTTGTAGGTTATTTGATTTATAAATAAATGATAAGGAAAGTTTCCATCAGTGCCAAAGAGGCCCTGAATGTTTGAGGAAGATCTAAAGAAAGAGGCATGAATAATGAGAAACATGAGAAGTATAGATCCAAGTCTAAGGGGAGATCCAAATCTCCTAGAAAGCCCAAGGTGAGATGTTGGAATTATAGAAAACATGGTCACCACTGATCAGATTGTAAATAATAAAAGAAGCATGATTTTGATTTTGAATCCAAGAAGATAAATAATGATGTATTCATTACAGCCTTTAAAACCCATCCAGGTAATGATGCATGGTTAATTGATTCAGGTGCATCTTACCATATAACCTCTAATAGATATTGGTTTTTTAAGTATGAATAATTTGATGGAGGTAAGGTGTACTTGGGTGATAATTTTTTTCTAACCATTATTAGTCGTGGTAGAGTTAAAATCAGAATTCCAAATGGAAGGATTAAATGGTTTGATTGAGTGTTGCATATCCCTAGGATAGATCATAACTTATTATCTATGAGAAAACTAATAGATGAAGGTGTGTAGGTTATCTTTTCTAAAGTAGGTTGTAAGATGGTTAGAGGTGCTATGGTGATAGCTAAAGGTGTTAGGATTTGCATTTTTATAAGCTTGATGCATGCATGGTTGAGTGCAATAGTACTTCTCTAAAGACTAAATATAATACTAATCCATTAGATAAAGAGGTAATTACTATTTTTATAGATGGTCATGGTTTTTGGGTTCCTAAGGGTGCTCATTATATGGAGTTAAAATTCATTGCAGAGAAGACTATGTTATGGAACTAGAGACTTGGCCACATTGGAGAAAAAGGTCTTAGGGCCTTGAAGAATAAAAACCTTGTTGAAGGTTTGACAGATTACAATCTTGAATTTAACTTCCATGAGTATTGTGTTTATGGTAAACAAAACCGCATTCAATTTTACTCAAGTTCTCATAAATCTTGTGGTGTATTGGATCTTATTCATTATGATATTTTTAGTCCTCTTAATTTTACTTAAATTTTAAAATCCACATTTATGTTTAATTTATTGATGATTATAGTAGAAGGACATGGGTTTATTTTATAAATAGTAAATATAAAGTTTTCAATCATTTTAAAGAGTTTAAAGTAATGGTCGAGTTATAGATTGGAATGAAAATTAAGTGTTTGAGGATTGATAATGGTAGTGAATTTCATCTAAAGATCTTGGTATATTCTATAAAGATTGCGGTATACAGAGACATAATACAACTCCATATTCACCTCATCAGAATGGAGTTACAGAAAGAATGAACATGACACTAATGGAGAAGGCTAAGAGTATGCTTAGTGGTGCTAGACTAGAAGAAAGGTTTTGGGCCAAAGATATAGCCACTACTTTATACCTAATCAATAGGTCTCTAAAATCAACACTTGTTGATAAAATTCCCATGGAGGCATGATTT
Organism: Torreya grandis; assembly: GCA_037957365.1. Classification (NCBI taxonomy): domain Eukaryota; kingdom Viridiplantae; phylum Streptophyta; class Pinopsida; order Cupressales; family Taxaceae; genus Torreya; species Torreya grandis. The sequence continues at coordinate 108,006 of JARHVA010000799.1, forward strand.
GTCCATAAGCCTTCATTGAGACATATTAAAGTTTTTGGTTGTGAGGCATATGCACATGTGACAAAGGATAAGTGGATAAAATTGGAGAACAAGGCTATGAAATGTATCTTCATTGGTTACAACTATGGCTTGAAAGGATATAAGATTTGGGATCTGATAGCACAGTAAGTAATATATTATAGAAGTGTTAAATTTATAGAAACTAAGCCTTCTTTTGTTATACAACATCTAGAGCAAACAAAAAGAAATAAGTGATTTAACTTCCTCGTATGCCTGTAAAATTTGAATCTAAGCCATGATAGAGATAAGAAGTTGAGGAGAGCTCATGAAGCTCTAAATATTTTGAAGAGGAGGTAGATGAAGAAGAACCTACACATCAACTTGTTTGAATGTATACAAGGCATAGACAACCACCAGAAAGGTATTCTCCTAATGATTGGTGATATATATTTTCTTTGAGTACTAACATTGATGAATCAAGATTTGTAGAAGAAGTTTTAGGTATGAATGATGCAGAGTCCTATAAGATTGATATGGAAGAATAAATGGTAGCTTTGAATAAATAATGATGCATGGGACCTTGTACCATTACCTAAAAGACGTAAACATGTTGGATGACAATGGGTGTTTAATAAAAATATTGGTTCAGATGGTAGTGTTGAAAAGTATAAAGCTCAATTGATTACAAAAGGTTACTCTCAGGTTGAGGGTGTTGATTATGGTAAGATTTTTTCTCCTATTTATAAAATGGCATCCATTAGATTATTGATTTATATTGCAAAAACTTGTGATTTATAGATTGAGCAAACAGATGTGAAGACTACTTTTTTTCATGATGATTTGGAGGAGGAAATTTATATGGCATAGCTAGATCACTATGTGGTGAAAGGTAAGAGAAATTTGGTTTTCAAGTTAAATAAATCCTTATATGATCTTAAATAGAGTCCTAGGATGTGGTACCAATAATTTGATACATATGTATTGAGTTTGAGGTTTGAGAGATCTAAATCTAAGCATTATGTTTATTATAAAACTGATGGTGACCATTTCCTAGTTATTGCCTTATATGTTAATGATATGTTGTTTGTTGGCAATGGGAAAGTTTTGATTTTAGAGATTAAATATCAACTCTTAAAAAATTTGAAATGAAAGATATTGGTGCTGTCTTGTTATGGAGATTAGAAGAGATAGACATAAAAAAAAGCTATGTCTTGGCTAGAGTATGTAAATTCAATTTTATAGAGGTTTAACATGCATGATTGCATACCATTGTGTGTTCCTTTTTCCATTAGAATGAAGTTATCTACTATAAAATGTCCTACATCCCCATAATATATGGAAGACATGAGTAGTGCCTTACCAGAGTGCAATTGGAAGCTTAATATATGTTATGGTCTACACTAGACCAAACATTACCCAAACAATGGGAGTTCTTTCCTGTTATATGTCTAATCCTAGTAGAAATCATTGGGATGCAGTTATAAGAGTCTTTAGATATTTTTGAGGTAAATCAAAGTATTCCTTATGTTTTAATGGTAACATGATTGGAGATAATCATCCTCTTGACATTCATGGTTGTGTGGATTCATATTAGGCAGATGATGTTGATAGCAGAAGATCCACTAGTGCTTATGTGTTGACTTTATTTGGTGGTGCAATGAGTTGTATGAGTAATCAATAGGTTATGGTCTATTTGTACAATATAGAAGCAAAGTATATGGTATCTAATCATGCTTGTAAATAATCCATTTGGCTTAAGAGACTATGTTCAGATATTGGGTTGAAATAGGGTACAGTGATATTTTATTATGACAGTCAAAGTGTTATTTTCCTAGCAAAGAACCCAATATTTCATGCTAAGACCAAGAATATTGATTTACAATATCATTTTATGAGATACATGTTTGAGGATGGTAGGGTGGAAATGATAAATTTAGAGACTTTGATAAATGTTACAGATTCATTGACTAATCCCATGAGCACATAAAAGTTTAGATGGTGTTTGGAGTCTATGGGCCTCTTGGCCCTTAGATGTTAAGTTCATGTTGGTACGGTTCCTCTAGGTCTTGGAAGGTATTTGATAAGTGGGAGAATATAAGGAATCAAGGTATCTCAACCTTGATAAGTTAGGACACTATTCACAAGTTACTATTAGCAAATGACTATTTATGAGTCACTATTCACGAGTTATTATTCATAGTCAATATTCATGTGATGAGGTGGTAGTGGTGAGTTGGAAATGATTGTGTAGGTGAGGTGGTAGGTGATGAAGGTGAGGATATAGGTGATGATGTGGATTTTGGATGAGTTGGGATGGCCCATGGAAGAATCTACATGAGATAAAGTTGATGTGAATGGAGTGGGACATCCCACTCCACTAAGGGACAAGTTTGGTGTCTTTAGTGATTCACATGATTTAATTTTAGTGAAAAATGACAAGGATAGATATGGGGTGTATTTATTAGTTGGCCTCATGATCTTGAGAGAGAAACAAGTGCCAAAGGTGAGTGGAGCACTAGTTTTGGAGGCAAGTGAAAGTGGAGGATGATTTGTCAAAGTAGAGGATCCACTTTTGACCTTTGCACAAGACAACAAAGTTTTCCACTATGGATCAATAGTGATCCCACTAAAGGTGGTGTATTTATTCCTTGGTCATGAATTTTCACCCTCATTCCTTTATTCTTTGCATTTGTAAATTCTATAAAGTAAGACCTCTCTCATTTGTAGAGTGTGTAAGCAAGTAGCTAAGTTGTATGAAGCTAGTAATCTTGTAGTTAAACTTTGTAAGATTGAGAGTTGTGCAAAGGCACTGAAGCTCTATGGAACCAATATCTCTCTTATGTAGTATATTAGTGATGCTCCTATGAAGGCTTGCTCTGTAAGTGTGTTGTAATTGGTGTTTATTATCAATAATACATTGAGTTGCTTTAGAGTGTGGGTTTTTTCTCCCAAATGGGTTTTCCCCACATAATCACATCTTATGATATGCTATTTTTTAGGTTATATGTGTTTCTTATAATTCTATATCAAGTCCAAATTTGTTTGCATATTCTCCTCTCTAGGTTAGTGTAAATAATTGTTTCTATGATATAATATTCTTTTCATATAATTTATCAAAAGTAAAGAAAAAATAAACTCATTAACATGGTTCCACGGAAGAAGAATAGGCACACAAAAATGTTTCCAAAAATAACACTACAAAGGTTTTGCTAATGTGCAAAAGTAATGCAAAACAATGCAAATAAATTGTGCATCTAGACACTATCACCTTACATGAATTATATGTACACATATGGATCTTATCTCCTTTTAAACTTACATGATTTGTATGGGTTTGACATTCACAATTTTCTATCAGTCACCTAAATGAATTCCATAATATGTGTTTAGCCTACTCAAAATAATATTCAAACTATGTCCAAATCATCATATCAATATTATTTCCTTTTGGATAGAACCATCATACTTAATTTTTTCCAAAATTATGTACTTGTCCAAACATGACAAACTCATTTTATGCCAATTAATATCACTTTTCAAATTCAAATCCTTCTTAAGAATTAACCCATACATTTTGTTTATTGGTGGCATGAAAAAGTACATAAAGAGTCCCATATAAATACAAACTTTGTCTAAGCCTCTTTTCTATCTATAATTTTTCAAGCAAGCCTAATATACACATCTCAAAATTTGAAGGGACTTATATATTATTTCTAATTAAAACATTAGCTACAAGGAGCAGATCCTATTTAAGTATGAAGTACCTCAAACCCAAGCCAAAGTTATAATTTATTAAGGCATCATAATCTATATCATAGGTTGTATTCAATAAAGGAACATTGTACACACACACACCTAACAAGAATAACTATCTATGGTTTGAATTCCATTTGAGTATTATATATGTAGGCAATGTTATGTCATTTATCGGGGAGCGGTGGGGGCTGGCTCAACCTAGGGGCTAGCTCAACCCACCTTCTTTATCCTTTTGCAAACAAAAACCTAGTATTGAAAGTAAACACAAGGATTTAAAGAGAAGGACACATGTTTTTGGAATTGTACATACATGTGGATACTGAAGATCACATAAGAGAAAACGTAAAAGGAGGTGTAGATTCTTATACATAACTAATGTAGGAAGACTCACTCAGATGAAACCATTAGGTTGGAGAACATGGTGTAAGTTGGTATAATCTAGAGGATAAAAAAATCATCAAGGTGCATCTAGATACTTCATTCCTATTTTTAGTGACTCAATATAGTTTCATGTCATTCTTATCACTTGGATTTAGTCTCAGACATGCAAAATATAAAAACACTCTAAGCATATTAACCCCCCTAGTATTTTCATAACAGTAAGTGCAATTTCCAAATCAGATTCTACCATTTACATTCATATTTATGTTTATTATTAGATTACATATAACATAAATTGGTTTCATAGTTTATATTGTTAAGTTCATCAATAAAAAATAATGTAAAATATATTGGTGAACCATTTATTGTTTTAAACATAGCCAAACCCTAAGTTTCCTTTAGTGTTTATTCCTTATTTTTAGGGTTTCAAATATTTATCTTAGGGTTTTAGTTCTAATTATTTTATTTCCCCATATATAAGGCAATAAATATTTTTCACCTTGGTTGTATCCTTCATGTTTTCATGATTTCATGCCATCTCAGAAGGCTATTTTCCTTGTCTTTATAAGGTGAAGTGTTAGAGTAAGTGGTGCACATATTTAGCATAATCAGATTCCTTTGGTTCTGTCTAAAATTATTAAAATATATGCAATAAATGTTCATTTTTATTATTTTTATTTTGATTCTAAAATTACTAATGTGTATTTATAAATAGAATATTATTTTGAAATACCTGATTCAAAATATGTTAAACAAGATAATCATGAATACCAAGATAAGATCCATCCTAATGACATTAATGGGGTAGATCTTGAACAAGTTAAAGCATTGTCTAAATTTTAAAATCAAATTCATCAAAATCCTCAATAATTTAATAAGGATTTAAAATTAATCCTAACATCTAAATCTCATAAAAATCTAAGGTTTTCACATCTAAAAAATAACAAAATTATCCCTTTAGTATTATTAATCAACCTCGTAGAGGTGCCAATTATGCCATAGGTGTTCATACTACAACTATTGCTTCTATTCTTACATATACACATTCAGTTACACATGTGATGCCCACCAAAGGTTTGTGGGAAACATAATGTTTATCTCATATTACTATGTTTATTCATATACAATCAACCTTTACAGATCCCATCATGATTAAGCATGTGACATCATCATCCTCACCTACTGAATGATCACTCAATAAAAATGTCACAAATATGTAGGATAAGGTGTTATAGTTAGATCAAGTTGCTTATAGAGATAGTCATTTAATGGATTCACATGTTTTTCTCAATAATATATTATCCCCAAATATTTCAGCTTATCCCAAACCTATAGGATTCATAGCTCCTAGCCTTTCATTATATGATGGTAAAGGTGATCTAAAGAAAAAACTAAGATCATTTTATGTAGTATGTTTGGAATATGCATCTAATGACATATTTTTGACCAATTTATTTCCACAAATCCTTAAGACTATACTTTTAAATGGTTCTATGATCTCCCATTCCAATCAATTAAGAGATTCAATCTTTTGGTAGAGCAGTTTCTAGAAAAAAAATTATCAATACCAATGAGAAATTATCTTACACTCTAATTTCGAAACTTAATCAAGAATCCAATGAACCAATTAGTGATATGTGATTTGGTATAAGACTATGCTCTCTAAAATTAAAAATATTATTATCTAAAAATTAGTTAAAATACATCTTGAAGGAAAAAGTAAATTTCTCCTCTCCATAAGTCCATTCTATTCAATAAATTAATATCATTTGATGAGTTATGCTAAACAATTAGAGATTGAGAAGTTAAGCTTATAATTTTGAACAAGCTCAAATATGTGCTTAATACTAAAAATACATAAACTTCAATGTTTCAAAGTAAACCAAATTACAAGGTTAAACCAAATGATCATAATAATGAGGCAAATAAAAATTTATTATTGTATCATTGCCTATTAATCAACTTGTTCTATCTACTCCACAAAAGAGGAAATTTTAACAATTACATTAACCTAATCATATCCTATCACCAAAGTTACTAGAGTGCAACCTTATATCTCTCCCACCACCATAATAAGTTTATATGAGTAGACCCACACTTAGAGGATATGCTAGTAATGCACACTATGACTATCATCGATGTGCCAAGCATTCTACAAATAAATGATTTGAGCTAAGGCATAATATACAAGATCTCCTTGATGACAAAATTATTGATCTTATAAAATATATAGAGGTTATAAGAACACAACTTAATGGGAATTTAAATTTGAAAATAGTTAATAGTCCTCTTCCAAATCAAGTAGCAAAATAGTCTAATAATATTACTGGGGTGCATGTAAGCTATAACACACATCCCCCTCCTTCAAAATATAATCACCCATTAGAAATTAATATTGTTACGATTAAAATCATATCATTAAAATGACCAATAATTACATTTTATGATATTTAGATTATGGAATATGACTATAATATCAATTTAGTGTTTGTATGAGCCTATGTCAACTCTGAGTCTATTCATAGTGTCATGGTAGATAACAATTCAATTGAAAACACTTACACAATGAAAATTCTAAATACTCTTGGATATACACATGAGGATTTGATGGAAACAAAATATAGTAAAAGGATTCAATGGATAGAGATGAAACCCCATGGGATGCATTTTGCTACCTCTTAAGGTAAGTCCTGTAGTAGTTACTAGTTTATTCCTAGCCTTATCAAGAACATGTGTATTTGAAAAAAAATTAGGATTCCCTTGGATTCACAAAATCCATGTAGTACCATATTAGATATGTCAAGTATATACATGTTATTCAGGTGGTCATAGTTTTAGGTATTCGATATGAGTATCATATTCAACTAAAGGCATTTCCTCTTCCACCCACACCACCACTTGTTGGACCCCATCATGCCCCTTAAACTTTCATATGGGGACCCTCTTGTAAGATTAAATAAGCCAACTTGGTACCCTGATTAGTTCACTAGAGTATTCACATGAGTATTTTCTTAGTTCCTATGTGTATCTTTTTCAAATTTTATAATCCAAATTATCTAAGTCCCAAATTTCTCATGATTTGATTTGATTAGACTTATAATGCAAAATTTAAGTCAACAAATTGAACTTATTTTATCTCTTTATATCTCATGTTTGGGTTTTATTTCAAAGGAATAACCTAATCATGCCCTTTTTGAGTGTTTTTTGTGGACCTTTATGTATTATTCTAGGTTTCAAAGACCATTGTAGGCCTTTTCAAGACCCAAAAGCATAGTTTTGGGACCCTTTGGTATAGTTATAATGTATTCTTAGTGATTTTAAGCCTTCACAAGCTTCATAAGCTCGAAGGGGATCATAAATAGGCCCAAGTTCATAATCAAAGTCCACAAGCACAAAAGTGATCCATGTGGCTCAGTCCCATTCACTTGAAAATTTCAACAAATCAAAAAATTATTTAAGTCTATGGTGGGCCCAACCTCTCCCAAATTTATCAGAGTCTAGGAGACTGCATCCAATTAGAGGATGTCATTTATGAGGGAGATAATATTGGGGTTTCTTAGAGATGTCAAACCACATGAGCCTAGAACTAATGGTGTGAGGACATGTGGAGGATGACAGTCCCTAATTTTCTCAAACTTGTTAGTTGTCAAGATCCTAAGATGAATTAGATTGAGACATGAGGTCCTAGATTCAATGATAAGAATTAAATCAATCAAAAATGGCTAAATGTTAGAGAAGGCATAAAGGAAAGGTTTAAACTTATGTTTTTTAAGTTTTTAAACTTAGTCTCTTAGTTTTTAGAACCCAAAAATAATCTAAGGTCATCACGTGGACCTGTCAGTCTTCTAGAGCAAAAAATTAGAGAATCAACAAGGTGTTCATGCATTTCCTAGAGTGACATCATCTTAGGGTCTTGTACCTATCAAAAATGATAGATCTTGGATCTAATTAGAAGGTGCCATGTAAAATTATAAGTCCTGAGGGTGGACTCACATGTTGGCACAATTGTCAGAGCCCAAGAGAGCCCAACCCAATGAGGGAATGCCATATCAACCAAAGGTAGAATGGTCAGTCTCCTAGTTCTGATAGAAGTGTCAAAACCCAAGAGAGCCCGACTGAGTAGAAAGACATTGCATGTCATGGATGTCAGAGGTGCCCAGATCTAACTAATGAGATCACCTCTATGTTAGATGTGTCAATATCCTTGTCTTGATAGAGATGTCAGAGCTTGGGAGAATCTGAAGTAATTAGAAATTTCCATATTTCCTATTACCAAGATTATCAGTCTTTCAAACCTAACAAAAGTGTCAGGGCCTAGGAAAGCCTAATTTATTGAAGTGTCCCACATGGTAGGTCTATACACATTAGTAGGTTGGGTTCTTGAGGCCACAAGAAGGCCAAAATTAAGTATAGGTAGAGTTGAAGGGGCTAATCAAAGGATGCCACATGTCCCAAGTTGGTACTTCACCCTCCTAAATGTATAATAACAAAGTGTTAAGCTATGCCTAGGTGTCAACCATTGTAATAAAAACTAATAAATAGTTTCCAAGTGGAAAAATAAAACCCATAAAAGTAAATACAATTATGCAGTGAATTTAGAGGAAGGATAAGTTAAGAGAGAAGATATATATAGATAATATTTTTAAACTTTATTAATTACTAATGTTTTTTCTCTTACAAGAACCCATCGACTCTCAATCTCTCTAAGTGCATGCCTTAAAGGTTACACTAGGAAAGGGGTAGGAATAACTTTGGTGCTTCATAAGATTTTTATTCCCTATACCACCATATAAAACCAATAAGTCCCTCCTATACATTTCCTTAATATTTGAGACCTCCCTTACATGCTTCTCCAAACATTTCACCACCTCAAATAGGCCCTGCCTAAGCCAAAAACCCCTTTTGCATCTTACCAAACATAGTTGATTGGGTCATCTTAGTTATAGTAATTGAGCATGTTAATGGATTAAGTCAGCCTAGCCAAGTTAGTCTAGGACCTAACTTCCCTATTTCCTAAATAACTAGGTTGATTATGTTAACTAAAGTATCAAAAGGGTTTGGGGCCAAATCAAGTTATATATACACATAGTTTACCCCATTTCCAATAGAGAGAATCATTCATTTATGATTTTTTATATTCTTTTCTTCCAATCTATTTAAGGAGTCATTACTTAGGGTTTCATGCTTCTTGGAGGATAATCTTTATCTTGTAAAGATTTGAGATTCACTAAGAGGTCCTTGGTTAGACTATAGTCCATTGTCCATCCTTAGTTTCTTCAAAAATACACAACAACCTCTTTCAAAGCACCATTTGCCAAGGGAGAGGTTAAGACTCGATGATTTTATCTTCAAGGTGAGTATTCTTAACTCTTACTTTTCTATTATTAGTAGATAAATTTGCATGTATAATAAGTAATGAATGTATTATCTCTCTATGCTTAGGATTACCTCTATATTGACTTGAGTAGATCTCTTATTTGCATGTTTATTTTTTATGTTTATCCCCCATTTATGCCATAATATTTAGTGAGAACTAGATTATATTTACTTTAATTTTTTATTACATAGATTTATCAAGACCTAACTAGGGTTATTATGTGGTCTTGATTGATGAGGCTTTGGAACCCTCTCTAACTATTTTATATGATAATATATCCCTTAGGTAGGTTTAACATATCCATATTATTCATGACCCTGATTATATAAGTATTGTTAGTGGTATAGTTAGGTTGATTTATCTTCTTTGAGCTAGGATTGATTTATAGATCAACATCACTTTCACTTACATACATTCTGTGAACCCGATATGAACTAACCCTTGAAATTTTTTAATTTTCATCTTTAAACTATTGTATTGATCCAATCGACTCAGTACAATAATTTTGTGTGTATATTTTAATACTTAATCAATCTAATCAACTTAGTTTAGCTCTGTGTGTAGGTTATTTTATCTTATAAACAAATGGATCAATCTGATTGACCAATTATATATTCTTTGTAGGTTATATTATACTTTATCAATCTGATTGACATAGTTAGGGAATTATCTTACAAGTTTTTCAACTGAGGTAAGCCTATCAATCTTATTCATCTCTTTATGATCATATTTTACCTCTTATCACACTAGGTCATACTTATCAATTTAATTCTTCATTCTATCTTTAAAATTTTATAACAAATTATGTTTAGAATACTAGATCAATTATGTCAATAGTTATTTTAGATATTTTTATTATTCATTTTATGCCAACTTAGTTGACTGGTTCAACTTTTTTTTTAACATCTTTTTTTCAAGTTTCAAGCTCTCATCTAGACTACACAGCTTAAAAACAATAATTCAACACTCAGTATATTGATAAAATCAATCAAAAAACAAATTGATCAAAACAACATCAATTTCATTCTAACTAGCCTTATTATTTTCTTTTCTTTTCATTTTTATATCAAATTACAATTCTATTTTCCCTATTTTTGTGATCTCTAAAAACTATAACACTATAGTAAACTAAGTTGTCTAGCTCAACTTTTTTTTTTAACTATTATTTCTTAGAAACTCAATCAACTTGCTTGATTGCATTTATTTGGATTGTCTTACAATAGATAAAGTTGACCAGATCAAATTTGTTCTATACTATTTTCATAATAGGTCAACCCAATCAACCTTATATTTTGTCCTTTTTAAGCAAAGAAATTAATCCACATTGGTATTAATCAATTAAATTTTTATTTATGTTGTTTGCTTGTTTGGAATAGTGCACATAACATAATGAGGAAGGTTAATTTAGTAGATTAATCACTTTCTTTTTTCACACACTACCAAATCATAAAATATCAAATAAACATTCAAATAATTCTACCTAGCTCTACCTACTTAGATTTCATCACCAAGGGGAAGCTGACTCAATTTTCAAGACAAGTATAAATATGTAGTTGATGGTATATATTGGAAAATAACCTAACACCCTTATCGTTGTGGGATTGTGAAGTGAGCGGTAAGCCCCAATACCAAGCCATTACCATCACCAACATAGATTTTTTTCAACCTTAGCATACTTAAAACCATCTTTATCTTACCTCTTTTTAGTTCCTTTACAAATTAGTATTTATTATTTCTATTTATAAATTATATTTTGTATTACAATACTTGTATTAGCCAACTTTAGTACAAGTTTTGTGTTACATGTTGTAACTAGATTAACTTAATTGACCTAGTTGCCTATGTGATTAGCTTATTTCTATGTAAAATTATTACTCAGTCATTCAAACTTACACCATTTCAAAATTCTCCTACTTATAGAACACATTCAACTTAGTCAACTCAGTTTCTTACAGAGCTTTTTTGTTTGTCCCCTCCTAGACCTAGTCAACCATGTTGACTCGATATCTTACAGGATACCCTATTTTATTTACTATAAAACACAAGGTAGATGCACTAATTTGGGGGATAAAAAACATGACAAAATGAAAAATGCAAAGCATTTTCTATAAAGGGCATACACCCTTTAAAAAAAACAATGTAGAATAGGAAAGGGTCGGTCTTGACCCTAAAGGGTGTAAACCCTTTACAGTCCAAAGGGTATACACCCTTTGGAATGAAAAATATGCATTCCCTTTGTGAAGTGTGTATGCCCTTTTGAAAGACATGTATTATTATTATTATTTTTCAATTAGAGGTAGTTGTTAATCATGTTGGACTATAATTTCTTTGCCATGTTTGATGTTTTTCAAGGATATATTTATTAAAATAAATGTTAAGTATAAGACAGTTTGTATTCTTATAATTTAAATTTATTTTACTAAATATAAAAAATTAGGGGCATTCCACATCTTCTAAAATTAATTACAGAGCTAAAGGAGTTACCATTTTAAAGTTAGTTTTTCAAATTCCATTCCAATCAATACTTAGTTTTCAAAATTTCAAGATCAGAAGATAGAATGAGAAATGAGGTTATAAATCATGTTACATATGTAATAGATCTATACCTTTGAGGATTACATTTTTGTTTTACCTACTTAAGTATTACCTATCTACTTTATCTACTAGAGTATGCTCTACCCGATTAAATAACCAAGTCATAACTTGATGTCAAGGAGTATACCCTACCTAAATACACAATCCATATCTTGATATTTACTATTCCCTAATGGTTTCAAATTAAGTGCTCTACTTACTCAACCTGGTCTACTTTAGGTTCCTCTAGAAACATGTTTGTAATTAGGTCTCTTCCTAACCATAAATTATCTCTTGGTCTATCACCTTATTCTTTAGTATTATCTCTTGACTTCTTAGCCTCTATATTCAGATCAAAAGACACTTTCAATGACTTAAAATAGGGTACTCATTCCCAAGATAGTAATCTACCTTCAAGCAAAACCCTTCTTTGATTCCCAAAGCACTCAATTATACAACCTCACTTATTTGAACAATACTACAAGGGTTTCACCTATTATTTGACTCAAGCTTATTAGTGCATGAAGAACTTCAACTCAAAACTCAGATGAAAACAACTCTACCCTTTATAGGCCTATTACAACAAATTATATCTCTTAAGGACTTGATACAAAGAGGTATATAACTACATTATTGTTTGGACTCATTCAATTCAAAAACTCAATGAAAATATCAAGACAATGATACAAGACTCATAAGTGTCTTTACATAATCTCAAAATACTAATTAGATAACCAAAGTGCCCAAAAAGTTGACTAAGTCCTAAACACAGTTACAATATTGTGTATAAGTGTGTTTGTTCTTGAAAAGGTGTTATTAATATAATCTCATCAAAGGATTCCTATAAAGCTTTATTAAGATGTTTGGAGACTATCTCCGAGGATAAGAAACCAATTTCCTTAATTGCTTTCTTAAAAATTAGAATTCTATGGAAACTCTACTCTTTAGGTCTGGATGGCCTAATCTGCTTACTTGGAAGGATATTGACTTAGATTAACTATCAAATAATTTGAATCACTTTACTTATAAGTATTCTATAGTGTTTAAATAATAACATTTAACTTTCATAAGAGTTTTATACTCAATCAATAAAGTTGGATATGTACTATACTTGGAATTTGCTATTTTTACCTTGGAATCTTCTTAACAACCTTATTCTCAACTTAAAAAATGAACTTTAATTAATGGGTATATCAGTATGCATAAGTTAATATCCTAATACATGTAACCTATAGCATATATATAGTAATGATACAGTCATTCATACATTACATCTACCACATACATGGTACTACATGTAGGTATTTGATCACTCATACATGACATCTTCTTGTGGTCATGATATGGTCACTCAAATTGGAAGTGAAAATAGATAAAAACCATAGTGCACTCCATTTAAAACTAAAGCATTAACCCCAAACCCCTAACCCCTAACCTTAAACCCTAAACATTGAAACCTAAACCTTAAACACCAAACCCCAAGCCATAAACTTAGAACCATGAACATTAAATAATATACCTAAACCCTAGACCCTAAGCCCTAAAATTTTAAGCCTTAAACCCAATACATTATCCCTAAACCAAAAATAATAATCCATAAAACTATATACCCTAAACATATAAAATTAAAACATTAAACCCTATACTTTATACCCTAAACCCTAAAACCTAAATGTAATCCCTTAACCCTAAACTCTAAACCATAAACCTAAAATCCTAAACCCTAAAACCTAAATTTAAGCCCTTAAACCTAAACCCCAAGCCTAAAACCATAAACTGTAAGTCATAAACCTTAAACATTAACTCTTAAACTAAAAATTCTAAACCCAAATAAAAAATTGAAAACCCAAAACCTTAAACACTAAACATAAATCCCTAAACCTTTAAACCTAAAACCTAAACCTAAAAACCCAAATGTCAAACCATAAACACTAAACCCAAAATCCTAAACCCTAAGCCCTAATCCCTTAATATGAAATCCCAAACCCTATTCCAAACCCTAAACCAAACTGCCAAGACCAAAACCCTAAACCTTACACCCTAAAGCATAAGTGTCAAAACATAAACCTAAAACCCTAACCCCAAACACCAAGCCCTAAACCCTAAAAGCTAAATTATTGGTTCCTTGAGCCACAAACCATAAATCCCAATCCTTTAAGCATAAAATATAAATAATAAGCCCTAAATCCTAATCCCTAAGGCATAACACTAAAACTTGAACCCTAAACACTAATCCCTATATAGTAAACCCTAAGCTGTAAATATTGAACCAACAACCATAAACCTTAAACCCTAAATTCATAAATCCTAAACCTCTATCCATAAACCATAATCTTGAGTTATCACTTATATAGAGAAAGGAGAGGGGCCATTTGCTAAGCCATATATTTAAAGGATAGGGGTCATCATAACCTATATAAACAAGGGAGTGACTAGAGACATTTGTGTAAAAGGCTTGAAGGTGGATTCAATATAAATTACTAAAAAATTATTGGGTTTTTTTAACAATGGGTCTATTAATATGCATAAAGAGATAGCCTATAGCATTCAACCTATAACATACATATAATAATGATACATTCATTCATACATTACATCCACCCCATACCTAATACTACATGTAGGTATATTATCACTCATAAATGACATATTCCTATATTCATGATATAGTCACTCATACTAAACATAAATTTAACTAATCACCCCAGTACACTCCATTTACACCTAAACCATTAACCCTAAAACCTAAATCCCAAAACCTAAACACTATAAACCTTGAACATTGAAACCTAAACCCTAAGCACCATAAACCTTGAACACTTAACCCTAATAAATTATCCCTAAACCCAAAATAATAATACCTAAACCCAAAACCTATACCCTAAATGTAGAACTTTAAAACCTTAAACCCTAAACTTTATACCCTAGACCCTAAGCCCTAAAACCTAAACTTTAATCCCTTAACCCTAAAGCCCAAACCATAACACCTAAATACCATAACCCAAACAATCAACCCTAAACACTAAACTATAAATTTGAACCCTAAAGCCTTAACCCCAAACCTTAAAAATGAAATCTAAATGATAAACACTAAACATACATTATGAAGACAACACCATAGAGGAATGATGTAAGCATTAGTAGTTCATCTTAACCCCATCTCCACTTTCCTATCATAATTCCTACATAGGTGCAAAGATTTTGATGCAAGCAAAAAACATGACATAACAAAGTCAGTGGCACAAATGCTAACAATTTATACTCATGACCCACATCATTCTTTGAGAATAAATCATAAACATGAGAAGATATAAAATGTTATGGCCCTTTTGCTCAATGATTTGTAAATAATTGTGTCTAGAAGAAGGAAATCACCTCATAAAAATCAAGTGCAAAGAGGTAATTTTTAATCTATCATCATTTTTCATCATCCCTCATCATTAAAAATGAATTTTTGTCATGCAAGTGTAAAGAGGATATTATTTTATTTCCACCATGTAAATAATTCAATAATCTCCCTAGATTAATCCATCATGACCCTATCTAATCTACTAGACATGAATGAGAATAATCACCCTCATACACTCCAATCAAAACAAAAGGATTGAAACACCATTCAAGATTCATATGAAAAAGATATTTTTCTATCTGAAATAAATTTACATTGACTACTGGATTGGAACACACTCTTCTAGATGAGGGAGTGACTAGGGATGATGGAGTGATTAGGTATGATGAGGGACAATGAGGGAATGGTTAGGGGCAATGAGGGATAAGGATAGATGAAGAGGGGGTGATTAGGGATGATTAAGGATGATGAGGGTTGATAAGGGAGTGATTAAGGATGATGAGGAGTAATGAAAGATGATGAAGGATTGACTATGGATGATAAGAAATGATGATGGTTAATAAGGGAGTTATCAAGGATGATGAGAGTGTGACTAGGGATGATGAGGTATGATGAGAGAGTGATTAGGTATGATTAAGGTTGATAAGGTTCGATGATGGAATATTTAAGGATGATCAATGACAATGAGGTATGATGAGGGATGATGAGGGAGTGACTTGGGATGATGAGGGTTGATGAGGGAGTGATTAACAACAATGAAGGATGATGATATCCAATGGGGGAGTGATTATGGATAATGATAACCAATGAGGGAATGAATAGGGATGATGAGGGTTAATTAGGGAATGTCCTATGTGAATTTAGAGTGATAGAATATGACTTTATTCTAAATGACTTTGAAATAATGCATGAGATTTGAATTGAAAGATGCATGGATTGACCATCTATATGAATTTTTTTTTAGAGTGAATGGTATATTTTTCGAATGAATTTGAATGTTTTTTTATTTATTATATTTAGAAAGGAGTCTATTAAGGTTATTAGCTACATTCATGTCTAGTATAAGTTATCATATCATGACTACATGTAGATGTCATGTATGAGTGAATGCATACATATATGTAATAGGTATCTGATAGATGTCATGTATGATTGACCATATCATGACTATAGATTTGTTACCAGTTACATGATATAGGGAAATCATTTATGCATATTGATAGACCCACTAATTGAAAAACCAATAAATTATTTAAGAATCCACCTTCAAGCTCAAGTATTCAATTGGGTAGGGCATACTGAAGTAGGTAAAGTAGGTAGGGCATACTCAATTAGCTAAAATATGAGGAATACTCAATGGTATAGATCTATTGCATATGTAACATGATTTGTAACCTCATTTCTCATTCTATCTTCTGATCCTAAAATTCTGAAAACTAAGTATTGACTGGAATAGAATTTTAAAAACTAACTTCTAAATGGTAACTCCTACAGCTCTGTAATCAATTTTAGAAGATGCTGAGTGGTCCTAATTTTTTATATTTAGTAAAATAAATTTAAATTATAAGTTTACGTTTAATTTTATATTACATTTTATTTTACTAAATTTATCCTTGCAACACAGTAAATATGGCAAATAAATTATAGTCCAATGTGCTTAACAACTACCTCTAATTGCAAAAAAAATGTCTTTCAAAAAGGCGTATGCCCTTTGCAAAGGTTGTACGTCATTTCAACATTTCAATATTTTTTGTGTTTTCTCTCTAAATTTGCCTTGGGTATAGGCTTGGAGAGGTCCGAACCTAGCTTGAAACTATTCATGGAGAAACCCACTTAGTTTTTAGGAAATTTAGGAGTCTTTTTCATCTTTGTCGACACATTTGATTAGATAAAGTTTATTATTTAAAAATAATAATATTGGTTTGTAGAGGAGAAAGTGTAGTTTTATAATATATAATTTTTTAAATGTTAGAATATTATTTATAATTATTACTTAATTTATACATAATATACCTCATTATGGACTATATTCATATCGTCACAAATTCCTTTATAATTTTTTGAATATTAATTGAAAGTTTATTAAACTTATTTCTCAGTAATTTACACATTGTCAGCTATGATTTAAAAAAATGATTTTCATGAAGTTATGGTCAAAAAATTGTGTTCGTACACTTGTAGTTTCAATTTTCTAGCTTTCTTGACTTGTAAAATTATTTAAAAATTATATATAATTAAAAAATATTCTCAACAATATTAGACATTTCACCTATCCATTTATGAAGTTTCATACAAAAATTTAATCATTTACTAAAAAAAAGTGTGTTCATACACATGCAATCTCCTTATCTTTTCACAAAAAATGACCAACCTATTATCATACATGTATCTATTTGACACACTTTTATCATTTGGGTATTGAAAAAAATTATATATTTAGAAATTACATTCAAAATTCCACAATTCATGTTCATATGTCATTGTCAAATTCCTTTTTGAAGTGTCTCTAACAATCTCTCCAAGTTCAACTATTGTTATTTTCAGGAAAAAAGTGTTGCTTTATACCCCGCCTTTTGTCCCCCATTATCCTGCATCTACCCCATATTAAATGATGTTGAAATAATAACTCTCACAAAAATTCTATATTCAATTCTTGAAACAAGAGGGAGGAATGAAGGCATGTATTGAAACACTCACAACACATGTACCATATTCATGAAAAGAAATTACAAGAATCTCCACACTATCACATTGAAATCCTTCAACTTACAATATATTTGCTTGCCTAAAATTCTAAGGGAATACAACATGAACCACTATAAAAACTAAGAAGGATTATCATCCTTTTAAAGGAACACAAAAGCTAGAAAACATGCTATTCATGGAGATTTATGACATCCTTCCACCATGAAGACTAAAGATAAGAGGGAAAGGTGGGATGACATGTAAATCCACTCCACTTATCCCACCTAGACCCATGATCACTAAGGAAAAACCTTTCCACTTGAAATTTGGTGTCCCACCTTCAAGAAAAGTTAAAAGTGAGTGGAGAATTCACTATTTACATAGTAAAGTTATCCCCTACCTTCATAATCCACTAAAGCTTAATAGATCCTCCATTTTGTCCATGATTTATTTGTCCTTACATGAATTTTTCACCATATCCACATAGGTAAGCTTAAATAGTAAAAAGTGGTGAATAGGAATAGTGTCACTTTGGAATAATGTCAAATAGTGACCACCATGACACCTCACCAAGGAAAACACATCATCTAGACACTTTAACACATGGAAACACATCACCAAGAAACATAAGCAATTTGAATAGTGGTTCCACATTATTTGGCTCAGTTGAATTAGTTTACCATAGATTTTTCTTATTTTTCCTCCCATAAAATATAATAGACCTATTCAACTATGTCTCATGTTAGTTGTTTTGTTTACTTCCTTACAAAACATAGTCAACCCAATTGACCTAGTATAATGATTATTTTACTTATTTTCATTAAGTGTTTAGCTTCACTATTTTTTCATGAAACATGTGTATTATAATGCCATAGATAAAAATCAAACCAACATTATGAACTTTACCAATCTTAACAAACATATTAAGCCACCTTTTTCAGTAACTAATGCAGATCAAAGTGACATCCATGTTACTACTAGAACTACCAACTATGAAAATCCTCCATATTCTACTTCACTTAATCCCTTATTTATGAAAATTATAGAAGATGAAAATGATATTGAATACATGGCTAAACTATTCTTTTCATCAATGAAAATCCTTAACATCGAGGTAAGGATCCTTCAGTCATTGATAACATCATGATGGGACCTCATTTTGGTTAACCCCATTCATCTTCACCTAGCTTTTCCATAGGATTTTGGGCAAGTCAATTAATTATTTTCTCTAGACCTTTACCCTCAATAATATTTTCTTAAAACACTATGACTTCATCGTCCATGTCTTTTTTCACCTCCATGCCAAGTATTTATACTAACATGGCTAGAGTATCTTTTAGTGGGCCTACCCCAAACATCCCCATTAATACCTAAATTTATTACACACATAATAGATCTACTACATCTAGTACTTCTCATGATACAACCACTTCTCATGCCACTATTGTATGTCATAGTGCATCCCAACTTCTTAACACTTCAAAACACACTAATGCATCCTAAGTTTCTTTTACTATTCCAAATATGCTCAAACTAATCAACTATTATTAAAATCTCTCAAACAAATAGCTACTTTTCAAACCAATAATGAAAAAAAAATGATGCATATGCAAAACCATTTATTTCATATCCAAAATCAACCTCGACACACTTAATGGGAGCACTAAATACTAATTCCCCCCACCTCCCCTTAGGGATGAACATGGTCACCTTATATCACAATCACCACTTATTAACAAAAATATTAAACACTTATAAAATGAACCTCTTTTACCTTAAATTTTAAACATTGACATATGAGATATAATTCCCACTATCACTTATAATGGATCTACTAATCCTACCCCACACTTAAAAACTTTTGGAAACCTATACAAAGATTGGGTTAAACTTAACACATACACTGCGACCAAACTCTTAGCTAAAAATATTTCCATAGATTCTCTATATTGGTATAATCAACTTAAACTCCACTCCATCACTAGTTTAGAGGACTTGGTGAATTCATTGGTTCAATAATTCCAAACTAATGACCTTCCTAAAACAAAATTAGCCCATTTTATTAATTGTAACAATAAGAATATGAAACGGCATAAGTTTTATTAAATGACATAAAGCCTTTTCTAATAAAATTGAGAATAATATGACAGATGAGAACCTATTCCACTTATTCACTAATGCTCTTCATCCTAAGTTATAATATCATGTTAGGTATTTTCCCCCAAAATATTTTGAAGAGGCCCTTGACCAAGCTAAATGATAATATTTATTTATACATCAATTTGAACCTTCCTACTCTCAATATGAACTTGCATGATTGTAAAAGATAAAAATCAACATGCTACAAATGATGGTGTTATGGATACTTATGATTCCATACACACCATCCACTCCATTTATCCAAACACTAAAATGGAGCATGCTCCACCTAATAATAATTCTCATTTTAGTTCCTCATTTCCTCAACACCATAATATGGATGTGCATAAACCACTTTCCTTAATCCAAATGAGTCTTCCAAGACCTTCACCACAAGATATTGACCCTACACATCTTATGAAACATTGGTATGGTCCTGATAAATTTTATTGGTTTCATGTAATTTGGGGGCATACTCATGACACTTATAGATAATTGAGAAATCTTAATATGGACTTTCTCCTTGGACCCAAATTTGACCATGAATCAATTATATGTAAAAATCAATAAGCCTATGAGATAACAAGTAAGGCTCACAAAACCAAAAATAAAAAATTAAGCTTTAAATCAAGATAATTCTCATCTAGATATCTATAAAGATCATCTTCCTAACCATCAAATCACACTAATCAACCTACCCTTACCACCAATAACATCAAGAGTACCATAGATCCTAACACCAATGAATAGAATGTGGTCATCATGAATAATATGAGGAAAGTAGTCTCTTATATTGAACAATATCCATCCCATTAAAATAATCAAAAGTTATACATTTTTCAAGACACCCATCACATCTCATAGAACTGGGACATGTGGAACCAACAAACACACCAATATCACCTCCAATAATGAAAATTTACCATTACTATTACTTTTCCTCCAACTAAGTTACCTCAAGTAGATATATCTCCAACTTCACATCCAATTTCTTTCATTCAAACACAAGAAACACTTAAATAAACAACTACATCTCCTAAGATAGATCAACCTATTTCAACTAGACCTAAACTAAATACATCTTATCAACAAAAATTTCAATACACATTTAACCCCCCTTCCAAGGATTTATTACAAAATTATGATCCTTTATCCAATAATCGTCTAACAGGATATGATGAATGGGATCCTATAGTGGAACTCTCCCATATTCCATCCCATATTCCTTTATTAGAACTTATGAGAAATTCCTCTTGTTATCGTAATAGACTAATGCAATTAATATTTGAAAAAAAAAATCCCTCATCCTCCACCCATGGGGCAAGAAGCTACATTATCTAGATCTAAAGATAACATTCTCCAAAAATGTGAAGAGATGTCTATTCATGTTGATGAAATAATAGACACTTCTCTTTCACTCAAATTTACTATCTCTTTCATGATCCCCAATGAGATATTGATTCATGTGGATGACCCCCTCTCTTTATTAGCATACAAATAAGAGACATGCAAGTCAAACATGATTTAATCGATGAAGGATCATGCATTTGTGTTATTTCCTTTGATTTTATCAAAACACTTAGATATTCTGAATGCAATCTTAAATCCATCTAAAGTACATGTCAAGGATATGATAGAAGATGAATTCTTCCTTTAGGTTGTGTTTGTCTTCCTATCACCATTCCTCCCATAACTATTCATGTGAAAGTTATGATATTTAAATTTTCACTTTCCTACAATAGACCTTGTAAACATCACATGAGAGTAGTTACCTCATCTGTATGCCAATGTGTTAAATTTACTCATAATGGTGTTATCTATAAAATTCATGGTGACACTAACCCTTGGAATTTTAAACAATTTCAAGAATGAGGTGTGTTTATAATACCTACCCTTGAACCTTTATCTAGCATTTCATTTCATGAATCACAATGTTTTAATTATCCCATAAACTCTACTTGAGATTATAGTGGTCATACTAAATTAACATGAAATATTCTTCCTAATCTTCTATATTTAGATGATGATGAACTAAATGAGATAATATTAAATATAAAAACTTTTGATCTCTCTCCCAACATCATTAAATCCTTCTCTCTGACCTCACTCCTATCAAAAACCTTTAGATGAAATATTGATTACCCTAACTAAAAGAACACATTCTATCCACCATGCTTCTTCATCTGATAAGATAGTTTATGCATGTACTATTTACTTATATAACCCTAATTATGATGATGGATATTCTCTAAATGGCCCATATTTAGATGGATTTATTCAATATAAAAATGTATAAGTGCTTAAATATTATTCTTCCTTATTATAATTTCTTAGTTCTTTTTATATAGTTTCTTCTCTTGCTATAGTACTTGATATTAGTTTTTCTCTATTTTTCATAGGTTAGACATGAAGCACAAACTCACCATACCTCTAGTCACTATTAAACCTCTCAAAAGTATGCTCATGGATTATGTCATGTCAAGACCTTACCATTTTTATAGATACCATGATCCCTCCAGTTTACTTCTTTATGATATGTTAGCCACTGCTTTGACCTACTATGAAGCTAGCCATAAATACAAATGAGCCTAGTTTGGATCTTGATCCAAATTATTCCTTTATTGGTGATGGCCTCCTACCATTACCTAAGCTCGATCCTTTACCAAAATAATGGGATGATGAGCCTTATTATGATATCTATATATTTGCAAGTCATCGGACCCAGGATTGTTGTTTACATTAGTAAGATCAAACCTCTTCCTTTACTACTTCAACTAGTATAACTTCAATGTCTACCAATATACACACTTTTTGATTACATAGTACACATAACCATTCTTCTACTCATTGATGACATCTCAGGGAATACATTGATACACTACATCTAACTATAGCATAGCCTAAATACAAAACTATACCCTCCTAAGCTATTTATGTAGTATATCCCTAAATATGGGGGGTAGATTAACTTTTACATCAGTACACTACACACCATACTGATATATGTCAAATACTTTAGTAGCATCTTTGAGATATACCTCATCCTATGCCTTCACTAGTTCAACCTCCCTCTCTAGTTTATCTGCAAGAATAGGATTCTCTTTCCCTAGTACCTACATCTCCTCATAGATTTTAGGACACTAGTTGCATTCCTATCATTGAGTATCCCATATACAAGGATCCTCATGAACATCATCATTATTCTACCACACCTAGTTTTTTTGTAGAGATGATACAAAAGGAATTCTTATCATGGATTTCTATGAAGATTGATGAGACTTTGATTAATGTCAGAATTCAACTACATAAGGATGTATCAGATGATATGGATGATATTTGTAGTGAGATCCATTAGTATTTATGCAAACATCATGGTGTTTTATCACATTATTTATCATATTATTACATGATTTGGCCTTGATTTATTATTATTTGTACATTAGATATGTTGATCTTCATTTTTATTTGGTTTCATTTATCTACATATATTTTATGATCTCTTATGGATTATTCTTATATTTATGATTTATCATTCTTTTCACATGGATTTGTTTTTCTCTATTTATACTTTTATGATGGCTTGTTATCTTAAATTATAACAAAGATAGTTATTATTGTGACTTCGTTATTTAACCCACATCCCCATAATATCCTATCATTACCATATGATCAACTAAAAAGCATAATTCTCATCGTATCATTATATACCTAAATCTCTTTTGATCTTCATTTATCCCCTTTATTTCCCTTCTCATATTAAGCACACATACGGTTGAGATTTTATATCATATACTAGCTTATAGAAAAGCCAAATTATTTATTCAATAATCTCTCTATATATCTTGCTTCCTAGAATCAAAATCTAAAGCTTATATGTGTGTCTCACTTTTGTCATTCAAGATTGGTTATTCACAAAAGCCATAAAAAGTTAAAAGCCAAATAATTTTAAATAAAAAGAAATGATCAAAAGACAAAAATCAAAATCAAAAATCACACCAAAATATGTGATTCATAGCACATATCCTATCCCTAATCAAAGCTCAAAATCCATAGTTAGCCTCATAATAGAGCCGAGGTCCATTGGGGCGTGGTAGGCCAATAGTTTGGGATAGGGGAATTCAAAATTTTCTATATTTTTACCTACTTTATCATATAAGTACCCAATCCTCAAAGTAAACTGATCAATCTGTAAGGGGACCTAAAAAATAGGGAACACATTGTCAAAAGGTAGGTCCATTTCAATTTTCATATATAAAAACATTCATGACTTAATCTTAGTACTCTAATTATTTTCCCATTAATTTTTGTGTCTATTGTGAACAAATATATTTTGCATTTGAGTGTCACTAAACTATTAGTGTATTATTATATTCTTATTGCACCTAAAGTCTATTAAGGTTTCATTATGAATGCCTATGTCATGCTTATTTCATTCCCTTAATTCATTACAATAATCCCAATATTTCTACTTGATGAATATGCTTTGTTAATTGAGCATACTCCTAGAGTTATTCTATTTGTGTGTTGTAGTATAAGACCTTGGATAACACTAGGCATTCCTCATGAATATATCTTTATTCCCTAATAATTATATCCCACATTCCACCTTGATGTTATTCCCTTTGTGAATATCAATATAAGACTATGGATAGGACTAGACATTCCTCACAAAATATTCCTAAAAACTTCTATATCATTAGTCACACAAATAACTATCAAATTTTGTTGGTAAAATTTGTTTTCCATTTTACATGATTTCCATTTTATTACAAATTTTTCATATTTTCCATCTTCATTTAGTATGATTTATCTTGTTTTAATTTAGTGTGATTACTTTTCAAACATTTTTTATATGACATGTATTCCATTTCATTACAAAATTTTCATACTTCCCATTTTGATTTAGTATGATTTATTTTGTTTTGATTTGGTGTGATTACTTTTCAACCATTTTATTTAACACATTTTCCATTTTATTACAAAATTTTCATACTCCCCATCTTGATTTAGTATTATTATATTATTTTAATTTGGTATGTTTTTCTTTCATTGTTACAAAAAATTTCCAATTTTGCTATATTATTCATGTTTTGTTTTACACATTTTCCATCATGATTTAGTTTGTTTTAAAAATTTATGACTATTTACTTACTTTTGCAAGTTTTATGTTTTTAACCATGCATGCGTCTCACATAATTCTATAAAATAAATCATACATCATATATTTTTCCATAGCATATACATCAAAATAAAAACACGTGTGCTATAATTAAAATAAATACATACATCCATATATCCATGATACAAATACAACTCATAAGCTAATAAATGTCCATATCCATATATATCAAGAGTTTGATACAACATAATACAATATCAACAACTCTAAAGCTATGCTCCATCATGTCTATCTAGTGGACAAGCCACACTACCCATAGATGCCTATGACTGGCCCCTCTAAATAGTCTCCTATAATGAGGCAGTCCAAGATCTTAGACCATCCACTCATACTTATAATTTTTCTACCTAGGCCTACATACATCCAAGCTCTATATTAGTATCCATATGAGTAACTCACTCTTGGTCCAATGCCTATTAGGCTCATGCCTCTCCATCTCCAACTCTAAGGAGTATATGTAGACCATCTCCTCATGTCTATAGTTATCAATCTATATCTCCAACTAATGAGAACCAGCTAGGGAAGATGGTACCATAGGATCTACTAAAGTGGAAGGATCATAATTCCCCAACACCTCATCCAAAATATCATGGTTGCATCCCAAACTACTACACCACATCTAACATACACTTGGTTTTTTCTTTGTAGATACTACTAAGGAGGAGTCTCTCTCTCTCTCTCTCTCTCTCTCTCTCTCTCTCTCTCTCTCTCTCTCTCTCTCTCTCTCTCTCTCTCTCTCTCTCTCTCTCTCTCTCTCTCTCTCTCACACACACACACACACACACACACACACACACACACCAAAATCTCAAAAGCATCTATCTACACAAAGAAAATATACAACTATACATCTAGTGATCTATCCAATACTCAAAACACAAACCATTAGTTACCAACACTAGTGTCACCAACCATGATATATCCATCATTTTGGCCACTTAACACCTCCATTATAGCCTACCTCCAAGTAGATGAAAATCCTATAGCTATAACCCATGCATGTCAAGGCCCTCTCTAAATCCATCTCTCTATGGCCCAGCTCTCTATAGCTTGTGTTATAGGGTTTCCCTATGTAGCTACTACCTCCTGTGTTCCTTGCACCACTTGGAGGCATCTCTTCCTCTTTCATGCTCATGGGAGGATCTATGATGCCTATTGTGGGTTAGTGGTAGCCACATCTTCACCCTCTCCCTTAGCACCAACCATTTCCACATCTATCTTAGCTCCCTCCTTTGCCTTTGATTGAGATACCCTCTATTTTTTAGCCTGACCTAAATATGGTCTCACTCACCATGATCGAAACATAGGAATATATATTGGTTCTCCTAAACCACCTCTACCCCTCAGCTCACTAACATGTTGTGCTAAAAAATTAGGCACTATTATAGGAGCTTGTTGATGTGGTAGGCCAAACTATCTAGGAACATGAGTAATAGGGTGTGACTCTACCCACCAGGTATAGTACCTAGTAATGTGAGCATGGCCTAATGAAACATCAATAGTAGAACAAGATCACCAACTAGATATAATACATGTATATGGCTTCCATATAATCTCCCCACATGTAACTATCTGTAGTGGTAGGGTATGTGGCAACCCATATTACATGGTCTTATATCCACCTCATCATATGAGGTAGCCTATCATCTACCACATGGGGAAAAATAGATAGTTTGTATATTAATAACTTCTCATATATCCAATTGCTCAAAAAAATCATAGGACTCATAGTATTTTACCTTGTCAAAGCATCCCATACATATAATGCACTAGTTGCACCCAAATAATTGATCCCAAGTCATACAGAGTGCCCCTACTCCATAATCAGTTGACACAAAGCCACCATGTATAATGGGACCTTCCCATCTAGCTTATGACAAAGCACACACAATGTCACAAGACCTATCACGACCTTTTAGCTGTCCAAAATGGTTGATATATAGACATCAAACACGCACACTCGTAACCCAACAAAATATCTCTCATACCTTGTTGCCTACAAAAATAAGGCCCACCTCTCAGCCTTAAACTCTAGGAAATCACATATCACAGGATTACCTACGATGAGTAATCTAAGTAGAGCATATACATCCTCCAATGTGATTCCCACATCTATAGTATCCCCATCCACTTCCCACTAGAAAGTGTTAGTTAGTCAATCCCATGTTCCAAGGAACATGATGACTAAGTTAACACTCAAGGGGATTTGACACATCTCCATAATACCTCCAAATCCTAGAGAATCCAACCAAGCATGATCATCATTTGATAATTTCTCTAGCAAGTTTAGAAACAATTCACATCCACTAGGCACCAGAATCTATGTTACCTCTACAAAAAGTCAAATAACATAGAATGTATTGGATCTCGATAAAAAATTCATAAAGTATAGTCTAAAAATATTTAATTTCAAAAATTAACTACTTCATCAACCTATTTTTGTCATTTTCACACCCCTTTCCTACATAGTCGACCACTTAAGATTAAGTCAGCCCTATTTTATACACAGTCAGCCACTTAAAACTAAGTCAACCCTATTTTCTACATAGTTAGCCACTTTTAGCTAAGTTGGCTTTATCCCATGCAGTCAACCCATTCTTGAAAACTATGTCAGCCACCTTATTGTTGTACTAAGTCAAATAAGATATACTAAGTTGTCTACTTTACTCTTTCAACTAAATTGGCTCTTTGCTATGCAATCATTCATACCAAGTTATACTAATTCATCCCTCTACTACATAATCGGCCCCTTTGACCAACCTTTAGCTTTTCCAATCTATCAATTGAGTTGACTCTATTTAACAAAGGTAATGACTTTTTAACTATTTACCATAAATCCCTTAGGCATTTATTGCTCCTACCACTACCTACCCACTAACCTACATAATTCCTACTCTACCTAAAAATTTCGTAGAGCTAATTCTACTACATGATTTCCCCCTAATGTTTATTTTTTCACAAACAACTTAAACTTAATAAAGATTACCAAAACTTTGAATTTAATGTATCACTTACTTGAGTTGCACCCGTTATTGCTACTAGGTGTATTCTAACTCTCACCTATCATTTGCACCATTGTTTCTCTCTAGGCTCCTCTAGGTCTCTCAAATCTCTATTTTCTCAAAACAACAAAAATTAAAAATGAATATTTTTTTACGCTATTTATATTTACCATTCAAAAATATTTAACTATCAATTATTTACCACCATATGTCAAATTTTTCTCATAACTTTATTTCTACTAGCTCTTTGTCCAAATCAAAAAATGTTCTAGAATCCTAACATCATAGAGAATTTTTCTACATACTACATGTATTTTTGCAAAAAAAATCAATTTTTTCCTTATTTTGTAGGTCCACCTAATATTACCTACATTGAATGCCTCACCATTTCTCTCACATCACTTGTACTCCATGTCACTAAGGTAAGTAAAGGTATGCATTTTTCAATTCTTTCCTTTCATTTATCTTATTTTCTAAAAACTAGAATTTATTTAGCTCAACATTATTTGCTTTTATGTTCTTTTATCAAAGCACTATCCCCTATTAAAACTATGTGACATATGATGAGATTCGATTGGGGCATGTGTATACACACAATATTTTTAAACTTTATCAATTACTGGTGTTTTTTCTCTTTTTGGAACCTCTTGCATCTCAATCTTTCTATGTGAATTCCTTAAAAGGTGCATCAAGAAAGTGGTGGATAGATCTTTGGTGCTTCACAAGATTGTTGTTCTTTATACCACCTAAAACCATCACAAGTCCTTCTTATACATTTGACTAATATTTTACACCTCCCTTACACACTTATCCAAACATTTCATCACATCAAATATCCCCTGCCTAAGCTAAAACCCATTTTTATGATATTATCAAAGATATTCGATTAGGTCAGCTTAGTTTTGGTAATTAGGCATGTTACAGGACTAAGTCGGTCCAATTGACTTAATTGGTACCTAAGTACTCTATTTTGCAAATAACTAGGTTGACTAGGCTGACTACATTGATTAAAAATCTAGAAGGTTTTAGGGTCAAATCAAGTGCTATATACAAATCTTTTATCGCATTTTTAATAGAGATAATCATTCGTTTGTGCTTTTTTATCTACTTTTTTCCATTCTACTTGAGGAGTCATTACTTAGAGTTGCATGCTTCTTGGAGGAGAACCTTTATCTTGTGAAGGCTTGAGATTCACTAGGAGGTCCTTGGTCAGACTATAGTCTATTGTCCATCCTTAGTTTCTTTAACAATACACAACAACCTCTTTCAAAGCACCATTGGCCAAAGGAGAGTTTGAGGCTCGAAAAATTTGTCTTCAAGATAAGTATTCCTAATTATTACTTTTCTATTTTTAGTAGATAGATTTGCATTTATAATGGCTAATAAATGTATTGTCTCTCCATGCTTAATATTACCTATACATTGACTAGAGTAGAGTTATTCTTTGCATTTTTATTGTTTATGTTTATCCCCCATTTGTGCCACAAGATATAATCAGCACTATATTAGATTTAATTTACTTTGTTATTACATTAAATTATAAAGACATAACTAGGGTTATTGTGTGATGTTGCTTTACTAGAGGCTTTAGAACCCTCTTTATCCATTTAATATGATAAGATATCCCTAAGGTAGGTTTAGTGGATTTATATTGGTCATGACCCTAATTATCTATGTATTTCTAGTGGTATAGTTAGGTTGATTTATATTCTCTGGCCTAGGATTGATTTAAATATCAGCTTCACTTTCAATTTCATACAGAAGCCACCTGAAAGAGACCCCACAAGAAAATGACATGTTATATGTGTAGCCAACAAAACACCACTTTGAAATTGATGGCTCGTTTGGCCATCAAATTGTCAAAATCCAAGGAAGGACTATGCCTCCCATTTGACTTGTAAAATCAAGTTGAAAATTGGTTCCTCACAAACAAATGACCATAAAGGTGGTGTAATTCAATATAATACTAGGCAGAAGCATCAACTAAAGCATGGTGTGCACATTGGGATCAAACATTGAGCACATAAGATAAAGATTGCCTTAAAAGGGCATGGTTTAATTACATAGATCATGGGCCTGATTGAAATCTATTAGAATCTCAATGAAACTTCCAAATTGTCATTGACCATTTGTAACCACTACATTAGTGGTTTGAGCTAGACATCGAAGCCATAATCTTCACAAATTGTCTATTTAAAGAGGCTAAAATGCCATTATTAAGAGTAATACTTTTGGGCATTAATAATTAGTAGGATTTTTTCTAGGATTCCACCTACCTTTCCTCATTTTAACTTTACTTAGACCATATACCAATGGTTGTAAAATATTAACTCCAAAGTTCTACTAGAATTGTGTTAGGATTACACTTACCTTTCCTCTTTGTTTTGTGACCTTAGTTACTTTCCTGGAAAAATTTAATTATAATATAATGCCACCAAGATTTTTGAATACAAATTCTTATTGTGTTTTGTTCATCTAATGTCTCCATGTTCTTGGTTTTAACTTGCTTCAATGGTGCTAGGACTATTAATGTGTCTATTTATAGATGAATGTAGTAATCAAATTTTACCTTTGCTATTATGATTCTATTATGAATTATTTTGTTTCTTAGAAAATAATTTACTTTATGTGATTACATCTATAAAGTAATATGAAAACATTATGTGTAATAGCTACAAGAATTTTAGGTATTTATATGGAATGAAGATTTCATGGGTTTCAACATTCATATAAGTTTCCTTAGAAATTTTCCCATTGAGTGACTTACATTTGTATAATAGCTAGACTCGACACACAATGGTATAATTGTGGTTAGACATGATTCAGCTCCAAATCATAAATAAGTTTGTCTATGTTAGGGATAAACCCCTATTTTTTTCTCTACTCACTCTTTCTTTTATGTTTTTTATGATGTTCTACCCTAGTCTAGGGTGTGAAGTGAATCTCAGTAAATAAGTATTTAACTAATTATCAATTGAATCAAATAAATAACAAGAGTTAAACAAATGATTAATAAGAAAATAATAAAGAAAACATAAATGCTCATATCATTGAACCTTTACTGTTAGTAGTTGCTACTCTCATAGTAAAGTAGGTTAAACTAATCAGTCCTTGGATTGAAGCAACATCAATCCTAAACTTAATGAGGGGACATTTTTTCCCATGTGTTGTTGCCTCCCTTTGTCTTCTCTGAATTACTCAATCTCATGGGTGTATTCTGAGAGGGTCAAAAATTGAGATCAACAGAGATTGGTGTTGGGAGGGATAATATTGTTAGATCATGAATGTGTTTCACTAGTTTAAATAATTTCCCCCTCTTCATGTTTAAACTATTGTCTGCTTAATGTGATCAATAAATAATAACACTAGAAGGAGGGCCTTCTTAATTAGTAGTTGTCTCTTGATTGTTGTTACTTGAGATCAACCTAGACCCCACTACAAGGATCACAAGGTCCAAATTTATGTTCTTTCCCTTCTAGTTTCACTTGTTGAGACATGGGAGGAGAAAAAACATTAAGGATGAGCTCATTGTGCATATTATTCAAACCTTTTAAATCTTATCCTTAGTTCACTAAACTTCATGGTAACCCCCATGTCTTAGCTTGGTGAGTCAGCCATAAACATCCCAAGAATTTAGCATGGCCTTATTGATGATCCCTTTGATTTCCTCTTGAAGCTTCAAAATGATCATGAAAGGAATACCAAAGAGAATTTGATTACTTATGAGTATCCTATGCATGTTCTAAATGTCAAATTTGAAGATGTAGCATGAAAACTATTTCATTTTAATTGAGATGAGGCATATGATTAGTTTTATTGATTAAAACCTAATTTTATTAATAATTGTAATGATTTTGAAAATATTTTCTTGCTTTAGTATGGTATAGGTATTGACCATTGTGCTTTATTGTAGGAATTTGTTATGATTAAGAAAAAACCTTTTGAGCTAATTAGAGATTTAAATTGTAGTTTTCAAAAGTGTATTAATAGATCCCCTATCAGTCTTAGACCTCCTAAGGTAACTATTTTAGATATGTATTTGCATGCTTTAGATTTTTTAATTACAACATTTATGAGAATGTCTACAATAGATACTTGGGCCATGTCTTTTGTAGAAGCCATTCAGGTAAAAGATCAGTTATCTTGCCTTTATCTAAGGCAAGTAGAGGATTTGTTTTATTTTTAAAATACTATAATAACAGACCAAAAAATTTATCCTCCTACCACAATCTAAGTAGAAAAATTTCAGTGTCAACCAATGGGTCATCATGATTCTTTCATTAACTATGATTTGATTTTAGAAGAAGATGACAACTTTGATGATGATGATATCATTCATATTTCTAATTTAGAAGAGCATAATAAAACCATACAAAAAGAAAAAAAGGAAGGTGTACATGTAGTAGATGGTATAAGTCCTATTATCAATTAAATTTTCACCCTCTAGAAGGTAGTTCAAGCCTTCCAAAATTGATGTAACATGGAAACACCTCAAGGTTGTTAGTACCCTATTAGAGAGGAATCTCTAGGTTAAATGGCTAGCTCCCCTTGATGAATCACTTAGGCTCAAACACTAATCAACCACTTTCTTGGAAAAGGGAGACAAACCTATTCTAATGGAGGTAATGAACCAAATATAATTTGACCACTACTAACCAGATGCAATTACACTTCAAACAAGAGACTAACCTACACATCACATTAATCCAAATCTGCCTCTCTACATCAATATTTTTTATGAAGGTTGTGAAGAGTACTTGAGTTATAAGGATTATTCAAGAGGTCATGACATGACACTAATGAAAATACAACTCAATAAACCTATACACACTCAATTTAAATACTTTGATATACTTGAAAAAGGGATTCCAAACTGAACATGAATGTTAAACAAGGACAAGCATGCCAAGGAAGCAAGACTATCACTTAAAAAGATAAAATAATCAAGTATGCATATTGAAAATAGTCCATGGAAAAGATAAAAACATATTATTCTCATTGATCAAAGGCTGAAAATGGGCATGGATTCACCATACCCAAGTGGAGGATGCAATCTTAACCAATTAAGGCTTAATATAGAGAGAATGTGAGAGAAGGAGAGAAGGGTGTAGGAGAGAGAGAGAGAGAGACAAGTGTAGAAAATGAGATACAAAAAGAAAGGAGTTTAAAAATTCCCCATTATGTCCTTAAAGACAAGTGTTAGTCTTATGAAGATGCTCTTTTGCTCCGAGCGACGTGGAAGTTTTAACTTTGCTTGACACCTTCCCTAGCTCTCCAAAACTGCCCTTTGCCTTGGATTTTAGAATGAAATGTGTCCTTATTTATGGTTATGTCATGTTGAGTTAAATATTTTATCTACTCTTGACACCTTTAAACTGATCTTTGTAAGTTTTCTTTGACACATCACTTAATTCTCTTGCTAGGTGTCTAGAAATCTCTTTGTCTCACTAGGTCAATTTTACTTACATGTGTAAAAACTTGAATTCATCTTCTCCAATTCATTATCTCTCCATGTATGGCCTATTAACCTCATATAAAACCTACAAAAACTCATTTTTAGGTCTCAAACTATCTTTAAGGATTTATTTTGCACCAAAAGGCCTCGTTTAGCCTTATTCCTTATAGCCTTGAACACATGTAAACCTCCTTGTGTAAAAGAATGTAGAAATTTCAATAATAAAATGAGAACATATTTGAGGACCTAGTATCCCCTTACATCTTCATGTAAAATTTCATGTCCATAATCTAAGTGGAAGTGCCTTTTTTGCCTTTCTCTCTCTTCAATTAAGCCTCCTTGCCTATAAATTAACTTTTGGCCTAAAATACTCCCACACATGTGAAACTTATAGGAAGTGTGTGATTCACTTTACCCATGCTAAGTTCAACCTCCATGTCAAGTTTTATCTCTTGAGACCCTATACGGATGGGTTAACCATGAAATGGTCAAAAACCCTATTCTAAGTTCTTTAATAGGCATGGGAGATAGTTTGAGAGTTTGGAATGAAATTTTTAGGTTTAAATGTTTGGAAATATTTTTTTAGTTCTAAAATATCAACCCACAACTCATCATGTTGAAGACAGTCCTCTTAAAGTGTTCTCTAGGCCTGCATATAGGCCATTTAGATTGTAGAAGCATGCTTTCTCACCTCTTTGAACAAGTAAATGATTTTCAGACTTCATGAAACCTCTTAAGAAGACTTAAAAGGTTATAAAAATGTTTTATAACCTTGATAAAGTCTTTTCAGCCTCTGTACTTGATTTGGAGGCCATCTCATGCTCTGCTTCTTTACAAATAAGCCTATAGTCCTTTATTTTCCCATGTTCTGTATACCCATGTACGTGCTCATGTGCCAAAAACTATGTGAGAATGTGTTAATTATACGTAAATATGTCACCAAGGTCATTTAAAGTTTAAAATTTCCATTAGAGTCCATTGGAAGGACTATCTTTCTCATTAGGATATTAGAAAGGGTTTTGGAGGGTTTAAAGCATCTTCATTTCTTAAGGATTGTTCATAGAGAACATATCCTTTATCCCATTCCTAATGCCACAATATTTGAGTGGGGAGGCCTCTCCACCACATCCAAACATCATTAAATCCCATGAATAACCTCATAAGAGATCTCAATAAAAGTTGGTGGCCTCTTAGGCTCAAGTAGGACATCTGTGACTGCCCTACACTCCTAACACTTATGCATGGATTGTACGTCTTCAACTTAAAAACCATTATCATGAAAATATAGTATTAATATTCCCATAACATCTTCAATTTCCATTCTCTTCCATATAAATCTTCCAATAATCTTTGATCTTCTTAAGGTGGTCTCCCAAGTAGAAAGGACTGTGTGCACAAAATGAGAGAGAGTCTCTTGGTCAAAACATCCTAAAGTGCATTTTGTGACCATGATAACCTCCAAAATATTTATAATTTATCCATTCATTATTATCAATGGTTTAAAATAGACATAAATCTCCCAAAAAGAGTTATCCAACTTGAGTCAATACCATGTGGGTTTGAATGCAATTAGGCCTGTGTAGCCCTAACGGTTAGCTTTTATCCTTCTTGAAGAGTTTTGATGTCTAAATGTTTTATTAAAGGATTATAAGATTCTTCTCCACACTCTATGAGAGTGTACACAATTTTATCAAGTTTTTCTTTTTCTTTTCCATCACTAAAGGTGACCAATTCTGCTCAAGTGTACTATATAGGCCTGTGTGATGCCAATCTAATTGTCATCTCTTTTATCTACTTCAAAGTATCAACTTTGATAGGAGATACTCTCCATGAATTCATGAATGATTCACTAATATTAATTTAAAATTAATACATCACTCTTAATTCACATTGTCTCCCTCTTTATAAGTTTGAAAGGCAACTTAACTATTCAATCCACCTGTAGGTATGCATTTTGGGGTCTTAGCTACATCTTTAGGTTTAAATAGAAGTATATGATCATTTCAATAACCCTTTCAAAATTATTTAAGACTTAGTATTTTCCTTTTAACCTTATTAGTCTTCTCAATGTCTCAAATCTCCACAAACACCCCTTGTCTCTCTCATACATGCTCAGGATTGTAGAGTATAGTTTAGGCCTACTAGGATTTCATATGGCACCATCATTAGCCATTCATATAGATTTGAATTTCCTCAAATACATACTTAGGTATCAAGGATTCAATACATTTTTTCTTATCTATCTCAACTTCAAACCTAATGACAATATCCTCAAAACATATAGACTCTGTCAAATGTCCTGGTTGTAGGTGAATAGGCTAGCCTATGGGTGAATATAAGGGTTTTATGACTTTCATTGCTAATAAATGAGAATATTAGTGATTTTTATACACAGTTTGGATTTTTTAACCTCCTCAAATTATTTAAACTTCCACATTCTTCAAAGAATACACGGTTCTCTACCTATTTAGATTTTGTTTTCTGTGACCTTATTTGTGAGGTTATGCTTGTATAAATGTTATGAAGGAATCTATTGAGTTTGTCCTTTAACCATAAATTAAATTTATGCTTTACAATGATATAATTTCCAAATTCTAAACTCACTACTATGCATTTGTCTTCTTCTCAAGTTGAATACCAAGTGTATCCATAAAATTAAGCTTGTAGGTCAGTTTGTGTTCTTTTGACCTTGGGTTTGAAGGCCAACTTTTTCTATTGGCCTTTAATGCTTACCCAAGCATAAGGTTAAAAAAATTAAATTATTAATTAGGTTTTAAAATTGATCTTGAAACACATTATAATGTACTTCATATGAGAACATAATGCAGATCTACATGTTTGCAAACATATAAGTCTAAATTCTTTATGCTTTAGACTTTATAAAAATGCCAACATGACTTCTTAAGCATTTTACATATATTAATTGTATAAAAAACTTATAAATAATTCAAAACCTTAAAAATACTTTTAAAATACACATTTATAATCTCTTTAAATCATTCTTATGCAAGCAGTCATATTCACAGTCATCAAAATGAGAGAACATTATGAGTTGCTTGGAGAGAATGGTACTAAAATTAGCATGGAGAGTGGTTGGTGGAGCTTTAATTTCATTGAGGAGAATAAAATAATGAATAAATACCTTCATTTTATTCCTCCAAATGTTTCAAACCCTGGGTCAAATAGAGACCATGATAGTTAGATTATAGACTGTGCAAGAGTGTACATTTCTTTGCTAAGTGGCTTCCCACATGTGCTAACCTGGTAAATGAAGGCTTAATATGGTTATTTAAACCTCTAAAGATATTTTCAATTTTATTTTATGCAGCTACTGATTTCATACTTACATGGGAATTTCACAAAATAGAGCTAGTGGGCATTTGAGCCTCAAAAAAGCACCTTAGCTCCTTGGCAATTATTCATATAGATAAATATCTCAATAAAATTACCAATGTAACTAATTGGTATCCCATAGGGTTCCCCAACTCTGATCAAAATCTTAGCCTTCAAATCTACCTGTACGGCTTGTACTATTCACTTGAAAATGGCCTTCTTGAGTTTGTGAAGGGAGTGATGGAGGAGAGAGATTTATTTGTAATTTTGAGACTTGAAACTTTTTCACATGCCTGATTATAACCTAAAAAAGCTTAAAATACATTGATAAACTATTTTCACTTGAAGGTGAGTTCAAGAAGTCTGTACAAGTGCCAAAACTCCCCTCTAAAGCATTGAAATTAAAGATTTTGACTTTTATCTAACATCATAACATATGGAGAAGTTTTATATCTTATCCAAGGTGATTTGAAAGTGTCTTTTACTAATTAATCACTTGGTGGGATTTGGCATATATGGAAAGTTAGCAAAAATCATCCTTTTCCTTATAAAACACTACCTCAATGTCCATAAAATAACCTTAAAGTTTCCAAAACATAATGAAATGTTATTAGAAGGTGATTAAAGTATGAATAGACCTTAAATGACACCTAAAAACATATGTCACTTATTTACTAACTCTCATCACTCCATGACATGGCTAACCTAGTGTAAAACTAAGACAAAAAATTAACTTGATTTTTCCAAAATTACCTTAAACAATGCTAATAAGATTATATGAAGAATATTTGAAGGATATTAAGGCATGAAAAATTAACAAGGTTATAAAAACATGACACTCAAGTTTTTACCTATAGGGTTTGACATTTTAACCTTAGGGGTCAAAATTAGTCAACAAATTAGCGATTCACGAGGGTAGTAGCATGCCTGCTATGCTAAGTAGACCAGTATCCTTGTCCTTGAATTAGGAAATGAAGTCATTTTCACTTGGTTTCAGACCTAAACATACCTTTACCATGACAATACAAATTTATTTGACCTCAAAACCACATAAAATGAAGACAACACACACCAAGTAAAGGAAACAAATAGACACATGTGCTATCAAGCACTTAGGGAACACAACATAACAAAACTACTATGTACAAAATAACTTACCAAGATTTATCCTCTTAGATCAAAAGGGAAAATTTTGAGATCATTGTCTTCATGTGATAAGTAAGGATGTGAAACAAGCAGCCTCTTGGACCTTTGCTTGGTTGAGCTCAGTTGTTTCCTTGTTGCCAATCCTCATGGCAATTCTTCAAGTCAATCATCAGCATCAAACATGTTCCCTATGAATACAAATTCATCTTGATATTAAACCTTTACCTCATGATAATTTTATATGATATGATATTTCTCTAATGTGATCAAAGCTTCAACTTCAAAATTTGATGATTCTTTAGGATCATGTTTGTCAATGTACGCACTTTGATCAGCTTATTCTTGAGCATGTTTACTTGAAGGTACAAGTTGGTCATCCAAACTAAAGCATAAATTTTAAATTTATTCCCAAAATTCAATCTCCTCTTGGTCATTTTAAAGGGTGTGAATTTGGATCCCATTATTGTCATTCTCTTTAAGGGAAACAAGCTCATCAAATGCTTCAGTTGGAACATGGTCTAGCTAAGTTTTGGCTTCTTCAATATCTGCCACTTGCTTATGATGCTCAACATGGATAGTAACCTAAGTGTTTTCATGAGAAGCTACCTCATACTGAACTAAAAATTCATTCAAAGCCACCATGTCCTCATTATCTTATTCAATATGTACTTCATACTATCCTATTAGTTTCCTTGTCTTTCTCTTCAAGAGATCCACTATTAGTGAACACTTCAAGCTCTCCAATGAAGTCATGGTACAAATAATGTCATGAACTCTATTCATCTTGATTTTCAAGGACTAACACCACTTCCTCATACTTACTTAGAGCTTCAACCACATGAATATATTCTTGAAGGCTATTCTTTGATGGTTCTACTAAACTTAACATCTCCAACTCTTTCTTTCCATAAGAGATGGGCTCGTCATCTTCAATGAAGAAAGGAAATTCAAATAAAATATTTACTTCCTCCTCACCTCTTTCTTGATATTCTTTTTTAGATGCAACCTCAGCCTATACCCTCAAAACCAAAGGCTCTTGTTGGTAAAAAGAGATGGTAAGAGGGAAAGAGGACTCTTTGTTATGTTTAAAATTTGATGAGGTATCCTTCCAACTCAAGGTTTTGGATTTAGGATTATTTGAAGGTTCTTGGAGAGGTTTATTAAGATAGGGGAAAGGATTCATTAGATTGACCTATAGCATCTTCTCTCTTTCCTAGTCTTTAGTAGGCATAAGATAATATATAAGGGTTAGCATAGTATAACTAGGATTCATAGTCTAAGAAAACTTCCAAGACAAAGTGATATTGGGTTGTTGAGTAAGGGTGGGTGTGGCTTGAGGAAGAATTGGAATCAAAGGAGGTGGACTAGGAATAAGAGATGATGATTGAGCTTGCTTGAATTGGATCCTTTGGTTTTACCATCTCACTAGCCTACTCTCTATGAACTAAATTATGTCCCTTATCTATAGCCTTTCACTTATTAAGACATATTGATTTTCTTTTTCAAATAATGCCCATTCTCCTATTTCAAAGTGTAATGATTATTTTAACTTTTGAAGGAGGTTGATAGGAACAAGGTGACCAAATTCAACTCTTCTATCCATATTCCTCATCACTATTTCATTATTTTGCATTTTTAGAAGCAATTGATTATCTTGTTATCTTCTAGCTTAAATTATACTAGCTCTAGACTCTTCCTCAAACTTAAAATCTTGATGATAAACAAAGTTATGATATTCAAGCTCTTCTTGTTGCTTATAGTGTTCCCTCATCCTATGATTCACTTCCATTTTCTTCTCAAAGTCAAGGATCAGATTTATATCACTGTGTTTAAGTTGATTAGGAAGATAATGACCTTGTTAAGGCTAGTTAAAACTATGCATAGGAGGAGGAGGGTAATAAATGCTATGACAAGGATGGTATATAGTTGAAGGGCTACTTGAGGAGAAGCCATGAACATGATCAATTTGATATGAAGAATTTACAAGTGTTGAATATTCATTTTTACTAAATGGAGATTAAGAATTTACAAGTGTTGAATTTATTATTTTTGGGAACTTGGATTGCTTATGCCAGTTGTAGTTCATTTGGATTCACCATTGATGTTTGTTGAAAGCCTTTAAACACTGATATATTGAAGAGCAACACCAAATATCCTTCAATCTCTTTGGACCTTAGTCCCACCTGGCATGCCAAAACTATTATCAATCAAATTTTCACCCTTTATAAGGTAGTTTAAGCCTTCAAATTTTGATATAACATAGAAACACCTCAAGTTTTTTGGTACCCTATTGGATAGGTGTTTCTCTAGGTTAAGGGCTAGCGCCCCTTAATAAATCACTTAGGCTCAAACACAAATCTACCACTTGCTAGGAAAAGGGAGAGAAACCTATTTTAATGGGGGTGATGTACCAAATATGATTTGACCACTATCAATCAGATACAATTTCACTTCAAACAAGAGACTAAACTTCACATGACATTAATCCAAATATACCTTTCTACATCAATATTTCTCATGAAGGGTGTGAAGAGTACTTGAGCTAATAAGACTAGTCAATAGGTCATGACATGACACTGATGTAAATAAAACTCAATAAAACCCTAAATAATCCATTTGAACACTTCAAGATACCTAAAAAAAGGATTTAAAATTGAACATAAATGTTAAACAAGGATAAGCATGTCAAGGAAGCAAGACTATCACTTAGCAAGATCAACTAATCAAGCATACATATTGAAACCAGTCCATGGAGAGGGTAAAGCTAGATCATTATCATTGATTAAAGGCTAAAAATGGGTAGGGATTATCCATACCTTGGTGTTGGATACAATATTATCCAATTAAAGCTCAATATATAGAGAAACTTATATAAGGGGAGAGAGAGAGAGAGAGAGAGAGAGAGAGAGAGAGAGAGAGAGAGAGAGAGAGAGAGAGAGAGAGAGAGAGAGAGAGAGAGAGAGAGAGAGAGAGAGAGAGAGAGAGAGAGAGAGAGAGATGTGTCTAAAATGAGTTAAAAAAAGAAAAGAGTATTAAACTACCCCATCAAGTGCTTAAATAAAAAATTTATTCTTCTAAATATTATTTACTTGACACCTTGCCTAGCTCTCCAAAACTTCCCTTTGCTTTGGCTTATGGAATGAAAATTGGACTTCTTTATGGTCAAAAACTTGAATTCATATTCTATAATTCATTATCTCTCCATGGATGACCTATTCACCTCATATCATACCTAAAAAAACTCATTTTTATGTCTTAAACTATATTCAAGGATTCATTTTGTACCAAAAGGCCTCATTCATTGTAGCCCTGAAAACATGTAAACCTACTTGTGTAGAATAATATACAAATTTTATTGAGAAATTGAGAACATATTTGAGGACCCAATATCCCCTTATAAATTAATATCAAATTTCATATCTAGACTCTGAGTGTAAGTGCCTTTTTCTTCATTTCTCTCTCCTCAATTAGGCCTCCTTGCCTAGAAATTGACTTTTGGCCTAAAAAACTCCTACATATGTGAAACTTCTTGTGTGTGATTAAATTTACCCATTACAATTCCAACCTCCAATTAAATTTTACGCTCTGAAGACCATGTACAGATGGGTCAATCATGAAATGGTCAAAAACCCTCGTATAGGTGCTTGAACAGGCGTGGGAGATAGTTTGAGAGTTTGGTAAGAAATTTCAGGTTTCAATGTTTGTAAATATTTTTTTGATGTATTAACCATAATTCCACAACTCATCATGTTGAAGGGAGTCCTATTAAAGTGTTATCTAGGCTTGTATATAGGCCATTTGGCTTGTAAAACCATGCTTTCTCACCTCTTGGACCAAGTAGATGATTTTCAAAGCTCATGAAACATTTTAGGAAGCTTTAAAAGGTGATATATTTTTTTTTTAAAACTTTATGTCTTAAATATCCTATGTACTTGACTTAGAGGCCATCTCATAATTTGCTTCTTTACAAACAAGCCTACAGTCCTTTAATCTCCCCTATTTTGTACACCCCTGTACCTAATCATGTGCCAAAAACTATGTGATAAGGTTTTAAATATACCTAAAGAGGTCACCAAGGTCATTCAAGGTTGAAACTTTCCATTAGAGTCCATTGGAAGGACTATCTTTCTCATCAGGCTACTAAGAAGGGTTTTGGAGGGTTTAGAGAAAAAATGCTTTCTTCCCTTCCTAATTCCACAAGGTGGGAGTTGGGGGACCTATCCACCACCTCCAAACATAATTAAGTTCCATTCACAACCTCATAATAAATATCAATAAAATTTGGTGGCCTCTCTAGTTCAAGTAGGCCATTTGTGACTACCCTACACTCCTAACACTTATTCATAGACTGTAGGTCTTCAAATTAGAAACTATTATCATTAAAATGGAGTATGAATATCCACATAACATATCCAATTTGTATTATCTTCCATACAACTCCTCTAAGGAGCTCTGATCTTCTTAAGGCAGTCTCTCTGGTAGAGAGGACTATGTGCATAGAATGACAAAGAGTCTCTTAGTCAAAACACCTTAAAGTGTATTTTGTGACCATGAGAACCTTAAAAATAGTTATAATTGAACCGTTCATGATCATAAATTGTGTATAATAGACATAAATCTCCCAACAAGAGTTTTGCAACTTGATTCCATGCCATGTGGGTTTGAATGTAACTAGGCCTGTGTAGCCCTAATGGTCTAATTTTGTACTTCTTGAAGAGTTTTGATGTCTAGATGTTTT
The DNA here is from genome assembly GCA_037957365.1 of Torreya grandis. Taxonomy (NCBI): domain Eukaryota; kingdom Viridiplantae; phylum Streptophyta; class Pinopsida; order Cupressales; family Taxaceae; genus Torreya; species Torreya grandis. The sequence goes on from JARHVA010000799.1 coordinate 151,120, forward strand.
CATAAAGGATTTTAAGATTATTCCCAACCCCCCATGATAATTTACACAGCCATATCAAGGTTTTTGTTTACTTATCCATCATCAAAGGTGACCAATTTTACTCAAGTGTATTATACATGCCTGTGTGATGCCAATATGATTGTCATCTCTTTTCTCTAATTCAAAGAATCAAATTAGCTAGGATATACTCTCCATAAATTTATTAATGATTCAATCATATAAATTTACAACCTATTCATCACTCTAAATTCACATTATCTCCCTTCTTACAAGTTTGAAAGTTAACTTGACTGTTCAGTCCACTTGTAGTTATGCATTTTGGGGTCTTATCTATATCTTGGGGTTTCAATGGAAGTATATGATCATTTCAATAATTCTTGATAAATTATTTAAGATTAAATATTATCCTTTGAACCTTCTTAGTCTTCTCAAGGTATCAAATCTCCACAAACACCCTTGTCTCTCTCATATAAGAGTATAGTTTAGGCCTACTAAGATTTCATAATGGCACTGTCATTAGCCATTCATCTAGATTTTAAGTTCCTAAAATAGATACTATAGTATCAAGGATTCAATACATTTTTCCTTACCTATCTCAAATTCAAACCTTATGCTAATATCACATCTTCAAAACATATACACTCTGTCAAATGTCTTGAATGTAGGTGAATAGGCTGGCATATTGGTGCATATAAGGGTTTTAGGACTTTAATTTAAAATAAATGATTATCTCAATGATTTTTATACACTATTTAGATTTTTTAACCTCCTCAAATTATCCAAAACACCACATTATTCAAAGAACACACAATTCTCTACCTTTTTAGACCTGACTGTATGTAACCTTCTTTGTGAGGTTTTGCTTGTATAACTATTAGGAAAGAGTCTCTTGAGTCTCTCCTTTAACCCAAAATTAACTTTATTCTTGTACATGATCTAAGTTCCAAATTCTAAACACATTGCTATGCATTTGTCTTCTTCTCAATTTGAAAACCAAGTGTGTCCATCAAAGCAAACTTATAGGTCAGTTTGTGTTTTTTTGACCTTGGGTCTTAAGATCACATTTTTTCATTAGTATTTAATGCTTACCCAAGCACAATGTTACCAAATTTACTTAATTACTTATTATTTCAAGTTGATATTAAAAAACATTCTAATGTACTTCATATGAAAATATAATGCAGACCTATAGGTTTGCAAACTTGTAGGCCTACATTCTTTATGCTTTAGACTTTGTAAAGATGCCAACATGACTTCTGAAGAATTATAAATTTATTCATTATCTAAAAATACTTATGAAGAATTAAAAACCTTTAAAATTATTTTAAAATACACACTTAGAATCTCTTTAAATCATTCTTATGCATGCATTCATATTCATAGTCATCAAAATGAGAGAACATTGTGAGGTTCTTGGAGACAATGGTGTTGAAATTAGCATGGAGAGTGGTTTGTGGAGTTGTATTTTCATTGAGGAGAATAAACACATGAATAAATACCTTCATTTCACTCCTATAAATGTTGTATTCCCTATACCAAATAGATACCATGATAGTCAACTTGTAGAATATGCAAGAGAATAACTTTCTTTGCCAAATGGCTTCCCACATGTGCCAACTTAGTGTATGAAGGTGTAAGATTTTTATTAAGACCTATGAGGATATCTTTATATTGATTTCATGTAGACAATGAGTTCACACTTTCATGATAATTGCATAAAAAATAGCTAGTGGGGATTTGAGCCTCAAAAAAGTACCTTAACTCCTTAGCAATTGTTCATAAATATAAGGAGCTCAATCAAACTACTAATTCCACTAATTGAAATCCCATAAGGGTCCCCAAATTTCATAAAAATCTTACCCTCAAACTCTACATCTACAACCTATACCATTCACTTGAAAATGGTGTTCATGAGCTTATGAAGGGAGTGATGGAGGAAATAGAGAGTTATTTAAAATTTTGAGACTTAAAACTTCTTTCCATGCCTAATTATAACCTATATAATCTTAAATGACATCGATAAACTATTTTTACATGAAAGTGAGTTCAATAAGTTTGTACAAGTGCCAAAACTCCCCTCTAAAGCATTAAAATTCAAGATTCTAACTTTCATCTGACATCCTAACATATAGGTAATTTTTATAACTACTCTAATGTGATTATAAAGTGTATTTTATGAATTATTCACTTAGTGGGCTTTGACATACATGGAAAGTTAACAAAAATATTCATTTTACTTATAAAACACTACCTCAAAGTCCACAAAAGAATGTAAGAGTTTCCAAAACATCATGAAATTTTATTAGAAGGTGATTAAAGTATGAATAGACCTTTAATGACATATAAAAACCTATGACACTTCTTGACTAACTCTCATCACTCCATGACATGGCTAACCTAGTATAAAACTAAGATAAAAAATTACCTTAATTTATCCAAAATTACCTTAAAAAATGCTAATAAGGTTTTATGAATAATTTTTGAAGTCTATTAAGGAATTAAAAGGATATGAACAAGGTTATCAAAACATGACACTCAATTTTTTGCCTATAGGGGTTAAGATTTTAACCTTGGGGGTCAAAATTAGTCAACAAGTCCCTAGGAATTGGTATGCCTTGAACCTTTTGCCCAAATGATCATAGCCACTAAAATTCAGGTAAATGAATATCTCATTTATACTTGGAAATATTTTGAGGTAAATACTTTCTATTTCAATGCTCCTTCTCATTTTGGGTCCAAGAAACATGATTATTTTAAACACGTGCTTACTATTTGCCTTGGCTTCATAGGGAATAAACTTGAGGAATTCTTTAGCAAGTACAATTATGCCATTTCCTTCCTAAGGAACTAACTAGAAGGACCTTACTACTAAAAAATAGTTTAAGTCACATTGTGTTGGGTTTCCAAACCCACCCTCCTAGCTCTATTGAGCTTATTTTTTTCTAGATTAATGTACATAGTTTCATGTTTTATGCATTTGATTTCTTAGTTAGGTCTTATTTTATACATCTTGTTTTGATATATTAGTTTCTTTGTTTGTTTTTTAGAATAGGTTTGCTTTGGCTACTTCTTTTCCTTTGTGATTTTTGGTTTGGTTTTATTTCAACTATGTCTGTTTTGACCTTATTTTGCTTTAACATTCTGGTCTATTCTACATCTTAGACATCCCATTGTAGCAATGTCCTTGTTCTAAATATAAAAGGCATTGAGTAAAAGAGGAGAACCCTATGGAATTCCCTTTTTTCTTGCATTAGTGGGATAAAGAACCTTAAGTGGATAATGAAAACCTAAAAGTTGTCTAAGCCTTAGAAGTCAAAAAATGAAGATTCATACTTGAATAATTGCACAATCAGTTTCAGTTTCCTTTTATACATTTTCTAAATTTGAAGGCCTGTAATTTGAAATAGAACATGTGTATTTTAGAATAAATTCATTTTTTTGTTGAAGCCATCACATGCACTTAATTTAACATCTAAAAGAAAAATGAAAACACTGAATTAGTTTAAATTTGTCTTGGTAATCATGAGTTGTTTGAATTTGTCAAAATACCCATGGATTGGTCCCCAAACCTCAATGGACAGGATTACAAAATATTTTCATAAGAAAATATCAAAAGAAATCGACTTTAAATGCAAAATCCAAGTCATCCTTGAAAGGGTGATTTGGGCAACTGTATCGCAGGATTTCCAACTTAGTTGGAAGTGGAGAAAAGCCTTGAGTGATACCAGACGTATTTCTATTAGGACTATAAATGCATGGATATACAGAACAATGCCCATGTCATTCCTTCCTAAGCCAAATATCCAAAATTATTTCCTTCTTAAAAGTTTTGATTACTTAGGTAAGTTTGAATTATTCAAGTGAATTCAAGAGCTATAAATAATTAAACACTTACACACATTGATGGTATAAAATAAAATTATAACTTAGTATGCCATAAGATGAGGTAGACTTCAGTGCTTCATCTTTATTATTTTTTGTGAAAGGATTATTTACAGTTTATGCTTATATTCAGATGTGAAGATTTACAATCTAACTTTTGAAGTGCTTTGACCAAAGATTTAAATTTTGGATTCTGAATTACTTACGTCATTCTCCCCATAGACGTCACCATTTGTTGGGACCCAATATACCCCTTACTCAAATTTTCATTTGGGGACCTTTTTGTAAGCTTAAATGACCCAACTCAGTACCCTGATTTGTTCACTAGAGTATTCACATGAGTATTCGCTCAGTCACTATGGTGTATCTTTTTTAAATATTGTAATATAAATTCTCTAAGTCTCAAATTTATCATGTTTTGATTTGATTATACTTAGAATGCAAACTTTGGGTCAAAAATCTAAACTTCATTTAGCTTTGTTTATCTCATGTTTGGGTTTAATGTTAAAGGATTAACCTAATAATGCCTTTTCAAAGTGTTTTTTATGGCCCTTTGTATGTTTTCATAGGTTTATCAGACCCTTGTAGGCCTTTCTTGGACCCAAAAGCATAGTCCTAGGACCCTTCAACATAGTTATACTATCTTCCCAATGATTATAAGCCTTCATATGCTTGGTAAACTTGAACAGGATTATAAACATGCCAAAAATTCATAATCCAAGTCCACGAGCACAAAATAGATCCATGCAGCCCAATATCATTCACCCAAACATTTAAACAAATAAAAAAAATCTAATTCTATGATGGACCTGACCCCTCTTAGACTTCTTAGAGTCCAAGAGACTGCATCCAATGGGAGGATGTCATTAATGAGGTAAACATTGTTGGGGTTTATTAGAGATGTTAGACCATGAGAACCTAAAACCAATGACATGAGGACATGTGGAGGATGACATTCCCCAAGTTTCTTAGACCTCAATAGCTTAGGATGAATAGGATTGAGACATGAGATCTTGGAACCCATGGCGAGAACTAAATCAATCAAATTTAGCTAAGTGTTGGGGAAGACACAAAGGAAAAGTTTATACTTATCATTTTTCAATTTCTCAAATTTAGTCTCCTAGGTGTCAGAGCTATCATAACCCAGAACTAATCCAGGGTCATTATGTGGACCTTTTAGTCTTCTAGAGTATAAAATCATAAAATCAACTAAGTGTTCCTACATGTCCTAGAGTGACATCATCTTGGGGTCCCAAACCTGTCAGAAATGATAGATCCTGAAGCAATTCATAAGATGCCATGTCAACTTATTAGTCTTGGGGTCATACTCATAGGATAAAATAATTTTTAGAGCATGGGATATCATGAACCAATGAGGGAATGCCATGTAGAACAAAGTTAAAATGGTCAGTCTCCTGATCTTGATATAAGTGTTAGGGTTTGGGAGAGCCTAACCTTGTGGAAAGATGTTGCATGTCCCAAATGTTAGAGGTACCCATATCTAACCAATGAGCTCATTAATGTGTTATATGTATTAGTCTCTCAATCTTGATAGATATGTTAGATCCTAAGATAATTAAATGTACTTATAAATCACCATGTGGCATGTTGTTATTATTATCAATATCTTAGACTTAACAAAGGTGTCAAGGCATGGGAGAGCCCACCATATAAGTTCACCATAGACAGGTCCATACACATTAGCAGGTGGGGCCCTAGTGGCATTGGGAAGGTCAAAATGAATTACATGTGGTGTTGGTGGGGGTAATATAAGGATGCCACATGTTTCCAACTATCACTTCACCCTCCCAAATGTATAATAACAAAGTGTTAATCCATGCCTAGGTGTTGACCCTTGTAATGGAACCTGATAAAAAATTGCCAAGTGGTAAAATGGGATCCACAGAAGAAAACCCAATTGTGTAATGAAGGCAAAGGAAGGAGAAGACAAGATAAAAGTTACATGGTAGGAGACCTAAAAATAAAGGACATGATGCTTGTGTGGCTAACAAGACACCAATTTTAAATTAATGGCCTGTATAGCCATCAAAAATGTTGAAATCCAAGGAAGGACTATGCCTCTAATTTGCAAAATAAGGTTACAGATTTGTCCCTCACAAATAAATGATCAGAAAGGTGGAAAAATTCAATATGAGATTGGGTAACAACATCAACCAAAGCATGGCATGTGCATTGGGATCAAGCATTAAGCACATAAGTTGAAAATTATCTCAAAAGGGAATGGTTCAATTGCATAAATCATGGGCCTAATTCAAACCTAATAGAATATTAATGAAACTTACAAATCATCATTAAAATTTTACAACTACTACATTAGTACGTTGTGCTAGATTTCAAAACCACAAGCTTCACAAATTGTCTATTTAAAGAGTCTAAAATGTCATTATTAAGGGTAAAACTTTTGGGCATCGAAGTTCTGCATGAAATGTGATAAGATGCCACCTACCTTTCCTCCTTTGTACTTTGCTCAGACTATTTTCCAATGACCGATAATTCTTAGCTCCAAAGCTTTGCCAGAATTGTGCCAGGATTACACTTGACTTTCCTCTTTATTTTTTGACCTTGGTTAATTTCCTAGAAAAAATTTAATTATAATATAATTCCACCAAGTTTTCTAAATATATATTCTTATTGTGTTTTGTTCCTCTAATGTCTCCATGTTCTTGGTTTTAACTTGATTCAATGGTGCTATGACTGTTAATGTGTCTTTTTGTAGATGAATGTAGTAATCAAATTTTACCTTTACTATTCTGATTCACTTATGAATTCTTTTATTTACCTTAGAACATAATTTTATTTATGTGCTTATAGATATAAAGTAATATTAAAGTGTTGTGTGCAATAGCTATAGGTATTTTAGGTGTTTATATTTAGTGAATATTTCATGAGTTTTAACATTCATATTAGTTTCCTTAGAATATTGCCCACTGAGTGGATTAAAAATGTGCAATAGTTAAACTCAAAACATAGTGGTATAACTATGGTCAGACATGATTTCAACTTTGAAGCACCAATAAGTTTGTTTATGTCTAGGAAATACCCCTCTTTTCTACCCTACCCTCTCTCTTTTTTATGTTTTTGATGATGTTTTGCCTTAGTTTAAGGTGTGAAGTGAATTATATTAAAGAATTATTTAAGTGATTTATAAGTTTAATCAGACAAACAATAAGACTTAAAAAAATAATTAATAATAAAATAACCAAGTAAACAGAATTGACCATATGATTGAACCTCTGGTGGTAGTAGTTGTTGCTCTTAGAGTAAAATGGGTTAACTTGCTCAGTCTTTGGATTGAACCAACATCAATCCTAAAATTAATGAGGGGGCATTTCATCCTATGTGATTTGCCTCCTTTTATCCTATCTAAATTAATCAATATCATGGGTGTATTCTGATAGGGTCACAAATTGAGATCAACACCACTATAGTTAGTTGCTACACCTATTTAGTATTATTCTACAGAGTCAATTACTCTACTTATTTAGGGTCATTCTATGTAGTCAATTATATAGCCTTCTCAAACTCATTTTATGCAACAATTTTAGAGGAAAGTATTTGAATTTATTATATTATCAATTCTTAAACACCCATTACATCAAAGGGTCATTGAGGACTCACAACAACTAGTATTTACTCCATGTCCTAATCTAGTGTTACAAACAATTCAACATATTCCATAAAAAACACAAGCACATGTTTCTCTTAATATACACTATATTCCAAATGATATAAAGATTCCTAGAGTTAATCATCATACAAAAGGTCCTATGAGTCATGATGATGATGATTACATTACAACAAGAGATTATTTTTTAGATTCAAACACATTTACATATAATAATACTCACTTATGAAAGATTACTCTTCCCATGTTTTATAGGACCTACACATGACCATCCCCTATATTGGTTAATTGGTTAACATATCATTTTAAAAATAAAAACAAATTAAAATCAAGACATAAGCATGGCATTTTTTTATAGGTTACATGTTTCATCTATGTTATTTATCACATTTGGTGGATTACATATCCTTTTTCATATAAACATGTTGGGAGAATATTATTCCATAGGTAACATTGATACATGTTATATTTTTATATGAACTTTCCATTTACCATGTTGAGCTATAGTTATTTCTTACACATATCTTGTTATTCCTCATATTTTTTACAGTGCTATATTTCATGGATATGTTATTTTTGTATGTTGTAATATTGATATGCATTGAAGGTGTAAATTAATTTACTTATTATATACTTCATTGTTGATGTTTATTTTTCATAACAAGCATATCATTTCTTATATTTTGTATGTGTCTATTGGTCTTGTGTGTGTGATTTTATTCTGTTGGTGTAGTGCTTTTTCCCATTGGGTTTTGCCTACATTGTCATATGGCTATTCTATGTTATGTAAGCTTCCTTAGGTTAGTTATAAAGGGTCCATAGGATAATTATATTTAATTTAAATTAGTTAATTAGGAAAATTAGGGGCTTTCTCATGTTGCCCTAATTTTCCCTATATGTGCCCCACTTTTTCTTTTTGGAAGGTTAATGAAGAATTTAATTGTATCATTTTGGATTTCATAGCTTATTGAAAATATCGTGTGTTTTCTAGAGATCTCATGCTACCACACAGGATTCAACTTGATTGCATGAAAAATGTTCAGAGATCTTGGCAAACTCTTTCATGGTATTAGATATTTTTTTACAGTCTCATGCATCAGACTCCCTAGTAAAATCCTCTATGCATTCACTTTACTAGTTTTTCTTCTGTCTTGGCCACCATTTTTGACCTTGGAGGCATTTTATTAATCTACTTTGAAAATCATGTCAAAAGGCCTTTGATGAAAAATCAATTTGCATATATTTTTTATATTTGTTGAGATCTAAAATGGGTTATTTTTATATTTTTGAGAAAGTTCATAAATTTTCCTAAAAATTAATTTCTTCCATCTGGTTAGATGTCCGTATGAACGAAGTAATCAAGTCTGCAAACCCCAGTTTACCCTCCGTAGACCAATTCAAGTTCTCAAAAGGAAATTACTTAATTTTAGACCAAATCAAGTTTTCAAAGTGCAATAACTTACTTACAAACAAAATTGGGTTTTCAACATTACTTTACTTTCAATTCATGAAGTTAAGTAAAGCAGTCCAAGGAACCCAAATTACACTGCTTGGAAGTAATCAAGCTTCTCCAATGCCACAACTAGACGTAATCAAGGTTCTTAACCCCAATAACTTGATTGCAGACCAAATTAGGTTCTTGAAATCCTTTAACTTCTCAAAATGTAATTACTTATAAGTAATCAGGTTTCTCCAGGGTAAAAACTTATAAGTAATCAAGTTTCTCTAGGGCAACTATTTATAAGTAATTGAGTTTCTCTAGGGAAACTACTTTGAAGTAATCAAGCTTTAGTAGGGTCACTATTAATCCCCATTAGTAGTAAATCAATCCAAAAAACTTGAAAAATATTGCAATGAAGTAATCAAGCTTCAGCAAGGTCATTACTAATCCTCGATAATAGTAAAGTAGTCCAAGAAACTTGAAATACACTGTAACAAAGTAATCAAGATTCAACAAGGTCATTACCGATCCCCAAAAGTAGTAAAGCAAGTCCAAAACCCTAATTTACACTTTATAAACCAATTTAGGTTCTTCTAAGTTCATTATTGACTACTCATTACCTTTTTAAGTTGCAGTTGTTTGAAACCCTGAAGTAAAGCACTCAGCAAAACTCGATCAACACTATAAGACCTAATCAGGATTTCAAAGTAGTCTTACTACATTAAAAGTTTGAAGTAAAGCAACTGTGAAACCCCATGGTCTTAAAAAAATCCAATTTTTGGAAAGGGTCTAGGAATATGTGGGAGTAATAACCAGTAAGTGCTATAACTTTCAATTTGTAGCTCTTTTTTAGGTTTTTTTTTAAGTGCATCTTTTCTTGATCTCTATGTATTGGTGACATTATTTTAGGACTTTTGTAACATCTATTTTTCACATGGTGTAATAGCTTAAAACTCTCTTCAAACTTTTATACCTTTCCTCTTGGATGCATTATCTGCTATGCCTGACATCCCTCTCATACTTTCTCACACTAATTGCTCATAGACGCACTCTCGACTGTGCCTAACATCCAAGATTGAGCGTGTGTGCATTGTAACTTTAGGGGGTATTCTTGATAGTTCAGGGGGTAATTATACTATGTGCTTTCTATTTTTTTTATTTCATTTCAATTATATAATTTGTCTCATTCTAATTTACACTAATGGATCTAAACATCAAACCACTCTCATCATTTAATTATCTAGAATGGAAGTCTAAAATACAACTCACTTTGAGAGGTAAAGGACTCTATCAAATTACTATGGGTGAGGAAACTGAGCCATCTACATATATAGAAAAGGTTAAGTGGTATAATAGATGTGATGATGCTTATGGGTTTCTATTCCTATTAATGTCTCATGACCTCTTGTTTCATGTTGAATCTACAAAAACTTTGAATGAAGTCTGGACAATCCTAGACAAGCTTTTTGGAGTGTAGGACAACATGAAGGGTCATGAGCTGGAGAATGAGATCATCACATTAATTCTAGGTGACTATGAAACCCTAAAATACTTATTTACAAAGTTAAAATCACTGAGACTGTAGTTGAAGCAATGTGGCATTGATAAAATAGATGACCAGTTGATTCTATCCGTGTTTGCAAAATTGGGTCATGACTATTCATTTTTTATCTCTACATTTCATGCTACCAAACATGCACTTGGATCCACTTGTAAAATGCCATCATTTGATGATTTTATTGCTGATCTAACTTGGGAGTAAGATAAGTTGGTTCAAATGGGTGCACTGAAGTCTTCAAAATCACATGCCTTGACTATCAATCAGGACAAGAAGAAGCCTTGTAGCAATGGTAAATAGGAGAAGAAACAATCCAAGCCAGATCATGAGCATAAAAAGAATAAAAATATATATTCCAATCCCAAGGCATCATCAAATGAGTCCTCCTCAAGTGGGAAACCTAAGAAGGAGAAACTCAAATACAAATTTTGTAAGAAAGTTGGGCATGATGAATCTCAGTGCATGAAAAATAAGATTGACACCTTGACTAAGATGCTTGAGAAGAACAACATCAGTGTTCCTAAATCCTAATATCAGAACACATCAGCACAAGATTCTACAAACGGTAAAGATAGAAAAAAGGGTAAAAACAAAGGCAAGGCACTAGTTGCAGTAGCTTCTTAGCCTTTGACTTGGGTTATTGACTCGAGTGCTTCCTTTCACATGGCCTCTTTAGAGGATCTATTTTTAGAAATAGAACCATGTTCTGTGCCTTCAATTCTCATGGGTGATAACACTTCAATAGAATTCAATGTTAAAGGATCAGTAAAAGTAAGTGATGGGACCTTCAATGATGTTATGTGTGTTCCTTCACTATCCATGAATCTTCTGTCAGTATATCAAATCACTCACATAGGTACAGGGAAGTGAGTTGAGTTCACACCTAATTTAGTGGTCATCAAGGAGATACACAGTGACACCAAAGTGGCTTATGGGAATTCCAATCATCAATTTAGGATGTATACCTTCTCACATTTTTCCCTAGATCAGCCCTCAGTTGTACTGCTTACTCATGTAGATGGAGTAAGTAAACTATGAGATGAACGGTTTTTCTATTTAAACTACTATTACCTAGAGCAACTCAGATGTCAAGACATGGTTTTAGGGTTTCCTAAATTCAAATTCTTAGATGGCCTATGCAATGGATACATTCTTGGTAAGCTTCTAGAAGAGAGATATGACAAGGGCAAAGTAAGCAGAGCCGAACAGAAGCTAGAAATAGTCCACAGTGACTTAGCAAGTCCATTTCCAAAACCTTCATTTAATAAGACAAGATACATGCTCAGATTCATCAATGAATTTTTGAGGTACACCTAGGTGTTTTTTCTCAAAAAGAAGTCTGAGGTCTTTGATCACTTTAAGGACTTCAAGGCACTTATGGAAAAGTAGTTAGAATGTTCAATTTAAATTTTAAGGACTGACAATGGAAATGAGTATGTCAACAATAGGTTTGAGAAAATGTTCACATCAGAGGGGATTCATATGCAACACATAGTTCCATACAGTCCTCAATAGAATGGTGTGGTAGAACACAAGAATCTTACCTTGAAGGAAATGGTGCAAACTACATGCTTCAATCAAAGTCTCTTGCTCCTCAATATTGGGCTACAATAATCAACTATGCATGCTATATTCAAAATTGAGTTCCACACAAAGCCTTAAATGGAATCAATCTTTTTGAAGCTTAGGATGGTCACAATCCTACATTTGATCACTTTTGAGTGTTTAGATCACCAGCAATGGCCCAAGTTGCAAAGAATAAATGTAAGGCAATGGACCCTCAAAGTCAATCTTGTATCTTTATGGGGTATGCAGAGGGTGTTAAGGGATATAGGCTTCTTCATCCTAAAACTCATGAGTTATTCATTGAAAGGAGTATCAAGTTTCATGAAGGCCCACTTGAACACAATCTTAGCACTCTAAACTCTTCAAAAGTCTCACTAGATATTGATTCCACTTCAGACAGTGACATAGATCCACCTCAAGATCCTTCTGATGATGAGGATGAATCTTCTTCTTCAAGATAAAGTGATAAGAGAAGTGATGAAGATTCTCCTCCTCCATCTCACACTCACACTATAGATAAAGAGGACTCACCTCTTGATTCTCCAATCTCATACAATTCTAGTCCTATTTGGGATAGATAGACACTTCAAAGTGCTAGAGGATAGGTTAGAAATAAATCATATACAAGGTGGACACAATCATAGTTTTAAGGGACATCACATGTATACTTGGCCATTGCCTCAGATCCTCAAACCTTTCATGAGGCATCTAGCATTCTAGAATGGGATTTTGCTATGCAAGAAGAGTACAGTTCCCTAATCAGAAACAACGCATGGGACTTGGTCCCTCTTTTCAAAGGAAGAAAATTGGTCCATTGCAAATGGGTTTATCAGACCAAGTATGGTGCATATGGGTTAGTCAATAAGTACAAAGCTCATTTGGTTACAAAGGAGCTTTCTCAGGTGCCTAACATAGACTAATTTGAGACATTTGCTCCTATAGCCAAGATGATGTCTATAAGACTAAGTCTAGCCATCACAGCCACACATCAATGGGATGTTCACCAAATGGACATAAAGAGTGATTTTTTACATGGTGACCTCAAGGAAGATATATATATATATATATATATATATGGAGCAACCACAAGGCTTTATAGAAGATACCTCCTTGGTTTTTAAACTCAAGAAATCTATCTATGAACTCAAACAGGCCCCTTGAGCATGGTATGCTAAGATGGACTCCTTTCCCTTCATATTTGGGTTCACTAGATGCCACTCAGATCTGAATGTCTACATCTTATAGTAGGATGATTCTCTATTGATCCTATTTCTCTATGTGGATGACTTACTGATTATAAGGAGCTCATCAGTGAAAACTACACTTTTGGATACATTTTCAATGATAGACATGGGATTGTTGCACTACTTTCTTGGGATTGAAATCATTCAGTCAGATTCTAGGATAAATTTATCACAATCCAAGTATTCTCTTAATTTTCTTACAAGGTTTAACATGGATAATTGTAATCCAGTTCCTACTCCCTTCTTTTTTGGTGTGAAGCTTGAGGCCAATTGTCTTACACCACTTATTGATGCAACTCCATATTGACAACTCATGGGCAGTGTTATCTATCTCACACACACTAGACCTGACATATCTTATGTAGTTGGTTTGGTTTCCCAGTTTAAGAAATAGCCACATGAGTTGCATTGGAAAGCAACAAAGCAGATTATTCACTACATTCAGGGTTCACACAACTATGGGATACACTATGGAGTAAGAATAGAGGTTGATTTGATTAAATACATGGATTTAGATTGGGTTGGAGATATTTAGATTCAAAAGTCCACTTTAGGCTATAGTTTCTCACTTTGTTCAGGTCTAATAAATTGGTCAAGCAAGAAGTAGCATGAAATTGCTTTATCATCCACAAAGGATGAATATAGAGGGGATATCAATGCCACCACTACATCAATATGGGTTTTAGGGGATTCTCACTGAGTTTGGTGTCCAATTTCATAAGCCAACAATCATCTACTATGACAACCAAAGCACTATCCATATATTTAGGAGTCTGATTCTCCATCAAAGGACCAAGCACATAGAGATTCACATACATTTCATTAGGGAGATTATCAATGAGCAAGTCATTGATCTTTGATACTATCCAACATCGGAGTAAATTGTAGATATTCTAACCAAGCCCTTCACAAAGAGTAAATTTTTTCATCTGTGAACTCTCATTAGGGTTAGGGCTATTCCACCTTCTTCTTCCTCCTATGGAGGTTCATCACTATGTACTTGGGTACCTCATTAGGCTTTCAATGTTGGGACCCAATTCTCATCTCACCTCAGATATGCTTAAGGGGGGGTGTTGGTGTAGTGTTTTTTCCCACTGGGTTTTGCCTACATAATTGTATGGTCATTCTATGTTATTTAAGCTTCCTTATGTTAGTTATAAAGGGTCCATAGGCTAATTATATTTAATTTTAATTAGTTAATTAATAAAACTAGGGGCTTTCTCATGTTGCCCTAATTTTGCTATATGTACCCCACTTTTCATTTTTGGAAGGTTAATGAAGAATTCAATCATATCATTTTGGATTTCATAGCTTATTACAAATATCATGTGTTTTTTGGAGATCTCACACTGTCACATAAAATTCAACTTGATTGTATGAAAACTATTCTGATATCTTGGTAAACTCTTTCATATTCTCTATTGTTTACGACCCTTAGCCTTGTGTGAATTTTTTTTAATCCGTTATATGTATCCCTAAGCTTTGTGTGTAATATTAAGTGATATTCTATGTACTTTTATTGTGTATGTCATAGCCATGAAATTACATGCTTATGAGTGGATTAATATAGGATTATTTTTTTATCTTGTTGAGTTTGCTAAGTTTGGGGTGTCATGATCCATATCATGCAATTTTTTTTATTTTTACAATGCCATGATTCACATCATACACTTTTAATACATATTCTTATTTAGTGAATTTATTATTGATGGTTACTAATCCATGCCTAATTTTTATATCTATCATGACATAACATTTTTATGCCTTACACATTATGTCACATTATGTGTTTCATATATGCTTTGATGATCTATTCATTCTTAGAATGACATATTCTCCACATGTTGACATGATTCTATATTATTACATATTTTTAGATTACCCAATGTGATTAGCTCTTTTCTTTATAAATGAGTAGTTCATAGGATACATCCCTCAACTCAAAAGGGAGCATATTAGTGGGTTTTTCATAGAGACTGAAGCCTCTATGAGTAAAAAAATAATATTTTGGCATAATTTACAAGATTTAGAGATTTAAGAGTGGTTGAGATATTATATTAGTTCAAATATGGGACATATATTTATACATTGGAACATATTTTTGGGGCATATGCTATGCATATGAAAATAATTTACAAGATGAAAAAATTATTAAAAAAATAGACACTTAATATACTCAGACAGATTTGAGGGTATATGACATACATATGCACATAATTTATAGGAACATGAGTTACAAGTTTGGGATAAAATTACATATAGAGACACGTGATTAATTATCCTATTAGCACCCATTGGATCATATCATGGGGCATGAACACTATTCATACACATATATACTTTTACAATTTCATATTATGATGTTGATGGTAACTAGAAATGATAATTTTTGAATCTATAATTCCATCTATAGAAGTAAATTTAGTTAATTGAGGTAATTCAATTAAGGTTAAATGAAGATAAATGTCTTAAGAATTACTCAAATTTATCTATATGTTCTTCCCACCTTAGAATCTAAGGGTTCAAGTTACATGAGTATTATGGTTAAGATTTAATGATGTTGAACTACCTAAGCACTATTCCATTTTATTTGAGGGTCGAGGCATTTATCTTTCCAACCCATGGCCTTGCCTTACTAAAACAATTAGAACATTTACAAGTCTATTATGCCTCAAATGGATTAGAATATTAAAATTAATAGTGTATAGGAAAGACACTCTACCTTCACAAGTCAGATATTTGATGATGGAGGATTCAACCTTAGCCTTTCTCCTTCTACACAAAATTCATTCCTAGTTGCAGCAAGGTCCTATATTTCCATCCATCTCTCACCTATTGTTAGATAATAAGTGACTTATAATAACAAATATTTTTTAAGAGTAATATGCAGTTCCCTAATAGTTTCTATGTCATTTTGAAAAGTTTCCATAAATTCTACTATAACCTGGTCATTAAACACTAGTATTTTCTCAAAGTAATTTAGCCACCCTACATTAAGAAATATTTCTGCAATTTGTAGATTGATCCGCAACATTATGTGGTCTATTGGCTCTTGTATTACCACATCACCATCCATATTTTATTCCTCTCTTATGCAATAAAAAATTCTTTGAAGATGTTTTATATGTAGAATACAAACTATCAATAAAGGTTTAGTTGAGTGAAATCATGTGGAGAGTTTGGTGGCACCATTTTGTATTGTCATATCATATCATTCTCCCACCAAATTTATGGTAAATGTCACCTCAAAGATATGCATATCTTGTAGCATTTATGGCAACCAAATCAGTCACCCCCACCACAACTAGGATATCACTTATCCTCAAGTGAGTTGAAATGTTAATACATGTATCATATGGATTACCTTTATGTGAATAGGAAATGGAAGTTCTCATGATGGGACTCAAAATGGAGGTAATGAGTATGATATGGGTGTCTAATAGGTTTGGGTAATAACACCAATATACATATGTATATATTTTAATATTAGTATCTAAACATGTTTTACTTTGGTAAATAAATAAAAATATTATTATCCTTAATCAATTGTCATTATCCTAGGTGAGCACGTGCATCAGTGTTGGCCAGATGATCATGGAGAATGTGTATAAAAAATATTCCTACCTTGAAAATAATATCTATCATTTCTTTGAGGTAATCATGAACATGATGAGGGTGGACTCTAGGAGGTTTGTTGGATAAACATCCCTTAGTGCCAATAGATGAATTTGGTTTTAGATAGGCACCTAAATGAATACTAAAAACATATGTATATACCACATGTGGATTTTTGGAAACATTTGTGGGATACTTATGGTGGTAATTTATTAGCAAAATGCTATTAGTAGCAATTTTAGCTGGTTTATATAGGATTGCAAAAAGGTCAGTCAACAAAATATACCCTCAAGTCAATAAAATTTTGAATATGTCATAATTTAGGATAGTTGAGATATTTTAGAGTATGTTTCTATGGTGAATGTTGGATTGAAATTGATAATGAATGTGTTGATGTTACACTATTGAAGGGAAAAAATGTGGGACTGTTCAACTTAGAATAGAAATTCCCAATTTTTAGTCTAAATACTACCTCATAGTCTGAGACAATCATGAAAAAATGGAATACATATATGGGGAAAATATGGATTCATGTGTATAATAAGTAAAGGGAGTAAGGTAAAATATTTTAGGTTATTACTGAAGATGTAGTTTTTGAAAAGGACAAGTTGGAATGACTACATCCATTTTTTATGGGAACTTGTGGTGACAAAAACCTTTTGAAAAGAATCAATAATTGATTGTAGCTATTTTACCTTTTTTAGAAATTATGTTATGGATCTAAGGAAATTAGGTATCTAGCCTATGAAAATAACATCCTATAGATGTTTTAGGTGAAAATAGAGTTGCCTATAACCATTAAAAATAGGTTTTTAGAACATTAGGACTATAAGTGTAGATGTTATAGGTGTATACAAAGTTGAATACAACATATACAAATAATATTATTATATCATAATGATTTTTACTTGTTTTTAGTGAATATAGAGGCCTAAAAAACCTCACATGTGATAGGGAACTTGAGATGTTATAGGTGAAATAGAAATTATGCATAGTAATTGAAAATATGCATAGAGGAACTCAAATCAAATTGTTTTTATTATTGTTTTCCTTATCCTAGATGGTCAACAAACTAATTTTACACCTAGGTTTATTTTTACTCCTGAGTGGCCAATAAGTTGGTTTTCTTCTCTAACCCATTTTATGCAATTTTGGTTAGCTATCAAGTTGGTTTTCCAACCAAAACTACCATATTTGATACCTTACATCAGAGAGGTAGGATTGAAGTGTTTTGACTAAACTCTAATCAATCCTTTACTTGATCAACATTTGAATCAATATGCTCATTCAATGTATTTTTCAGTTTCATGTCCATGGAAGGTTGCTCTTCTGTTGGGAACCCCTAAATGAACTCCTCCTTGGAAAGTGGGTTCTTGTATAATTTAATATGATAACCACTGATCATTAGTGAAATTTTGAATGGATCAATGGTGCATAACTTGATTTATCTATTATAAAACACCTTTTCTATTTCATAAGGTCCAAACCATATTGTTTGAAGCTTAACTTTGTGATATTTGTATTTGGAATCATATAGTAATGCCTAATCACCCAACTAGAATTTATAAAACTTAATGAGTTTTTTAAGCCATCTTACCTAATACTGATGAATAATCTCTATGTTTTAGGGCTTCTTTTCTTAGTTTACTGTTGGAATTGAGTTGTAGGATTATTTACTTTTATGATTATGACAAGTCCATGCTAAGGTCTAAGGTTATCTGTAGAGTCTTAAGTTGAAACTCTGTAGGGAGGACTACTCTCTTATCATAAAAACATTCATATAGTGTGAATCACATTATTGTTGGAATAATTAAATTAATATTAGTTAGTTTATTATGTTAACCTGGTTGTTATTATATAAAATAAATCACATAGTATTTTAGGTTAATTTCTAGTCATAATATGTCATAGTAGATTATAATAAAATTTCATATTTGTATTGTTTATAAGGTATACAAATGTGAGATAAGCTTTTGCCCAATATGAAAGAGGCAGTTATGTATCCTCAACCATGCCTCAAAACATCTATACAATGACACGGTTATGCCTTTTTGCAACACCATTCTAATGTGGCATATAAGGATTAGTGTATTGATGATGTATTCCATGTTATGAAAGGTATGCAGTGAACTTTTTATTGGTGTATTCCTCCCTCGATCTGAGTGTAGGGTCATGATTTTATGACCAATTTTATTTTTAGTAGAGGCCTTGAATTACTTACAAGCTTTGAATGCCTAATCCTTAGTGTTCAACAAGGAAACCCACATCTTGAAGGAATGATAATCAACAAAGAGTTGGAAATACTTGTATCCTTTTAGGATAGAAGTCATATGTCTACATAGATCGATGTGGACCAGATCTAGTGGATAAGGAGACCAATATTCACTTTTGCCAAAAAGAGCTCTTTTTTGTTTACCATCTAAGCAAATATAATAGATATGAAAATATTATTTGAGTGTGAGAAGACCTCTAACCATATTGTGTTTTATTGATACAATCAAATACCCATAACTCAAATGACCATATCTTCTATGCCATAACTAATATTTGTTTGTACCTTTCACAACAAGTGTTTGATGATCATTGTGTAAAAGATCAAGCTAAAACATATTAACTACATTTGAAGCTCATGCAATACTTCTAGAGCCTTGATACTTATTATTGATAAGGAAAAACTTATCACCATGTTTGTGATCAAACTCAACTTTGAAATTTCGATTGAGAATTTGATTTATAGACAACAAGTTCTTAGTGAGTACTGGACCATGCAAGACATATGTGATCTTAGTAGTGTAGTTACCAAGTTGTAAAGAGACATCAACTTTACCCTAAATAATTTATGATGAGTCATCACCAAGAGAAACATTACCTTGAGATCTTGAGTGGGTAAAAGTGGAAAACCATTCTTTTTGTCCTGTCATGTGCCTTATGGCACCAAAATCAACATACCAAACAAAATTTTAAGAACGAGGTTCCTCATGTGTCTATGTAGTAAAGATGTGATTATATTATGAAGAATGATCATCCTCAAAAACATTCTTATGCTATTATGTCTTCTTCTAATGATTTTTTAAATGGGTTTTTGGCTTTGATGACTAAGGTGGATTCTGTGAACTGGGCTTCTTACTAGACAAGCATTGTGTGAATCCATTACACCATAAATGTTTGAATTCATGTCATATGTTTCCACAAATAAGATAAAGCTTTTATGAATTGGATTCATTACCTTGATGGTGTTGTTTATTATTATGCTTAGGGTTATGTTTATAAGTCTTCATGAGATTATTCCCTTTTTGAGAGGAGGCAAATGCATGCTCTTCATTAGGTTCCTTCACATTTTGCATGGCTTATTCCTATTGTAACATGATAACCAACAAGACAAAGTTTGGTTTCTATCATGTAACATTCAATGTGGTCACAAAAATTTTATATGTAATGGGCAGATTATTTAGGACAATAACAACTAGAGATTTATCTTTCACTAGTTTACCCAATGCTTCAAGTGAAACCCACAAGGTTATAACTCTACATAGAAAAGCCTCCATTTTTTCTTTGAATTTTAAATTTAGACTATGGAGTTGGATTTATATATGAAGAAAATTATTATTATTATTTTCCTCAAATATTTTTTAAAGCTTATCCTAAGTATCCTGAGTTGTAGTGGCATTATGGATATGAGGTTGTACCTCATCTAAGACTCTGAACATGATTATTAACTTAGACTTCTGATATGATATGTCATATTTTCATTGTTGATCAACATCAATATCATGTTGTGTCCATGTGCCATCAAAAATTTTCCATATGTCCTCAAACTCTAAGTGGGTTTTAACCTTAGTTTTTTATGATACATAGTTGTCACCTTAAAGAAGTTGAGTGTCTAGCAGAACAAAATGTGGTCAATTTTTGGCCGTGTGTGTAAATCTAATCAAATTTTATAAGAGATATATATTGGTTCCTTATAAATCCAAAAGGTTCCCATTTATATATACTATTAGACTGATATACCATACCTCTTTATATGTGCACCTTTTTATATATCCATATGTACTAGAAGAGTTCATCCTTTTCATATACTCATCATTATATGAAAGAGACTTTAATGCATGTGAGAGAATAATGGTACTAGGTACTTAGATAGTACATGAAAGAGATTTGTTCTATCACTAACACTTGATTAGAATGAATTTTGCATACATGGGCATAACTTCCACATATACTTAGAAATTCTAACTATTAAGATTTATGTCTATCGACAATAACGAATGGGTAACGAAGGGATGCTTTATGAATATTTTTGAACCTTATTACTCCCCAAATATTTAAAGGGATGATGCTAAGATGTTGTTGTTATAGCTATGTTAGGATATAAATTCAGTAGTTCAAAGCATGATGACATTACTCATAAATGTGAGCCAAAGGCATCATTAAAAATAAACATTGTGAATGATATTTTTACAATCTTGTTGATTTTGCACTGATTTGATTTGCTAGAAATAAAAGAGTTTTAAAAATGTTTTCAATTTTCAATTTATAATTACATAAAATATAAAATAAAATTCCTTAAGGAAAAATAATTAAAATTATCCCTAAAATTTTGTCTTTTCTAATTTTTTGTAACTCTTGCTTCTGATTTGAACTCTAGACCTTTTTTGGATAGATTATAGGAAAAATAAAATATACCAGTTCTTCTATGCATAAATTTAGAATTTTAAAAAGACAAATTTGTATTTAAAGTTGAATAAAATGGGCATTTCAAAAGTAAATCATACCTCCATGACATGGAAACCACATTGGAAGGCTTAGTTGGTAGGAATAAAACATATTAAACACCTCCTTTTGATCCACTCAACAAGCTTTAAAAACATGCTAACTTTGAGACATCCAAACAGATGTACAACAAAATTCCTACATGTATGATATGATTTTAGATGCAATATAAATTAGTGAAGAATCCATATTTAGAATTAATTCGGCAAAACCACATCTGTACAATTAGAAATGAATAAAAATTGAACTATTTCTCAATCTTCTACTCCAAATGATTGCTAAAACTTGGAATCTCCCAAAATACTATATGATAAGATGCACAGTTATATGGAAAAATTTAGGATGATGCAACATGAACAAAGAGTAGTCTTAAAAAGTTATAATTCAAAAGTATTGTCCATACAAATCATAATGAAGGAAAACTTATTTGTAGGTTTAAATTGACCAAGAACATATTGTAGGATTATAAAAGGTGTATGACCCACATCAAAACTTTACAACCTATTGGCATAATGTACATAGTGGAATAAAAAAATGTCTATAGAAAAATTTAGATTATGAGGATGCTCATACAGTTAGATATGGCCAAAAACTAACCTACTGCAAGTTTAAATAGAACAAATTGGACTAAATGGCTTCCAAAGGCTCAAATGGCTATATGTCCAAGTCCAAAATGATGCAAATAAATTCAACATGTTCAAAGACATACCAAATTATATCCTACAGCTTAAATTCCTTGATTATGGAGTGTGTACAACTTTCAGTATAAGAAAATAGGTACGACTAATTTGAATAACTTGGATTTTAGGCAGAAAATCACACCACAATCTTTACAAGTGAAATCTAACTTGAACAAAATAAATTTTAGCAGAGTCTCACTCTGAAAATGTTTTTTTCTAATACCAAATATGAGCATAAATCTAATAAAATTTATTGACCATACGAATCATGAATTATAGAGACATATTTATAACCCTAAATATGCTCATAATAATCCTACTAAATAGGACGAGCAAATAAACTAATAATAATTTGAAGTCTTCTAATAACATACTAAAACTTATTATGACTAACAACTAACCTAAAATAATACAAGGTTTATTTTATAAATAAAAACCATGTTAACATAATAAATTAACTATGATTAATTAATTAATTTTAATAGTTATTAGTTTATTTTCTCATCCTATTCAGTAGGAATATTATGCATATTTATCGTTATAAATATGCCTCTATAATTCATGATCCATAAGCTCAATAAATCTAATTAGATTTATGCTCAAAATTATTGCTTTCCATGTGGTTTTATAGGCCCATACAGCCTCCAAAATATAATCTATCAAATCATGGTGATGTATGGCTATAATTTTGGTAAGGATATTTTATAGATCCTTATTAGTGACCTCCACTTGGCCATTTTATTGTGGATGGTAGGGGGTATAATTATTTTGGTGGAATTCAAATTATTCAAAAAGAGTTGTTATCATATATGACATGAACTGGGGACCTTGATCTAATACTATCTTCTGTGTAACCATATACCTTATGAATATTTCCTTGTAGATAAACTCTACCACTTTCTCGTCCCAGGATTGAGTTAGAGATTTGGATTCTACCCATTTAGTGAGGTAATAATTACATACTAGAATGTACTCCTTGATTTGGTATGGTGGATCTATTGGGCCCACAAAATCAATTCCCCACTTTTATAAGGTTTTGAGAACTAGTTTTGGTTGAATAAACATCTCATAATAATGTGTGGGTTTCCCCATATACTAATAACAGTCACATTGGTGAGTTTAAGTAATGGAATCCTTTTGAATATTAGGCAAAAGTAACCCATTTCAAGGATCTTATAGGTTGTTCTCCTTATTAAAAATGGCCCCTATAGGTTCATCATGATAGGCTCAAATAATATCAAACACTTCATCCTCTCTCACACATATTTGCATGATTAGATTTATCCCAATGTGGAAGACATACTTGGAGATCCATGAATATTAGATGCATACATCAACCAAATTTCACTTCTCCCTTAGTGATAAGTGTTAAGGAGTCTTCCCTATAATCAAGTAGATAGCAATATCTGAAAACCATAGCGTGTTAGTATCCAAAGAAAAAATATGTTTGTCAGGAATATAATCCTATACTAGCATACTATTTACATCATATTGTAAACTTGATACAAAATATACAACTACATTGTCTTTACCTAGTCTATCTACAAAGGTAATATTAAATTCTTGTAATAGTAATAACCATTTTATTCTCCTACTGGTGAATTTTAGTTTGTTCATTAGATATTTAATATCAAAATAGTCAGTATGAACATATATGGGATAACCAGTAATATAATATCTATTTGTTTAAATAATATACACTATTACAAGAAATTCCTTTTTGTGATAGTGTAGTTTATTTTTTTGGTTTGTAGATTTTTACTGATGAAATAGATGACATAGATTAATGGCCCATCCTTTTTCCCAATAACTAATACAAGTAATGTATCAAAGGAATCAATGTGAATATGAAAGGCTAGCTTCCAAGTTGGGCCTCTCAATACTAGAGTTATCACAAGTCTATCCTTGAGAGTTTTAAAGGCTTCCTAACATGTATTAGTCCAATTAAAGTTAGCATATTTTCTAGTAAAAATAATAATGGAGTTGTTATTTTGCTAAAATATTTGATAATAACTTCTCATAGCCTAGAAAGATTTTGACATCTCATTGATTATATGAGGTATGAAGGTTCTTTATGACATCTATCGTCATAGGGTCTACTTCAATTCTAGTGTTTAAAATATGATGTCTTAGGATGATGCCTTATTGCATGACATATAACATTTCTCATGACTTAATGATAGTTATGGTCTTAACACCTTTGGAGTAATTTTTCAAAGTAATTAATGGCTTCATCATACGTGTTCCCATAAATTATGAAGTCATCCATCTATATTTCCACACAATCATGAGATATATCAATAAATATGCTCAAAATAACCCATTGGAAGGTTGAAAAAGCATTTCATAACCCAAATGAAAGGATTGAAGGTTTATCAATTGTGTTGGTACATTTAAGTATCAACCCAGGGTACATATGTACTTGTAAGGTGTTGCAAATATATATGCATACTAAAATACTTTATAAGAATTAAGGGACTATTAGTTAGATATAGGGAAACACTCTTTAAAAAAAGGTAGATTCACACTTTAAAGAAAATATAAAGGATAGAATGAAACACTCATATTGAAATGTAAACTCACTTGCTAGTATGGAAACACACTTACTTGGAAAGTAAACGACAAGTGTTGACTTGTTAATTTACAGAAGCTTCCCACACTTAAAAAAATGCTTTAACAATCATTCACATATAAGAAAAATAGTTTATACTAGAAATATGGAAATTCAATACTTGCAAAAAACATGACTAATTTAGAAATAGTCACACACGATTGAGTATTAAGACATACTTTAATAGATGGGATTGTCACAATAAATCCTCATGAGGGGCCCCTCTTTAGTTTGAATTATGCTTTAGATCATGTCCTTGATTATGAAATATTTACCCCAAATCAACTTAATTTAATAACAGTTATTTTGGTAATTAATAGATTGTTACAAATATATTATAATAAATAATTACAAATCTTTCACTAAGTTATCAATTATTATTTTGTTGCTACTACTCGAATAACTAAGCATGCTACCAACTCCTTATTAAATATGGGAAAGTTCTTATTTTTAGTTTAAAATGTCAGGAACCTAGAACAATAAACATGCTCCGATGCCTACTTAGTCAGGATCTTGCTCCCTCAATAAGAGCACAAATGATTACTTCTTGTATTAGCAACTAAACACGAAATTTAACTAGAATCAATAAAGTAACTAGAAATATGAAACAACACAGGAATTGAGAGACAATACACAATTGTATTAATAATCACTCAAAAGAATATACAATAAAGAAGATGCCACTTCTTCTTCCCTCTCTCTCTTGGTCACAACAATCAACTCCAATATAGAATTGATGTTCACCTCTCCAACCAGTCAGTAACACGCTGCCAATTCACCAAGTACACAACCGTACTCCAAGTAGATCTCCTACTCTCTGCTGCTACCTGCAAATCACTAGACCTTACTCACCATTGTAGATCTCCTATAGAAAGTCATGCACACATGCTGACCAAGATCATACACATACGAAGAACCCCGCTAATTCTCCAAACCAGTACCCACCTTGGTACTGTGGCACTAGGAGGAACGCACCATTGCTCTCTTCTCTCTAAAGGAGCTTATTGCTCTCTTACTCACTAGCTACCTATTTTACAATACAGCCCATGAGTCCATATATAGATCTCATGCTTACAATAATTAGACTATCATAATTACAATAATTAGATGCGCAACTCAAGACTACAACTAGCCCTTGACATGCAAACAAACAGTCCAAAAATAGACTCTCTGGGATCAACATGCAAACTGCCTATTCTCACACAGGCTGTCGACGTCGGCTCCTCCATGACTGATGTCAGCCGACTGGTAACCGACGCCGGTTGCTTCCTCACTGCCATCTGACCGATGTCAGTTGATCAGACCGACGCCGGTTTCCCTGCAACGCATTCAGCAACTCTTTGTAACTCTGCATCCTCTGTAACTTCTCCTATTTGCATCCTGGTGAAGCTTTTAGCTCCACAACCTAACAATCTCCCACTTGGAGATAAATAGTTGCACCTATACCTGTACCTATACACCATCTAAATTATTCCCTGGCTTGTATTCCTCTTCAAGATCAATCTTGAAGACCAACCACCACACAACCTGCGATGCTACACCTATCATTCAAGTAACCTGCCACATCCGAACCTACATATCCATGTAGTGAAGAACTTGACCCTGCATAACAAGAATCCCTGCTGCTAGTCCCACTGAACTGCCCTCTAGTAGTCCTTCCCCAAATTGGCTCCATACTTTCTGACAACTCCCACTGATTGGGAAAACTCAGGTCTATGCTAGACCTCATGTGATTTCGAACCCTGTTCTAAGCTCAGCTTGAACTGTCTAGCCCTTGGTGTGCTTTCTGATTCTGCATCCTGCATCATGAACCCCGCTAACACCATCTTCACATCAGCTCCCACTGGAGATAAAATCTCCATGTCTCTTATGCCAAAGAATTTTGCTGCTCCAAATTCTTCCTGACACACCTCTGAACTAACCTTACCCTTAGCTCAGCAAATCCCTATATGTACAAACTTGCTAGCAAATCACCCATATATAGTAACAAGATAATGTTGTGACCATCATCTACCTAGTAAGTTAAACACAATAGTTACACTGACATTGACTGAAGCCATGCTTAGTCATCCACCTGTCAAACCTGTACCACTATCCTGCAGCTTCCTCAAGACCATATACCTTGGCATTCCGTCTCATGTATCCATCCACTCTCTTCTTTAACTTGGGAATCCATTCCGTCTCTCAATGCTTACTTCCAGCTAACAACTCTACCAACAAATACCTATTTGGTTCTCCAAGGACTCACACCCCTCATCCATGCTAAGCTCCCACTGTATCTAGATTCTACCTGCATTGCCTCTTCGCATCTTCCTAGTTCTTGACCATCAATAAGCAATATAAAGAAGGTGAACAATGAATATGAGGTTCACTTACCCTTTCTGACCTCGACATGAGCATTTGAGACATGTTGACAGCTTGCTGTCCACCCACCATCCGTACCAATGACCGATCTCGGCCATCTCCCAGTCTGCTCTCGACCGATGTCGGCTCCCTGTACTGACCCTGACTGTCGATGTCATTTCCTTGGCCGATGCCGGTATCCTTTTTATCGACATCAGTTCCTTCATGATCGATGTCGATCTTCCTATTGTCGACGTTGGTTACTGTCTGACCGACGCCGATACTTGTGTTCATCTGCGAGTGATAACTTTTTACCCGCAAGCTCTCCATGGATCAAAATCTTGATCAAATCAACCCTGCTCTGCTCAGAATAATTTAGTTCCCTCACCTGATCTCTGTCTGTCATCTCCTCCATGAACACCAAGGCTTTCTAGTTCTTTAGCTTGTCAAAGACATCTGACTTCGCTTCAAAACCTGCATTCTCCATCTACATATGTGACTAAGCTTATGAAGCCACATCTCTACAACAAAAGGTGAATCAGCAATATAAGTAGATAGATAAAGGATACCTACTTTCTTACCACCATCTAATTCAAGTGTATCCGCTGTGAGAGTTACAGTGCATCTCTCATCACCCAAATTTATTAAAGAAATTAGACTCATCTCCAAGACTGGTACCTGCATGACTTCCTTTAACCACTGTGTGTCATCCGTCTGTAATTTCAGCTTCACTTCCCCTTTGTCAATCATCTGACAAGGCTCTCCAACCCCTAAATAAATCTCTCCAAAGTCTCCAAAGACATACCCATGAAAAGATGCTCTATTTCGGGCTGCATGGAAAGAGGCAAAAGAATCTGTAAACAAAGATTCTACTTTATCTAGAACATCATGTGCAACATATGCTTCTACGCGTTGATCTTCTACCGACCAACAATCTCTTTTTACCTGCTCTTTCTTTCCATCAATCAGACCATTCGTGCTATTCAGTTTCTCCATTCGTAGCTTACTTTCTTCTGCCATTGCTATACTCCCACTCAATCTAAAACCCCTACTAGTGACCTGTAATCAAAAACACTACCAGATCTGAAACCACCTATTAGTCAACCCAACCTGGCTTTGATACCACATGTTGGTATCAAGTTCAAGAACCTACAACCTGGCTCTGATACCACTTGTTAGGAACCTAGAACAATAAACATGCTCTGATGCCTACTTAGTCAGGATCTTGCTCCCTCAATAAGAGCACAAATGATTACTTCGTGTATTAGCAACTAAACACAGAATTTAACCAGAATCAATAAAGTAACTAGAAATATGAAACAACACAGGAATTGAGAGACAATACACAATTGTATTAATAATCACTCAGAAGAACATACAATAAAGAAGATGCCACTTCTTCTTCTACCTCAAAGGTTCGCCACACCTCAAGACCTTCTTCCCTCTCTCTCTTGGTCACAACAATCAACTCCAATACAGAATTGATGTTCACCTCTCCAACCAGTCAGTAACACGCTGCCAGTTCACCAAGTACATAACCGTACTCCAAGTAGATCTCCTGCTCTCTGCTGCTACCTATAAATCACTAGACCTTACTCACCATTGTAGATCTCCTATAGAAAGTCATGCACACATGCTGACCAAGATCATACACATACGAAGAACCTCACTGATTCTCCAAACCAGTACCCACCTTGGTACTGTGGCACTAGGAGGAACGCACCATTGCTCTCTTCTCTCTGAAGGAGCTTATTGCTCTCTTACTCACTAGCTACCTATTTTACAATATAGCCCATGAGTCCATATATAGATCTCATGCTTACAATAATTAGACTATCATAATTACAATAATTAGATGCGCAACTCAAGACTACAACTAGCCCTTGACATGCAAACAAACAGTCCAAAAATAGACTCTCCGAGATCAACATGCAAACTGCCTATTCTCGCATAGGCTGCCGACGTCGGCTCCTCCATGACCGATGTCAGCCAACTGGTAACCAACGTCGGTTGCTTCCTCACTGCCATCTGACTGACGTCAGTTGATCAGACTGACGCTGGTTTCCCTGCAACGCATTCAGCAACTCTCTGCAACTCTGCATCCTCCATAACTTCTCCTGTTTGCATCCTGGTGAAGCTTTTAGCTCCACAACCTAACATAAAATATCATATATATTGATGAGATATAAACTAATAAACAATTTAGACAAAGGTAAACAATCTGAAAAAAAAATATAATTATAATGTTGCAATAAACTGTAGAACATAGTTTAATAGGAATAAGGATGTTGAAACATATTAGAAATTATTTCTTCCCTTCTCCTAGACTATAGGAACTATTAGAATATTAACCTTGAAATGGATAAGCTTGAATAAATTTAAAAATCATGGAGGTATTTTAAAATTCCCCCACAACTTGTTGATAGAGGTGATAGTTAAATGCTATAGGTACATCATAATGTTACATCAATAACTTGGGTAGAATCTGATAAATCCTGGTTATAGTTGTTGCAAGTGTCTGGCCTATTCCTAAAGATATTGAAAGCTACATGAAATTTATTAGTGATAATGAAAATACGAACATAGTAATGAATGAAATTATTTACTCATAAATAAACAAGTTAAACTTAAATTACTACATATAAATACATTATATGTATTGAGTGCTTATATAACAAAAATGAATTAAAGAGGAAAGTTAAAGATATAAAATGCTAGCTTTATAAAGACATGGGGAAGGTTAAAAGGGTGTAAATTAGGATAATTATTAAGTTATTCACCTAGGACCATGTCCTCTAAATCCACTCGAATACATGTTTTTGTAACTTATCTGACACATAAAAACATTGATATCAAATATTGTAAACATTCAAGCTACAATTAGAGATATCCAACTACAGTGTTTTGTGGATGAAAGATAGCATTAAAACCACATAGAGGGTGGTGAATAACATATAGACCATGATATTAGCCTCAGAGTTTGCTTGGTTAGGAGACAGAGTAACCTTTATAAGCTCAAGAACATCCTTCAATGTATGGAAAATTATAATTTTTTTAGGCGAACGTTAGTCAAGCATATAATGGAAACCGTAATTCATTTATGTAAAATAAATAAATTTCACATGTGTGTAAAATCATTCTACTTGTATGTAAATCATGTCAATCAAATATAAGAGATGACTCTGTGGTAGATAATATAGTGATTTGTCTTGAAATATTATTTTTACCCAGTCAAGAGATAAGTTAGTTTCTTCCAAATATCATATCCACTTCTAGGACCTCCCATTTCAAATACATAACTTCCAACACATTATTATAGGCCAACTTCATATATTCCTAGGACCATGGCTGATCCGGGCAACAATTCAAGCGATAATTCGGATGACGGGTCCACCCCAATTCATGATGGAACTTTTGGGAGCCATAACTTTTGCACCGTAGCTCCAATTGACTCACCGTTTGAACCATTAGAAAGATAAAAATGAGGATAATGTGGTGAGATGGCATTGAGATACACTCAATGAATTTTGACCCCTGAAAACCCAATATAAATTCCCCAAATTTCAATTTTAGTAGTACAGTCTACAAATAGTAATTCCTCGAATTTTGTATTTTTGTAAATCATGGAAGTCGAACCACTTAATCTCCCTCAATATTGCTGACCTTAAAAATCCTCCTCATAATTTCAAAACATGTATAAATAAATATGTAACCTGAAATGGAAATGAGACATCTCTTCTCAGAGATAGACATATGTTTGGGTCTGCAAATTTGATCAATAAAACATCTCTTCTTAGAGATAGCATTATTTGAATTATGTTGTTCTTGATTCTTGAATTATCTTTCAACCAAATATTTTGAGTTTTGGATCAATGGCCTTATAATATGACTGAATACATATTTTTAAAACTACATTGACATGCATAAACATTGACAACAATAAAAAAATAATCGTATATTTCCACCTTTGATGCTTTGTGGCTAAAATATAGCATTATCGCCACATCGAGGGTGGTTAATAACATCTAGGTACATGTTATTGGTCTAAAATAATGATAGATTAGGAGATAAAGTACCCATTTTGGCCTCAAGAACATCTTTCCTTATATGATTAAATTATAATTTTCAAAAAAATCTTCAGATACACAAAATGAAAAATGTAATTTTTTTCATTAATTTAAAGAACCATCATGTGCATGTTTAAGCCCTCTAACTTCACCCTAAAGCACATTGATCAATCATAAGAGTCAAATATTAGATAGATGATATAATGATTGATATTATACCTAGTTACAAATTCATCTCATACCTACTTTCACTAGATCAGATACATGGTCAAAGCAATGTGATGATGTTATATCTATAATTTGTAATTTTGGTGGACCCTAATATGTGTCAATTAGATTTAGAGGTCTACAACTCCATTCATCTACCCACACTTGTGACTCACACTCATTCCAAAAAATTCCATGCATGCATAATAAGAAGATGCCATGTGCCTTATATGAATTATCCAATAACTTTTGTTTGAGTTATATAATGAATAGAACTCACTTAATCCTATTACAATCATATAAACCTCATATCGTACCAATTGTTTTTTATTTATTAACCAAAAATATCTATAAACACTATATTTTTATTGAGCACCATGGGCCATTTTCTATTACACCATTTAATAATGTTTTTTACATCCATAAATTTTGTTTCATCTTCAAACTTCAACTCCTCTCTTACAAGGGTATTTTTCACACATGCTATAGCACCATGATGCTCCCCTTTTCCATGGCCAACTTTATTTAAACTCCAAATATATTGTATGTCAATGGTCACATGTATCTTTCTCAAATAGTAAAACATATGTGCATTATTAAATTGTGATGTGTAATTATCTGACTATAGATACCCAAATTTGGCATAAACTTATTCAAACTATACATTTTCACATAACCTTATTTGAATTATTGTTTATGAATGAATGACTTATTGGCATGTCCTAATCTAAGTATTATGACTCTTTCTATTGTTGTTTTAATGTCTTTTATGTTTTCATCTTATCTTCTCATATCTGTCTTAGGGATCCTCAATTTTATTATATGTATTTATGTTTTTATTTGAGTTTTTTGGATATGGATGCACTACAACCTTGTTTGGATAATGCTAACTTGTCCCAATGTAACTTGAATGATATTTTTTAATTTTTATGTTTATAATGGTCTCTTTTATAGTTAGTATTTTCAAATTTGGTTCCCTCATGTACTAATAATCCCTAATTTCAAATTCAAGAGTTATATGTAAGCAAGGGTCTTGTTAGAAGCTATGCATCAATCTCTCTCTATTGAAAGGTTATAAAAAGTTTGCATATGTTGATATTTTCTAAGCAAATAATTTATTTATGGATTCAAATGC
This sequence comes from Torreya grandis, assembly GCA_037957365.1. Taxonomy (NCBI): domain Eukaryota; kingdom Viridiplantae; phylum Streptophyta; class Pinopsida; order Cupressales; family Taxaceae; genus Torreya; species Torreya grandis. Next base: position 183,885 of record JARHVA010000799.1, read on the forward strand.
TGAACATGTCATTTTCATGTTTATGTCAAGGGCATATAGTCTCGAGTACCACTATTTCACATACACACTTAGGAGTGAGAAATACATTATCCTTAGGCCCTTTTAGGCTATGTGGGCATCATTCATAGTATGCAAGGTTTTCTAAGGGCATCTCTAATTTTCCCCTTTCACATTCCTACTTTGTATTTGATCTATATTATGTTTATTGTGTAGGATTTAGGTTTTTAATGTTTTGGGTATTCTACATGATAAATCAACATAAATAGAAAATTAGAAAATCTTGGTAGACAATTGCACAGACCCAAATCAGGAAATTAGTGGCATGATGAACTAGGATGTAGCCATAATTAGTAGACAAGGTCACAATACATTCTTATCCTCCTAGCATGGCCTTGTTTCAACACAATAAAAATTGTTTTTTCATGTGCTACATAGTTTACATGTATTCTTAGCCAATTTACAATCTCAATCAACATAAAATCATTTAGAGGGGTTTTGTATATTTATTGTTCAATTTACTATTTTTAGATAACTTTGAGTTCTATAAATTATTTATATTAAGTTTAGATTTGTATATTCAATTTTAATATTTTAGATATATTTATTTGAATCATTTCAATGCAAAATAGATTGAACATTTTGGTGAAACCATTTTATTTAGAACATTGCTTGGATTTTACTTGATTTTTGTCCTAGGATTTCATTCAATTTTTTGTAAATTCCTGACACCTAAAGAAAACAACCTTCAACTTTGGATATAAATTAGAAACCAAGAGTCAATCTATATACACATAATATTTTTAAACTTTATCAATTACTGATGCTTTCTCTCTTATAGGAACCTGTTGAGTCTCAATCTCTTTGAGTGCACTATGAAAGGGGTGGGAAAACCATTGGTTTTTTTCATGATTGTTGTCCCTTTATTACCACTTGATATATACACAACCATCTCCTAAAAACACTCCCCTATGCTTTGTCTCCTTTTTTTCACCCTCCTCTAATCATTTTTTTGCCTTCATTAGTCCTTCCCTAGCCTGAACTCCTTTTGATAGTTTACAATACATTGTTGATCCATCGACTCTGTACTCTAATTGACAAAACTCATTTAGGCTCTAGGTCAGCCCTTGGCCAACCTACACCAAGACCTAATTTATTTTTGTTAATAATGATACAGAGTCGATTGGGATAACCCTATTGGCTAAACTTTTAGAAAGGTTTAGGGTTAGATCTAAGAATATACACACATCTATTTCATCATTTATTAAGGAATAAAAGAAGAAGAATAATATATTTCTCATCTTCTTATCCACCATTCTACTTGAAGAGCATAACTTAGGGTTCTAATACTTTCTTTGCAGATACAGATCTTATCTTATGGAAAAGTCTTTTCGATGCAGAGATAGGTTGTGTAGTCTAGAGCTAATTTATCCTTGTTATCCTTACATATCAAAACAACCTCTTATGAAGCACCTTGGACAAGGGAGATATTGAGGCTTGACTAGTTTGTCTTCAAAGGTAAGTATTCCCAACTTTTTCCATCCTTTGTAAGAGTAGATAAATTAACATTTGTATTTCTCTCCCATAAATTAGAATTTTGTATACATTGACATGAGTATATATATTATATGCATGTTTAATTTTCATGTTTATTAATCCCACTTTATGCCACAAGCTTTGGTGAGCACTACATCAAAATTTACTTTACTTTCCATTTATACTCAGTGAATATGGAAACATAGGACCTAGTTAGGGTTATTGCATAGTTTTGCTTGACTCAAGGCTTTAGAACCCTCCCTAGTGATATTATTATGGTAATATATCCCTTGTCTAGGTCTAATGGATCCATATTATTCATGACCTAGAATATATAATGTATCAAAAATTGGAAGTGTAAGTAGGATTTATATTCCTCGATCTAGGATTGATTAATAGATCAGTTACATTTCCCTTTGGATACATTATTGTGAACCTGATGTGAATCTAACCCTTGTAGGTTTTCTTTCATGCCATCATTTTTTTCATCATTCATATTTTTCCATATTTGCAGTACTATATTGAACTAGTTGATATAGTTCTAACTTTTTGTGCATAGATTTAACACATAGTCGATTCAAATCAAGTCTATTTTATCTATGTAGGGATTCACCAATTACAAGTTACTAGATCAAGCAGTTCAATATAATATTCATATTTAGTTCTAGATTAACATATAGATCCAAACTAGTCAAATCTATCTACTATTTTATTCTATCAACATATAGGTCAACAAACATAGTCAAACATGTCAACTCTATTCAGTATCTCTTCATCAACATATAGGTTTTTGGAAACTTGGTCAAACCTATCAACCTAGTTGGAAAAATTTGAAATAAGCATTTGAGCATCATAACATAAAAATTTAAAAGCTAAAACATATTCAAGACCACCTAAGTTCCTTTATTTTCTCATGTCATTTCAGTTCTTCCTTCAGTATTATTTTTCACAATTTTACCATCTATAAAATTATAACCCTATAGTTAACAAAGTCAATTTGGTCAACTTATTTATGTAGTTTGTCTTCTATCTAAGAGACATAGTTGACTTGTTTGATTTTGTTCTTAAAGACCTTTCTTCTACAGAATAGTAGCAACCTAGTCAACTCTATTCTATACTATCTGTATATAGTGTCACTTGAACTAACTCTATACTATTATAAATCAAGTAATTAACACCTATTTGCTAGCAATTAATTCACCTTTACTTTTCACTTTTTTTCATGTTTATAGTAAATCATATAGATTAAATAGGTGGTTTTCCAAATTACCATTTTAGTTACATTTTTTCTTTCTTTTGCACAAACTACCAAATCACTTTACATTCAAAAAAATATTAAAAATTTGTCTTCCCAAGGCCTACCTACTTGGATTTGATCACCAAGGGGGAAGCCAACTTGGTTTTCTAGCCAAGTATAAACATTTGGTTGATGGTATATATTGGAAAAGCACTTGACAAGCTTATCATTGTAGGATTATGAAGTGAGGGGGTAGGCCCCAATACCATTTCCAATAGAGATCTCTTTCAACCAAAACATCGTGAAACTAAACATAAATTACTTTCTAGTTTCTTAGTTCAACCAACTCCCCTATCACATTAAAATCAGACTTTATTATAACTTAATAACACTTAAGATGACCAACTCGCTAGCATTTACTTTTTATTTGTTTCTTTCTCTTTGATTATTATGTGTTATATTGAAAAATTTTGTTGGCCAACATTGTTGTAAGGTTTGTGTTGTGTGTTCCAATTAGATTAGTCACATTGATCCAATCGTTTGTGTGCTTGATTTTATATTGTTTGAAATTATCTTTCAAAAAAATTCCCTATTTCAAAACATTGCCATCTTGGTTGATATAGACTCTTACAGACTATTAAACTTTCTTGCCTAAATTCCATAGTTAATCTATACGACTGTGTATTCTTATCTCCTTATTATGTTATTTTTTTAGTAGTACACAGTCAACTTGCATGACTATGTATCCTTATCTTCTTATTCAATTCTATGTTCAGTAGTATACAATTGACCTGCATGACTATGTATCCTTATCTTTCTATTTTGTTCCCTAGGTTATATAACATAGTCGACCATTACGACTTTGTATCCTATTTTTATGGTTTTGTCTTTGCTTCATTCATTTTTTGCCTCTTTCCCTCATCATGGACTTATTGATTAAAGATAACAGAGTTGAATATAATATATATGATGATCTTTACCAATCCTAATAGGTTTCCCCATAAATAGCTTGTGGCTTCCACTTTAGATGAAATCAATGTGCATGTGTCCACTCAGACTACAAATTATGGGAATCTTCCTCACTCATCGTTAGTTCATAACCCTCTTTTATCCTTAGAAGACCAACCTAAATTAGAGTACACTCCTAAAATGCTTTTCTTCATTAATGAGTTTTCTCAACATAGGGAAAAATACCCTTCAACTATTTACAATCTCATGATAACTAGTCAAACATAAGAACCCCACTCACCTTCCCTTATAATCTCTCACATATTTGAGGGCAATACCTTCTTTGCTTCTCAACCTATCCCTTCTATTTTTATTCCTTCTCATACTATGACCTCTTCTTATTTTATTTCTTCAACCTCCATGCCAAGTATACCTACTCACATGGCTGGTTCAACATCTAGTGGGCCATTTATAAGACCCCTCCTTCTCAATCACTCCACTAGTGCACCGTTGCCTACCAATGGCAATCATGCCACTAGTGCTTCTTTTTCTTCTAATCCTTCTATTATTGCATCTTTAACTACACATGCTAATAATGCTACCAGTGCCTCCTTCTCTACAAATGCCTCTCAAGCCACTACTATCATGCATACCACTACTCATAGTGGAACCCAAGCCACTAATACCAATGTTAATGCTTTGCATGCTGCACAAACTAATAAAATACCACTCAAACCCATCAAATCTTACTGAAAACTCTTAATCAAATGAAAAAAATTCAAGCTAATAATGCCATTCAAATGATACAGATACATAATCACCTTATTCACCTTTAAAATCAACCTTAATAGGTTCCATTGGGGGTGCAAAATTGAAATTCCCCCTATCACCCCCCTTAGGGATTCCCATGGTAACCTCATTCCACAACCACCCCTTGTTAAATAAATGATTAAACATATTAAAAATGAACCTCATATGTCTCAAATTTCCAATATTAACATATGAGGTATCACACATACTATTAGTTACAATGGGTCAACTAACCCTACTTTACATTTAAAAATGTTTGGTAATCTCTACAAGGATTGGGTCAAATTAATGACTTTTGATACTACCAAACCCTTAGTGAAAACACTCTTTGAAAATGATTTAGATTGGTATAATCAACTCAAGTCCCATTCTATCACTAGTTTGGAAGATCTAGTTAACTCTCTTGTACAAGAGTTTCAAACTATTGACCTCCCTAAGAATACCTTGTCTCATTTTATCAATTACAAACAACTTGAAATTGAAATTGCACCAGCTTTTATCAAATGGTAGAAGACCTTGTCTAATACGTGTGATCATAACATGGTAGATGATAATCTCTTTCATATATTTATTAATGCTCTTTATTCCAAGTTGTAATATTAGGTTAGGACTCTCTCTGTGTGAACTTTGGAAGAGGTCCTCAACTAGGTCAAATACCCATATTTTCTCATGCATCAGTTTGATCCATCCAAACCTCCTTTGGGCACTCACATTCTCATAAAAAATAAAAAACATCATATTAACAATGATGGTGTCATCGATTCCTTGGATACCATTCAAAATATTTAATCCATTACTCCCAACCCTATTACAGAACAAGCTTCCCCTTTAAATAACACCCATAATCCTTAATTTTCTCAAATAAACAACATCAATGTTTATAAGCCTTTATCCTTATTGGAGCTCCAAAAGTGTTTACCAAGGCCTCTTCCATGAGAGCTTGACCCCATGCACCATATGAAATAATGGTATGATCTAAATGAATTTTGTTGGTTTCATGTTAGTTGGGGTCACTCTCACGATACTTGTAGGCAATTACATAACTTAGCTATGTACTTCTTCCTTAGTCCAAATTTTGATCACAATTCACTCATTCATAAATGATAACAAGCTTATGATATCACCTTCAAAACTCATGAAACACAAAATAAAAATCAATCTTTGAACTAGGCTAATGCTCATCTGGCCATCTATAAAGATCCTCTTCCTAATCATCAAGACACTAATGATAAGCCTACTCCTTCCACCAATAACATTGAAAGTATTATAGACTAAACTCCCAAAGAGAATGTGGTAAATATGACTAATATGTGAAGGGTAGTTGCTTTCATTAATTCTTATCATACACACATGCATAAAACATCCCAAACTTTTTATGTTATCCAAGATTCTTCCCCATTTCACCTAACAAAGTTGGGGTAAGAAGACCTTATCTCTTTTCAAAAACTAATTCCAACACCTCAATTGGGTAACACCTCTCACACTATTTATACAACCTCCCCAACATCTACGCCCATTGATAACACTTTTCAACCTACTAATAACACTTTTCCAAATAAATCACAAGATAAACCTAAATCAATTACCCCATCCTCTCAAGACAATCGATTGATTTGTCCCAAAACTAAACTAACAATGTCTTACCAACACCAATTTGAGATTACTTCTACTCCTCCTTCCCAATATCTTTTCCAACATTACACACCTCTATCTAGCAATCCACCCATGGGTTATGATGAATGGGACCCTATCACAAAACTTACTAATCTCCCATCTCAAATACCCTTTCTTCAACTCATGCAAACTTCTCCACATCATCACAACAACCTGATGCAATTATTATATGAAATGAACATCCCTCATCCTCCCCTTATAGGATGTAAAGTAACCTTATCTGGGTTAGAATATAATATCTTACAATAATGCAAAGAGTTCTATATACATTTTGGTGAAGCAATGGACACTTCTCATTCTCTCAAATTCCTTATTGTTTCCATGATCCTAGATGAGATTTTACTTTGTGAAGATGATCTTCCACTCTTTATAAGCATTAAAATTAGTGATATTAAAGTCAATATTAATTTGATTAATGAGGGTTAGGCTATTTGTGTTGCCTCCCATGACTTCATTAAAACTCTTGGATAGTTTGAGTACAATCTTAAATCCACACATAATACCTATCAAGGTTATGATCAAGGCAAATGCCCCCTTTAGGTTTCATGTGATTCCATATTATCATCTTACCTATCACTATTCAAGTGAAGGTTATGATATTCAAATTTCCCCTTTCCTAAAATATCTTGCTTGGTAGGCTTTGGACTCATTGCATGAGGGTTATCACCTCTTTTGCCTGCCAATGTGTCAATTTTCTCCACAATGATTACATCTATAGGATTAAAAGAGACACCAACCCTTGGAATGATGAATAATTCCAAGAATGTGGTGTATTCAAAATTCTAACACTTGCAAAGTGTTACATTTCAAGAATCACAATGTTTCAATTTTCCTATAAACTCTATTCAAGGTTATCATGGTCATCCCAAACTCATCAAGAACATACCACCTAACCTCTTAGACTCTAATGATGATGAGATAAATGAGATCAACCTCAAGATCAAAAATTTATATCTCTTTCCTCATCTCATCACCCAACTTCCACTGTCATTAAATTTGTATTCCCATCAATGACCTATCGATGATATACTTATGGTCTTAACCAAGACTAGACATTCTATTCATCATGTAAATTTTGATGAAAAGACCATATTTACATACACCATCAACCTTCATACAACCGATTATGATGATAGTTATACTTTAGATGATCCATTTCTAAGAGGTATTGTTTAGGCTAGATATGTTGAGATCCTTTATTATCATTCTTCTTTATTTCAATTTTTATATTCTCATTATCATATTTCATCTTATATAGTTCCTAATTATATTATTATTCCTATTGTTATGATTGGTCCCTATAATTTCACTAGATACCATGATACCTATATCCTACTTCCCTCAAAGATGCTTACAATTGCCCTTAAGCCCTCTACACATCTTTCTTCTCCTTAAGATGACCCTAGTATAGATCCTACTCCCACCCCATCCTTAGTTAAGCATCATCCTACATATGATTATGATTCCTCTTCAGCTGAGCCTAATCCAGTCTATCCATTAGCCCTACCTCCCCTTAGCAATGACCTTCTTCCTTTATCACAGCTTGATCTCTTGCCCACCCATTGGGTTGATCACCCTTAATGTGATATTCATATTTTTTTTGTCATTTAACTAGAGATTTCTAGTTATACCAGCCTTCCCTAGCTCTTGTTTCTACTCTTTCCAATAGTAGACCCACAATGTCTACTAAAAAGCACATATATTACTTCCACAACATAAATAATCATTCCTCTATTATCAAAAGATTCAACAATATATCAACACCTTGCACCCTACCCTTTCTTAGCCCAAAGACAAAGTTATACCTCCTCCTAAGTTGTTAACTGAGTATATTCCCAAATATGGAGAGGTATATTATGTTTGACACTAGTGTGGTACCCATCACACTGATCATTTTTGCATCCTCCAACAACATCTTCATGATCACCTCATGACTATTTATATTCACACTATTCGCCCTCCCATAAATCACCCACATAAGAAGGTTCAGCCTTCTTCGCCTATGGCTCCCACTCCACCTATGGATCATGTTCCACCTATGGCTACCACTCTACCTTTGGTTCTTTCTTCACCTGTGTCTCATATGCCACATGCATCTTCTCCCCCACTCATGGTTCCTTATCTACCAGTGGTGCCACCTCCTTATCTAACAACTACCATTCCTATTCTAGCATCTATTCCCCTTCTTGAGTATTCTATGCATGAGGGCCCTCATGAGCATGATCCTTTAGCTATAGCTACATTTTCTATAGAAAAGATTCGATGAAAAGTCTTTTCATAGCTTTCCTTGAGGATTAATGAGACTTTTATTACATCTAGGCTCTAGCTTGATAGAGATATATCAGATGTTATGGATAATATTTTCAAAGAGATTTATTAGAATTTGTGAACATAACATGGTGTTCCTTCACTTTCATCTTCATCATGATTATTGGATTAGACTTGTGATCCACTTTTATTTATATTTTATATCATTTGACTTTGTGTCAAATTTTATTTCACTTATCTATCTTCATGGATCTTTATATTTTGCATTATGTGTTGTATATGGTTTCATTTATTTCATTTGGTTTTTATGGATTATTTCTTTTTACATGCTTATATTCATGAGTGCATTTCTATTTCATGGATGTCTTTATATTTTCTCATATTTTTTTGCTACCTTATCTCATCCAACATGGATAATTATTATTGTGACTTGCTTATACAAACCTGGCTCCCCTTAGTACTCCTTATTTACCATGTGATCAATTAGCAAACAAGTCATCTCATTGTAATCCTATTATTACCAGTCCACTTTGGATATCCTTTATTCCCTTATTTCCTTTCACAAACTAAGCATACACATAGTTAAAACTTGATATAACATACTGGTTCATAGGTAAGTTTAAGTGTTTTAGTCAGTCATGTCTTTGGATACTTAGATTCCTTTAGCCAAGGTCTAAAAGTTCATTTGTGTGTATCACATTTTCCCTCATGTTGGTTGTTCTAAATTCATATAGAGGAGGAATCTTAAAATCTAAAAAAATTAAAAATCCAAATCATTTAAATAAAAGGCAATGATATCAAAGGCAACATTCAAAATTTAAAAGTCAAATCACATTAAAAGATGTGATTCAAAGCACATCTCATTTTTTCAATAAAATCTCAAACTCCATAGTTGGCCTCATAATAGAGTCGAGGTCCATTGGGGTGCGGTAGGCTAGTAGATTGAAAAAGAAGAATAAAAAATATTTTAGTGCTACCTACTTTCTCACACAAATACCCAATATTCATAGTAGATCGACAGCTCTATAAGAGGTATTAAAGAATGGGGAACACGTTATGGGAAGGTAGGTCCATTTTAATTTTATTTTTTATACAACCAACATGATTTAATTTTAGTATCTCATTTATTTACATATACAACTTTGTGCTTATTGTGAATGGGTATCCTTTGTATTTTGATGGTCACTATCCACTTAATGTCTTTTTCATGTATTTAGTATGCCTCATGTTTCCTAAGTTCTTCTCATAGATGCCTACATTATGCATTTTAAATTTACTGTTTATTCAAAACATTCCTAATATTTCCCCTTGAAAAATATTATTTGTTAACTGATCATCCCCCTAGGGATCCCATTTGTGAGTTGCATTGTAAGACCATGGGTAGGACTAGACCTTCCTCACAAATTACCACATTACAAACACTTTTTTAAATCATTCCCACAGTTTTTTCCACCTCATTGTGTTCCCTTCATGAGTTGCATTGTAAGACCATAGAAAGGACTAGGCCTTCCTCACAAATGTTCTCAATACTCATGTCACAATGAAATTAGATGTGTCAAATTTGACATAAGCAATGATTGATTATGAATTACATGTCATTGACATAATTCCCATATTGATATAGTATGTTTCATGCTTAATTTATTTATCTTTCACTTTTATCTTCTTATTTTCTAATCGCAAGTACTCTTATAACCATTTTCTTAAAATTTTCATACTTCCTAGCCTTAACTAGTGTGATCAATTTAATTTAATTTTCCTAATTTTATCTCCTCTTTTATACTTCTCAACATGATTTAGTATGATTGATTGAATTATTTGTTTTGTTTTTATAGCATTTCGTTTTCATGTGCCTTCTATTTTATTACATTATTTTCATACTTCCCCATGTGATATAGTGTGATTTTACTTGTTTTAACATGATGCAAATATTTTACATGGTTTTAAAACATTTTATTATCTTATTTTACCATCTTTGGTTTATTATATTTAGTCATATTTTGTTATTACACATTTCCCATCGTGATATAGTGTGTAGTACATTTATTTTTGATTACTCATACTTTTCCAAGTCATTTTTGCCTTTTTACTTTTAAACATGCATGTGTATCACATAATGCTAGAAAAGAAAACATTCAACATATATTTCTCATAGAATATACAACAAAATCTAAATACATGTGATATAAAAAAATATATCCATACATTAACATCCAAAACCAAATACAACTCATGAGATCAAATCCAACTATCAAAATCAATATATATATATATATATCTATCTATATATATATATATATATATATATATATATATATATATATATATATATCATGTGTTTTATATAATACAATGTAACAAATAAAAAATACCTTTAACTCTAAGGCCAGGATCCATCATGCATATCCTATGGCCTAGCCATGCTACCCATAGATTCCTAAGACTGTCCCCTTTGAATGGTATGTTGTAATGAGGCAGTTCAAGATCTCAAACTTGCTACTTGTCCCTATAGATTAGCCACCTGATCCTATACCTATCTTAGTTGGATAATGGTAGACATATGTGTTGTTATCTCTTGATCTAAGGCCTACCAGGCTTGTGCCTCTCCCTCTCCCACCCTTAAAAGTGACTAAAATCCATCTCCACATGCCTACAACTACCTTTCTACCTCTCGCACTAGTCTAAACTAGCCCATCTAAGCTGGGCATATGGAACCATAGGGTCATCCAATGTGGTAGGGTCGTATGGTGCTAATAGTTCATCCAAAATGTCATGGTATTCATCTATAACCATATATCCCCATCTGATCTCCTCCATCACAAGATCTATAAAACCCAAACTAGATAGATATTAGATCACATATATATCTCAAAATAATAGATTTATCTACTATAATCAACTACAATTAGTATCTTATATCAAAGATTAAATCAAAATTACAACATTTTATCATGAGTAATGATGTCACCAATCACCTTCTCCATGTCTAGTTGCCTTCTAAACATGATCTCTTCATTTGATCATCCTCCAATCACCTCCTTCATAGGTCACCTCTACACCATTACAAATATAGGAGTCACCACTTAAGCTCACTATGATACTCTCCTCAAAAGTGCCTCTATGGACTAACTATGTCCTAGAGTGGCTACTAAATCCTCCTACATTGTAGGTCTCATCTATGCCTTCTCTCACCAATGGTGCCTCTATCTGTGGTGTGGTTGGAGTGGTCACTACTTATACTAATATTGTAGTGCCTTAGTGGTGCCTATTATGTGCCTTCATCCACATCCATGTCATATCATCTTACTACTGCCTACTGTCATGCTTGACCAATCTATGGTCTAGCACACCATGATCATATCACAGGTATCTCCACTAGTATTCATCCTCCTCCTCTCCCCCTCAACTATCTAACATGATGTTACCAATAAGTAGACATTAATAGAGGGGCCACTAAGTGTGAGAGTTTGAACTACCCTAGCAAGTGTGCCACTAGATGCAACTCTAAACATGAGGTGTAGTGGCATGTGATTTGCACATAGGTTAACCCTGTAGTTATGGTTGACTAACTAGGCTAGAAAATATCGATGTGTATGTAGGTATTCCACATTATCTCCCCTCATGTGATAGTTTAAAATGTTATCACATGGGGTACAACCTAAGCTACATGGTCCTATCTCCATCTCATGACCTAAGGTAACCTATCATTGACCACATGGGGTAACCCAGCTGGCTGATACATGGGGAACCTCTCATATATCCAAGCATTGAATAAAATAATAGACATCATGGTCTTATTCCCTTTAACAACATCCCATCTATATCATACATGATTTGGACCCAAATGATAGCCCCAAAATTGTAGAGTGCTCCTTGATCTAATATGGATTGACATAAGGCTATTGCATATAATGGAACCTTTCCATCTGACTTATGACACAACACTCATGTTGTTAAAAGTCCTATCATGGACTTATAGATATCTAAAATATCTAAAATACATACATCAAATAAACTCACCTTCAATATAGGGTATATCTTATCTAAGCTTGTCGCCCACAAGGCTAGTGCTCGCTACTTCTCCAAATCATTTAGTGTCCCAGTGATCATCAGTGTCCCTCTTATCAGTAGTCCCAATAACACATAGACATCATCCAATATAATTCCCACCTCAATGATATCCCCATCCACCACCCATTGAAAATTTTTGGTCAATCATTCCCATGATCCAAGCAACATGACAATAATATCAACACTAAGCAGGATCCACCTCATCTCCATGATGCATCCAAAACCAAATGTGACCAGTCACACTCTATCCATGTTAATCAATTAATCCAGTAGATCTAGTACCATGATTCATCTATCAAGTGCCAATATCTCTAGCATCTCTTCAAAATATCAAATAATAAAGGATGTATCAGATCTCCATGTCATATATAATCAAAATACATTCTTAAAAATTCATAAATTAGCCACTTAAATTAATTAGTTTGATATAGTTACTCATTTTTATTAAATAATTAGCCCATTTAATACTAAAGTGGCCATGTTATTTATTTGTGATACTAGATCATCCATTTCTATTTCCAACTACATCGACCATCTTCTTGATTCAACATACTAAATCAGCCCTATCATACACAACTGGCCTCATTTTATGATACTACATCAGCCCTATCCAATATACTAAGTCAGACCTATCATGCGTAGTTAACCTTGTCCTTCTTACCAACTAAGTCAGCCTACTACTACATAGTCAGCCACCTATTAGAATACTAAATTGACCAACTACTATGTAGCTAGCCCTTTACTTTTGGCCCACCTTATAGACTAAGTCAACTTGGTCGACTATATTATTCCACAATGGAAACTTTTTAAACATTTACCATAAATGTCTTAAGTATTTATTGGTCGAACTTATTCTACCCAATATCTTATTTTACCCCTAGTTTACCTAAAAAATTCCTAGGGTTCATTTTGGTGTCTATATTTTACCTACCATTAAATTTTCTATATGTAGCTCAATTTCAAACAAAAATATTCAAAACTTTTTAATTTATAATTGGTTACTTATGTTGCACTCACTGTGGACGCTATGTCCTCCCTATCTCAACTTTCATTTCCTCACCATGATGGGTCTTTGGTCTCAGACCAGGTATCTCAAAGCTTTGTTTTCTCAATATAGTAAAAATAACCAATGAATTATTTTTCACCATATTTATATTTACTATTCAAAATTATTTACCTTTCAAATATTTACTACCAGATTTTATATTTTGATCATATATTTGTTTCTACTATATCTTTTTCTAAACCATAAAATGTTTTGGAATCCTAACATCGTAGAGAATCTTTTCACCTATTATATGTATATGTTGTAATTTTTTTTATTTTTTCACTCTTTTACACTAATTTCTATAGGTTCATCTAATGTTCCCTATATTGGACACCTTCACATTTATTGCATCTCCTTCATTAACTATTATACTAAGGTAAGTAGAGGTACATGTCTTTTAATTATGTCCTTTCATTTATCTTATTTGCTCCTTACTATAATTTATGTAGCTTTAATGTTGTGTGTTGTTGTGTTCTTTTTCTGAAGCACCATCCCGTGTTGCACCTAAGTGATAAATTATGAGCTTTGAGTGGGGCATATATACATACATAATATTTTCAAACTTTATCAATTACTAATGCTTTGTCATTGAATAACCCACTGAGTCTCAATATCTCTAAGTACACACCTTAAGGGGTACACTAGGAAAGGGGTGGGTAGACCATTGGTGCTTTGCAAGATTGTTATCCCTTTACTACCACTTGATATATACACAATAATCTACTAAAAACATTCTTCTAAGCTTTGCCTCCTCTTTTTCACCCTTGTCTAGTCATTTTATGGCTTCATTATCCCTTCCCTAGCCTAAAATCCTTTTTGATGGTTTAAAATACACTGTTGGCCCCATTGACTTTGTACTCTAATTGATAAAACTCATTTAGAGTCTAGGTCAGCTCCTAGCAAAACTAAACCAAAACTTAATTTGTTTTTGTTAATAACAATATAGAGTCGATTAGGTCGACCCTGATGGATAAACTTTTAGAAAGGTTTAGGGTTGGATCCATTTATTTATTAAGGAAGATAAGAATAATAATATATTACACATATATTATTATCCACCATTATACTTGAGGAGCATAACTTAGGGTTTTAATACTTTATTTGGAGATACAAATCTTGTCTTGTGGATAAGTATTTTGGATGCATGGATAGATTGTGTAGCCTAGGGATGAATTATCCTTACATACCAAAATAACCTGTTGTGAATCACCTTGGCCAAGGGAGAGATAGAGGTTCAATGGGTTCATATTCATAGGTAAGTATTCCTAGCTTTATTCCTCCCTTGTAAGGGTAGATAGATTAGCATTTGTATTTATCTCCTGTGCATTAGAATTTTGTATACATTGACATGATTATATATCTTCTATTCATGTTTATTACCCCCACTTTGTGCCATAAGATTTGGTGAACACTATATTAGACTTTTCTTTACTTGTCATTTATACTTAGTGAATATGAAAACATAGGACCTAGTTAGAGTTATTGCATACTTTTACTTGACTGGAGGATTTGAAACCCTTCCTAGTGATATTATTGGGTAAGGTATCCCTTGGCTAGGTCTATCAAATCCATCTTGGTCATGACCCTAAATATCTAATGTATCAACAATCAAAAGTGTAAGTAGGATGTATCTTCTTTGAGCTAGGATTGATTAATAGATCAATTGCATTTCCCTTTGCATACACAATCCTCTTCGACCTTGGAGTAATCAGTTATTGAAGATATTTTATTATTACATCAAATATAAATTTGACATAGAAGCTCATTCTTTCAACCTTAGGTTTAATTGTTTTATATCTATACACAAAAAATGTTCAAGTTTATTTTCTATTTGATTGTGCTTATTTTTAGAAACTGTGTTATAATAATTTTAAAACTACTTAGTAATTTTCATTATGGATTATGTGGTGATATATTTTATAGAAATCATGTTGTGAGGGGTTCTAATCCAATACTCATAGCCATTTTATAGCACCAAACATGTATTTTAATTTCTATGTACTTCACGGTATATTGGAAATACCTAGTATCCCTTGCTTACACCATCAGAGGCCTATTTTAGCCATTTTATTTGTGGGGCACCTTGTTGGCTAAAAATTTTAATAGGAAAGAATTTAGAATTTTGGTCAATAATGTTGGGACAAATTCACTCTCCTATTAGTAGGAAGATCTACCTTTATTAAAAAAACAAAGATAATGTGGTAAACGAAACTATTTACAACAAAAATGTCTTTTATAGGGGTGTTCATACTTTTAACTAGAAAGTATAATAAGGTGGAAAAACTAAGAAATGAAGGGAAGGATGGAAAGGAGAAAAAAGGGAAAATAAGGTAGGAAGGGAGAATGGGACAATTATAGCAAGTAAAATATAGAAAGCTTTAATAACAATCCCAGTGTAGAATCTTAATAGTGGAAACCTTTATCATTGAAATAAAGCAAGAAAGACATTTAAACGTATGAATATACTACATACACCAAGGAGATACAATTAATTATAAAGGAATACAAAAAACTTAGTTTTACTGATGAAAATAAATACTAAATTTATTTCCAACTTCACGAAGGCTTCTCAATCACAAAATTCTTAATGTAGATTTCAATGAACTTCTACACTAAACGCTTTGTATCTTTGACTATCTAAAAATAATATTTTAGAAAATTGAAATAAAAATGATCAAAATAGATTTATATACTCATGTAAATTGTTCATCTATAAAACTTCATGGCATAAATTCCTATGAATTATTTTTGTATTAATTATTTGTGGAGTTGTATATACAAACTCTCTATTTTGATCTTGCAGAAAAATTATCACATTGTAAAAAAAGCCCTTAAAATGACTCAAGAACTCCTATTTATAGTTTAGAGAGTGGTGGTATGAAAATAACCACCTTTCCTAGCATTTTGATCCATTTAAAAATCACTTTTAGAAAAATAGAAAATGTGTGCACTTTTACAAAGTGACATATACAATGAACAAAAAGACAACTTAAAAGTTACAAAAGTGACCCTATCAAAATAGAATTTTGAAAATTGTAGAAGTGACTGTCAAATCATAGTTTCTAAAACTATAAATTGAAATATATTCTTTTTTATTTTTATATATCTCCTTTGATATGGACAACTTGAATTTATTTATTCTTGATTTGTTATAATTTTTTTATGTAGTCATCAAAGTTATTCATTGTTTCCTTGACTTGATCTTCATCAAGATCATCTAAATACACAAAGCCAATTTCTCCTTCAACTTGAATATATATCTTTTTTTAGGAATATGTTGAAACTTATTTGAGTCCTTGTCAATTTTATCAAAATAATTTTGATACTTGAAGAATCTCTATATTGATCCAAATGTGAATGCGAACTTAGGGGTTATCTTTTTCTGCTTGAATTCATTTATGATTTTTTATGTTGGAAGTACCAACCCTTTATCATCAAAAAATGCACAAGGGATTTTCTCTTTTACCTCATGTATATCATTTATTGTATTAGTTGTTATTGATCAATATTATTTTAACTTTTCTATGCCTTTTTTGAGGATGTAGATACAAAATTTTGTTGTACCTAAGAATTATATATGATCAACATAATCCTCATGTTTTAAAACTCCTTATGTAATGAGAGTGTTTAGATTTGTCTTTGAGAATGCTTCCAATATCAACAATAATTTATTTCATTTACTAGCATCTATTTCATATTTAGATTTAATTTTATTAGAAAGATCAAATTTAGACTAAATTTTAGCATAGACAAACATGGCCATGTTTATTGATTTAGTTCCCTGAATAATTAATTTTTTGACCACTCCTTAGTGCCTCTACCCATATGTATAATTTTATCATCTAAATTTAATGTTTGTATTCATAATTTGGAGTGTAATATCAGATAAAGAGGACTAAATTGGATTCACCAATTTATGAACAATTAGTGAAAGGTGTCCAAATTTATCTTTTAGTTGCTCTTTTATCACCTTAACTTGATACATATTTTCAAAAAGTATACCTATTTTTTATTGTACATATTATTTTACTCCTTCACAAGTGTTTTTACCAATATGCACCTTTGACATTTGATCATTTGGAGCATTGACTTCCTTTTTGGTTTTTTCATGAAGAGGAACTACTACTTTAAAATACCATTCACCTTGTTCATTTGTCAATATTCAAAAAACTATTTTTGGTCTCTTCAGTATATGAGGAGTAATGGTGATAAGTGTATTGAATTCAAAATCCTAAACTTGAAATATTTTCTTTCTCTTCTTCACCACCTCATTAAACCAATATGGAATCATTGTGTTGGGGACCTGTTGTGAAAACTCTTGTTTTTATTGAGCATGATTATCCAAAGGATGTAGATAAATTATAAGGGCTTGAGTGAATGGAGATGCAACAATCTATTGATCCTATTTAGGTGACTATTTTTTATTCAAAGGTAGAAAATGGAGGTAGTCATATAGCTTTAGGTGAAGTCTTGGGGACTGAGATGTCTATCTTGGGGACTGAGATGTCTATTTTAGGGGAGGCTAAGGAGATATACCTCCTACCTTAGGGGAAAAATATGTGGGGATTAAAAAATGGGTACTTGAAAATATAAATTGTTGTGTGGTATTCATGACTAAAATTTGGGAGTGAATAACATTCATACGGGAAGTACTCAAAGTACTAAAGATTCCTAGAGTACTTATAGTTCCTTTAGCTAACATTTTGATCTTAATTTTAGGTAATTTCTAGGTTGGTTATCTCATGAGGCCACATCATCTATCACTTTATATTCTTTAATTATGACTTGGATGGAATCTTTACTAGAAGGACCTATGACTAGTTTCACTTTTGTTGATTATCAAGGATGAAGATAACTTATTATGTCAACATTTATTGATGATGGAGGAAACCCAACATTTTATGCATCAATCCCTTTATTCTTAAGCCAAGAGATTGTTATACCTAGAATTGCTTGTGTTCTATCTTCTAGAGATGTTGTTTTGGCTTATCTCTAATCAATTTGAGGTAGGGGATTTAATTCAATACCTTGTTCTTAATAGACATGATCTACATTATCTTTGTCATCTTTAAACTCTTCTAGAATATATGCAATATTATACTCAATGACCTATTCTAGGCTAAAATGAGAATAATTTTGAAGCCTAACTTATTTATCATCATCATAATCCATCCAAAAATATTTAAAATAGGGAATATGTTGGTATGTGGGTCTGAGGACATTTTTAACTACTCCTCTAACATCAAAAGAGTCCCTAGTATGAAAGGGTCGAAGATTAACCCAAGTCATTCTACATCTATGGATTTTTCCTTAGATAGTGAAGCACAAGTGTACCTCCCAATTATGATTGTAAAGTGTATTCCTATCTTATATTTGTTTCACAACAATTTATGAGTCTCAATAATTTAAAACACTAGCTCCATTAGTGCCCATAAGTCATCAACATATCTTGGTAGCTTGTAAAAGGAATTTTTGAATTTTCATACCTTGATGTATGAAAAAGTATGGAATTGTATGAATCAAACACCCCATATTAAAATTTTAGTGGTAACTACAACAGACAAGCTAACATTATATGGATCTAGTTCAAACATTTGGATGAGATATTATAAAAAATCATCATTGGGTTTGCAAAAATGGTTTAAACTATTTCCCAATATGATTTGAGGATAGAAATCAAAGATTTTAGATGAAGTCATCTGCCCAAATATACCAATCCCACTATATAACCTTTTGTGAAAAACTAAAAAAATTAAATAGGAAGTCATGTAGACTTTTCCAATTGTGTGCATTTCAGATAGTTTCTTATGAATGGAATAACTAATCAATTCAGTCTAATTGATGTATTGTTTATTTTCATGTATGATCTAGATGTATCTATACATCCACTCTTGAAAGTCCCTAGTAGTAGGGTTTCCAATAACCATATTAAATATGTTGATGATATCATTAGTTTTCATCTTAAAAGAAAAGCTTCTTGGTTTCACAAGCTAAGACTTGTTTATCATTTTAAACTAAGAAGTTATGTTAGCATCCCAAAATTATTAAGCAATATCAGGATCATGTTTTATAAATGAATCATGACCAGTTATCTTTATCATATCTTAAATATGTTCTACACCAAAGGTGAAGAAAAAAATCATCCTTATAATTTATAACTTCCCTTTTACCTTTGTTAGAGTGACTTTCCAAGGTCAATACTAGCTCAGTATATTGTATTGATGTCAAGAAGTTTGCATCTTGAGGAAGACCACTATCATGTATCCTATTAATCCAATCTGATTTTAGGATGGCATTAACTCTTTTCAAAAACTCCATCAAGTTGACATGCCCTAAATCATTGTTAGTGATTTTATCAAAATTTGATTCCAATTTAGATAGGGGAATGACCCCTTGCAATTGATACTTCATATCACTTTTATTCTTTGGAGTTTTTTACATGTAAAGCTGAGAGTGATAACTCTAACAAAACATTATCCAGTTTTGACAATGAAGTAGTCTTAAGATTGCTCTCCAGGTAAGTGAAATCTTATGAGTGTTTTAAAACTGTTGGGTCTTGTAAGCTAGTCTATAAGTGTCAAACTTCTAATGGTTATATTTTAGTTGTCAAACTCTGATAGGGTGTTATGTAGAAGGTGAATTCAATTCAATATCTAGTGGGGTATCATAATATGGTGATTTTTTCTCACCCATTAGAATCTGATGGGATGCTTTGTAGGCTTTAGACTTTGTATGCATATAAATGTGCTCACTTCATCACTAATTTCATCTATTTCTATTTAATTTGTCTTAATATCATATTATCCTAGTCCTAATCTATTATTTATAATATATCCCCCATCTCACACTAAAATTATAATATTCCATGCCTAATTAATTCACCTAAGTCTTTGTTATCTATTAACTGATCCCACTTGTCTAATATTTGGGAATTTAAAATTTGCATAACCCACTTACTTGCCTACTCGTAGGCTTTCCTAAAAACCTAACCCCTATTACTCACTTAACCCTTCTTCTAAAACTAATCTAACCTCCCTCTAATCATCATTAAACACTATAATGTATTCTATAATTCTCTAATTCTAGAATCCTCTCTATCTTAGTCCTCCTCTCTAGAATCATCCAATTTTAGAGGCTTTCCAAGAATTTTTAATTCTCCTTCCTTCCTCTATTTAAATCAGCTCATCCTCCATTGAATCTAACTATGAAATAAATGAGCTTCCATGCCAATCTCTTGATCACAATCCATTGGTATTTTGTCAAACTAATCTATGAAATCCAAGTCTTGAATCAAGTCAATATCATGCTAAAATTATGAGTCTATAAGTAAATCCATGATCATTTAATCTTTTATTTTTCTTGAATCTTGTTTAGAAAAATTGTCTTTAGATTTTATAATGTTAATATAGATGTTTATTTTGATTGCATTATTTATATATAATTTGCATATCATAATCAATTGCTCAAATTTATCATCTCACCAATCTTTTTGTCAATCTCCCACACCTATCGATTGGGCCTAAAAAATCACAACATCCATCTTTTCTTCCATTACTCATTTATTATCACTGATTGGTAAATTAATAATTTAAAGATTATGATTTCCTCCTTTGGTTTGGGCATGATTAGGACCATAACTTTATTATCATCTCTTGCTCCATTGTATGTGTCCTTTTTAGGGCCATAATTGTTATTAATCACATTGTGGCTCATTGATTTGATGCATTATAATTCAATTATTCCCCTTCATCTTTTGGTGACTTGATTATTTCATTTCTCCTCTCTCATTTCCATCATCATATCATTTTCCTTTAGCTTTGAGCTACATCTGTCTATTAATCTTATCAAATCATTATCGTATTTTGGCTTGATGCTCTCCCATATATGTGTCCTTTCTTGGGATATGTTAACACCTCGTGGCATTCTCTATCAATCATCTTGGTTTGCATCTCTCCCTAGCATGTGCCCTTACCTTAGATATGTCAAAATCTTGTGGACTTTTATCTTATCATCATCATGTTACAGTTGATTCCCCCTTGGGATGTGTCAACAACAATGACACAATCATTTCCACTCCCTATGCATAGGTCTTTGCTAGGTTATCATCACTTTAAATATCATTTATCATGTTGAGTTCATTTTATTCATCATCAATATCACATCTAGCATCCCAACCCTTATTTATTCACACCTCTTATCCCTTGTTTCTTATTTTGAGTGGCCATCCATTTCATTATTCTTCACATGTCCCCTTAAGGGGCCATCATGTATCCATTAACTTACTAACATTATTTTGATGGTCTTATTTGAAATAACACTAATCCTTCCACTTCATTCACTCACAATGCCCTTTCAAAGAGGGGTAAAATGTATGCATCTAAATTTTCTCACATCATCACTAACATTAATAATTTCATTTATTTCCATCTAATTTGCCCTAATATCATATTATAATTGTTCTAATCTAATATTTATAATATATCCCCCATCTTAAATTAACCTTATAACATTCCATGCCTAATTAATTCACATAAGTCCCCATTATATACAAACTAATCATACTTTTCTAATACTTTAGAATTTAAAATTCTCATAACCCACCTACTTGCCTATTTCTAGGCTTTCCTACAATCCTACCCCTTATTCCTCACTTGACCCTTCTTATAAAGTAATCTAACCTTACTCTAATCATCATTAAACTCCCTAATGCATTTTATAATCCTCTAATTTTAGAGGCTTCTAAGGAATTTTTAATTCCCCCTCCTCCCTCTATTTAAATCATCTCATCCTCCATTGAATCTAACTAGGAAATTCATGAGATTCCATGCCAATCTCTTGATCATAATCCATTGGTCTTTTGTCAAACTAATCCATACAATCCAAGTCTTGAATGAAGTCAATTATCATGCCAAAATTCTAAGTTTGTAAGCAAATCCATGATCATTTAGTCTTTTGCTTTTTTTACAATCTTATTTAGAGCAATTGGATTTACATTTTATATTGCTATCATAGATGTTTATTTTGGTTGAATTATAGTCTAATGGGTCTAAATTCATGAAGTAGACAGTAATTTGGGTTATTTTGATATAATTTGCATATAAGAATCAATTACTCAAATTTATCATCTCACAGACTCTGTCAAAGTGCCAAGTAGGGATAGGACTCTGATGAGGTGCTAGTAAGGTTGAGAATGCTATGACGTGTCGAACAGTTGTGTGACTATCCATAATTCAAAAACCATAAATGAAAACCTAAGGGTTTTTGGTGAACAAGTAACACAAAATAAAGGTGAACACATAGAAATGTTGCAATAATGTTGTATGAATTTTTTTAAGATAAAATGGAGATATATATTGAAAAGAGGAACACAAAAAAAAACTAGGGTTTGAGATATGCAAGTAGGGGAGCAAAATGAGATGGAATGAAATTAAATGGGGAAGAAAAATGGTTATAAGAGAGGCTAAAATATTTGTACATAGAGTAACTAAATTATTATTGTTGGGATTTATAGATGTGTTTTGTATGAATCAGGATCTGATGACAACTTTACAAGTATCAAATTTATGACACTTACAAATTAGATATTTGATTCTGACATGTGAAAAACTTATGTTGGGGTCTAATAGGGTACTAAGAAAAAATTGAGATCTGGTGAGTTGTAAAGCAGGGTTAGTAATCTGACATGTGAAAGATAGGTATTTTAGGTATGCCAAGGTGCAAGGTAGTACATGATTTTTGACATAGCTTAAATAAACACCAAATTACTTCTAATTCTTGAAACCTAAATTCATTTAATGTCATTATTGACCATTTTGACCATAAGTCAAAATGGGTAAACCCCCTATAGTAAAAAATTATATAGGGGTCTAATATATTTTCATATGGTTTTTTATATTATATTTGATGTAATATAATTCCATCTTAGCCTTGGTCATTGTCCAATTAGTTTATATGTCATTTTGAGTCACCTAGAGCCATTTAGGGGTCATATATGCAAGTGGCATAGTTTTCAAGGTCCCCAAGTGTCCTAGTTTTCTTTCAAACACATAATAAATTATATTCCCTATCAATAATGTTAGTCCATTTAAAACTTGTAGGCCCTCTAACTGAAAATCATGAAATCAACTGAAAAAGGAAGAGTTTGGCACTTGTATGACCTATGAGAGAGTGTGGCACATGGGGGAAGGTAATGTAATTTATATATAGATCATTAGACTCATATAAAAAAATTATATTATTTGGAAGTTATAAAAAGGGTCCAAACCATTCTGCTCCTTCTTCACCCTTCTAGACACATAGAACTAGTCAGCAAATTTGTGCTTGGTATAGCCAGCTGGAAAACATCTAGGTCAAACACCTTTGGGAGGTTATATTAAACTCAAATAGATACATTTTCACAAAAATATTTTTAATATTGGTCAACTTTTATTTATGAATCATCTCTAACAAGTTGAATATGTTTTTCTGCTCACTGTTTCCCATACCCTATAGTTTTTGCTCTTATTTGGATGACTCCATACAATCCAATTAGTGATATTGATCCCATATTATGTTTTATTTATCCTTTAATGATTTAAAATCTTAGTTTTATGTTTGTAAAATATCTCATGGGCTAATTAGTTTAGTTTACAAGTTGATGTTCTATGTGGAATGATAGTCAAGCTCACTACTTGAAGAAGGTTGGATTATTTTAAAGGGATTAATATAAATAGGATATTATGTTATCCATGTTTAAACTACATAAGTACCACTTCCCCTCCATGTTTGGTCTCACAACACCATGCTTTGATCAAACATTCAATCTTGGTATGCACAGTCAACTCCCAACTCCTTCTCACTCTCAGTCATGATTTGTGAATGCTATAAGAACATCCAAAAATGTATGATGAAGGTCTCAAATATATGAGACACATTTTATCAACATGAGGTAGTGAACTAAGTTTTCAAATGGTAAAGAGATATTTTGACAGTCAACTCAGTCACTCACACAGTCTTTTGCCATTGGCATGCCACTACAGTGATGCCTACGAGAATGATATCACATTAGAATAGAGGTTTTAAGATGTGTTTAAATAAATTAATATTGATAAAAACCAATTTTAATAATTTTTAGTGAGTCTAGGTTTGTTCATGAGACCATTCATTATGTACATTGCTCTAATTTTTCTCATTGCCTACATACAACACACAGTACACCTACAAGAGTCTTAAGAGGATGTCATGTTGAAAAGGATACCTTAACACTTGTTTCAAATATTTTAAAATGGAAATATTTCATTTAGAAGCTTTTTGAGAGTCTACAATTGGTCACAAGCATATATATCTTGTATATTATCCATATTTATACCCACTACATGTATACATGAAAATGTTCATCTATAGGTGGTACCACAAAGGGATGAGGTGTCACATATAAGTGTTGAATCATGTGATGAAAATATCCTTGGAATCCTATTATTTTGAAGAGATTATGGTAGACCCATTTTAAATTATATATTGCTAAGCAAGATTAAAGGTCACTTCCAAAGGCAATGACTATAGATTCAGGGATCAAATCCCTAAAATATGAAAATAGAGCACTTGGTCATTTATGGAGATCATATAATAGGGTTTTCAAGAGATTTGAATCATATAAATTAACACACCTTGTAGCTCCCACATAGGAGAAGAGCTCTGCAAAAGATGGGAGGAGAATGATTAGTGGAAGGTAGTTGTTGAAAGTCCCAAAGATGCCCCTTTGGCCACTAAATTTAGGCAGTGTCATCTATAGGTTGAGCTCTAAAGAAGATTCTTATATCCAAAATTTACAAGTTTAACATGTCTACATAATGGTGACCTTGATAAGTTAAAGAAGACATTTTTGGATGTGCCAATAATAATTGAGGAATAAGGTGTTGAGTTCCATCAACACCTACATGTGTTTTAGGCCCTAAAATGCTTGCCTATAGCCTGACTATAGGTGTTTACCAAGATCATGATGTAAATCAATAGATAATAGACCTAAATTTACAATAAATTATCATTTTATATTGGTTATAATATCATAGATAAATCCAAAGGAACATGATAATATTCTGATGTGAAATCAAAACCTACAAGGTCCTAATGGCTCCAACACAGTCAGATGTAGTTGATTGTAGGCAGATAGTAAGCTAAAACATGGTGCCTAGATGATGGTATAGCCTATAAAAGGTGAGAATTGGTCCAAAAAACTAATAAATGACCTTAAATCTTCAATTAAGGTCTTTATGCATTATGATCAAAGTCCAACTAAGAAAGCATATACCTACAGGAATCATCTTTTGGTCAAAAAATCAAGATAACATAGTTAGCTACCTATGATTGGTCTTAAGAATAATACAACCTAAAAGTGTGATATGAACAAGAACATATATTAAATTATAATTATAATGATTTTGGAAGGCTCATACACTATTTTAAAATTCCAATCTACACAAGACTACCTACAAGTACCCCTCCAAAGCAAGAAATATAATCAAGAATTGTACTTAGTCTTGAATAAGCAAAGAGTATGTGGGGGTTGGGGTGATGAAAATAATTAGGACACCTTTATCATGATATTAATTACCTTAATAATCTCCTACCAATTTAAATAATTTATATAAAGGACCCTAGGGTGCAACACACAGTCCACATGGGAGAAACCTGCACACAGTCCCTTTCCAAAATGTCTATCCTAGACTTTGAAAGAGTTGGAGGATTAAATGACCTGACCAAAGGCCAAAATTTGGTATAGAGAATATTTTTCACTTATAATAACTCCTATAACATTAATTTTTTATAATAAAATAGGGGAAGTTACCTTTATCTTGTCTCAGATAGAGGGCACTCCCTTTGTGAATAAACCTTACAGTTTTGAGAAAGAGAGATAAAGGGATGAGCTAAGGGCTGATCAGACCTTGATAAGAGGTGTGTAAATTTGAATGAAACCTATGAAAACATGATAAACATCCCATTTAAGGAATAATCTCAATATAATGGTCTAGACCCTCAAATTTATAGACAGACATATTAGGCATGGTTAGGCCTAGAACCCAAATAGGAGGTCAATTTCAATTGTAACTATAGGAAAGTATTCTAATGGATTATATCATGTTTATAGGGTCAATATAGATGTGTACAAGCTTTTTTAATGTAAATAAGTCACAAGGAAAGCTACTTTTGGCTTAGGACCAATTCAAACCTAGAGGGAATGGAGAAAAAAGTTTGAGTGAGCAAAGTTGGAAGATCATATCTACTTGTAAGCTTTGCATGGATAATCAAGGGTATAGTATGATCTGGAGAAGGCCACAAAAAAATATTTTATAGCATTAATTTCTCTATCTAATGCCAGACCTTTATGAAATAGCACTAAAGGTCAAAACTATCTAGAACCCTACCAAACCCTAATTCAAGACCTAATGAAGGAAATGAAGATAGAGAGATATAAAAATATACCATAATGACTTGGTAAATTATTTGAGCCTACATAGGATTATATATACCCCTTCCATCCAATAGAGCCATCTATATAGAGTGGGTATAAAATTAGTTTATTTGATTGTTTTATGCATTATGCAGGTCCTAAGAGGTTTCAAGAAGTGTAAAAAACTTTAGGAGAAGGATTTGGACTTAGGATAACCCCTCATGTCCATTTATTTTATCAAAAAATCTCTTAATTTTGTCTATAAGTAGCTTCATCTTAGCTAGTCAAAACTAGCAAAGTGAGCAAGGTGGTGAGAAGTGTGAAAACTTCAAGTGGGAGCTAGTTTAAGGTGTACCTGAGTAGTCTAAAGCCATGGAGAGTCTCAAAAAGTGTCATTCACCATATTTTATGTATTTTCATGGAAAATTGAATCTAATTTTGAGGACAAGTGTGAAGGGTGACTAAAAAAGGAGTTTCTTTGACTGCAGGTAGTGATGGCTCACTTTTAGAGGAATCCAGATGATTTGGAATGCATCCAATGCATGTAAGAGCATGTATATAACCCATACCTCTTATTTCAATAATTATATCTATCCTTATACAATTTTGGGATGTTCTAACATAGCTAAATGATGAAGGCAGTTTTCTTGTGCAGAAAAAGAACTCCCACACCACATTTCATGAGTTGCAGAGTTTGGAGAGCCATTTGGCTTATCATAAATTTCATGGTCTATCTCCTAATTCATAATAATACACATTTAATTCCTTATCTCATCATTAAAAGTGTTCAATTGACCTTTGGACTTCTCTTTTCCCACTTATCTCTCAAATGTTATAAGTAGCTGCCATTTTGGCCTTTGTAATCTAATTCCACTCCATGTATGGTGAAGCCCTACTAGAATGATGTCATATTTTGTGTTTTAAACATAATTAAAATCTTATTTCAATTTTATGAACAATTTTATAAGTGTGCAAGTGATGTATGGTGATGCAAAGTGATAACTATCTATCCTTTCTTCCCTTATCCTTCTATGTTTGTGCAAGAGTTCTTATTCTAACAGGTCATATAGAGTGTATTCAAGTGTGTTAGGAATATTTAAAGTGTATGAATATCCTTGGAGTGTGAAATATACCCTTTGGTTCATTTTATTTTATTTTATTTTATTCACACATCACACCCCTACATTGAAATACTCATGTTAGAATCAATAGGACTTGGAAGTTAGTTTGTATGCCTTGTTTCTTAGTGCAGGAAAGTATGATGGTCATATGGAAAATATCTTGGTGTATCACCCCTTAAAATAGGTTCATTTCATCCAATTTATAACTCTTTTCCCCATAATAAACTAGTCAGCATAGGTGTGAGCATTTCAAGACACATTTAGGGAGTTAGCCCTTAAATCTAGAGGCTCACTTCCACTATAGGTATACCCACATACCTAGAAGTGTTCCCATGTTGCCTAGATATATAAGAGGATTGAACACCCTCTTCTAGGGTGAAATATTTAGTGACAATAGTCATTTCATAAACATGTAGTTTATTTGAGTACATTCACATCCACAAACTAATTTAACTCACTTGTGACACTTGACTCGACTCATTTGATCAATTGTAATAAAATTAACCTTGGGTATCTCAAATTTTTTACTTGTGTTCAATTTTGGTTACAACATACCTGTGAGGAACATATCGCCCAAGGAAGTTACTCTCATTTTATCCTCATAAAAAATGTTGGAGGGATACATAAATGGTTTTGCTTTTATATTTAGTGATTTAAAACATTGGGCCGACATTAAACAATGAAAGAGAAAGTATATTTTATATCCCAAATAATCGTTCTAGATCACCCATTATACTTCTATTTTTCTTGTATCATATTCATAATCATTATCTATTTTTTACATTCTAGATTTCTTGTTAACTATAAGCATTTTATTTGTTACAGTTATTTTCAATGTATATATCATGGATAGTCAAAGTCAACATGCTAATGATGTACATCCTTTAGATGATTTTTTCTCTACTCGTGCTACGCCTTTTACTTATAATGATGAATGGATAAATTGTGAAAAGCAAAAACTTATGGAAGATTATTTTAGTGATGATTATGATTTTGTTGATGTTGTAATGAATGAACAATATAACTTTGTTAACTCTTAGGAATAAGTGTTAATTAAAAAATTCACCTATAGATTCTTCTTTGCATTTACCTCTATATTCCTCTTTAGTTAAACATCTAGATTTATCTTTGGATTCTCCTTAGAATCTCATTTGGAGTCATTTTTAAATTCCCATTTAGTATCAACTAGGGATGTGTATTTATAGTCCACCCAAGATTTATATTCACTTTCTTCCTTGAATGCTATTTTAGAGCACCAATAACCTCCTAAAGATGAATTATATTATATCTTAGACTTTCACCTACTCTCCAATATGAGTAACATTATCCTTGCACACCTAATGTTTTTATCGATTTTATACCATATTGAATTTCATTTGCACTTATAAAATGAATTCACATAAGATTTGCATAAATAAGTATGATTTCATTCATGAGTAAAAACACAATCCTCCTTTTGAAGTGAAAATGAGTCCCATTACTAGTGGTGTCATCCTTTCTTAATTCAATTTAGTGGATATTGAGCCTACATTTCATAGTACTTCCCCCTTATTACCTAATGAGGAGAAAATTGCTCTCTTCCCATATCACACAATATGCTATAATTACAAGCAATAATATTATTTTTTCTTCTTCATGTGAAAATGACAATGTTGCTCTTTTAAATGTTGATGTTAAATATGAAAACTATATTGATCAAGATGAGGATTCGAATGATGATGATCATTACAAGTATAGTGATGAGGAGAATATTTCTACTAACCCTAGTATATTTTCTTATTCACTCTCTGCTAATGTTGATAGTATGTTACATGATAAATCACATGATAATGTGTTGAATAATAATGTTATTTCATTATTGGATGTTTTTTATATTTCCCATTTAAAATAAAAAGTATGTGAAAATGTTGATTCTAGTGGTAATAATTTAATTTCTTCTATTACAATATAATGCAATATGCCTTTGACAATTAATGATATATTTAATGCCAAAAAATCTCTCAAGCCTACCATTTTAAAGTAAAAATTTATCATTATGCCTTCTTCTCCTATCTTCAATAGTGTACCAATAGATAAGATTAACAATATAATTAAACCCATAATGAACTTCTTAAGAACCTTAAATGCATTCTTAAGATGTAATATCCATAATGCATGTTCTATATGCTTTGAAAGACAAAGTTCATCAATTATCCTTAGAAAGTGAGTGTATCATGCTTGGGTTGACTCTAATGCAGTCCATGGTAATCCTATTTTGTGTAACATTTTGTATGCACCCTTATGCCCTAATTTACAAATACCTACATTTTTTGCATTTGATGGAAGTGGGGACCCTTGTTTGCATCTTAGAGATTTTTGAGAAACTATAAATGGTTACAATGGTAGTTGAATGTAATTATAATTATTTCCTAAGACTCTAGTGGTATGTGCACTTGCTTGGGTTCATTCCATTCCTAGTGGATCCTTAATAGCATATATAGACCTAGAATAAGTATTTTTAATGCACTATATTTAAAATAAGGGACCTAGAGTCACTTATGAAAAGTTACCTTCTTTGCACCAAGGCAAATATGAATAATTTTGTGATTATTTATTATGATTTAAGATTGATATGCATCAATTAATTTTCCAACCAACTAATAGGGAAGTACATTATTTTTTTAGAGGACTAATTTATCCATTTAAAGAGAAGCTACTTAATTATACGTGTGAATTATTTATAGCTCTTTGTTATGAGGCCTTAACATCAAAAGAAGAATTAGGTCTTGTTCAAATATCAAATAATATGAATGGGGACATTGAATTACATAAATAAGATTCACATATTTAAGCCCAATCAAATAATATTGATGAAAATATTATTAATCAAGAAAAAGCATTAAATTAAAAAAAATCTTTTACAAGTGTATACATGTTGGGTGTTTTCTCTTTATCATGTTTCCTTTAAGCATTGGCCTTTCACACAAGAATAAGGCCTTGCACACTCACCTGAGGCATGTAAAAAGAGACCTATTCTCATGGGTTATGTTACTTAGTATCACACTAGTCATATACTTGAGTTTATTCATATATCTGATTATAAAATACACTAAAAAAGAAATACATGACTATAGACCTTGACTCATTAATCACAACAACCAAGAAAAAGAAGACAAATGCCATGAAGCTCAAAAGGTTGTCTATGAAACTTGTATAATGCATGTTCTATAAATCTCATAATGAATGATAAGCAAAAAATTAGTCAATGAAACCCATTGTTAATTCTCAACTATCAATTATCTAAAACACAAAACCTGAACTAACTGTAATAACCACAAGTCTATATTATATAGTCACTATATGTTATTCATTATCAATCACCTTACATAATTCCACATAGGGGTATTTACAATTATTTTTCCCTGACCAATTAGTTAAATAATAAATGACAAATGGGTAATTGGCTAGTGATCTTTTAGTAGACTAAGAGTCATGGTAGTCTTTCACTTGTTTATTCATAAGGACCCAAACCTTCACATCCCCATATTATTGTTTGATGCTAGATACTTGTTGCTAAATGTCCTCATTTTCATGGGCCAATGCAAAACTCGTGATAATTAAACTCTATATGGTCCTTGAGAATTATTCCTCAACCATCTCTTGCTTCTCTTGCACTCCCCAAGTCTTCTGTTATTGTTATGAGTCATATGCTCTCAATTTATTTGTAGTTATGTTCCATCTTTGATTGGGTCTTCTCATGATTGTTATCTTTTGTGCCTTTTTCCTCTCGCACCTCACTGGTTCCATGCCATGGTCTTCCTATGCCGTGCTAGTTTTATGCCATGGTCTTCTTGCACCATGTTCCTCTCATGTTGTGCCAGTTCCATGCCAAAAATCCAAAACACTTAGTCAAAATTTAGGGTCTAACATCACCCCACACTACACACTTAGTCCATCCTAGTATAAGTCTTGGTCTCAGCCTCAGCCAAAAACTCAAGCCTAGTTTGTTCAATCTAATTCCTAACACTATCCCAATGTGACAAGGTGTCAAATAACTTGGATGTTATCTCTTATATTTCAACCTTTAACTTCTTCATCTCCTCAAATTGGTCAAGACATTCTTTGACCTTATTATCCAATTGGTTGAGGGATGTACTAGCATCCTTCTGAACCTCTTCAAGTGTAGTGACTTCAACTACAATCTATCGTTGGAGAGCTAAAAAACTAGAATTTTGGTATTATTAATGTGCATTTATTATTTCTTCCAAACTATTGACATGTTTAAATGCCCTTGCACATTTAGTGTGGTCTTTTATTAGAATGGAAACAACCACCAAGTGTTGTTTTTGAGACTCCTCTGTGTTGAGTTGAGCCTAATAAATTTTATTTGGTCATGCCAATTTCTCAAAAATCCCTTCCAAGATGGGGATAACTTCCCAAACTCTTTCAAGGGAAATTTTTAAAAACTTTTATGACCTTGGTAAATTGCTCAGTCTCTCAAATGCTTCATTTCTCAGTACAAGTTATTCTTTGCAATATTTTAATAGGATATTTACAAGGGTCTCTAATTTATCCATGGATTCTCCATCCAAAGGTACTCTATCTGCCAATGCCAATTCTTGGCCCAAAATAGATTTACACAAATTTAAAGTTTTTACTTTAGCCACAATGGATTCTCTTGTTTGTTGTTTTAGTGCTCCCACTTCTTATTTAAGTTCCTTCCAAGTGGTAACTTCTTTCACATACATTGCCACTACCTAGCCATGTTTCTTTTTTGCATCATGCACATCAAAATCTAAAAGTATATTATGTCATGTGACTTAAAAGGCCATTTTCAAAAATGTGGCACTAGCTTGTAGAGGAGAGATCTTCTAGGGATAAACCCAAAGTGGAGTTGGTAGTGATAGTACTTGAGAATATAACATGAGGCTATCTGGAGGAATCTTAAAATGGCACTCTTCATTGTACATGTCCAAAAATAAGGACACTTATCATCTTGTATCGATGGTTGCATCCTGGGGAAGGAAATGGGGGCATAAATAGAGCATCATATCCTAGATGCCTATTTGATATTGAGCATGCAAGTTAGTGGATGCATCAATCAAAGGTGGTTGAACTTCAGAAACAACTAGCTCCTTTCCTTTATTGGGTTTGTGCTTAAGGATTTCAACCTCCGTATATGTATCTAAAGAAGTATTATTGATGTTCATTCCAATTATCGATGTAGTATCAAAACCATCCCCCTCTTCACTAAATAAACTCCCAATGTCCAATTGTGCATCATCAAAGGTGGTCTCCTCTTATCAAACTAGGAAGGATGTCTTTTTAGAGTCAGATTTCTCTATTTCTTCCTTATGGTCTTTAGGTTCTTCCTGCACTAGTTTTGTAGGGGTAATGGTGCTAACCCCTTAGGTTCTTTCTCTAGTGTATTTTATCGCACAAACCTTGATTATGAAACCCTTGGTCATGATGCCCTTGGTGGAGAAGTTTTTAGAGGTGAAACCATAGATGGACAAGCCCGTGGAGGTGAAGACTTAGGTGGGGAAATCCATGGAGGTTATGCCCTAGGTGAAGAACCCCATGGAGGTGAAGCCTTAGGTGGAGAAGCTCTTGGAGGTGAAGCCCTTGGTAGAGAAGCTCTGGGTAGTGGTACCTGGGCAATCCTTTGCCACTTTAAAGGTTTTATCCATGAATTTGTGATGGTATCATGTATAACCCACTTCTTCTTCTCAATATATGGTATAGGTGGAAGTTTTCCCTTGCATGCTTCACTCCATTTGAAGATTTCTTCTTGGGCCACAATAAGTGAAACAAATTGTGCATAATTTCTCTAACCATGGTCTGCTTAACCTTGATGTTGGTCTTATTAGTCTCATGCTTCTCCTTGTAGGCTTTCTTACTAGGATATACATACATCTTTCAAAGAGTGTTAATCCCCAAGTCAATTTGGTCTACTTCTAAGGTGAGAGGTTGTGCATCAAAAATTTAGTTCATCAAATAGATGAAGTATCACACCATGAAAGCATAAGATAACTTTAACCACATTAAGAGTTATCCAAAGGGGGATATCTTGATACGAGCTAGAGAGAATTTTTGTTTCACTATAAACTTGGCTTGCTCATTAACTTAAACAAGAAAGTCCTTAAGAATGCACCTTCATTCCCAAAAGCCTCCTTCATGCCATCATACCATGACTTCATCTTATTTTTGTATGTTGGGGTGATATGATTATGGCACATGAACGCCTTGTATCACTCAGCAAGGGAGTTGTGTTTTGATAGGTATGCCCACTTCAATTCACCATTAGTTTGGTACACCTATCTCATCAAATACCATTAACAACAAAAATATCCCCATGAAAACCTAGGGCCTGGTATATGATGAGTCTTCTCAACATCCTCTATGATTTTATGGGAAAAATACATTACCTAATTATACTTTAATCACTCAGTCACCTAGTGGGTGATGTAAAGGTGAGCCATATCCATGTCTTTCTAATGATTGGTGCCACCGATCGTAGTCATGATGATACATGCAACTACACAAAGGGTAGGATGTTGTAAGTTATTGATGTGCATAGAATGGCCCTAATTTTGATATATGAGCATCATTGTTATTTCCTCTATCTCTTCTAAATCTTCCAAGTCAAATTCAATGTCCATACTAGAGCATTTTAATCCTAACACCTTGCTTATTCTGTTAGGCATAATCTTCATGTTGTGCACAACAAAGTAGATGTAGTCCTCATGAATGTGCAAGAGTACAAATTTTACTAGTTTCACTAGTTTTCCAAAGTATGGTATCTTGAAAAATTAGAATAGCTCTTCAAAGTCTAAGGCATTGAAAATTTTAATTTCATACACCAATTGATTTTTGGTGTTCTGACACTCAACCTGGTAGTAATTCTAAAATTCAACCTCATCCCCTAGTTAATAGTGGTTGTAATCATATATGGTATATGAGGGTATTTTTGACACCAAATTTTCCTCATGCAAAACCATTTCTGGGTACTACATCTCTTCTATCATCAACAACAGGGGTGGAGGTGCTTATGCCTTCTTTGCCTGGTGTGTCATCCTGAATTTTTCATCTTCCATGTGTTGCCCTTGTTCTTTAGGTGTTTATTCTTTGATTAGTATTACTTCCCCTCCCCCAACAAGTGGTACTTCTTCTTCTGGTATGGTTGGTAATGGATCACTTATAAAGCCCTTCTTCTTAGGATGTATCACCCTTTGTGGAGCCTGAAGGTGGAGGTATAGACATCCAATGTTCCCAAAGGAATACATGTTTGTAGTGTAGATGACTTCACTTTTTCTGATTTATCACCCTTTAATGATGAGCATATATCTCTACAACTGACATCTACCAATTTTCTCTATCATAAATCATGGTTCAAGGTTAGTTTGAAAATCCTTCTCAATAGCTATGCATGGGATTTTGATGCTTTGAACATGCACTTGCTCTGGAATAATCTAGACTCAATTCACTCTTCAACTCTATAAAACTCAAATGACATCAAAGGTAAAAGTTAAAATGAGCTCTTAAGTCCATTTTATAGGTTTTAGGGGGTAACTTACATTTACTACCCCCTTATTTTTGACGATCACTTCTCACAATTAATAAATTTGTATATGCCACCATTCTTCGATCATCACTTCTCACCATAAGTGCATTTAATGGTATTGTCTTATCATGATGTTGGCAAACTTGTCACAACTACCAATACTTTTATATTAATGGCATGTATTTTCCCACACTTTTCTTTGGAGTGGATGCTGGCTATTTAATTTCTTGAATATTCAAATTATTGGCAAGAATATTTTATCCTAGGCTTTTCAACTTGTGTGCACATCTTCAACACGAATACATGTATTACCTCTTAGCCCACACTAAAAGTGTGTTGTGGTCCTCCACAAAATTATAAGTACAAAACAAAATAACATTTTATAAAATAAATATTGCACGCAATTAAGGCAACACTTTTATTGAAAACAAGACATCCTAAACTAATGGCATAAGCCTTATTGTTATAAAAATTATACTTTTAAGTAAAGAAATATGGTCGTATTTGGCTACCATTGTAATGTATAGGAATAAATTTACCATATAATCTTTGTAAATGACATGCATTGGTAGGGAGAATGCTATCAACAATAAAAGGACCATCCCAATGAGTACAAAGTTTCCCAAAATGGAATGCGAACTTGGAGTCCTAGAGAAAGACTTTCATTTTAAGAGTAAATGTTTTGTCCTTAATGTGTTCATCATGCCATGCCTTTTGTCTACACTTCTCCACATCTTGATTCCAATAAACAAGGAAATGAGCTTCATCCATCTTTAATAAAGAATTCAAATGTGCTTTTAATTATGCTTCCTCATTTAATTGTCCAATACACATAATACAAAGAGATGGTACCAAGAATTCAACTAAAAGAATTGATTCTATACCATACACCAGATTGAATGGTGTCCTCTTGTTAAGGCACTTATAAGTTATTTAGTATGCCCAAATTACTACAGACACTCTATCATCCTAGTTAATGCATCTAAATTTTTATTGAATCTCTCAGTAGTGCCATGGGCCTGGGGATGATATGGTGTTGTTTTGTGGTGGACAATCATGAACTCATCAAGTCAAATACATATAGTTGCATTGAGTAAATGTGTACTATAATCACTATTAAAACTTAATGGGAAGCCAAAATGGGTTATGATATGTTCCCATATGAAGTGCACGGCAGTAGCATCAAGATAATCCATTATTGGTGTAGACTCAACCCAGTATGTTAGATAATCAATTGTTGTAATGATATAATGAGAACCTATACATCATCCAATTGGATTGATGGGATCAAAAAAATCAATGGTCCACTTTTCAAATGGTTCTTGAGCTATAATAGGATGTAATGTCATGGCATCCTAACAATTGGGTTTTTTGATGCACTAAAAAATATCACATTTCCAAACATGCATTTTAGCATCTTGAAAAAAGGTCGGCTACCATAGTTTGGCTACTAGTACCTTATGCATAGTAGCCTCCTCAGTGTAGTGTCCACAAGAGAAATGCCTTTGTGAAATTATTAGAGTACTTTGGAAAGCTCATGTTTCATGACATAATGTTTAATAATTTCACTAATCCAATCTTTTAGAGGTCCCCTCTAATGAGTTGAAATGGTGTGGTGTAGATGGTGAGTTGATTTTTAGACTATGTAGTTAGATAATCTAGTGCTGAGCCAATAGTTAATAAACATTTAATATATTCCAACTAATTAATAACATGAGAAACATGAAATAGTTATACATAAGGTAGGTCATCTTTAATGGCACATGGTGGTTCTCTAGAATCATTTTGAGAAAGATGGTCAAGGACACAATTAGTTTTTCCTTGTTTGACCATGAGAGAGAATTGAAATTATTGAAACAATACTATCTAGTAGTATATTTGACCATGCAACATAAGTTTATTTACTATATATTTGAAATCTTCATGGTCTGTATAGAAGACAAAAGGAGTCTCTAATAGGTATTGTCAAAATTTATGCAAAGCATACACCATTGAAAGTGCTTCATGCTCAGTGGTGGTGCAATTCCTTCAACTAGAGTAAGTTTTATACTATAAAAATAGATATGTGATCAAGGCGACCTTCACCCAATTGTGCAAGGACTAAACCAATGGCCATTAG
Organism: Torreya grandis; assembly: GCA_037957365.1. Lineage (NCBI taxonomy): Eukaryota > Viridiplantae > Streptophyta > Pinopsida > Cupressales > Taxaceae > Torreya > Torreya grandis. Next base: position 221,683 of record JARHVA010000799.1, read on the forward strand.
AGAGGCATCAACATGGACATGGAATGGTTTTGTCTAATTAGGGAACTAGAGAATCAAATTAGTGACTAGTTTGTCTTTTAAGGCCTCAAAGGCTTCTTGGCAAGAGTGGTTAGATAAAGTGTTTGTTATGTTTCAAGAGTTCTTACAAGGGCATGATAATCTTTGCATATCCTCATATAGATTTTTGATAATACCTAGTATGTCCTAGAAAGACACAAACTATGTGTTGATTTGTTGGCACTGAGAGACAAAGAATGACATCTACCTTTGTTGGGTCTACCAAAAGTCCATACTTGTAGATAATATGACTAAGAAGAACATTGAATGGTGGAGCAAAAAGACACTTTTTTAGATTCAATGATATTAGAAGTACCTAGCAATGCTCAAGCATGAGCCATAAATTTGAACAATAGTCCTTTAGCAAGTCATAGACTGTCCAATCATCCAAGTAAACTTGAATAAATTTATGCATGGAGTCTTTAAAGGCCTCAAAAACTATATGGGAAAATACAACAAGTGCATTCTTCAACCCAAAAGACATGATGGTATATGTGAAGGATCCCCATTCAGTAGTAAACGTAGTCTTAGTTCAATGCTCCTCGATGATATGGACCTAATGATACCTAGATAATCCATTTGTGAAAGTGTTTATACATTTCACACCTAGTGATGCCTTCAAGTATTTCTTATGTGAATGGCATTGGAAAGGTATTAGTAATGCAAGATACATTAAGTTTATGATAATCAATGTGAATCCTAATGCATCCATATTTTTTATACTTATGACCATGGGACTGACCCACTTGGACTCATCAATTGGGCTTATCATTCCAGTGTATATCATACTAGCAATTTCTTCTTTCATGTGTTCATGTAAATTTGGATTCATCCTATATGGCCATTTCCTTACTAGTCAAGCATCGTCAATCAGCTTGATATGCTTTTTGCCTAGTGACAGATGAACACCTTTCATCTCTCTATAACTTCTTGGAAAGACATCTTGGTATTCTTTTAAAAACTTGAATATTTTTGAAACCTCTGTGTTAGTCTAGTAGTTACCCATAGTATCTATTTTTGGTTCTTCCTCTATTCTAATATTGTGTTTGATAGTTTGAAAAGGTTCACAGTATGGGTGGTCTATGTCAAGACCAATATCATGAATAGTTTGGGCACCATAGTTTTTATAGATATCCAAAATATTTGTCAATGGATCAAGTGGTCCAAACCCTTCACCTTCATCGATATGAAACACTAGTTTTTTCTTCTCTAGGCATATCTCTTCATGACATTCTTGATCAAGGACAAGGTCTGGCATGAGAATGGGTTGTTCAAATGGATAATTAAAGAGAAATAAAACTTATTTTGGGACATCATGTATATATCAAAAGTAATATTCAATGGGGATAGGGTCACCAACAACTAATTCGTGCATAACTTAGAGTAAGAGGTGCAAATCCATTCTAAAAGATGAGTATGATAACATTGATTTCATGCTCTCTTTCAACAGATGCCAAAAATGGGTACCCATATGTCATTCTTCATGAACATACCATGCTCTATCCCAATTTCATAAAGTTACAAAAAAATCATGTACCCATAGGTACTCTAGTAAGAATGAATTTTTAGCCTTCCACATGGATTCACAAGCTTTTGTGTGTTTCTAGCGATCGTACTCTACTATAAATGATTGCACCCTAGACTTGGTTGACATGATGAAACCAATGGTGCAAAGCAAATCATAATTTATACCAATAGATAAGTCACTTATTATGGGTTCATCACCACCTTACATCTATGTCATCAAAAAGGTGAACCGATGAATGCATATGATCATTATCAGAGTTATAGAAATCTTCAAGTTTTAGGATGAAGTTGCAGACTTCCATTTATCCATGAAACCAAGAATCTTCATCAAGTCTTTGTAATGATGAATCCATAATTGGTCCTCTAATGATTTATCTAGTAATAAGGCAAACAAATTTGTGACATTTATTATACTAGCATAGAACGTGCTCATAACTATCAATGGCACCACACACTCTACTAGTGAGATCATAATCACTATGTGCCCAACAATCATAAGCATTAATTATAGGATCAGAAAGGGACTAAGTGTCTATTTATTAGAGGATGCCATTAGGAGTAGTATCATGATTCTCACCATCTTTGGCTATATGTGGCTAATATCTTATTCTGCATTAACAAGTTCTACATATGAGGGCCCATGTGTTTGATCCAATGGAATAACAATGCGTTGATCAGTATTTTCAAAACTAATGTAACACTTTTTGAAGCTTAAGTATATGTTATTTGCATAGCACCAAGGCTGCCCTAATAGAGATGGAAAATCATCTACCTCAACTAACTCAAGAACTTTAAAATCAACTTTGAAATGAACTCAAGGGATATTGACCATTGCATTCTTAAGGAAATTAGTTGGTAGAGCACAAGTTTTATTAGCCATAAACAACATGTGTGGTAATAGTTGTAATGATGGACTAGCCATTTTACACCATGCATCTTTTGTGAGGATGTTAACCTTAGTGCCAGTGTCAACCAAGATATCTTGAATCACCCAACCATCGATGGTAGCATTTACTAGTATTTCCTTGTCCTCTTAAGGGTTAGGAGGAATAGGAGTATCTTGTCACTGAACATGATTCAATTGATGATATTTAGTTGGCCAAATTAATTAAGCTTGAGTATTAGTTGGTATTTGTATCTGATTTTTAAGATAATTACTCAGTTGTGGGATAATTTCCTCATCCAACATACACTCACAAAGCTCTTGGAAATTATCTCATGCCACATTTTGAGGTTCTATGGATTTTTGTAGATCAACACACTGTAATTGTTCTTGGTCTTTAAGAAACTAAATTTCTACTTATAGTTCCTATACCAAAATCATAGTATCTTGGAGTACATCCTTCTATTATTGGGCATCAATATACTTCCTTGCACAAGGCTCTTCTCACTATATATTCTCAATACGAGTTATAGATGTAGACTTAGATTGTCTACCGCTATACGTGGTGATATTAAGATGTTGAGATATTGGGGTGATAGAATGTAGATGCTAGTGGGTTTTCTCAATATGAATCATACCAATACCTTTTTCATTTCTTTCCTTAGTGATGTTCATGTATAGGTTAGGACATTATTCCAATTGATGTTCTTTTTTACAAAAAGTACATGTTGGGTAGACTAAAAATTCTCATTGATAATGATCTATAGATACACACTTCTAACACATTTTTGGTGGGAAATGGCCACCTCTTCATCCTCATCCTCAGCTTCATCCACAATATCCACCATTATCTTGATTTTTAGAAACAAAATTTTGGTGTGTACCACACGCATTTGCCTCATATATATCACTAATTAATTGGCAATAATTTGTGTCATGGGTGTAAGCATCACATATTTTATTGTATTTAGACACTTTAGAATGTGTAGCCTACTATAAGAGAGGACATGAGCATACATCATGCTCTTTGTGGCACATTTCACATGACTATTTTAGTATAGCATGGATGTTTTTACATGGGAAATTATTTCTATTATAGCCTTTAGACTTGTAATCAATATAGTAAATACCATTACGAGTATCATACACATTATTTGCAGTCCATTTTTCTAATTGTGATGCCATTGAAGCTATTTGAGCTTCCATAAAAGGATTGATTCTAGTGTTAATTCTACCAATAGCTTCAGCTCAGAGGGCAACTTCTAGAGCTTCACGCAGGCTAATAAAGGTTCTTTAAGACACATTCATCTAAATGGAAGCAAAAAATCTTCCAAAAACCATTGGGCATGTTGAGTAGCATTAATTTTGAAGGAAATATTAGACAAAAGTGTTTTGAACTGTGCATCATACTCCCATACACTCTCAGTGATTTCTTGTTTTATATCTTTTAATGTGGCAATACTTTATTGCTCAAAGTCGGTAATATCAAATTCCTAAAGAAATGTCATATTGATATGATCATAGTCAATTAATACTTGTTGAGGTTTGAACTCCTTATACCACATATGTGTTCTCTTCAGAAGGGTGGTTGAGAATTAGGTTTCCTTTCGCTAAGAATAAGTTATGCATCATGCCCTCCAAATGAGTTCACACTTATGAACATGCTTTACAACATTATCCATGCCTTGATATCCAAGTATATAAAGCATCATTTCATAATATAGCATTGGAAATTGAGGTGCTTGTGCTAGAAGTTATTGAGAACCCCTAGATCTTGTTCCTTGAGGGAGAAGTTCACCACTTCCTCCCATGCCACCTCCTAGTCCACCTCCAATGCCTCCAAAAATAAAACTTGTGATGTGGGATGTAATAGCTAGTTGATTAATAATATTTGGACCTATACTCTACCCACTATGAATGCTAGGCCCACTAGGCATACCAAGTTGGGCCATGAAATTCCCTTAAAGAGGAAGAGAAAGTGTTAATTCAGTATGAGTTAAAATTGTCTCAGCCATAATTTCCCTTATAGGATCAGTGTCTAACTCTACAATATCTATATCCAAATTATGTATAAGTAATTCATTTGATTCAAAATCATTAGCATGCACTATGGTTATGGAACTTGGTTGATTCAAATACGATTCTACAGTCTCTTCTATCTGGCTAGTTTTTCTTACCTATGATAAAATTGGCATTAGGTATGGTTTGAAAGTGAGTGAGTCCTCCTTATGCATTTCCACTTCCCTACAAATCTTGACAACACTTCCTAAGTTCTCCCATTCCCTTCCTACATCACTTCCACCTATGATCCTATATTGAGCTTCGTCATATTTAAGCTTTTGTAATGCCCGTCGATTGGCTACTATTTTGAACCTAAAAATTCTTTACCAACACCTCTATATTCCCCTTCAAATTTTATGGCTCATGCAAGACTAGATTTATCCCTCCATTGGTATATTTTCAAGTGCACAATCAATAAATAAATTCTTTACTTCTAGTGGTAAATGTCTAATATACTAACCACATGGTTCTCTGAGAAATTAGAATTGGGCTTCTTCAGGACAAGAGTAAGTGGTTATAGCATATTACAAGATGTAGATGTTCAACACCCCTCTCCACAAGATATTAACAACCTGTGTCCATGGTGTTTTTAGTCATGCCAAAGCTCTTTGACGTTATATTGTCCAAGCTTATCTCCTCCCAAAATTTTGTGATCAACCTTGAGCATAAGCAAAGATCCAATGATACAAATGAATAGGGACTTTGACAAAGAAGGTTTCATATAATGAGATATAGAGATGTTGTTCCACACATTCATATGCAAAAATCCTTGGTTCAAGATAAAGAACCACAAAATTATCCTCGACTTCTGTAATCCATTATTCAATACTTTCAAGGGATAAATGTTAAAACATCTTCTATTACTGTATAGAAATCACTACAGGTCCTAGTAATGGAACCAAAATGTTGTTTATATTTATCATGTTTTCTATAAGTGCTAAAGTGTAGCCCCATCAAACTTGCACATTGGCCTTTCATGCAATACTAATGTCTTGTGACTCACCCGAAGCACGCAACAAGAGATCAATTCCCATGGGTTATGTTGCTCAATAACACACTAGTCATATACTTGAGTTTATTCATATATCTAATTAAAAATTACATCAAAAAATAAATACATCACTGTAGACCTTGACTCATTGATCACAACAACCAAGAACACGAAGACAAACACCATGAAGTTTAAAAGGTTGTCTATGTAAACTCATATAATGCATGTTTTATAAATCTCATAATGAATGATAAGCAATAAATTAGACAATGCAACCCATTGTTAATGCTCAACTATCAATTATATGAAATAAAACACCTAAACTGATTGTAATATTTGCAAGTCTATATTATATAGTCACTATATGATGTTCATTATCAGTCACCTTGCATGATTCCACATAGGGGTATTTATACTTGATTTTCCCTGGCCAATTAGTTACATAATAAATGACAAATGGGTGATTGGCCAATGATATCTTAGTATACTGAGAGTCATGGTAGTCTTTCACTTGTATATTCCTAAGGACTTAAGCCTTCTCACCCCCTATATTCTTGTTTGATGCTAGATCCTTGCTACCAAATGTCCTCTTTTGCATGGTCTAGTGTGAAACTAATGATGATTAAAGTTTATATGGATGTTCAGAATCACTCCTCAACCATCTTTCGATTCCCTCATGCTCCCCAAGTCTTTCCCTACTATTATGAGTCCTATGCTCTCAAGTTCTTCATAGCTATGTTCCATCTTTAACTGGGTCTTCTTGTACTTGTTATCTTATGTTCCTTTGTCCTCTCACACCTCATTGGTTTCATGCCATGGTCTTCCTATGCCATGCTAGTTATGCACCATGGTCTTCTTTCACTATGTACCTCTTTCATCATGTCGGTTCTACACCAAAAATCCAAAAAACTTGGTCAAAATTTAGGGTCCAACAATACACTAAAGAAATCCCTAACAAAAAGGTGTACATCGATATTAATGATCACATGCCTAAACATCAATCCACTTTCAAAAATATCAAAGTCTTACATAAAGGAAAATAATTTATTCCCAATCATACTAACCATAATCATTCTTATAAATCAAAGAAGGGGTAACCTCTAAAATTTACTTTCAATGATCAGCCACATGATATTTTAAATACATTATTGGATAAAAATATAATCAAATTATGTATTAATTATTATCATCCTCCTCATCAATTTTAAAATATTAATGGGCCAATTATTTTACACCTATCATGGCATTAACAGACATCATGACAATGATTGTTATGGATCACAATAAAAACTAAAGTAACTTGCAAATAAATGAATTATAACATTTCAAAAAATTAATAATAAGTTAAATAAATCTTCATCTCCATCTTCTAAATCTACACATTTCCCATAAATCTCCTGTAAAAGATCCAATGGTTTCAAATTATTTTCTTAATAACCAACATCAAGCTAAACATACCATTAACCATTCTAACAATGTATGCAACGAAAGCACATCAACACAAGTAGTTTCTAAAGTAAAACATTTATTCCTACTAAGTTACCCAGAATAGTATGGGTTCCTAGATCAACAAAATTACAAATTAAACAACGTAACATACATATACATAATGAACTAGATATCTCAAATGAGAGCACTAATATCATGATCGATTATTCTACATTATTATTCCCATTTGTAAATTTACTTAAATTTTAAAGGTAAAATTTTAATCAAAAAGGATAAACAATAACTAATTATAAATCTTCTAAAACATGGTAGCATCACATGATAAACTCAAAATGCAACTATCACATTTATATATTGACATAATCCATATAAATGTCTAAACATAAAAATTATAACATGATACGAATACCAGTCAATGATTGTATACTAACAACTAATAGTTAAAGCGTAATCAACATCAATGTCTACATTTTTATTATCTATCAATGGTGCATGTGAAGTCAAATCACCTCATGTATCTTAAGATATCAGACCTAGATCTCCTCATATCATAGGCCTTGTAGGCCACCAAATGCTCTCTAACAATTGCATATTTTCCCTAAATATGAACATACTTCATAAAAATTATCATTCTCAACTTTGAAGCTTCAATAGGTGGTAGTATATACTTTCATGATAACTCATCTGAAAGTTGATCTTGCTCAATCACTAATTGATCTTGATCCACCCTGAGTGCCTCAAGATCCATACTCCTCTCCACAAATCTCCTTGTTGCATATTTGCATATATATATATATATATATATATATATATATATATATATATATATATATATATATATATATATATATATATATATATATATATATATATATATATATATATATATATATATATATATATATATATATATATATATATATATATGTTATTTTAATAATCATAGATATATCAAATAAAGGGGCATAGGGCCCCACCATGTTAGCTTGCTCCACAATACCCTCCAAAATGGCATTGTTTGGAACTTGTCTAGTAAGCACATGTATTGTATCCTCAATGGTCAAATGCCAATACTTATCATATCCTACATTCGTTAAAAAAAAAAAATCAATATACAATTTATTTTTCTATGATAACATATTAACAACCATGTTACAAAATAACATATATACTTACAACCAACTACTCCAGGAGCCCCTAGATTTGATCTTTAATTTTCCATAGCTAAAATGGGAAACAATATTGGCCAACTACAATGTATTTTTACATCTTACATTATCCACATCTAAAATATTTATAATACCATGTTTCTCATCTGTCAATCAAGGAACTAGCTCATCTACCATAGCTCCCCACTCACATAGGGGTCTTAAATGATTATGGCCATATCATGGATTTGGGGACACCACATAGAGAATACCAAACTGGTACATAATACACTCCATATGAAACCTCTCATATAAACCTATTAAAAATTTATGCACTGAATAACTCACATGTAACCACTATAAATCCATGAAATCCTCCCTATAACCCTTAAAGCCATAGTCTGGTCTCCATATCACATCAACCATTTTCAAACGGTCTAAAATATAATAAAAATACACATTAAGCTATCATGTCACTTTCCTTGTACTCATTCCTCCTCCATGCATACATAATTGGATGTGGCCATCTGACTAGAAGCATCCCTATAGGTCTAATCACTACTATGTGCTTGTAATATCAATAATTTAATAATGTAGCATATCCCAAGCCACTTGTAGATCCCTCTCCCATAAATATATGCAAATACCTATACAAATGGCCAATATAGTATGACCTAATGATTATTTGATAGTATGCTCCTCTATACCCTGCACAATTTCAACCATATGGTAATAAATAGATACACTTCCTCCATCAACAATAATGAAATCAACTAACATTCCTTAGAGAAATTTAATTCACACATATTTCTATTGAAAATGGTCTTCGATAATAAAAATAGTGGTGTGTTCTACACCATACCCTCTACCTTTATCATGTCTATTCATATACTTATGGGCCTTAGAATTATGAACCACAATGTTAGACATAACCTAGGTACCCACTATAGGTAACTAATATATGCCACACATAATCTAACATCATCGTCATCTCTTCTATAGGCAACCAAAAGGTACATGAATCTAAATCCTACCACTCTACAAGGGTAGTCATCATATGAATAGCATAAGATATTAGGTATAAATGACCTATATCACCTAATAATGTATAATCAACAATGGAAATCTCCTTAGTTAAAAATGGGATCCCACAAAAAGTATGCCTAATGTAACCATGGTGGAACTCCAATGCTCTGAGGTCATTCTGAAATCACAATCACAAATAAATGATAGAAATTTTACTTTATGTTCATTAAATAATATAAAATTTAATTAAAAAATATTGGATGTGGCAACACTACTCAATATAGTAGCATAGACAATGCCATACTACAAGGGATTGTATCATGGACAAAGCCACATTATTAGTGACAAGATTGTGGTAAGTCTGAACAGGACCAATCGTAATGGGACAAGACCACATAATCATATAACCAATAAAAATGTAAAATAAAAAAACCTCTTACATTTTGATATTAAATAATTATAAATTCTTTGATACTCACTAGATTTGGCTCCTCATTTACCTCCACTGCAGCTCCTTCTCACTCAAATTGTGTCAGTAATAATAGTCTCCCTTGAGGTATTTTATTTTATTTTCACTAAATTATAAAAAAATTACTATTGGTTTATAATGAAAACAAATATCAAAAAATTGTTTACTCAACCTATTTATATTATTTACTATTACCCTGAGTTTACACCTTGCTCACATAACACATGACAATCACTATCAGTAAAAATGAACATTGCGATATCTTACACAATATTTATCCAAAATGCCCAACCTCAAATTCATTAGAACCTTGATGATATCATCTGTTGTAAGCTATCAATTTTACTTTCTATTGTGTAATTATATAATTCACCAAAAAATTATAATGATCTAATTATCGCTTTATTACTAAATACATATACTCCATGTGTACTACATCATTCCTTATTACTCTCGTTTCTATGAAAATATCTCATTGATCTAATCCTTTAGGTCAAAGTGGTGGGTGGGAGGGGGGGTAATACACAATAATACACTTAAATATTTTCAATCCTTGCACATTAGGGAATACATGCTAAGCAAAATATATGTAAACATTTCAAAAGTGTAAAAATTCAGCAATACTATGACATCAAGTCAAATTATCAAACATAAATTTAGAAATTATAAGGGAATATAGCCTCTTTATGTGATTAATATTCAATATTTAAAATCTATAGAATATGCATGGGGCATAATAATGGTTCATGCCCCCTCTTTTTAAAATTTGAAAATAATACCTCTTCAAATTTCAATAAACAATTTCATGTTTCAATGTTTCAAACATAGCAAGTTCAAAAATAGAATCTAAATCTATTTTTAGTGGTTTGATTCTTAAATTGACAAGTAGGCCATATTAGATTCTAACATCACTCAACATTTATTGATGCACTTTTGCAAAACCAATGTGTGTATCCCTCCGCCTTTTTTTTTTGCCTATAGAGTCTAGTGATACTCAATGGTTAGAAATTTACTAATCTTTATAGCATTATTCACAAGTCAAAGCATATCCTTGTCTAATTCAAAAGCTTCACTCATTGAGACTTGATCAATCTCAAATCCATAGGTTCTATTTCCATGAATTGGTATGGTTATTTTCTAGTGACATCCAATGGCCTACCAATCATCCTATTAGCATTCTTAAAAATCATTTGTTCTCCCTAACTGAGAAGAAAATAAATTTGAAATAACCCTATCTCTACTTGGGTTAGTTGGTGAATGAAGTTACGTAACAAAGTTAAGCTCTTCATTTGAAGACAAAGTGTGTTTCCATACTAAATTATTTGTTTCCCATTTACTCTAGTAATTTCACTTAATTGGATCACTAGAATGAATGGGGAGGAAAATGAAGATACTTAAATTTGGCAAAAGCTTATCCAAATATACATTTTCACATAACCCTTCTTATTTGGATTATTTTTTATGAACAAATAGATTATTGACATGTCTTAGTCTACATCTTATGCCTCTCTCTCTCTCTCTCTCTCTCTCTCTCTCTCTCTCTCTCTCTCTCTCTCTCTCTCTCTCTCTCTCTCTCTCTCTCTCTCTCTCTCTCTCTCTCTCTCCTTTTTGTTTTCATCTTATCTTATCATATGCATCTCAAGGATACTCAATTTCATTATATGTCTTTGTCTTTCTATTTTGAATCTTTTAGACAAGGCCACACTCTCTAGACAAAGCCTCACTATGGCCATGTCTGGGTAATGTGAACTTGTCCCAATGTAACTTGTGTAATATTTTTAATTGTTTATGTTTATAAAAGTCTCCTTTATAGTCATTGGTATTTTTAAAGTCAATTCCCTTGCTCACCAATAATTTTTAGGAATATAAAATGCAGAGCAATATTAATGAAATAAATATGAAAATAAAATATAGAAAACACAATACAAGAGATACATAGTTTTAATGTAGTTCACCCAATATGGGATACGTCCACATAAAAATAGCCAGTTCTTCTCTTATTTAGTCTAACAAATGAAGGGATAAACCTGCAATACATCCATTGTAATATCCTCTTCACTCACACACAATATGCCATCATGATTACAATGCCTTCATATCAAATGAGGGTTACATATTAGGGCAAAAATACACCAACATAATTTCTACCATTAGATCTATGACCTAATAGTGAACAGTCTAGATTTACTATGAAATTATAATATTTTACAATACATTTTTCACAAAAATTTACTACCCCCTAGATCCCCATGGAGACCATAGTGGGGGGACATTGGCCCCCCACCTCCACACCCCCTATTGGGAATTGGGCATTATAATAAGATCAAGCTCCACCATCCAACAATAATCTCCAATTTCAAATTCAAGAGTTTTATATAAGCAAAGGTCATGTAAGAAGCTAGGAATGAATATCTCTATTATAAAGGCTATGGCTATGCATAATTTACATCTACTGATATTTTTTAAACAAGTGGTTTATTTATAGGTTCAAAAGATAAATATGTCATTTGCATGATTGAGTCAAGGGTAATCATAGGCAAAAAACATCTAGTCTTGTATTTCATAAATGCATATACACACTTAGGAGGGAGAACTACATCAACTTGAGGAACTTTTCGAATATGTATGTAACACTAAAATTAAACAAGATTTTTTAAGGGTATATTTACTATTCACGTTTCCTAATTCCCCCTTTGCAATTTATCTCTATTGTGTTTAATGTGCAGGAGCTGGTTTTTTAATTTATAGGCATTATACATGGTAAATCAACACACATAAAAAATAACAAACCCTCACAAATAGTTTCACAGTCAATTAAGACACAACTGAAGTCAATAGACAAGGCCATAGTGTACGCTTGTCCTCCTAACATGACCTTGTCCTAGCATAGTATAAAATTATTTTTAGGCGTGACACAGTTTATAAGTCTTCTTAGGTAGTATTCAATCATAGTCAACCTACACAATAAACATAAAATCAATTTGAAGGAGGTTTGCATATATGTTTGTCAATTTATTATTTTTAGTTAAATTTTAGTTTCACAAATTATGTATTTTAAATTTAGATCTGTATAGTTCCTGTATTTCTATTTCAATATTTTATATCTATTTATTTGAGTTATTTCAATTCAAAATAGACTACACACTGACCAAATATAATGTTGATTTAAAGTATTGTTCATTTAATTTAAATTTACATATAACATCTCTAAACAACCTTGAACTTACTCTATAGAATGTGATTGATCATCATTGACATAGAAATCGTACTCCATTAATATTTTTTGATCTTTTCATGAACTATTAAGTGCATGCATGAAAATGAAAACCTATACTGAGTTTTAGTAATATAATTGAACCTCCATTTGTGGTTGCAATGTATAATTCTCATCAATTTCAATTGCTAAAACAATAGAACCAAGTAAAAATGTGTCCTTACTTAACTTGAATTTTTCATTCAACCCTCAAGTTTTGTGTGTGCCTCATATACTCATATATAATTTCTTCCTTTAATTTGACCTTAAATTCTAGCATAAGTATTTGTTTTATAACAAGCTCATACATTTTGGATTCCTTTCCATCTTTTAATTGATATGTCATAGATGTGTATTTTCTAAAACTAGCTAATTATTTTTCCATATCTACTTTTACTCTTCTCATGGATATAAAATTTCAATTTTTTAAATCCACCACAAATGTTAAAAGTTCCATATAAACATGATTTTTTCTAACACAAATTGTCTGCTAGTCTTTCAAAAAAAGTGGTTGAAAAAAATATCAGCTACTAAAAGTAGTCGGTCAAGTTTTTCTATTGTTTTTATATTTTCTAATTTTACATATCAACTCAAATTCTGAGTTGAGGTTTGTTTATGCACTTTTATGTAATTATTGTATTCATTCAATAAGAATCAATGCAAATTATTATTTCAAAAGTTTTATGTACTCCACTTATTAGTTTATTTTGCCTTGATAGTATTCAAGTTCATTATTTGGTATCAGATCTAGGTTTGATTCTAGGGGGTGTAAGAGATTATGAGAGGAAGAGGAGGAATTGCTTAAATGAACACGACTATGCAAGAGTTATAGAGGCAAGGGGAACAATTAAGTACAATTGTCACAAATCAAAGACAAAGGAGAGTAGAAGATGATGTAGAGGAAGAAACATATCATGAAGATGAAATTCAGTAGGAGGAGAAAAAACTTCCATCAATGGAAAAGAGGATGGCTAGGGATTTAGAGGGAATGAATGAAGGAATCAAGGTTAACATTCTTGAATATGGAGGAAGTTTAAAACCAAAAGAGTTAAAAGACTAGATGAATAACATAGAGAAGTTTTTCGAATGGAAAATTTTGAGAGAAGATAAGAAAGTAAAAATTTTATGTATGAAATTGAAGGGGTATGCAATCATTTGGTGGGATCACCTACAAAAAGAAAGACAAAGAAAAGGTAAAGAAAAGATCAATTCATGGAAAAATATGGAGAATAAGCTAAGGGAGAAATTTCTTATTGTGGATTGTGCACAAACCCTATACAAAAGATTTCAAAATTTAAGGCAAAAAGATTACAATATACAAGAGTATACATATGAGTTTTAAAAGCTTTCCATACGAATGGAACATGATGAAATAGAAGAATAGATAGATGTAAGTTATGTAAATGGTTTGAAGTTTTATATTCAATATTAATTAAACATGCATAGAATAATTTGCATGGAGGAGGATTATCAATTAGCTTTGAAGACAGAAGAAAAATAAAAAAAGATAAAATTTTAGAAGATCATTTGGCATTGGACCAAGAAGAGGATAATCCCTTCTAATAAGGGGATGAAGTGGATTCAATATCAATAGAGGTGGGTTTAATACCAATAAAGGAGAATCACCATGTAGTTTATAAATGTAAGAAGATAATAGATAAGGATTTTAATACCAATAAAGAGGAAGAGAATTTTAGAGAGGACAAAGCTATGGTGGTGGTAGAGGATGGTTTCCAAATCAACACAGATCTTATATTTGCTATAGGTGTGGATAAGAATGACATAGAGTGTTTGAGTTTCCACACTACCAAGATCAAGAAGGAGGTAAAAGGATCACCCAAGTGTGAATTTAGTTGAGGCTAAGACAAAAGATCAAAATAATAAAGTTGCATTAACAAATGTTGGAGAAAATCTCATGATGAGGAGAACAATGATTGCTCCAAGGAAAGAGCAAGTGTAGAATAGAGAAGGTAGTGATGTGTGGCTACAGACAAATATTTTTTGAAAAAGGTGTACTTCAAGAGGTAATATATAGAAAGTAATTATAGATGGTGGTAGCTGTGAAAATATAGTTTCTAAGGACATAATTGAGAAATTAGGTTTGCAATATGAAAAATAGTCTAATCCTTATCAAATTTCATGGTTTAAGAAAGGGAATGAAGTTACAGTCAATAAAATGTGCTTAATGAACTTTTCTATAGAAAACACTTACAAGGATGATATATGGCATGATGTTATACCAATGGATGCATGCTATGTGTTATTGGGAAGGCCATGGTAGTTTGATAGAAAGGCAATTCATGGTGGAGTAAAGAACATATATATTTTTTGGAAAGGTAGCACAAAGGTAGTTTTATTACCTCTTAGATAAGAAGGTAGGCATAAATCATGCTTTTCACAAAATAATTTATCAAAGACATAAAGATGATAGGTTGTTATGTATTAATAGCATAGAAAGAAGGCATAAAAGTGGTGCAAATACCAACTAACCATCATTAGTATTTAAATAATATGCATATTTTTTACTTGATGAGTTAATAGATGGTTTACCACCAAAGAGAGATAGTCATCATCATATTTATTTGATTCTATGATCATCTCTACCCAATCAAGCAACTTATAGGATGAGTCTAACAGAACATTTAGAATTAAATAAATAGGTATTGAATTGGTAAGAAAGGGTGCAGTAAGGGAGAGTATGAGTCCATGTGCAACACCAACATTGCTAACCCCAAATAAATATGGAGGGTGTAGTATGTGTGTGGATGGTAGAGCAATAAATTAAAATACCACCAAGTAAAAATTTCCTATACCTCATTTAGATGATATGATGGATGTGCTTGTAGGAGCAAAATACTTTACTAACATTGATATAAGGAATGGATATTATCAAATTTAAATTTGTGAAAGCGATGAATGAAAAATAACATTCAAGACTAAGGATGACTTATATGAGTGGATGGTGATGCCATTCAGATTATTTAATGTACCCAACACATTTATTAGGGTGATGAACACAATGCTACAAGATTACATTGGTAAGTTTGTGGTGGATTATTTTGATGATATTTTGATATTAAGGATAAATAAGAGAACTTAAGGCATTTGAGAATGGTATTATAATTGTTAAGGAATGATATATGCAAAACAGTTTGGTATTTTAAGGATGAATAAAAAATAAATAGAATTATTGAGTGTCATATTCTAAAGATCATTACAAAGGTAAGAATTTTCCATGATTTAACATCTTTTTTAAAAAAATCATTAAAAAATTATTAGTATTGTTGCACCAATAACAAATTGCATGAGAGAAAAAGAGATTGTGTGGACAAGAGAAACAACATTAAGCTTTGAGTTTTTGAAGAAGATTACACAAAAACTCATTTTAGCAAAGTGTTTGATGTTGATTTTGATGATTCACATGTTGGAATCAGTGTTGTGATGAGTCAATAAGGAAAGTCAATAGCATATTTTAGTGAGAAATTGAATGAGGTAATAAAATAGTATTCTACATATGACATTAAATTTTATGCCAAAGTAAAATCATTAAGACATAAGAGAAATTACCTAGTGCCTAAGGAGTTTTACCTATTTACAAATCATGAGGATTTGAAGTATTTGAACACTCAAAAAAAGTTAAATAGGAGACATGCAAAGTGGGTGTCTTTCCTACAAGGATATACTTTTTTTTTGAAGCATTAATTAGGAAAGCAGAATCAGGTAGTTGATACTTTGAGTAGACAAGTGGGGTTGTTAACTACTATGGTGAGTGAATTAGTTGGATTTGAAGTTATTAAGGAAGTATATCATATTGATCCAAATTTTGGAAAGATAATTGAGCAATGTAGGAATCCATTAACAGGTGAGACAAGTAATATTTATGATGAGTATCTTATACAAGATGCTTATCTCTTCAAGGGCAAACAATTATGTATTCTCGTTCAGTCTCTAAGAGACAATATTATAAGATTTTTTCACAACAGTTGTTTGGATGGACATTTTGGTAAGACAAATACAATAGATTTCTAGTGGAGGAGAAATATTTTTGGCAAAATATGAAGGGAGATGTGACTAGATATGTTTCAAGGTGCAGGATATGTTAGGTGGCTAAAGATCATGTATAAAACATAGGGTTATATATGTCACTACCAGTTCTAAGAGGACCATGGATAGTGAGTATGGAATTTGTGTTGGGGTTACTAAACACATAAAGAGGTAATGAATCAAGTTTTGTTATTTTAGAAGTGTTTCTAAGATAGTTCACTTTATTGTATGTAATAAAACCAATGATGCCACTAGAGTTGTCGAACTATTTTTTAAGGATATTGTTACATTAAATGGTGTTCTAAAAACCATTACATTAGATAGGGATATTAAAAATATAAGTCATTTTTTAAGGACTTTATGAAATAAAATGGGAACTAAGCTACAATTTAGTAGTGCATACCACCCACAAATATATGGACAAACATAAGTTTTAAATAGGATCTTGAGAAATTTGTTTAGATGCATATTTAGAGAGAATCTCAAGCAATGGAACTTGGCTTTACCACAGACTGAGCTTGCATATAATATTTTAGTGAATAAATCAATAGGAAAATCAACATTTCATATTACTTATGGGATAAATCCTATGGGTGTTTTAGATTTGGTGCAATTACCAATTGTCGAATGAATTAGTGATGATGCAGAAGCATTTGTAGAACATATACAACAGTTGCAAGTAGAAGTGAGAAAAAATATATAAGAAAGTATTGAAAAATATAAATCAGTAGTAGATGTAATAATAAGGTCAAAATTATTTGAATAATGATATTTAGTGATAATTTACCTGAGTAAATAAGGACTTTAAAAATACACATACAACAAGTTAAAGTACAAGAAGACTGGTCCATGCAAAATTGTGAAGAAACTCAATGTCAATGCTTATGAGGTGAGTTTACCATATAATTTTGATATATATCTAGTATTTAAATTTTCAAATTTATATGATTTCCATGGAGAATAAGGTGAATGGGAAGAAGATGAAGACGTAGATTGGCAACAATAGGTACCTAAGAAAAAGAAAGAAAAGATATTGCAAGTTATGGATAACAAGATAGTGAACACAAGGCAATGAATTTATAACATGCATTTGGTATAGTGGGAAGGATTAAAATAGGTAGATAATACTTGGATATCAAAATGGAAGATGGATAAGATTGGCAAGAATAAATGGCAGGTTTACAATTAGAGCAACTCACAAGAGATGAGTCATTTTCAACCAGAGCAGAATGATGCAGAGTCTGAACTTATAGAGGCCATAAATTTTGATCCATAACTCCATTTTATATCTGATTTATGCCAAAATGACTATCTTTAAAACTTTGATTAATCCCTATCTTTTTAGGGATGTTTTTAAAACTTTTAAGAGACCATGCGTGACCATCTAAGGGTCTAAAACTGCATTTTAATATTTCTCAATATTGTTCTATTTTTAGAATTAGATTATTTTTGTAACCAAACATGAAATTTAGTTAAAATTCATTCTTTAGGTTAATTTTTTTTTTTAGGACATATGTGGAGATTTTAGATCTATTCAATCTTGCATGCAAAACTTACTAAAAATAACAAGTCAATTTTTTATTTTTATTTTTAATTTTTTTTAGATTTTTAAATTTTGCATGTTAACTCCATTTCTGAGTTGAGGATTATTTATGGATTTGTATGTGATTATTTTATTAATTCAACATGAATTAATAAATATTATTTTTTCATAAGTTATGTGTATTGTGCCTATTAGTTTTTTTGCCTCAATAGTATTCGTGTTCATCAAGGTTTTTTCCATCTCAAAATATATTTGACTATTAGAAATTTGTGGATGTTTCTGTAAAAACTTAGATTATATCTATTTTTGATTCATTACCGATAATTATTTTTTATTTAGTTTGTAGTTACGAGAACCAACTCTTATTTTCACCACATCTCTTATATTGGGTGAAACCCTTGTGTTATCTTCCAAAATTGTGTAAATAAATTTTTGAGAGCATCAGCTATAACCTTGTATTTTTGTGGGAGTCTAAAAGATAATGCTTAGAATTTTTTTTTATTGGCATCATCAAATCTTTTACGTCTCCCAAATATTTTCATTCATGTTTTTCATTTTATGTTTAATGTTCTACTTGTTTGTCTAATCAAGAATTTTCTCCCTATTTAACCACTTATTATACAAGTTTTAATTATGCATCTGGTAGTGTTAATATATTTTGTGCATTTTTTCACATTTACAATATGGTATGCATTATGTATATTTTCAAAAATTTCCTTGTTTTGACCATCAATATTATATTTTCTTAGTACTAGGGTGTTCATTATAGGTCTCATCTTAAGAAATTGCATTAGTGAAACAAATAATTGACATATTAAGCTATCATTTAATTTTTCAAAGTAATTATCCCAAATTGTTTCATATTTTCTTCTTGAATGGCCATCAGACATTTTTGTATGCATCTATTTCAAAATATTTTCATCAACTTCAATTAATTACATGGTCTTCTATCCAAAATCTTTGGAAGTGATTTTAATGGTAAAATTTGTTGATTTGGTGTTTCCATATTTTTATTTTCATTACTTGTTTCTTTATTTAGTGATTTCATATAGTTTACTTCATTGTTACTTTTGTTATTCAATGTTTTTGTGAAATTTTACTCATTGTTACATTCACCATTCTATCTTTTCATGTAATTTTCTTCACTATTAAGGGGTAAATAATCATGCATATTATTATCATCACCAACAATAAAAAAAATTCTTAATTTGAATGTGGACTTGTAATATAATTTTAGAATTTTAGGTAAACATTCATCATAATTATTTGTTTCATCATTATCTATGAAATATAGTTCATTGGGGATGGTACACATAATTTATCTTGCACAAAATAGTTGCATTCAACCCCTTTATTTTTTATCTCAATACTTTTAATTTCTTTGGAATTTTGCACTTTATTTTTTTATATATTTAGAATGAAATTTGTTACCCATGATTAGAATAAGTACACAACTTTTGAGGGTGGGGACAACTATGAAAATTGTTATCAGACAACTATGAAAATTGTTATCAAACAACTATCAATATTGTGCAAAGTGTAAAATGATGCAGACTAAAAATATGGGGACAAAATTCTTGATATGAAAAATAATTATGTTTAGGTCTTTAATATATACTTGTTTAAAGGAATGTTATGTTATTTAATGCATATGCATTAATTAATTCATTTTGTAATTCCTACGCTCTACTACTATGATTATATGAATGTAAAGAATCCATCACATATTATACTTATAAATAGGTATTAAATGGGCTCAATGTGGCCAAAACCGTATCATTGATTACACCAATTCACTAATTCCTTCAATTTTTGATAAAAATAAGGTTGATTGAGCCACAAATCACATCCTATATATTAAAAAATTAGGTTCATGGTGCTCAATGTGGCACAAGTCACATCATGGATTGCACTAATTAACTGATTTGATCAATTCATGATGGAATCAAAGATAATTTATCCATAAATCACATCATGTTATCGTAGTTAGGTTCAAGGGGCTAAAATTGACCCTAAATGTTTTTATGATTGAACCAATAGATTATTTCATTCATTATGTATTATATTAGGGTTGATTGAGCCCTAAATCACGAGTCATAATTAGGTTTGAAAGGGGCTCAATTTGGTTGAAATCATGTACTAATTAAACTAATTGACTAATTGGCTCAATCTATGATAAAATTATGGCTAATTAAGTGCCCAATCACATCATATCATCATAGGTAGTTTGCATGGACTCAAGTTGGCCTCATTCACCTATGTGATTGAACCAATCAATTATTCAATTCATTCTATGATGACATTGGGTTGATTGAGCCCTAAATCACATCCTATATATAGTCAAAATTAGGTTCTCAAGGCTCAATTTGGCTTAAATTTCATCACTGATTGTACTAATTAACTAATTACCCCAATCCATGATGAAATCAAGGATAATCTATCCCAAAATCACATCATATAGTTTTAGTTAGGTTTAAGGGGCATAAATTGGCCCTAATTGCTTTTGTGGTTGAAACAATTGACTCTTTGGTTCATTTTGTGATGAAATTGGGATTGTTTGAGATCTAAACCACATCATATAGCTGTGATTAGGTTAAAGGGTCTTAAATTGCCATCAATTATGTCCACTAATTTAACTAATCAATTCTTTATTTCATTTTATATTGAATTTGGGTCGATAGAGTCCCAATCACATCCTATAAAATCAAAATTAGGTTTGAAAGGGGATCATTTTGGCCCAAGTCATGTCACTAATTACACTAATTAACTAATTATCTCAATATGTGATATAATTAGAGCTTATTGATCCCCCAATCATATGTTATAGTTATAATTAGGTTGAAAGAGATCAAAATTTCCCTGACTTTTGAGCCATGATTGAACGATGGACTCCTTGGTTAATTATGTAATGACATTGGGGTCAATTGAGCCCCAAATCAAATCCTATAAATCAAAATTAGGTTCACAAAAATGTGGCCCAAATCACATCATTAATTACATCAATTTGTTAATTGGCTCAATCTATGATAAAATTAGGTCTAATTTAGTTCCAAATCACATCCTATAGTTGTATTCAGGTTAAATGGGCTCAAATTAGCCCCAGTTACCTCCATGATTGAGAAAATTGACTCTTTGGTTCATTTTGTGATGAAATTGGGACCAATTATGCTTCAAATCACATAATGTATAGTCAAACTTATGCTCATGAGACTTAATTTACCCAAATCACATCATTGATTCCACTAATTGATTATTTACCTCAATTTGTGATGGAATCAAACCTAATTTAGCCTAAATTTGAATATTTATTTCATTATATGATGAATTGGCCCCAAATCACATCATATATAGTGTAAATTAGATTCATGGAGCTCATTTTCATCTAAATGGCATCACTGATTACACTAATTGGCTAATTTACTTAATCCATGAAGAAATTGGGGCCAATTGAGCAATAAATCACATCATATAGTCAAAATTAGGTTCAAATCAATCAAATTGGCCCCAATTGCATTTATAATTAAATATATCAATTTTTTAGTTTATTTTGTGATGAAATTGGGACCAATTGATCAAAAAATCACATTTTATACAATTAAAATTAGGTTTTAAATGGGCTCAATTTGGCCCAAATCATGTCATTGATTGCACCAATTGAGTAATTGTCTCAATCTGTGACATAATTAGGGATAATTGAGACACAATCACATTATATAATTGTAGTCAAGTTGAAGGGGGTCAAATTGGCCCCAATTGCCTCTGTGATTAAACCAATCAACTCTTCAATTCAGATTATGATGACATTAGGGCTAATTAAGATCTAAATTACATGCTATATAATCAAAATTAGGTTTACAAAGTTAAAACTGACCCAAAATTCATCACTAATTGGTTTAATTCATGATAAAATTAGAGCTAATTTAGCCTTGACTAACATCCTATAGTCATAATTAGTTTCAATGGGCTCAAATTGGTCCTAATTGCCTCTATGATTTAAATAGTTAACACTTTGGTTCATTTTGTGATGCAATTGGGTCTGGTTGAGCCCCAAATCACATCTTATATAGTCAAAATTAGGTTCAAGGGGCTCAATTTGGCCCAATTCATATCTCCAATTGCACCAATTGATTAATTGGCTCAATTTTTGATAAAATTTGGGATAATTTATCCCCAAATCACATCCTCTATTTTTAATTAGGTTCAATGGGATAATTGAGCCCCAAATCACATTGAATCAATAAATAACACCTTATATGGTGCTCAAATATGTGCAATTTAACCTTAAACTATCAATTAACACTTTATTAGTCTATAATTCAATCAAATTTACATAAATATTGACATTAAATCACATAAAAATGAGTAATATTACTCAAATATTACCACTTCACTTTAGAAAAAACCTTTTTTTTTCTATGCACCTAATTGAAGTTTAATGTCATTATGTAGCTTCCCCTAAAATCAACTATCTTTCCAACCATGCACTAAATTATGGTCTTTTTCAATAAATTTATACGTTATTAGGGACTTAAAAAACCAAATAAATAAATACATCACTTGATATGCACGACAAATGTCCCACTTTAAATTCTTATTAAAAATTGCATTCCATGTGGATATACACATGAAATCAATGTAAATAACAATGTGTATGTGTTTTTGTGCATACATGATGTTGTTTTTTAAAACTTCAAACACATGTGTCAAAGCTTGAAAATGGCTTGGATTCTCAATCCTAATGCTTGAACTTTCACACACATAGTTGAATCCATGTTTTGACTGAAAAATAACAAAACCCAACTTTTGCATTGATAAACACTATGAATTTTATCCTATCATTTTCTAAATATATTACTAAGATGTTTTTCACACTCTCCTCTTTATATATATATGACTAATTTTAAGTTTCCATCTACATTGATTTATAATTATGTCTTTTTATGTCACCATATGCGCAACTATACATGTCTATCTTTGTTTATGTATCTTTCGTTTGGTTCATCCAAATTGGAAAAAAATTATAAGGTTACAAAATATGCCTAATTCCATAAAACAACAAAAAAACTAATAATTTGTTGTTTTATGGTAATTATTTTTTACAGGTGGGGCGGTGGGGGATTCACGGTCATCTATTTAATTTTTAATCATTTTCAGGGTCTATTTAATTCTAAAATTATTAAAATAATATATATTCATTAATAAATAAATAAAAATATAGGTTGCAAACTAGATGATCTAATATAAATTTCCACCAAAGGGTTTTAAAAAATATTAAATGATACTCAAAAAAAGTGGGGGCACACTACAAAAATGTTGAGGCGCACGACTATCTATTTATTATTTTTTCCTAAAAACAAGAGTACCTCTTTGAATTTTAGTTGTTTGAACTATTTATACTTGACCATTTAAAAAATAATATTTTAGAAACTAGAGTTGAAATGTTATAATTTATGTTCTTATAACATCTTCAAAATTTGAGTGTAGGTATCTCATATAATCCATACAAGTTGAGGTTTATCATTTAAAAAAACATGTCCACTTAAGACCCCCTTTTGGCTCCCTAATTCCATGCACTTACCTTAATTTTCAGCATCAGTTTTGATCTATCTTTACCTTACATGACTTGTGCATATACATATGGATTTTATTCACCTTTCTCTCACATTACATGCTTTCCGTGGGTTCGACCTTCCCATTTTACTATCAGTCACCTACAGGCATTAATAGTCTATGTCTAGTCTACTCAAAATTATATCTAAAATGTTTCTAGATCATCATATCATTTTTTTGCTTTTTGGACAGAATCATCAAACTCAGACTATTTTAAAATTCAAGACTCTTCTCATAATAAGCAATAGTCACTTTTCAAATTCAAATCCTTCTTATGGGTTGGCCTATACATTTCACATGTCAATTTCATGAGAACCTACCCAAAGAGTCCCATATAAATACAAATTAAGTCTAAGCCTATTTCCTATCTATCATTGATGAAACAAGCCTATTATACACATCTACACATTCAAAGGGTCTACCCTATTCTTCCAATTTGGCCATTAGTCATAAGGAGTAGATCTTAGTCAATTATGAAGTACCTCAAAGCTAATCCAAAGTTTTAATTTTCCAAGAATCGAAAGCTAAATCATAGGTTCCATTAATTAAAGGATAACTAATGCACACATACACCTAATGGGAGAAATACATGTAGTTTGACTTCCCTCTTCAAAGTATTTGATATGTAGGCAATGCTAAGCAATTCATCAGGGAGTGGTTTGGGTTAGCTTAACCAAACTTTTTTCTCCTTTTGTAGATTAAAAAGTGGATATAGGGTTTCAAAGATAAGGACGCAGGGTTTTATAATTACGTGTAAAGATAGCTACTACAAATCACACACATATACGACTTACAAAGAGGTACAATGACATGTATGAAATTATAGAAGCAAAACTCACTCATATGGAACTGCCAAGATGTAAAACATGGCATTAGTTGGTACCTCCAGAGGATAACAATCTCATTCAATTACTTCCAAAAAATTAGATCATGATTCGAGCAACTCACACTCTAGCTTCTTGCCATTCCTCTCACCTAAATCTAGGCTTAGACCTGCACAATACAAAAATGTGTTAGGTATCTTAATTCTCTAAGTAATTTCCATCATTAGTAAGTGTAATTGTCAAATTTGATTATATGATTTACATTCAAATTCATGTTTATTGTTATATTTAATATAATCTAAATTAGTTCTTTAGTTTTGTCTTATTAGGTTCATAAATTAAAAACAATGTAAAACAACACACAAAAAGAATTGCACACAAAATAACCTTGCTTATTTTATATTCTAAATGTTTTTGGTTGGTGTAGGATTACAAGTGAAACTCAATGCTCCTGCACCATACACCACAAAAAATAAAAGAAATGTGAGATCTTTATCATGCACCCTTTGATATTTTTTCTATCATTATTCCTTGTTTTGTAACTTCTGATGCACGTATCTATGTCGCATCTTCAATTATTTGGCCCTTCCACTTTACCAGATATTCTCTAAACTCTAAGTTGAGATTTTATTTTCTAACTAAGGAATCAAAAACCCTTTCTAATTCCTCACACACTTTCTTAGGCATCTATGCTCTCTAATTAAATTATTCAGAATCTACACTTGTGTTTTCACTACTATGTCCTTCATGATATAGATAAAAATATGCTACATTGAAAATAGATTATATGTCTATTCCTTCAAGTAACTATATCTCATATGTACTTATCGTAAAATTTTATAACACTCTGCATGGTCTAATTTTCTTCCATTTTTACTCATCATAATTTCTTTTCTCAAGTGTGGCATTACATAGTGATCCTTTCCAATTGTTCACACACTTGTTGATGTAAGGCATGCATATATTCTATTAAATATTCTGATTTATCATTCTTAATTTACTCATTCATGATGATACACATTTATACAACACCTCTTGTGATTAACCCATTTAAATTCTAATACTCCTATTAAAAAATTTTATAAGCAAATTCAGCTTTCAACAGAATTGAATCTTTCATTCCTAGCTTCCCTTCAATTAAACAACATAATAGTTTACCAAGACTTATTTTGACTACCTCCATTTATACATCAAAATGAGAATTATACACTAAACTTAATTGTATCTTGGTAATCAAATTATTCCATAACACCCCCATAAATGTCCAACAAATTTTAAATCTCTTTGACTGTATGCTACATATAAATCATACAAGCGCACAATTTTCTTGAAAAATCAGTTAGTAATGTGCATCGCATAACTAGTCTTTTTGCAAGAAAAAAAATGTGCCATCTTTAAAAATATATACATAATCACAAATTTATGGAATCATTTCCTCTCTACATTCAAGAAAATCCTAAGAAAAACCATGCTAATATCTTCCCATGGTATCTCTGGAATTGGATATGGTTGATATAGTCATGCATTATGACTTCTCCCTTTCACCAACTAGGAAAATTTACACTCTTGAACATATTTGCATACATCTACACTCATTTATGGCCAAAATTAATTCTCATCCAACTTCATATAGGATTTGTCATAATAAAAATGGTCTATTAAGCCTCTTGTGCTTCTCCTTGATTGATTTCTCACACACTGAACCTCTCGTTATATAAAATTATGCTCTTTGGAATAACAATCCTTCTTGCATGAAATAATCCAACCCCAATGTTATATCAACACTCACTAGTTTTGCACATGTTGTCCTCACATCTCTGAAATATTCATATTCTTCATTTATTTCTTTTAGATAATAAAACCTATGACTTCCACTCACATCTTGTTCAACAAGAGACAACTACTAAACACATCCACAACTTTGTTTGACTTACCATTCTGGTGCTTAAAAAAACTCTAAAATAATTAAAGTCACTTCATATGTCATCAGTTTAAATTTCCTTAATTTCTAATAAATTATAGTGCTTTATGGGTTGTATTAAACACAAATGCCTTAGGCAATAGATAGGTAATAAATAATGCCTCCACTTCTTGAGCACTTGCACTGAGGCATAAAACTCATGATCATACACTGTATAGTTATTCTTCATATCATTTAGTTTTTCACTGAAGTAACCTATTAGCCTACCTTATTGACTCATCACAACTCCTATTGGTCACCACTCCCATTACATATACTTGAAATACTTTATTGAAATTAGGGAACACTAATATAGGCTACATAGTTATCTTATTCTTCAACTACTAGAAACTATATTTCAATTTTATGCTCCATAAAAATTATTTCCTATCTTTGCACATCACATTTGTCACAATTACACACATCCCACTGAAATTCATGATAAACTTCCTATAAAAAATTTCAAGGTCATGAAAGCTTCATGCTTCAAACATGCTCTTGGGTGATGAATACTCAAATATATCTCTCACATTTTCCATATCTATCTTCAACCCTTATATATAAATTAAAAAACCCACAAGTATAATAAATCCTCCTTCATGACTACATTTCTTAACTTTATTAAAGACATTTCATCTCACAAACATTGCCATACTTGTCCCAGATGCACTAATTATTCTCTCTTTGTTTTACTAAAAATAAAAATGTAATCTATATATACTATAAAAAACTTACCAAAAAAAGGTTTCAACACTTTATTCACGATGGTCAAATTATAATAGTGTCCCACTATGCAAACAATTTTTTTTTTACAAAATAATTCACAAATAAATCCTAAAGATAGTTAATAATTTCTAAGAAAATTAGAAAAATATATATGCACTACATCTCATGAGTTTCATGAATGTACTTAGTGCATTACTCAAACCAAATGGAATGATTAACCATTTATACATTCCTTCATATGTTTTGAATGTTGTATTCCACTCATCACCTCCCTTATGTGGATCTAGTGATATCCACTCTTCAAGTTGGTCTTCATATATTACCATACTACTCAATAAATCTATCAAATCATCCATTCATGGAAATGTAAATATATACCTACTAGTAATCTTGTTGATGGCTCTAAAATCAGTGCACATCCTCCATTCACTTTGTTATTAGGATCCAACACTACTAGAACTACACACATGGTCAAATTTTATCTTATCAACCCTTTATATAACATTTCCTGAACTTAAATTTGCACATTTGCATTATCATTAGGCAAACCTATATGCCACTAAATTGTTTGGTAAAATCGAATAAATAATCTAATTGATTTGATGACTTATAACTCTCATGGGTCAAAACCCATATGGTATATCATATAAAAATATATCTGTAAACTTACTTAACTAGTCATTCCTTTTGCACAAAAGTGCTTCTTCTAATGCACTTGCACTTACAACTTATAGTGCTTTGATATAAATTCATATTATGCATGCTCTTTCAATTCTCTTATGAAATTTTTTCCTAAAATCATTGAGATTATTTGACCCTTTTCCACTTACACATTATTATCATTCAAAGGATTTAGAATGTATTGTCTTCCATTCTTTACAAAGTGTAGGTGTTTTCATGACCATCATGCTATGCTTTCCTATTAATTTTTAAATCCTTCTAAGTAACACATGGAAAATGTACATGGGAATTACTTCGCATATGACTTCATCCTTACATGTGCCAATCTAGAAACTTACTAAACATTTCTCATTAAATAGAATATGAAGTCCCTTCAGAAACCAAGACACTCTATAAGGTTTTGAATGCACAATCTTCTTAAAACCAAGCTTACCTACCATCTCTTTCAAAATAAGATTATATATACTACCACTATCAAAAATAAACTTGCAACATTTACCTTAAAATGTATAAATGGTTTTAAATAGATTCTTCCTCTATGCAAGACTAGTCTCTTATTTTTTTATTTCAACAACACCCTCTTCATCAAGAGAGATTTACCCATTTTGTGTTCTTCACCCTTATATAGTAACATAACACTTTCTTCACCTGCTCGCATGATATGTGCATTCACATAATTTATCATACTCCATTAATTATGTGTGTGTGGACACTCAAATGCTATATGTCTAATTTATCCACATCTAAAAGATGTGCCTATGAATCCACGACCTCTACCTTATCTAAATTTGCCTTGCCTATTTTCACACTTCTATCATTATGCTAAGGAGTAATAGCTTCTCCTTATTATATAGAGTAACCTCTACTACTTCTTTCTTATCCTCATGCATGAAATTTTGTTTTCCTTGCACTGTGCCTTATTATTTGCATGATAATGTCTCCTCCACATTCAACATGCACTAATAGGATTATTCAACATATTGTAACTATATCATACCATACTTTTCATGAATGGAAATGTGAAATCCATTCATGTCCCACTCAAATGGTGAGTTCATAAAATTCTTTAGCTTAATCTTTCACACTCATCTCCCTCAGTCATTAATTTTTCAAATTTTTGAAAGTTATGAATTTTCCCTTCAAATTCACAACTAGTCTATCCAAAGTCTTAATCTTGTCTTTACCTTAATGGACACTTTTTGCCTGCACATGATCCCACCATAAGGGTGTCTGACCTTACAACTATGTGCATGCAAATTTTAATTTCTTAGGATATTCCATACTCTCATACTCAAAATAATTTTATAACTCAGTGATCTAGTCAATGAGCTCTTTAGGACTCAATCTCCCTAAATAACAAGGAGGGTCCAATTTTGGCTTACTAATCATCTTTGGAATTATGTGTAGGAACCTATTTTTAGGTTCACCAACCTCTTCTAATACAACTTGGTTCTCAAGTGATTCTTGTATGAATTCATTATCACTTCTATCATTCACCACCCCAAAACCTTAACGTTGCACAATCTACAAGCTCTAGACGGACTTGCATATCCTTACCTTTCTTACTAAGTCTATAAGCCTGAGCGATCTCATAGTGAACCCTACTATGTGTGTCATTTCCTTGAAATCAAATAACAATAACTAACCCTTCTACCCAACACTTTTATAAAATATGTCTTCATTATTCTTTTATCCGCATTCATGAATGTGTAAAATAGAATCTCTTGCACTCATTTGCAAGGAAGAAACCTTACTTGGATAGCAAATTATGATATAGTTACAGTAAGGGATATCAATGAAGAGCTTCCTTAAACCCAAAAACCTTATAAAATTCACAATATAATAATGCAATAAAATGCAACAACAAAATAACTTATTCTTTTATTATATTTCAATGGCTTGAAATATAGCTTGCACATATAGTCACAACACAACAATCTCAAATAAGATGCATTACACCAGATCCTTAGGTCTCTTCCTCGTAACTCAATATTCTTACATGTATATTTATCTATTGGAATAATACACATAATCCTTAAGCTCATTGACTAGCTAGCTCAAGTGCATGAGCATGTTTATATATAAGCACAAGACCAACCTAGTTACAATAATGTGTTGAACAACTGATTAACACCATTAAATAATTATATCACGTTATTGTGTGCCACAAATAGTAAATGTTCATTATAATCCCGAAGCATCCTAACACATCACAACATAAGACATCATGATGAAGCACATCACAAAGTGACATTAAATGAAACTGCCAAAAGCTTCCATGATTCAAGGAATTAATACAACTAGTTATGAATTGAAATAGTTCTTTATCCATAAAACATCACTAGAACATGTTTGCCAAGAACAAACTATGCATCATAAAAGTTACATGGAGGTTTCAACCTCACAAGACTAAGTCACAACATTTCACATTCAAAAGATAAGCAAAATATTCCTTTGGTGATGATCCAAAAATTTGCACCATTGTGGATTGACGTTATACATAAGATATCACAAGATTCGTAATCAAAACTGCACATTAAACTCTTTGAAAATATAATACGACTTATCAAAGATTTGAACAATGTTTCATAAATGATAACACATTGCATGCACCAATAGGGATGTACAGATGAATAATAGGTGCACACAAGGGCTGTGAAAAATAAAAGTATAAAGGATTTGTGTGTGTGTGAAAAGGCAACACAAAAAAATGCAAATCAATTACGTGTAACAAGACTTATGCATAAAATAACAAATTATTTTATAATATAAATGTGTTTGGTTAATGTAACATTACAAATGAGCCTAGACATTCCTGAATCACCCATGATCCACATAATAAGGCCACCATTTTGGATAAATAAAGGTAATAATTCATGCACACCCTATATCATGATTATTTGTCATGGCTAAACTATCGGCCCATATCACTTTACTAACAACTATGAGAAAAAATTCAAACACCTTGATTTATTGCAGCAAAAGAATGTTCATTTCTAGAAATCACTGTAAAAAATCATGCATTGTGTACTTATGAGGCGGGTTTATGAAAAACCACATATTCCATGAGAAAAAATTATCGATTACGAGAGTCAATGGCCATATCTTCTACACTTAAGCCTTGAAAGGGTCCAAGCCTATTCTACAAAAATTAATGTTGATTTGTTTGCAAAAAAATCTTAAGTTTAGATGGGCATCATGTGTCTGCAACATATTATCCCTCCAATTAATGAGGTGGATTGCAAGAGCCTTGGGGCAATTCTTAGGAGAGATGGATTTGATGTGGTTTTGTTTTGAGAGGAAAACAAAGGAAAATCTATGATTTTGTGTTCACAATATTGGCAACGAAAACATGCATTGGACAAATTAATATATGCAATTATCTATGGATAGTGGGAATCACCAACTTGATTGTCAACATACTCCTTAAGGTCATGGGAAAAACTGACTTCAACATAACCCTGTTTTTGGGGCTGATCTGAATATAATTTTGATGGTTCCTAGCATATGACACAGCTTATAATGGTTGTAACTTTCTCATTAAAGTTCTAACACGATAAGGGAAGCCCTGTGAATTCCACTCAGACTAGAACCGTGAGGGTTGTTTACTCTGAAACAACAAGTCATGTGTCCAAGGTGACAAAACAAGGAGGGAATTATGAACATAGTAAGTGTAAGACTTTTGCAAAATACGTAAGGCATGTTGCAAATCGGTAAAACAAAACAAAAAAAATCTTTGGTCATATTTTGTACAGTGTCTAACCTAATGCTATTTTGTGACCATGCAGACTGAGCTCAACTGTTTAACATACGTTTAGAGGGAAATCTCCCAAAAAACCTCTATTAAAGAAAATTGTTCAGAGTATTTGTGCAGAGAATTAGACTCAAAATTTGATAAAACATATCAAACAGAAAATCATTACCTCATGAAAAACCTTTGAAATGAACTTCCAAAATTTCTTGACCACACTATTTTTAAAAGCTTCCCAATCCAAAATCAGCTTTTGACTCTAAATGTTATTATAATGCCCACTTAGGAACTATCAACTCAATAATAGTCTTATCATAAAAAGGGCAATGAAAATTTTCACTCGCAATGGAGTGAGCTTGTAAAAGAGCCTTATATGAAATGAAAGTGACCCTCAAGATTTGGCCAATGCTCCCAACCATGGATCACATGATATATCAGAAATGGCAGACATGGCATAATGAAACTCATAAGTTTCACGGGTCACCTTTTATACCAATGGGAAATTAATTGATAATCAAGTGCCTAAAACCTTCCTCTTTTTAGTCCATGGCGTACAAAAGGCTACCCCTCTCACCCAGCTATTCACATAATTATACATAATCACAAGTACGATTCTGGCATCCTGTTGAAGACAGCTAAGCCCTACGTGAATCCAATTAAGACGGATTAATTGGTTTAGAATATTAAATTAAATCAAATTGGGTCAAGGCATCTGTATTCTATCCAAAATACATTTCTTAAAACAAGAAAGATGAGATTAATCTACCAAGTCAAAATAGAGTCATGCTATTTTGGGAAAAGGCATGCAGTGTGGAATAACATCACAAAGTCAATTATATTAGGTTTGAAGAAAAGGTTTAGTAAACCACCAAAAAGTTAAGAATGAGCAGTTAATATGATTGACTACAAGTTCAATAAAATATTTTAAAATTAAGCAGTTATACTAAAGAATTTAATAATTAACTTATTTTAATTAATATTTGATAAATCATTATTTTCAAGTAAAGGTTCTTAATTGATGTTTATATTGTTTTATTATTTATTATTTTTGTATTTTTCATTTATTATTTGAGTAGCATTTAGAGAGGTTGTAGCGGCTAAGCTTAGAAATTTGTCGAAGCATAGAGGACGAATTCAATTTCCATGTTACACCAAAGGAGTTGAATGCTTTCAAAGCAAAGATCAATCAAATTGACTTTGAAATGAACAACAAGAACAACTTCTTTAAAATAATTGTAGGACAATTCTTATAAAAAATATTCTATCAAATGAAAAGCTTCAACCGAAATAATTTGGGAAAACTATAGATTCATGTCCAAACCAATTAAGATTTATTGTTTATTGCTCTCAGATTCACTTTTAAAAAAAAGAAAACTTAGGTTAAGGAATGCTCAAATGCACAAAGCAATGGCCCAAGGGTAAAATGAACAAGCTTAAGCTAAGAATGGAACTACAAACACTTTGAAATCCGCTGCTCTAAGTGTAAGCAGTAAACCAGAGACAGATTCTCTCATTGAACTTTTCATATGAACAACCTAGACGAAACCCAATATTCCTTGTTGGAATTATAATTAAAGGAGGAGAGTCAGACAAATTTACACTAATTTTGTGAGATGTGGAAAATAATAATATATAACTATATTACTTTAAAAAAATATTATAACCATTTACCTTTAAAAATGTGAAGCTTTTAGTACCCACATAATAAAATAGTTCCAAGAAAACTGTGTAAAACTCTCTATACCTTTTATCTCTTTTATATGATTTTAGTGTAAACAATATTTGTTCCTCTACACCTGAAGGCTGCATTCATCACTCTTAGAGTACGTTGAAAGCCGTAATCTTGTACAGTTCCATGTGACTGTCAAATCTAAAACCTGTTGTACAATAAAATGTGTTTTTGGTCATACAGAAATTATTCAATTCTAATTTTACAAGGCCAAATCCCATATTACTACCTATTTATCTATATAAATATAGGGGTAACAGATCCTCTAAAATCTAAATAGGAAGCTAACAAACACCCAGATCCCACACCCATTGCACGGTGAAAGGTTATTTGGCAAGAAAATGAGCTTTAACAACCACCTACCTGCTCAGCACAATTCTGCCGTAATGGCACCTGCTTTTAACTACTTTCCATACCGGTGCTGCATTCTTTTTTCCTACTTAAACGTGGAAAATCAGTTGTAGTTGTTGCTAAGCAGTCTGCATGGACCACAAGGGAGGAGCAGGAGAGAGCCCATCTCCAAGTGTAAGTGTGTTGGGATGGACTGCTGGGCTTTTCATACTTTCTGGGCTCTTCATCTTTTTGGAGGGAGACCAATCATGGTTTCAAAATTCACACACATTGCAGTCATGCAACACCTGCAACAACAACAATGTCAATGTTTCCATGGCACTCAAGGAAGACAAGCACCATAATATTGGAACTGTTTTGCAAAAGGAAGTGGTCAAAAAAATTGGGCAGTGTAATCTGTTCAGAGGAAAATGGGTGTATGATGAATCGTATGTATTATATGCAGATGAGTCCTGCCCTTTTGTCAGCAATGACTTCAACTGCCGGAAGAATGGCAGAGTAGATTCCAATTACGAGAGGTGGAGATGGCAACCCCACGATTGCGATATTCCCCGGTATGTAAATGGTGCCATGGGTGTCACTGTAACATATTACCAATGCATTCTCATGACTGTTTTTGTGGTCTGCAGATTTAATGCCTCATTAATGTTGGAAACATTGAGAGGCAAGAGACTAGTGTATGTGGGAGACTCCATAAACCGCAATCAATGGGAATCCATGCTCTGCCTTTTGAGGGTGGTGGTGCCACACGATGGAGGCAACATGAAGGCCAAAGATAATGGCAAATTGCTTCAATATTTCATAAAGGTACTACTGTTACAGGGAATCCATGCTCTGCCATTTTTTTTCATTTTTTTAAAACAAAAACCAGGATTGATGTTGGGTATTGTTTACAGGGTTACAATTGTTCTGTAGAATTTTCATGGGCTCCGTTTCTCGTCCTGCAGAATTGGAACACTGGTAAAGAAACACTGGCGATTGATACCATTGCTAAACAATCACAGCACTGGAGAGATGCAGACATTTTGGTTTTCAACAGCGGGCACTGGTGGACTCACCAGCAACCTTACCAAGGGTATGTAATGAATTTTTTTGGGAATAAATTGTGTTGTTTTTATTGGCCTAGATCATCATCCATGATAAATCTGTTTCCTTGTAGAAAGATCACGGATGATGATGATCCCAAAAGTCCTGGCAAACAAAAACAACATAATTTATTTCCAAAAACTAAATATTCAATATCTCTGTAGTAAGAACAATACCCATTGTCCATTGTCTTAGGTTGTTAAGATGGTCAATGAAAAATTTAACAGTTCCTCATATTCATGTTCATGTTATATGATGACGGTGGGTTTTTTTTCCGGTAGGATGAATTTTTATGAGAAAGGAGGGCAAGTCATCCCATACATGAAAGAGCCTGCTGCTTTTGACAAGGCACTCAGAACATGGATGAAATGGATACACACCAACATTAATCCTGACAAAACCAGAGTTTATTTCCAAGGCTACTCCCCTGTGCACTTCCAGTAACTCTCATCCTGCCCTTTGGATACAAAAGGTTTATATGATTTTGTGTTTCAGATTTTGAATTTAGATTTCAGGTTGTTTAATTTTCTTATTGAAATTGATGATACAGTGGAAAGCTGTGGGGGAAGGAGGTCGGGGGAGGATGCTTCAATGAAACAGAACCTATTGATAAAATGGAACAAGAGGTAGAAAGGATTTATGGTGAAAGGAAGAGGATGGAAATAGTGGAGAAGGTGGTTGGGGAGAGCAAGATGGTGAAATTGTTGAATGTAACAGGATTGTCAATGTACAGAAAGGATGCTCATACATCTATATATACGAGCAAATATATTAACATGACAAACAAAAATATTTATCTCTATGCAGATTGCAGTCATTGGTGTCTTCCTGGTCTTCCAGATGTTTGGAATAACATCCTTCATGCCCTTCTAATATAAATTACTTTTTTCCAGTATAATCTTATTCTGCTGGAGGACCTTTGGTGAAAACATTAAACTACATCCTTCACTTTTTTTTTTTTGGGTGTTTGGGATCAAATTGGACTGTAAGTGTTCTAAAGACAATTTTTTTTGTTATTTGTTCAAAAACATAATAAAAGTCAACGTATTTGTATATTTTCCAAAAATAAATCAAGTTTGTTAAAATTTGTTTTTGGGATTTTTAGTTAATTTTTGTCATAGCTTTTATTTTTTTACATGTTGCAATTTATTATTATGAAAAACATATAAAAAAGTTGAGAGGGTATTTAGTTCAGCAATTAATGATTATTTATTTATATGTGAAAAATGTTATTTTTAATCTTTGTATTTAAATAAATAATTTTTTTATTGTAATTAATAATTTTTTTGACAAGATATAATACTTTCCAATTTTAAAGTTATATTCTTTTACAAGTTCTCTGGAATATTCTATTTATACCAATGTAGTAATTAAAAATTCATTTCAAAGTTATAAGTATGACAATATTTACTTGGTCATTTAAAAGAGCAATTATTGATTTCACATATAGTATTATTATTATAGTAAATTTTTCCATTAAAAATTATTATTCTAATAATTATTATACAAGACATTAACTTAAAAAATATATAAATTGAAGAAAAGATTTAGTGGCTGAAGAGCTTTCCTTAGCTCATCATCAAGTCCAAAAATCAAATCAATGTCAAAGGATTATCATATCCTAATCAAATCCAAATTTAGCTAGCTCACATCCAAATCAAACCAAATTTGCTCAAGTTCATCCACTTGCCGCCTCTCAAATAAAGAAAACGTCTCACATCACATAACTCCAAATAAAAAATTGAATCGATCATAAACAAGCAATGTGCATCTAAACATCACACAATCCAAAATTCAAATCTGGTCCACTTAATCCAAACATCCAAAGATAATTTCCTAATTTTTTTGTTTAATCCCCCACACATGTCAATTGGGGCTGACCAATAACATCATCCATCCTTTCTCCCATCAAAATCAAGCAATATCTCTTGAAGAATCAAAAGATTCCCTTCATCAAGGCAAATCAATTCATCAGACAAATCAAAACTTAATGTACCCTAATGAAAACCTCCTTAAGGCATTCTGGAAAAATTAAAATAAATCAAACAATGAGGAAAGTCAAGAAGAAAAGTCCCCTGGTGAAAACCGCCTTGAGGCACTAGTAGATAATCCATATCAAAATAATCATCAACAAAATAAAAAATCTAAGTCCTTTAGTCAAAATCTCTTTGAAGCACTAGTGGGCAATCAAAATTAGATAAATCCAACAAATCAAGAAGAGTCTATTGGTCAAAACCTCTTCTATGTGCCAATAGATGAACAAATAAGCTTTGCATCATTTGATCAAAAATCATAGCAACCAACAATCCTCAAAACATTCAAATCATAGAACAAAAGAGTCTTGAGGTCTTTGACCCCACAACATATGAAATCATGTCATGCAAAGCACAATCAAAGCCTCCAAAATCAACAATAATGTTTGTGACTATGAGTCTCAATTTTTGATCTCCTGATAGTTATACATCCCATCACAAACCTATCATCCCATTAAATCCTATACACTACCATCAAATATAATCCTTATCATACTTCACTCTCCTGATTGGCATTATCTCTCATAGGGGATACAAAGACACCTTGTTAAGATGTCCAGAGGAAGTTGAATCAACAATCAATAAAGATCACAACAACATTAATGGAGCCCACATCAAAAACATGATCATAGTGGCAAAACTATCCAAAACAAGCATCAATTGAAGATCAAAAGCATCAACATCATGCATCTCATATGCCTCCAATAAATCAAGATGCCATCAAGCCATCAAAAACCAAAAAAAAATAGAAAAAATCAAATTTAAAAAAAATCATTTGTCCATTGGTGAAAATCAGTTTTCTAGCACCTTGGGAATGTACCATGATTAAAATTAGTTTCCATCATCATGCATAATAATCCATTGTCTGAATTACCTCGACACTTTAGGTCAAAATACATTGCATCCCTCCATTAATATCCTAATATCCCTTTTCAACCCCATTTGCATTGAAATCCCCATCCTAAAACCATCCATATCCATCCTAAACATCATGTTCCATCCTATTTACCTCCTATTGTCTCCATCATTTCTTCCTATCTTGACCTTATTAAGGAAGCAGAAGAAGTTTTCATCTTGTTCTGGAAACATATTGGCACATCCTTCGAGCAACACTTTGAAGAATGGACATCTGGTTCCTGTGTGACACAGTCCTTAGAGATCCCTAGTCCATTCCTCATTGGCCCTCATCCCCTTTGTACATTGTATAGAATCCTTTCATTGTAAAATCCACTACCATTCCCCATATTGGTTGGTAGGATCAGGTTTTGCCTTTGCTAGTGACCTCTTTTGTACATATAAAAAATCAAAAAAATATCCCAAAAAGACAAAAAAATCATAAAATCCAAAAAAACCAAAATATCCCACTCGTCTTGTCCCACCTCCTAAGAAAAATCCATATCCGTATCCAAACCCACCACTTTATCCAACAAATCATTGTGACTGTCTTATCCACTCATCTATCAAATCTAATCTCACGACATATATCGTTGTTTGGGCCCAAAATAAGCAAGACACATTAAATTGTGAATTGATCACCTATTTGATGGATTCTCAATAGGACAACACACAAGACATTGATCACATAAAAATCAATACATCATTTAAATTTTATGTGAATACTTGTGTGCTCATTTTAATTGTATTGCTTGTATAGATAATATACTAAAGAAAATGAATGATCTTAGACTCAACTTTGGAATTCCATATTTGGTTGAGGTGGGCACCCACATTTGAGGAGAAGAGTTCAAAATAAATTGATTGTTTAACTTAACAAAAGTCGAGGTGAAATATCTCACAGTCTAATAAAACAATCCCAAAGATTAATTCTTAAAAATAATA
This sequence comes from Torreya grandis, assembly GCA_037957365.1. Taxonomy (NCBI): domain Eukaryota; kingdom Viridiplantae; phylum Streptophyta; class Pinopsida; order Cupressales; family Taxaceae; genus Torreya; species Torreya grandis. The sequence continues at coordinate 260,724 of JARHVA010000799.1, forward strand.
TCATATTTCCATTATGCAACTAGTGGTTGTAGACTAATTTAATGCATCATAAAAGTTGGCATGAGCACCTGAAAGCACAAAATGGAAGGTAAATCAGAAGATAAAATATTTTCCTTCCTCTATAGGTTAAGCCAAACATTCCAATCTATGGAAGAAGCAAGATTTCTAACAATGGAATTTTTTTTTTTTTAAAGCCGAAGGGTTTTGATTCCAAGAGTTTCAGCAAGAATGATGGAACTACTAGACATGATAGGGGACCACCATAAATTGTGGTCATTAAAATAAAGACCATTTTTTAAATTGTCTCCAATCCAATTGAGGTATGGCATGACAAATTATAAATCTTTCCAACTACTTTTTTTCCATGAAAGACCCCTCAATTTTGACTAGAATAGAGGAAATGGGCTTTGTAAAAAACCCCAAAGTTTTATAACAAGTCTTTCGACAATGAGAACCTATGGAGTTACAATGCCTCAACTAAATTTTCCATGCTTCAAAACCTTCAATATCTCAAGATCACATATTGACACTTATATATATATATATATATATATATATATATATATATATATATATATATATATATATATATATATATATATATATATATATATATATATATCAATGATGCCCATGCCACTCTTATCCTGAGAGAGCCGACAAACATCTCATGCCACTATATGAAGACTTGTAGTTTACTTAGTATTAGCCCAAATAAAATATAAAAGTAATTTAGCTAAATTATCATAAGATTATTTTTAGGGATCTCGACATAAATAATAGTAAGCATAGGTGGCAACAAACATTTTCGTGTAGACATAACATTTGCATGCTAATGACAAAGTGTTTATGATCCAATAGTCAATTTTATTTTTTATCCTTTCAAGTAGATATTATCACAGCTTGGAGGGATTATTATCAAAGGCAAAAAGAATGCCTAAATTTTTGAATCTCTCTCCTCTTCAAATACATTTCCTTTGGAAGTCCTTAAGACAATCTAGAAAAGGCATCATGCTCTGCCTAAAGCATTAAGTTTTGACCAAGTGCAAATTAGACCCAGAAGCTTTGCAATAAATATCAAGATAGTGTAGTACTTTTTTGAAAGAATCCTAAACTATTTGCAAGTTTCAGGAAAGAGAAATCAACAAAGTAACCATTGATGAGCTGATTAATCCTATTGGGAACCATAATTCCTTTAATAACATGTTGCTCACATTTATGGGAAAGAAGGTATCCAAATGCTTTGGTTACATAACATAGATAATTTGAGCAAGAGGGAAACCATGCTGGATAGAGAAGAAGAGGCCAAAGCTTTTACACTTGTGGCATTGATGGTTAGACAAGTTGAGTCATCAAAGAAGAGAGTTTACAAAACTAAGAGAAATAATTTCCCAAACCCCTAAATATTTTAACAGGGTGAAGCTGAAGGGCCATTCATTACACTCATAGGATTTTTTGAAATTAACTTCGAAAAAATTAACATGTTGCTAAGAAATATGTGCCCATTCCATACCTTTTAAGACTTCAATAACATTATGAAGGATATATCAATTTTTGATAAAATATGTTTGCCTTGGTCTAATAATTGCAGGAAGGATGTGATGAAGGTGGAGCATCAAGGCTTTGGATATAATATTGTAAGAGAAATTAATTAAAGTGATGGGCCTACAACTAGTAATAGCATTTGGATCTCCTGCTTTAGGGATGAACTTAATGTTGTCTTTATTTTATCAGTGTATTTAATGGTTAGTTGCATAATGTTTCATGGTAAACCTGAAGCAAGTCTAGAGTAACAATTGTTATCTATCCTTGTAGAATTCACAAGAGAAACCATCCAATTTATAGTGGCTTATGAAAGCCAAAAAAAATTCCAGAAGATTGGTGAGACCATTGTATATAATTTAAATAGCTTTAGTCTGTTCTCTCTTTGCTCCTTTTTTTTTCAATACTTTATTTTAAAATGTTGAACTTTTAAAAAATTCTTACATAAAATTTAAAGTCACCCTCAAGATTTGATCATTGCACCCAAACCATGGATCATATGATATATGATAAATAGCAAACAAGGCATCATTCAACATATGAAACTCATAAATTCAATGGATCACCTTCTATACAAAATGGAACTTGACTTTTTTGATTGAAGAGCATATTTTTATTAAAATAAAATAATAGTATAATGCTAGTCATACAAAAAAAATGGGTGGAAAAGTCACACCCCAAAAGTCATGCAAAAAAATAAGACGCTGACTAGAAAAATCATAGACGGCCGAGTCCCGTATCCACCATATGACCTTTGTTACCCTTTTTTTTAAACCTCAATCCAACACTCTAGGTAGTCGAGATCCATCAGACTAACAATAACCATTGGTAACCCAAGATTATGTTGAGGTTCTAACAATGGTTGATCTTTATCATAATCAGAAGTTTCAGATTTATGTGCTCTTTTGATACCTCCACCTAGAACAATATTTGCAAAAATCATTTGACAAGAGGAATCTATCACTTGCATTTCTCCACTAAACTCTAAATATTTTTTCTTCCCTATGTAATCTTTGGATTTTTTGTCCCCTTACTTGGAGAGGGTTGTTCATACAATTACCAACCTTTACGATGACAAGATTGATCCTTTCTCCTTTATGGCTTCCCTGCCTGAGGATAAACTCCCTAAAGATGCCCAATTTGGTGATGAAAATGACATCAAAAGGTAGTGTTCTCATAATCTAAGGTTTGGATCCAAAGGAGGTTTTCATGCTTCTGTTAGATTTTATCAAGGAGACCTTTGCTAAGGTCCACCTCCACATAAATATAAGTATATAACCCTTGCTTAATCCACTCAAAATCTGTCTTGATCAATCATGCAAGCATGTTATCAATAGCTTCACACGTTGTGTGGTGCCAGAAGGGAAGAGGGAGTTTTAGGAGTTGAACCCAAACTGACATTTTGGATATGAACATTTTTTAGGGATCAAAATCAAAGAACGAAGGAGTAAGAAAGAGCTCGTCTCTTCCTCAAAACCAAGGACCCTCTTGAAAAGTTCTCTAATAATCCTTAAGCTCAAAAAATTAAACTACAAAAAAACTTTTAGAGAATAAATGGATCCCACAATTGTTGGTCCAGGTATCATAAATCTATTTATACAAATATTCTGACCTAGGCTAGAACCCATCAAATATATAAATGGCTGCATAATCTTCAAAAGAAGAGCTTAACCCATTTACCTCAGAAAGAGAGAACTCCACTACAAGGATTTTCTCTAATTTTCCATAATGTACGAACTGGGAGACGTTGAAGGTGGAGCCAAAGGAGCCTTGGTATGAACATCCTCTTTGTAGGAGAACCCACTAACTACAAATCTTGGCACCATACAGTTGGACAGGGAGAGATGAATGGTCGGGTAAGGAGAGAGCAAGTGCAAGCCATAGGCTGCAGACCCAGCCATCATAAAACTGCCATAGGGTTTCATCGCTAACACATTTTTTCCACCCGTTACTCATATGTCTTTCCCTAGAACTTGATTTTGATAATCAATTGCACACAAAAACCTTCCTCTTTTCAATCCATGACATACATAGGCTACTAATCTCGCCCACCTATTCACATAATAATTAGAACCAACTATTCACATAATTATTTATAATTCTAAGTACAAATATTTTGGGATTATCTTTCAGAGTATAAAACTTATAAATACTGCCATAGGGTTTCATCGCTAACACATTTTTTCCACCCGTTGCTCGTCTGTCTTTCCCTAGAACTTGATTTTGATAATCAATTGCACACAAAAACCTTCCTCTTTTCAGTCCATGACATACATAGGCTACCGATCTCACCCACCTATTCACATAATTATTTATAATTCTAAGTATGAATATTTTGGGATTACCTTTCAGAGTATAAAGCTTATAAAGCTTTTAATATGTGAAGCTTTCACCTCCATAACTTACATATTTAAGGTTGTTGAGATTTCCCCTGCATAAGGTGGGGATTAAAATAAAAAACTTTCATTTTTATTTCTAATAATAATTCATAGAAAGCTTTCATTTTTATTTGTAAGAACATTTTTTATAATTTATATTATTGAAAAAAATAGAATATTCGGTATTATAAATTTATTATATATTTATTTTTAAAATATGAACAAAAATGTTCGACATTCTATATAATTCAATAATTCCATATAATACCTTAAAACATATTAGAAAAAATGATAAAAAAAAATAATATTAATCTTTCTTAAAATCCTTAATTCGAAAAAAAAAAAAAAAAACTTCCAAAAAAATTATACAACAATTTTTTTAATTTATTATATCTTTTTTCATATCCATGTTATTAAGAAAAAATAATTAATAAAATTTATAAAAAGTAGAAGTTAGTTTTACCAATTATACCAATTAATTTGTTTTTTTTTGTTTTTTTTCTTTTCTCCAAAATCGTAATCTTCTACATACTTATGAAAGGTATATAATTCGAAATCAACAGGGAAGTAAAACAAAATAAAAATACTTCGACAACTAGTCAAATTTAAAACTTGCACATACTAACGATATCTGGCAATAAAATGAGCTTTAATAACCATTCTCCTCCCCACAATTCTGCAAATAAAGATAATTGTTTTTAAATGTTTCCAGTACAAATGCTTCCAAAGGGATAGGTTACATTCAAAATTCTTTTCTTATTAAAAAATTGGTTAGGATGGGTATAGGCTGTGTGAATTCTCTTACCTTATTATCAAAAATATATAAAAAGAAAATATAATTAAGATAATGATTGAAGGTCAGTGCACGAATAATTTTTTTTTTTAAATAATAATCTAATTTACTCATTATAAACTTATTTAAAAATTATGGTATAAAAAAATATTATAACAATAACTAGTCCTTACGAACATAATGAAGTATGAATTGTGATACTTACTGAAAAGAAAATTGTGAACATTAATACCTCTTAAAAAAAGGTTTTAAATGGTGTAATAATACTTTCAAGAACAACATGAATGGTTGAAATAAGAACATCTTTCCTTATATATGTTTTGTAGTATTTATAGTTTCGTATAAATTATCCAAATCAAAATAGTTTTATTGTAAAAAGTTAGTGAAATTTCTCTTTTTCTAAAATTTAAATATTAATATATTTATTAATAAAAAGAATATAAATAGAGTATAAATATGATTATAATAAAAGGTAGTCGGACGATATTTGTGGTTTGAAGTGAAAAAAATATGACAATGTCATAAAGTGATAATAAAAAATATCAAATTATCATAACAACACATTAAAATAAGTGTGAGCATCATACATAAGTAGTAATATTGGAAGGAGGTCATCGCATATTATTTTTAGGAGGAAGAACTACTAAGAATAAGGCTCTTCTGAAGGTGGATCTGGAGCAACCCACACATCCTAAGCATTCTTTGGAGTAGCCAAAGGCACCGTAATGCCCCATTTAAGAGGTAGAGTCAACATAACACCCATATGATCACCACCTTGCACCATTAAGGATCAATAAGAAGACCTAATTAAGACTTTTTGGTGTGGTTAAGGACTCCAAACTTGTTACAAATGAAGGGAGGAGAAGCAACAGCATGAACGTATCCTTCACCATTTGGGTGCTAGTGTAGGAGACCCTTACAGTTGAAAATATAGAAGGACCTTGATCATGGTAAATGGTGCACTCCCCCAATTGTTGAAGAACTCCTGAAGATGTTAAAACTCAAGAAAATCTTTTCTACATGTGCCTAGATCTACAAACAACCAAAATATATAACAAAAACTTCATCATTAACTTAAAAAATGATATGAAAGAGCCTCATTATTGAAAATGGAAAGATTCCTAGATTTCTAAAGTTGAAAAAAATAATATATGTTTAAAAAATACACATAAATGTTATATATGTTGGTCACTAAGAACAATCCCCAAACAAATCCATCCTCTAGTTTATTGTCTCTCGGTAGAAAGGTTTAAATAAATTATGAATCCATTATGAAGCTTTGTGAGCATTAGGACAAATCCATAATAAGTGTTTTAACATCTCAAGTCTACAACACATATGACACTTGGGATTAGAAACCCCAATGTGTTTGATCATTTCCCCTAGTAGAAAACCTTAGTAGGCAATATAATAAATAAAATAAGGGATCTTGGGCTCAAGCCTAGAATTCCATGGCTGGTTGAGGCATGAAAGCCACGTTTGAGGAGACGAGTTCAAAACCCACTAATTATTTAACTTGCCAAGAGTCGAGGTGAAATGGCTCACAGTCTGATAAAGCAATCCCGGAGAGTAATAATTAAAACCAGTATCATGATTCCATTGCTAGTATTTTCACTAGGCAATCGATGGTTTAGACCAATTTTATGCATCATAAAATCTTGTGTGAGCTCTTGAATGTACATAATGTCAGGCATATCAAATCTAACAGATTGTACTTCCTCTACATATTAGGCAAAGTATTCCCATATAAGAAAGAAATAAGATCTCTAATAGTGGAAATTCCTTTTTTTAAAATTCAAAGGGTTTTGGTTCTTAGAATTTTAACAAGCAAGATGGAACTACTAGACATGATAGGGGACCACCATAAATTGTGGTCATTAAAAGAAAGACCATATCTAAACTAATCTCCAACCCACTTGAGTATGGCTTGATAACTTCAAAATCTTTCCAACTAATTTTTTCCACAAAAGACCCTTTACTTTTGACTAGAACAAATGTGATGAACTTAGTAAGAAACCCTTTTTATATAACAAGTCTTTCCACAAGGAGAACTTATGGAGATGCAATGCCTTAACAAGATTTTCTATGCTTTAGAACCTTCAATAGCACAGACAACCCATTTAGCACACAGATTGACACTTTTCCTATAAATACCAATGATACCCATGCCACCCTTATATTGAGGGATGCAACAAACATCTCATGCCACTATGTGAAAACCTCTAGTTTGCTTAGCATTAGCCCAAAGAAAATCTCTAAGTAATTTAGCTAATGTATCGTAAGAAGCTTTTGAGGGAGCTCGCCATAAAGAATAGTAAGCATGGGTGGCAACGAAGATTTTGGTTCAAATTTGACACTTTCCTACCAATGACAAGGCTTTACAATCCAATAGGCAATCTTATTTTCAACCCTCTCCATCACATAATGCCACAACTCAAAGGGGGTACTATCAAAGGTAAAAACAATGCCTAAATTTTTGAATATCTCCCCTCCTCAAATCCATTTCCATTGGAAGTATTTAATCCAATCCTAAAAATGAGTTATGCTCTACCTAAAGCATTGAATTTTAGTCCACTACATATTAGACCCTGAAGCATTGCAAAAAATATTAAGACAATGTAGTACTTATTTGAAAGAAGCCTCATTCTTTGCAAGTTTAAGGAAAAATAAATCTGCATATTAGTCATTTATGAACTGAGTAGTCTTATCAATAAACATAATTCCTCTGATAATCCATTTTTTAGCTATGTGGGAAAGAAGGTAGACCAACGTTTCATTCACCATAACATAAAGAGTTGGAGCTAGAGGGAAACCTTATCAAATAGATCAGAAGAAGTCGAAGCTTTTACACTTGTGGCCATTGATGGTTAGACAAGCCAAGGCATCAGAGAAAAAAGTTTGCATAACCATGATAAATAATTCACCAAACCCTAAAGCCTTTAACATGGTGAGGATGAAGGGACATTCATTGTGGTCATAGGCTTTTCAAAATCAAGTTTCAAAAATATAGTTCGTTGTTTAGAGGCATGGGCCCATTCTATGCCTTTTGAGATTGCAATAACATTATGAAAGATATAGTGAATTTTGATCAAAACATGTTTGGTATAGTCTAATAATTGTAGGATGGATGTGACAAAGGTGGAACATCAAGGCTTTAGCTATAATCTTGTAAGAGACATGGAGTAAAGTGATGGATCTCCAATAGGTAATAAGATATAGATCTCTTTGTTTAGGGATGAATTTAATGTTGTCTTTATTTATTAGTGTTTCTAAGGATTCGTTGTATAATGCTTCATAGCAAACATAAAGTAAATGGACCAACAAACTTCTATCTGGCCTTGTAGAATTCACAAGGGAAACCATCGACTCCTTGTGCCTTGTCATTAGCCATGTTCTGCACTGTAGCACAAAGCTCATCAAGAATGAGTAAGGCATCACACAACTTTTGAGTCAAAGGGTTTAATTTGCAATGAACCACATCTAAGCATTCTTACACAACGTGAGCTTGCTCTATTGTATCTTCCTAAACTTAAAACACTAATTTATAATTGTCTAAAAAAACCATAAAAAATTTTAAAAAATTAGCGATACTACTATATACAATTTGAATAACTTTAATTTATTCTCTTTCTTACACTACAAATTTATTTTAAATATTATTATTATTTTTATAATAAAATTTTAAAAAAAGCTTTACATCAAATTTAAAGTCACCTTGAAAATTTAATCTTTGCTTCCAAACCATGGATTGCAACATGGCATCATGCAACGTATGAAACTCATAAATTTCATGCATCACTTTCTATATAAATGGGAACGTGATTGATAAACATGATGCACACAAAAACCTTTCCCTTTTCTGTCCATGGCGTACATAGGTTACCAGTCTCACCTACCTATTCACATAATTATTTATAACCGAAAGTACCAATATTTTGTTACACACTAAAAAGCTTTCACCTCCATAACTTATACCTTTAATGATGTGGAGCTTTCACGTCCATAAGGTGGGTAGAAAGATAGAAAGCTTTCACTTTTATTTGTAAGAAATTTTTTCATAATCTATATTATTAAAATAAAAAAAGTGGTGGAAAAAAATACTTGTGAATTAACACATAGGTAGAATAATATAAAATTTTATTTTTTTTTTAAATTATTTAATTTTTAAATTAGTATTAAATATTTTATTAAAAAAAAAGTTGTTAAGATTAAGATAGTGTTCGAGTGAGTACTTCTTACTAATAACAGTGAAATTAAAGAAACTCACTAATTTAAATGTTTCAAAAATATAAACAAAGATACTAAAATTTATATATTAAAAATAGAACAAACTACCTCCTCGCCACAATTCTGCCATAAGGATACATATGCTGCATTATTTTCCTTATTAAATGTGTGATATCAGTAGCAATTGTTGTTAAGCAGCCCGCATGGAGCACAAGAGAGCAACAGGAGAAAGCGCCTCTGCAAGTGTAAGGGTGTAGGGATGGTTTGCTGGCGTTTTCATACTTTCTGCGCTGTTCATGTTATGGGTGGGAGAACAATCATGGCCTCAAAATACACACAGATTGCAGTCATGCAACACTAATAACAACAATGCCGTCAATGTTTCAATGGCACTCCAAGAAGAGGACCATAATGCTGGAACTGTTTTGCAAAAGGAAGTTGAGCAGTGTAATCTGTTCAGAGGCAAATGGGTGTATGATGAATCGTATGTATTATATGCAGATGGGTCCTGCCCCTTTGTCACCAATGACTTCAACTGCCGCAAGAATGACAGAGTAGATTCCAATTACGAGAGGTGGAGATGGCAACCCCACGATTGCGAGCTTGCCCGGTATGCAAATGCCACGGTTGTCACTGTAACATGTTACCAATGCATTCTTATGACTGTTTTTTTGTGGTCTGCAGATTTAATGCCTCATTAATGTTGGAAACATTCAGAGGCAAGAAACTGGTGTATGTGGGAGACTCCATAAAACGCAACCAGTGGGAATCCATGCTCTGCCTTTTGAGGACGGTGGTGCCACACCATAGAGGCAATATGAAGGCCAAAGATAATGGTGAATTGCTTCAATATTTTATACAAGTGTTGCTGTTAGAGGGAATCTATGCTCTACCTTATTTTTCATTTTTTGAAAACAAAAAATCAGACTGATGTTAGGCATTGTTTACAGGGTTACACTTGTTCTATAGAATTTTCATTGGCTCCTGTTCTGGTGGAACGGAATCAAAACAATGGTAAAGAAACTTTGAGGATTGATATCATTGCTCAACAATCGCCCTTCTAATATAAAAATTTTGACCATAATATTTTTTAGGCCTCTGGTTAAGTGGTAGATTAGGAGGAGTCTACCTTGTTAGCGTACGTTCCAGTTTCAGGGCTGCATGCAAGTTACGTTTAACTGAAAATGACATCGAAGCCTGGGTTACGAGTAAGCTTTTAATGAAAATATTTATCTGTAATTAATAATTATTTGTTATTACACAGGGTGTAGTGTAATTAATGTGGGATGAAATTGTATTATTAAGACTTTCAAGTTATAAATCTTAAAAAACAATTTAAAGAAATGATACTCCTTGTTTATATATATATATATATAATTATAAATTTAATATATCTTCTTTATTATTTATCATTATATAATTTATTTTTACATTTTTAATTCAATGCACATAAAAACATGTCTCTCTCTCCCCTTAATTTTTTAAGAAAATTTTGATTTTATAATCTTTACAAACATTTCGATTGTATTTTATTGTACAAAATATAAATACCATAGTACTAGAAAGGCTAGTTGGCAACCTCCATTGGAAAGGACAAGGCAAAGGGAAAAATTAGATGTTGTTGCGAGTTCGACGATCTCTGGAGGTTGGAGGTGGCCTCCCAGTGATCAAACAGTTGACCTCAATGACAACTTTCTCTACTTGAACTTGAATCTATATGCACGCTAAAGATCATACAAATACCTTGTCATTAATAGAAAAATGACAAGATAATTCCTTATTAAATAAAACTAAATTTCTAGTTTTCCATAATTGAAATATAATAATAGCTTTGCTCCTCTAGACACATGGATGGTTGGGTGGCTCCTATAACACCTCCTAGTGCGGTGCCCTATGCATGAGTTATCTTTAATGTTGTGTTGTTGTCATGAATTGTCCGATACTAATCTTATTTTTTTTGTTTTCATATTTTAAATTAATATTTTTCTCTGACAATCTAAACCCTACATACCAACCGACTACTTACTGTATAACCTTTTATTAAATAATAATAATAATAATAATAAATACAATTATATAACCATCAAATTTTAACCGTTGATCAGAAAAAAGATTGTTTGGGAAATACAACCCCAAAACATTGGACCATTGATTTCTAATCCTAATCCCACATTTACTTCCACTAAAAATTATCATTCTAATAATTATAACACAAGACATTTGTCTAATTCAAAAAAAATACAAATTGAAGAAAAGATTTAGTGCCTAAAAACTAATCATATCACTTGTAAACCCTAACTAATCAAATCAATGAAGTCAATCAGATCTAACCTAAAATATTTCCTTAGCTCGTCATCAAGTCCAAAGAATCGATGAACATCAAAGGGTTATCGTACCCTAATCAAATCCAATTTTATTTAGCTCACATGCAAATCAAACCAAATTTTCTCAAGCTCATCCACTTGCCACCTCTCAAATAAAGTCAAACATCTCACATCACATCACTCCAAATTAAAACTTGAATCAATCATAAGCAAGCAATGCACAAACATCACACAATCCAAATCTGATCTACTTAATCCAAACATCCAATGATCATTTCCTAATCTTGTTCTTCAATCCCCCATACCTGTCGATTGGGCTTGACGAATAGCATCATCTATCCTTTCTCCCATCTTGATTCATGGCCTCCCAAACAAATTTGGATATCACCTTAATCAAATAATACGTCTTTGAATAAAAGGATACAATCCTTTTGTAATTCATAGAAATGGGGGCCCAACTTCCTCAATACTTCAATCCCATAAATCTAACTTCCATCCAAGGTTTTTTTTAGTGGTGAATCTTTATTAATCTACGAATATTCTATTTTTTTAAGTAGGCATTTGGTGATTTTCATGAAGTAATCAACAAGGCAGGATCTCCTAAATTTTTAGGGTCAAAGTTAATTTTGAATATAGGTTTGCCTACATTTGAATATAAATTTCCTCATATAAATGCAATGCATCAGCACTTCGAAAGCCAATTCAGAGGAATTCGCCACATACCATTAGGTGACTTTAGAAATTTTTTGGGTGGTTTATATTTTAGGTTCCAAGAGGGCTTCAAGAGTCAATAGTTTCTAGCAAGGTAGGAAACAATGTTTTTAGAATATAATTTTTTAGTATTTTTTAACTATAATTTCATTTACTGCTCTTTAACTACCATCGAGGTAATTAAACATGAGGGTGGTCTATGGGCATCTAACTATATCCTGCTAGCACAAGTGCCTGATGATAGGTTGTGGGTGCTTGACCTTAGCCTATCATCATCTACCCATAACTTGTCATCATCCATCGATAAACTACGGTTGTTCACTTGCAAGCAACTTGTCATCGTTCATCCATCACTCGTCATCATTCGCCTGCATCTTGTCATTGAATGCTAGTAGTTTATGGGTGGATGATGATAAGCCACAGGGAAATTTTGGTAGTCTACCACTAGACATCGACATTCTACAAGCAAACATCGACAATCTACAGGTAGACTTTGGCATTCTACAGACGGACGTTGTCAGTCTGTGGGTAGACACCAATAGTCTGTGGGTGGGCATCAATTGTCTCTTGTCAGATGTTGGAAAGCTATAGTCAAGTACCCATAGGGTCGTAGGCTATTGTGAGCATCAACAGGGTATGGTTGGATGTTAACAGTCTGCAATTGGGCACCTATGGGTTGTTAGCAGGGGGTCAGAAGCCTTCATATTTGATTGTTGTCATGATTCTTTATTCATCGGTCAAGCATCTTTGTTCATTATCAATTGTCTTCATTTTATTGTTAATCATCTTTCACCCATGGCTCTGTAGGGTTGATTATATGGCTTCTGTTGAAAATGTTAAGATCTCCAAGAAATTTAAAAGATAAAATAATCTATTATCTTATTTTAACCAGACACCATACACAAGTACTAAATTTTCAATTAACTAATATTTTTTATTCATTAGCTTGTGTTAAAGTTAAATAATAATTAAAATGCCTTAAACCATTTAGCATGCAGAACCCACTAATAACTCTTTTGAAGAAATGTCTCCACATGAAGACATACCTAGGCATAAATTTGAAATGCCAAACAGATGTACTAACTCATAGAATACCATTTTTTAATTAATTAAATGATATATACTAGGAATTGGAGGAATATCAAAAAAATATATTCAGGAATGCAATAATTTATTTTTTGTACAAATAAGCTTTTAAAAGTTTATAGAAAACAAGAGTTGGTTGAGAAACCAACTAACGAGTAAAAACTACCCAAAAACTAAAAACATGAAATAAACTAATTAAAATAACTTTGGATCATAAATGATTCCAACAAACTCCCTCTTGATGCAAAGGGGTATAGAAATATTGAAGCAATAAATTATGAGTCATCCAAGTATTGTAACTGTGACTAGTACACTATGCATCATGAACTGATCAACACCCTGATCATCCCTGCACTGAAGTAGAATAAGATCACACTTTGTCTAACTACATCAATCCTCACATAGAATCTATCTAACAAGTGATTTCCCTAGTACTATGTATAGCACGTCTCAAACTGATGCACAATAATCACCAACATCTCCCGTAGGTCTTTACTCAGCATGAACAATGCTAGCAACTCAATGTTGACTCACACCACACCCACCAACGACTAATCAAAAAACTAATATGCAATATCTTCTCCCCCTATCAAGCAAGAGGTGAGAATATGTGTAGAAAATAAACCAAGTACAAACCACTAAAATTCACCACATCAAAGATCATATCAACACTAGATCTATGAAAGCAAAACACGCAAGCCAAAATGCTACTATATCAAATCCCAATCTTGAGCCTAGCAACTCACACAAGATGGGTGTATTATCATCTTAGAATATATAGTCATCAGCTACAGATCAAAAAACTTCATAGTCATCCCATTCATCATAAGAATATGTAGAAGTATAGCCAAAAGAGTGATTAAAGTGATTAGAGTGACCAGAGTGACTAGAGTTACCAGCAATGTTTGTTTCTACCTTTTATCGATGTCAAGAGGGCCTCATTTTAGAGGGACACTCTATAGAGAGGTGTCCTATGCCACCACAATTGTATCATATTCTCTCACGTCCACTACAACTAGAGAAAGAATAACCACATGAAGAAGAATGCTTATGTTTTTGCTTGTGTCCATGTGAATGTTTGTGGTGATGCTCATATTTTTGAGAACCAAAGTGATGTCTATGCTTCGAAGAACCAGAGTGATGTTTATGTTTCAAAGAACTAGCATGATCCCTATAATGATACTTATGTATAGAAGTGTTCCATGGAGAGTGTTTCTATCTCTGAAAGTGCTTCAAAGAATGCTATGTATTATGCTTATATAATACATTACCTATTTTGGTATAGTGGGCCTCCTCTGTAGATGTACTCTTCTTCCTTGCAAATTGTCTCTTATGTTGAGTTAATAACTCATAAATAGAGTCAAATGTAGTATCGTTAAGCTTATCACTAAGTTGTAGCATTTCAACAAAATTGGTGTATGAAAAATTAAGACCATTCAATGTAATAGAAATCAACATATCATCATCAATATTACCACCAGTTGTGCAATATTCTTATTTCAATGTTTTCATGCGAGAAAGATATTCAGAGACATCTTCATTATCTGATAGTTTATTGTTCAACAGTTGCATAAGAAGGTCAATCTTCTTATATGCAGGTTGTTTGTGATACAAATCTTTTAATGCTTTCCAAGCTTTCCATGCACCAGTTTTAACTGCCTCAATATGAATGATTACATGCTCAATGCAAGATGATTTCAAAAGTGCGAGTGCATGTTATCACATTTTTTATATTCAATCAACTTTGCAGCTTCATTTGGTGGTGTGGTTTATTTTTTAGTGATTTTCCATAGGTCATTAAAAATTAGTGTATTCTTCATGTTCTTACTCCATTCTTTGTAATTTTTATGTGATAATTTAACGTTTTTAAAAATTAAACTCGCGATTTTTACCATGGTGTTAAAGAATCAAGTCAAAACAAGACAAGAGAATATTATTTTGAGGTTTTGCCTTTACCTTCAAAAATAGTTTTTGAATACAAAAGATTTCTGGGACTTGTAAAAAATTACACCTTATTTCTCCATTGTAACTTGTCTTTTCATTACTTATTTTATCCTTATAACTCCATTTATACAAAAATAATGTTAAAAAATAATTTTGACCAAAAAGAAATACAAATGGGATTTGATCCCCACACCTTCTACCTTCAAAGCTTTATACAAAAAAATCTTTTCCAAGTGCTCCAAGATGATTTTCAAAACTTGAATAGATATTTTTGCATTTAAATATGATTTTTCTCTCTATGATAAAATCAAAATTACTTTTCCTTAATTCAACCCAAAAAAAAATCTAGAAAAAATTGATTCACTGCTTTTGTGAGGGCCCACATGCCAATGCAAAAAAATGAATTAAAAAATCTAATTCAAAAAATGATTACTATAGTTAATTCAATAATCGCCAACATCTCCCACAGTTCTTTACTCAGCACGAACAATGCTAGCAACTCAATGTTGACTCACACCACACCCACTAATGACTAATCAAAAAATCAATATGCAATATCTTCTCCCCCTATCAAGCAAGAGGTGAGAATATGTGTAGAAAATAAACCAAGTACAAACCACTAATATTCACCACATCAAAGATCATATCAACACTAGATCTATGAAAGCAAAACACGCAAGCCAAAATGCTACTACATCAAATCACAATCTTGAGCCTAGCAACTCACACAAGATGGGTGTATTATCATCTTAGAATATATAATCATCAGCTATGAATCAAAAAACTTCATAGTCATCTCATTCATCAAAACAATATGTAGAAGTATAGCTAGAAGAGTGATTAGAGTGATTGGAGTGACCAGAGTGACTAGAGTTACCAGCAATGTTTGCTTCTACCTTTTATCGATGTCAAGAGGGCCTCATTTTGGAGGGACACTCTATAGAGAGGTGTCCTATGCCACCACAATTGTATCATATTCTCTCATGTCCACTACAACTAGAGAAAGAATAACCACATGAAGAAGAATGCTTATGTTTTTGCTTGTGTCCATGTGAATGTTTGTGGTGATGCTCATATTTTTGAGAACCAAAGTGATGTCTATGCTTCGAAGAACCAGAGTGATGTTTATGTTTCAAAGAACTAGCATGATCCCTAGAATGATACTTATGTCTAGAAGTGTGCCATGGAGAGTGTTTCTATCTCTGAAAGTGCTTCAAAGAATGCTATATATTATGCTCATATAATACATTACCTATTTTGGTATAGTGGGCCTCCTCTGTAGATGTACTCTTCTTCCTTGCAAATTGTCTCTTATGTTGAGTTAATAACTCATAAATAGAGTCAAATGTAGTATCGTTAAGCTTATCACTAAGCTGTAGCATTTCAACAAAATTGGTGTATGAAAAATTAAGACCATTCAATGTGATATAAATCAACATATCATCATCAATATTACCACCAATTGTGCAATATTCTTGTTTCAATGTTTTCATACGAGAAAGATATTCAGAGACATCTTCATTATTTGATAGTTTATTGTTCAACAGTTGCATAAGAAGGTCAATCTTCTTATATGCAAGTTGTTTGTGATACAGATCTTTTAATGCTTTTCAAGCTTTCAATGCACTAGTTTTAACTACCTCAATATGAATGATTACATGCTCAATGCAAGATGATTTCAAAAGTGCAAGTGCATGTTATCACATTTTTTATATTCAATCAACTTTGCAGCTTCATTTGGTGGTGTGATTTATTTTTTAGTGATTTTTCATAGGTCATTAAAAATGAGTGTATTCTTCATGTTCTTACTCCATTCTTTGTAATTTTTGGGTGATAATTTCCCATTTTTGAAAATCAAACTCACGATTTTTACCATGGTGTTAAAAAATCAAGTCAAAACAAGACAAGGGAATACTATTTTGAAGTTATGCCTTTACCTTCAAAATTAGTTTTTGAATACAAAATATTTCTGGAACTTGTAAAAAATTACACCTTATAACATCTATTACATCCTTATATCTCCATTGTAACTTGTCTTTTCATTACTTATTTTATCCTTATAGCTCCATTTATACAAAAATATTATTAAAAAATAATTTTGACCAAAAAGAAATACAAATGGGATTTGATCCCTACACCTTCTACCTTCAAAGCTTTATACAAAAAAAACTTTTCCAAGTGCTCCTAGATGATTTTCAAAACTTAAATAGATATTTTTGCATTTAAATATGATTTCTCTCTCTATGATAAAATCAAATTTACTTTTCCTTAAAATAAAAAATTTCAACCCAAAAAAATAATCTGTGATTCGCTGCTTTTGTGAGGGCCCACGTGCCAATGCAAAAGAACGAATTAAAAAACCTAATTCAAAAAATGCTTACTATAGTTTGTTGATTACTGTTACCATACAGGTATGCATTAAATATCACTATTTTTATGGACTGGTATATTATCCTTCTAATCAATTAAGTCTTTCAAAGAATTAAATTCTTCCCACAGTGAGTGATAATTTCATACTTTTTAATTTGCATAGCTATTTGAAGAACCCTTCGCCGTATTTATTAACTTATGAACAAGACATTTGGAAATTGTTTTGTTATTTTCTAAAAGCACCTTCTCATGCACCTGTAGTTTATAAGATAGATTTCTTGATTGACACGCCTCACGCCATCGGCGGAACCAATCCTTCAATATTTCAAATCTATAGATAAATGCAACTTAGCACCATTATCAAGAGCCTTGTTGTCAACCTTGCCAAAAAATATTATCAAAGATTATACCTCTATTCATGTTATACAAGACCAGAAACAAACTTACCTGAAAGGGTGTTGACAATGACGACACATTGAGTTTGATCCCTTGCTCAAGCTCTGTGTCTTGCTTGATGAAGCATTATACATATTTGGACTTTAATTGACCTATTATTTGGCACCATATAAAGTTGTATTGTAACACATAGTGTAAGAAAATTATCTTTTCCTGCTTTAATCTATTGTGGTTACAAAAAAATAATGGATGAAAAAATTCTACTAATGGTAGATTAATTTTGATTTATACAGCTTTCATTTTAAAAAACCTTGTCCATTCTATATGGAGCGTACCCACTAGCTGATAGACAACAACTAGTTTCTTTGTAGATTTCCATACAAATCTTATGGTGCAGTCATCCCAGATTGAGCTTCACGTTGACCTCTGCGTCAATCTCAAATTCTTCTCAGCATCTTGAGATTCAATCAACTATAATCTTCTATGTGTTGGCCTCTGTCTAATTTTCAAAAAAGTGACATAGTGGCAATAAACAATGTGTTGGAGAAATATAAGGAATTTGATCCTACAATGGCTTTTATTTCAATCCTTTGAAAAATTCTTGTCATACAGAGCTTCTCTCCTCCTCCAAATTTTTTTGGTGGCTCTGATACCATTGATATGTAGCAAGAATGGGAGGAATATCACAAAAATATATTCGAGAATGCAATAAAAAAAAATTGGTACAAAGAAGCTTTAAAAAGCTTTATAGAAAACAAGAGTTGGTTGAAAAACCAACTAATGGGTAAAAACTACCAGAAAACTAAAAACATAAAATAAACTAATAAAAATAACTTTAAATCATGAATGATCTCAACATTAAATATTCTTTTCAAGATTTAATAATAATGACAAGCTTTACAACAATATTGTCATTGATAAAGGTATCGAAGATATCCCTGAATTATAAGACAAACATGGGATTGAAATGCCAAACATAGGTACTGTATTATAAATATTATTTGATTTAATGATTTTTATTTATTTGTACTTTAGAATTAGTGTTTATTACAAATTACAATTTTTTTGCATGTAGAATTCAATGATAAAAGTATTAAAGACTTGTATAACACTTTTGAATATATACCTCCCCTAAAAGAAGTCACTCACAAAAAAATACCCACTATCCCAATGAATTCAAGGAAACAGAGATATGACATCATAATTAGTGGTGTCGATGATGAGTTCTCAACACCAAATAAGAGATCTACTCACCCAACACAATCTTCAAATGAGACTACTACGCAGCCAAAACAATCTCCAATTGAAAAAGGCACAAAAAAAGTCACTCAAAAAAAAATACCCATTGTCCCACTGAATTCAAGGAAGCGGAGATATGACATCATAAGTAATGGTATTGATGATGAGTTCCCAACACCAAATGAGAGATCTAATTACCCAACACAATCTTCAAATGAGAATGCTATGTAGCCAAAACAATCTTCAATTGAAAAAGGCACCCAAAAAACTATGTGGAGGAAGAAAAAAATGGACAATTGGAAGGTTATTTTAGTATGAGTGGGCATCTATAAACCCATTTATTGAACTTGTAGAGTCAAAAAATAGTACTGACACACCAATAAAATGAAAATGCACAATATGTAGTTAGAAACGTAGAAAGGATCATAAAATGCAACTCAAGTTGGACACAATTAAAAAACATTGTGGCAAAATATATGAGTCAATAAAAGACAAAGATGGAAATGTCAAAAAAATAGTGAGATGGAAAAATGAAAAGAGTGCATGCATCAATGTTACGCAACAGAGTATCATAATCATAAGAAACATCAATGGCACCTCATTGAGAAAAGAGGAATAATTAAAGCTCAATTTGAAAAGGTTGCTCAGTCTAATTTGCTTGACAAAAATATACAATTTTTAACTTTATATCACATTTTGAAAAAAGGAAGACCAATCTGTGATTTTTTAGATTACAAGACTTTATTTCAGTCAATTGGATTGCACAACATTCCACATTCACATTGGTATAATACCAGTGCTTGGGAGATGGCAAAATGTCTTGCAATGATTGAAAAAGAGGATTTGAAAGAAAAAGTAAAATAATAAGGTTCATATCACTATCCATTGATGAAGTAACAACGATTGACAACACACCATGGGTATGCATGCATGTATATACATTTCAAAATCATTAAAGGCAACCTTACCTTTTATCTGTACATAAAATGACTGAAAATTGTAATGTTGAAAACCTTTGCAAATTAGTTATTTTTAATTTGATGGATATTGCTTGGATGAGTTACCATGATATAGGTACTAAGTTGGTGTGTGTTAGTGAGGATGGTGCATCAATAATGCAGGGGAATAAAATAAGTTTATGTGTTCATCTACAAACATTAGTTGTTCCATATATGACTCCAATCCATTGCATGGCACATAGAATGAATCTTGCTTACAAAATTGTAAGCACATTCAAAAATATCATAAAAGTGGAGGAGCTCATCCGTGATTTGCACATGTACATGACATGTAGTGCAAAAAAGTTTTTTAATTTTCAGAAATTTGTATTTGGAGTGACTAATAGAAATTACCATTAAAAGATGTAGATACTAGATGGATTTCAATGTATGAGTCTGCATGCAGAATATTTGAAGAATATCAATCATCGGTTGGTTTTATGTTTAAGTATAGGATAGAAGTTGACAAGACAAAAGATTTATTGAACTGCTTGATAGATTTTAAAATTTTACTAACATTATGTGGTATTATGCACATGTTGAAGGAAATGCATTGTTTGATGAAACATACACAAGAGATATCAATATATATTGTGGAGTTCATAAGGTTGAGGAAATAGGTTTGTTTATCACTTGATATATTATACTACTTGAATGAAAGTTTTAAGGGACCAATATTTAAGAATTGAGAAACTTTAACAAATCTAAAGAACCCTCAAAATTATTTGAAATTCAATATTCATGATTATCTTTATATTTTTTTTAATAGAAATGAGATACCATTACACACTCTCCAAAGATGAACTAATGTAGTTAGATCAAAATTTGAAGAAGTACCTATAACAAGGGTTTTATATGATAATGTAATATGTGACATGCGAATGAAATTGAGAGACATTTCAAAAATCTTATCTACGGAAATTTGAGATCATTTTCAAATAGATGAGTTTTTTGAAGCCATGGGGGTGGTGAATCCTATATTTTGGAACAATGCAGATAGTCAAGAACAAACAAGTAATTTTTATCAAATACATGGGTACTCTCATCAAACATTTTAATAAGTGTGTAGAAATCAAGGAGAGGAAGTTAAGGGTATTTTTCAAAATAATTTATTGAAAAAATAGTCAATGTTTTTTGGACTTACAATGGTTGAATAATATCAGTTGTTAATTGAACCAACGGAAATGGGTTTTATTACTAGGGTATGGAAGAAACTATATTAGAGCAGTGTTCTACAAGAAAAAATCAATGAATATTTTTATTTATATGAATTGTATCAAACAATGATTTTGGGGTCCATGGAAGATAAAAGGGTATTCAGCGCATTATATTTTTTTAAATCAAGGCTTTGGAATAGATTGGATAAAAATCTTGAGACATATTTAAGGTTGTATGCTTTAGGTTATGAAGTAAATATATTTCTATATGATAGAGCAATTTCAATTTGGAGTACTCTAATTGAAATAATAGGTGTCATGAATATAACTACAAAAGAAGATAATGCAACTGTAAATGCCAGTGAGATAAGACATACAAATGTTAGCGATGAAGCATGGGTTACCAAATGGGTTGTTTGAGATACCTGAGTGTTAGTTTGTAACATTGTAATATGTATATGCAAACTATTGAACAATATTTATGAAATGCTTAATTGATTCAACTTGATTTAAGTTGTTTATGAAATGCTTAATTGATATGATCATATCTTCAATATTCTACAATAGTATTCTTTAGCCTTTTTTTACATTACAAGTTATAAAAAAATAGTACATATTCAGCATTCTATTTTTTATAATTTTTTGACATTTTGAATTAAATTTACATTGTTTAATCAAATAAAATGGTAAATAATATTTTAATATCTTTGAAACCAAATTTACTATAAATTAACCCAGTTAAACATTACAACAAATTGTTACACATCGTAGCCTAATACAAGTAAGGAATTAATAATTACAAAATATATTTTAATATTATAAAACATAAGTTTTCAATAATTGCAAAATGTAAACATAAAAAAAATTGAGGATTTTAGCTCAAACCTCAGTTTCTATTAATTAAACAACAACAATATGGAAAAAATTACAAAAGAACGCCAAACTTAAAGTCTCATAATTATTGTGGATCAATTTGTCCTTCCACTACTTGTTGGTTGGTACTAGTAGTGGTTGTGTTCTCTATGAGGATCAAGATCCCAAAATCTTGAAGATCTTTCACTGTAAAATGTATATTGGCAAGATTTTTTTATTCTTTTACAGCAACATCTCCCACTGAAAGCAATGATGGGTCCGCTTCAACTTTATTTTTAAATAAAAAATCAAGAT
Organism: Torreya grandis; assembly: GCA_037957365.1. Taxonomy (NCBI): domain Eukaryota; kingdom Viridiplantae; phylum Streptophyta; class Pinopsida; order Cupressales; family Taxaceae; genus Torreya; species Torreya grandis. Next base: position 283,056 of record JARHVA010000799.1, read on the forward strand.
CCAAGCCATTTTCTTGAATTATTTTCCTCAATGTATTATTTTGCAAAGAAATGGCCGCAAAAATATTTTTGTGCGCATTCTTCAGATGCATGTCAAGGACAACAACTTGGTTCTTCAGATTTATATATTTTGACTACAAATGATCAAAAAATATTTAATTAGTTAAATGTTTTAAAATAAATTTTAATTTAAAAAACTATAAAGAAACTTACCACAATTTTTTTCTGCATTCGTAAGATCCACTATGCTTTTATTTTTTGCCCATTTGTTATAATATACTTGGTCTTCTACATTCATGTTCTCAAGATTATTTAACATGATATCAAGAATATCATCACTAAATCTATTATTCACCACAGCACTTCATAAAACTGCTTGGTTGAATAAAACATCATTTTTTGTTGGTTGATGCTCCAATGTTGCATATAATTGTTTGCATTGACTGTGGTTGCAGAAATAGCCATTTATTTCCTAAATTAATACTTTTGTCTGATGCTCCCAAGTTTTCAATTCATCAAGATTTGAAAGAATAAAATCATTAACATGAGCTTTAGTAATTTTTTCGAATAAATTAAAAATGGGAAAAAAAAGTATGTTAGTCATATGTTTGGGGAATCTCTTACATAGGATTGCCTTTGGTGTCACTAGGTGGAGAATTGGGTGTATGAGGTCACTGTGAAGGCTTCGTGGGTTTAGATCCCTATATGAATCATGTGGGTTGAAAAAAATCATGGGCATGCCATTGTCAATGCCCAAATACTCTTCATATAAATCAATATCACAAAGAATTGTGGTCTTAATTGCACTAAGCAAACCACCAAGCAAAAAGCTTGGAAAATTCAATGTTGTGACCTAAACTATGCCACCATTATAAGTTGGGATTAACAAATGTTTCCCAATACTAGTAGTTATAGGGCCATGACGGGTGGTGGCGGTGGTGGGAATTTTTTTGTTGATAAGAATGACCTACAAATGGAAATTAAAATCACTAAAATGACCAATTAAAAAAATATAATAGAATATTAGCATTTTAAAAAAAATTAGATCTATTTAATGCACCTTGCTATTTTTGTTGTTGTGGATTTTGTTGTTGTTTTTGTTGTTGTTGTTGCTAGGAAAATCTCAAAGCTCTACTAGAGCCACCTAGTGTTTGCAATACAGATTGTGCGGGCTCTGCTATATATATAATAGAGTTAAAATATTACAATGATAAAAGAGTATTCAATCAAAGCTAAGCTAGTTTATGAAGCTATACTAGTAACATGAGTGTAGGTTTATGCTAGAGGTGTAATCGAATTTTGCATTCTTTTTCTTCTTATCAATTATTGCTTAAGTATCTGCAGAGTCAATTCTACATCCTCCTCCATGTTTGTTTCTGTTGTGGCCTCAGGAGGTTGACGTCCCTTGATTATTGTGTTTCTTTTGGCAAGTGTTTCATTTTATTTTTTCTTCAAGAAAAAGATATATTTTATTTAAAATTAACTAGATCAATATTATGTAATTATTTAAAATAAATATAGTACAAAGCTCAAACAGTCTCAAACAACAACTCCAACTAACCTCATGTGCTTCAAGGGAGAGTGCATTGATAAACATTGTGAGATTGAGAGCATAAATAACAGAGGATGCTTGCAAATCCAAAATTGCTTCATAGTATAATGCAATGATATAATTACAATAAGAAAATGGAGTATGTTCTTTGTGTAGAGAAAAGTTCAAATCATCTTTGATTCTATTGAACATAAAATGCACCAGTCCAATAGTTAAGTGCCTAGAGTAAGCAGAATATAAACTAGAGCCTAGAATGGAATATTCGATGGTCTACCCTGAAAAATAATAATTGCTTGGAAAATTTCAACCATTCCCATCAAAAAAGGATTTTTAACACATTCAATTCTTATCCCTCTTTTACTACATCATTGAGGATCTGTAAAAAAATTAACAAGTTAGAACTAATAATAGTAAAACTAGTCTAAATGAGCAATTATAAATTTTACAATACATAACATCCAACTATAGTGAGTAATGGGACTCCAAATACTTTTTGTCCTTGTCATTCAGCAAGGCATTTATGGTGACCAAGTCCCCATCCTTTTAAAGTAGACCTATTAGTCTCTGAATATCCTTAGGAGGGATTTCAAATGAAACATTCTAGGAGCCCAAGGTGATGTGAAATGTGGAAGAAGTAGTGTCAAAGTTTTGCAAGAGAACATTCAGAAAATGAATATCTTTCTCATACCAGGGCATGTAGATAATGTCATTGAACTTGCAAGGCTCCACCCAATCATTGTATGTGTATTATTACTATAGAGGCCTTTAGATGATGGTACACGTCAAATTTTGAAAAGTGAGTTTGGGGTTTCTAGTTACCTCTATGTCAACACCAAAAGAGGTCTGAGAAATGGAAGCCATGGATTAAAATAAGGTTTTATAAGTCAAGGAAAAGAGTGCAAAAATTTTAACCACAGAAGGAGAGCAAAAAATGGCAAAAAGTACAAAATGAGGTCCATTTGGCACATTTATAGGCATTTATCTTGATATGGGTGACTGCCCGTATGGTGTGGACACTCATTAGATATACCTGTGACATGGTTGAGTGGTCCACATCAGCATCAAGCATGCATGTGGGCACCCACCATCACCCTGTAGCCTACTTGAAGAATGCAGGTGACTATCCACACCACATCAATGCATGCCCACATTATACATGCATGCATCCATAATACATTGGAATTCATCTACCTCCCACTAGTGAATAACTATGGGAATGATGTGGATGAGCATCAGTACCCTTTAGGCAAACATTAGTGTGATGTAGACAATCACTCGCTCATTACAGATGATTCGATGCCCACCGACATAATTCTAGTGCTTATCAAAATCATGCAAGCATCCATCTGCATGATGTTGACATCCACCCACACCATGCTAGTGTTTGCTCAGGTTTCCCAAGAATTTATATGTAAGCTTTTAGCAATCACTCACACCATGTTGGTGTTCATCTAGTTTACATAGGCATTCATTTGTAGTCTTCTAGTGATCACCCATACCATGCCATTGGACATTTGTATGAAGTTGATGTGTGCTTGTGCCATGCTAACATCTATCTATATTGTACATGTGCTAATCTATATTATACCAGCATTTATCTATAGCATGTTGCATTCATCTAAAGCGTGTTAGGATTCATCAACATCACATCAGCATTCGTTTGCATATTTTTGTCGTTCATCAGTACTATATTTTTGTTTGCCTAGGTTTATTGGGAATTCATCCATGTTCGCAAGCCTTATGTGATTTTCCATGTGGAATCGCATGATTCACCTCTACAACAATATGCCTTTCAAACTGATTCACCACCATTATGAATCTAATTCACCTCAAAACCTCCATATATTTTTTTATATGGCCCAGTAAAATGAACCCTGCTTCCATCATAGGTAAGAACAATCAGACCCATCCCCATCCAACTCAGCCTAATCCTAGCCTCTATGATAGGAAATCAAAATCAAACTTTTTTGCCCACAAGTTATAGCCTTGATGATGACATCCCCTATCACACTAGGAAAGGAAACCCTATTCTGGCAACCATATCCAATACCAATTTATCCTTTGAGCCACATCAAAAACCACCATCCAATTATGTTTTGCCATCACAACACCAAAGACAATCATCTAATCCAAAGTCAAATGCTTCCATATCTAAACAAAGTTGTAAACAAAGATATTAAAATCCTCTCAATGAATCCTTGGAAGCCATCTTTTACCAACTAGCCACAACCAACCTAATTGTTTAGCCACTCACCAAGCCTTTTGATCCAAATAGACCTAAAATATCTTGGTTTAGAGAAGGCCAATACTGTCAGTACGAAAAAATTCGATGGTAATATACTAATATATGTTTCACATTCACAAATTACATCCAATATCTCATTGATTATGGTGACATTAAAATCAAGATCAAATCAAATGAATCCATGTCCAAGAGTGAGCAGGAGGGGATATGGAAAGATTTCTTTCAAGATCATGATGAAACTCTCTCATTTCCAAAAATATCAAGGCAATAAATCCATCTTCAATAGTGAACCCATCTTTGACAAGGCTTGTTATGATGATCCCCAATAGGATTATTCACCTACCTTCAAGATCCTATTTTCGATGAGCCTAATCCACCTATCATTGATGAGTCCCCCTTTGATGAACCCATCTTTGAAGAACCCATTGTTGATCAACAATCCACCTTTTATCCATCATACAAAATCCCCCATTTCTGGGAGTCCCTTCATCCTAAAGCCTCCATCACCAAGTGAAAATTGAGGAAGGTAGTTGTGGACAAAACTATCTAATAAGGCCTCCTTGTAGTGATAATCTAAACATCATCACCACATCAACATTGGCCATATCATGAATAATATTAGAATTAGAGTCAACATCTTCATCAATATCAACATCAATATAACATCGATGTTCAAATCAATAACAAATTTAATTTTAGAATTTTCTTTAGTGTTTACATTAGAATTAGGAGCATATGAAATCAACTACGTACCTCCTATATATTAGTAAAATAATAATAGTGAACCTTTTTTAATTCTTAAGGAAGTTTTTGGTGGCATTGAAATAATTCCTCATAGTAGCCTCTACGAGGATCATGTATCCCTCAATTCTTTCACCACTAATCCATTCATCGACAACACCAATCCTTTCATTCATCTTGACAATCAATCTCTTGAAATCGTAGATTAGCATTGATGAAATCACACACCATTAGACTCCTTACATAGTGACACTTCGATTGCAAAATCTATGGGGATCTAAGATAATATCCAATTAGAAAATCATAGTAGTGGACTCAAAATCCAATTCAATCAAGCAATATCTCTTAAAGAATCATAAGTGTCCCTTCATCAAGGCAAATCAATTACTCAGACAAATCAAAATTTAGTGTACCCTAGCGAAAACCTCCTTAAAGCATTATGGAAAAATCAAAGTAAATCAAATAATGAGGAAAGTCAAAAAGAAAAGTCCCCTGGTGAAAAACTCTTTGAGGCACTAGTGGACAATCCATATCAAAATAATCATCAACAAAATAAAAAAACTAAGTCCCTTAGTGAAAACCTCTTTGAATAACTAGTGGACAATCAAAATCAGATAAATCCAACAAACCAAGAAGAGTCTTTTGGTCAAAACGTATTTTATGTGCCAATAGATGAACAAATAAGCTCTACACCATTTGATCAAAAGATAATCAATATCATGGCAACCAATAATCCTCAAAACATTCAGATCATAGAACAAAAGAGTATCAAGGTATTTCACCCCACAATATATGAAATCATGTCATGAAAAGCATAATTAAAGCCTCAAAAATTAACGATGATGTATGTGACTATGAGTCTTAATTTCTGATCCCCTGATAGTTATACATCCCATCACAATCCTATCATCCCATCAAATCCTATACACTACCATCAAATCTAATCCTTACCATACATCACCCTCTCAAGTGGCATTATCTCTCATAGGGGCTATAATTATAGCATTGTTAAGATGTTTGAAGGATGTTGAATCAACAATCAAAAAATATCACAGCAACATCGATGGAGCCCACATCAATAACATGATCGTAGTGGAAAAACTATCCACAACAAGCATCAGTTGAAGATCAAAGGCATCAACATCATGTGCATCTCATATGCCTCCAATAAATCAAGATGACATCAAGCCATAAATAAATCAAATTAAAAAAATCAATCGTCCACAACCAATTTTCTAAAGCCTTGGGAATGTACCTTGATGAAAACTAGTTTCTAGCATCATGTATAATAATTCATTTTTCATAAGTACCTTGATACTTTGGGTCAAAATCCACTTCATCCCTCCATTAATATCCTAATATCTCTTTTCAATCCCATTTGCATCAAAATCCCTATCCTACAACCATCCATATCCATCCTAAACATCATGTGGCATCCTATTTACCATCCTATTGTCTCCATTTCTTCCCGTCTTGACCTTGTTAAAGAAGTGGAAGAAGTTTTAATCTTATTCTAGAAACATCTTGGCACATCCTTCTAGTAACTCTTTGATGACTAGACATTTATTTCCCATGTGACACAGTCCTTAGAGATCCCTAAGACACTCCTCATTGGCCCTCATCCCCTTTGTACATTGTCTAGAATCCTTTCATTGTACCATCCATTACCATTCCCCATCTTGGCTGGTAGGTTCAGGTTTTCCCTTTGTTAGTGACCTCTGTTGTACATATAAAAACTTGAAAATTACCAAAAATCCAAAAAAAATCATTAAATCCAAAACACGAAAACATCACATTCATCTTGTCCCACATCCTAAGCAAAATACATATCTATATCTAAATCCACATCCTTATCTAATAAATCATTGCAACTATCTTATCCACTCATCTATCAAATCTAACCTCACAACATATATCATTGCTTGGGCCCAAAATAAAATAAGGCATATTAAATTGTGAATTGATCACCCATCCCACAGATTTTCAACATGACAACACACAAGACACATATCACATAAAAATCGGTATAACATTTAATTTGTATGTGAATACTTGTGGGTTCATTTTAATTGTGTTGTTTTTTATATATCTTTGTCTAATCATCTATGTTTATTTGCTTATCTACATCTGTGCATCTAAATGTCTTTGATTATATATTTTGTGAATATCTTTGCACATCATTTATCTTATCAATCCTAGCCACTCTACTATATAATTTGGCGCCACCCACTATTTTATGTAATTGTTGAAATAAAATAAAGACAATTCCAAAAGTCCAAAAGAAAATTAAGGACATTAATATTTGTTAAAATGTTTTAATTAGTGTAATAATACTTTCAAGAACAACATGAATGCTTGAAACAAGAACATTCTTACTTTTAAATGTTTTGTAATATTTATAGTGAGATAGAAAGTATCCAAATCAAAATAGTCTCATTATATAAAGTCAATGAAAATTTTCATTTTTTTTATTGAACATACCGATATATCAATTAATAAAAAAATATAAATAGAATACAAATATGGTTATAATAAAAGGTGGTTGGCTGGTATTTACGGCCTAAAGTCTAGGTTGACAAAGACACGATAATGTCATAGAGTGCTAAAAAAATATGTCGGCTAAACATGACCAAAAAACTAGAATATCAAAATATCATATCAACACACTAAAACAAGTATGAACATCATACACAAGTAGCATCATTAGAAGGAGGTGGTAGCGAATTATCCTTGAGAGGAAGAGCTACCTAGTAAGAATGTTCATATGAGGGAAGATATAAAGTAACCCACACATCTTGAGTATTCTCTATAGGAGCTAAAGGTACCATACTGACCCATCCATAAGGTAGAGACATCATACCACCCATCTAATCACCATATTACATCACTAAGAATAAACAAGACATCCCAATAGAAATTTTTTCATGTGGCTTAGGACTCCAACCCCCTGCTGAAAAGGAGGGGGGGAGAAGCAATAGCATGAGCTGATCCATTTGCATTTGGGTGCTAGTGTAAGAAACCCTTGAAATATAAAATAAATGGGAACCTTTCTCATAGTAAATGGTGTGCTCCCCTAATGGTTGAGGAACACCTAAAGATGTTGAAACTTAAAGACAACATTTTTTATTTTTGCCTAGATCTAGAAACAAGAAGAAAAGATGATACTTTATCGGTAACTAAAAATTGGTGCCAAGGAGTCTCATCAATGAAAATGGAAAGATTCCTAGATTTTTAAAGCCGAAAAAATAATATCGTTGCGAAAAATCCACAAAAATGATATATATGTTGACCACTAAGAACAATCCCCAAACAAATCCATCTTCCAATTGGTTGGCTCTGCATAGAAAGCTTGAAATAAATTATGAATCCATTGCCAAGATTTACGATCATAATGACAAGTCCATAAAAAGTGTTTAAACATATTGATTCTAGAATACGTAGGGATCTTGGGATTAGAAGCCCCAATGTGTTTACTTATTTGCCCTAGTGGAAAACTATAATAGACAAGATAATAAATAAATTGACTAATCTTGGACTCAAGTTTATAATTCCATGTTTGGTTGAGGTGGGCACCCACATTCGAGGAGAGGATTTCAAATTACATTGTTTGTTTAACTTGCCAAAAGTTGAGGTGAAATAGCTCACAATTTAATAAAGCAATCCCTAAGATTTTTTCTTAAAAAGAGTATCATATTTCCACCATGCAACCAGTGGTTGTAGACAAATTTAATGCATCATAAAATTTGGCATGACCTCTTGAAAGCATAAAATGGAAGGCATATCAAAATCTAAAATATTCTCCTTCCTTCGTAGGATAAGCTAAACATTCCAATCTATAGAAGAATCAAGATCTCTAATAATGAAAATTCATTTTTTATAAAGTTGAAGGGTTTTGATTCCAGGAGTTTTAGTAAACATGATGGAACTACTAGACATGATAGGAGACCACCATAAATTGTGGTCATTAAAAGAAAGTTCATATCTAAACTCGTCTCCAATCCAATTGAGGTATGGCATGATAACTTCAAAATCTTTCCAACTACATTTTTCCATAAAAGACCCCTCAATTTCGACTAGAATAGAGGCGATAAGCTTTGTAAGAAACCTTATTTTTATATAGCAAGTCTTTCGACAAGGAGAAACTATGGAATTGCAATGCCTCAACCAAATTTTCCATTCTTCAGAACCTTCAATAGCATGGACAACCCATTTAGCACACAAATTGACACTTTGCCTATATATCAATAATGCCCATGCCACCCTTATCTTGAGGGAGGCAACAAACATCTCATGCCACTATGTAAAGACCTATAGTTTACTTAGCATTAGCCCAAAGAAAATATCCAAGCAATTTAGCTAAATGATCATAATATTATTTTGACGCATCCAAACATAAATAATAGTAAGCAAGGGTGACAACAAAGATTTTGGTGTAAACGTGACACTTGCATGCTAAAGACAAAGGTTTTATGATCCAATAGACAATTTAATTTTTTATCCTTTCAAGCAAATACTATCACAGCTCAATGGTGTTTCTATCAAAGGCAAAAGAAATGCCTAAACTTTTGAATCTCTCCCCTCTTCAAATACATTTAGTTTGGAAGTCCTTAAGTGAATCCAGAAAAGGCATCATGCTTTGCCTAAAACATTAAGTTTTGGCCAAGTACAGATTATACCCTGAAGCTTTGTAATAAATATCAAGACAATGCAGTGTTTTTTTGAAAGAAACCTCATTATTTGCAAGTATTAGGAAAGAGAAATCGATAAAGTAGCCATTGATGAGTTGAGTAATCCTATTGGGAACCACAATTTCTTTAATAAACCATTGTTCAACTTTGTGGAAAAGAAGGTAGCCAAATGCTTCGGTTACCATAACATAGAGAATTTGAGCAAGAGGGAAACCTTGATGGATAGAGAAAAAGAGGCCAAAGCTTTTACACCAGTGGCCATTGATGGTTAGACAAGTTGAGGCATAAAAAAAGAGAGTCTACACAACTAAGATAAATAATTTGCCAAACCCTAAATATTTTAACAATGCAAGGATGAAGGACCATTCAATACGCTCATAAGATTTTTCAAAACCCAGTTTCAGAAATATACCCTGTTGCTAAGAGGCATGAGCCCATTCCATATCTTTCAAAACTTCAATAACATTATGAAGGATATAGAAAATTTTGATAAAAACATGTTTGCCTTAGTCTAATCATTACAAGAAGGATGTGACGAAGGCGAACCATCAAGGGTTTGGATATAATATTGTAAGAGACATTAAGTCATGGGCCTGCAACTGATAATAAGCTTTGGATCTCCTACTTTAGGGATGAATTTAATGTTATCTTTGTTTATTAGTGTATTTATGGATTCATTGCATAATGCTTCACAGTAAATTTGAAGCAAGCCCAAACTAACAAAGTGTTATCTAGCCTTGTAGAGTTCACAAGAAAAACCATCCACTCCTGGCACCTTGTCATTGGCCATATTCTGCAGAGTCATATAAAACTCATAAAGAATGAGTGAGGCATCCCACAATTTTTGAGTTAAATGGTTTAATTTCCAATTAACCACATCCTAGCATTTTTGCAAAGCTTGATCTTTCTTTGTTGTGTTTTCATGAACTTGAAACACCAATTTATATTGACTTATGAAAGCCAAAAAAAATTTAAGAAAATTGGTGAGGTTATTGTATATAATTTGAATAACTTTAATTTGTTATTTTAATTACTTTACTCCTTTTTATTTTATTTTTTAATACTTTACTTTAAAATGCTGAACTTTTAAAATTTCCTGACATAAAATTTAAAATGACGCTCAAGATTTGATCATTGCACCCAAACCATGGATCATATGATATATGAGAAATAGCAAACAAGCCATCATTCCACATTTTAAACTCATAAATTCCATGAATCGCCTTCTGTACAAAATGGAACTTGATTTTGATTGCACACAAAAATCTTCCTCTTTTTAGTCCATGGCGTACATAGATTCTAAGTACGAATATTTTGGGATTACCTTTCAGAGTATAAAGCTTTACTATGTGAAGCTTTCGCCTCCATAACTTACACGTTTAAGGTTTTTGAGCTTTCACCTCCATAAGGTGGGGAGTAAAATAGAAAGCTTTCATTTTTAATCTTGATTTATATTATTGAAAAAAATGTTGGGTAAAATATGTTAATCTTTCCCTTTTTTTAATTGAAGGGAGAAAAATACTCTTAAGAAAAAATTGTGCAATGTTTTTTTTTCAGTTATTATTATATCTTTTTTCTCGTCCATTTTATTAATAATCGAAAAAATAATTTAATAAAATTTATAATAGCTAAAAGTTGTAGTTTTATCAATTACATTAATTATTTTGTTTTCTCTATTTTTTTTTTCTCCAAATTATAGTCTTCTATATACTTATGGAAGGTGTATTATCCAAAATTTATAAGGAAGTAAAACAAAATAAAAATACTTTGATAACCAAAATGACTGTCAAATTTAAAACTCCATTCTAATGATATGTGTCGATAAAATGAGCTTTAAAACCATCTCCTCCCTACAATTTTACCACAAAAATACGTGTTTTTAACTAATTTCTATACAAATGCTCCTAGAGGGATAAATTACATTCACAATTCTTTTCTTATTAAAATATGTTTATGGTGGGTATAGGTTGAGTGGGTCACCTTACCTTATCATGATTACTAAAAATATATAAATAAAGTAATGACTTGCTAAGAAAATCATCTTGAAATGACTTAAATATGTACGAGTAAAATATCTTTATAAAAGAATAACCTAATCTACTCATTACAAACTTATTTTTAAAATATGCCATAAAGAAAAATATTATAATGAAAACTAGTCCTTGTGAACATGGTGGAGTGGTAAGTTGTAGTGCTTATTCTAGAGACGATGGTTCCAATCTCGATTGCTCATAGTGTATAATTGGCACCATCCATTATTCCAAAAGAAAATTGTGGATAGTTATGTTTGTTAAAAGGTTTTAATTAGTGTAATAATACTTTCAATAACTACATGAATGCTTGAAATAAGAACATCCTTACTTATCCAAATAAAAATAGTATCATTATAAAAAGTTAGAGAAATTTTTCATTTTTTAAATTCGAACACATTGTTATATCTATTAATAATAAGAATATAAATAGATTACAAATATGGTTACAATAAAAGGTGGTCGATTGGTATTTGTGGTTTGAAGTCTATGTTGACAAAACCATGACAATGTCACAAAGTGTTAACAAAAAATATTGGCTATACACGACCAAACAACTATAATATCAAAACATCATAATAACACTCTAAAAAAAGTGTGAACATCATACAAAAGTAACAACATTGACAGGAGATCATGGCAGATCATCCTTGGGAGGAAGAGTCAACTAAGAAGAAGGCTCTCCTGAGGGAGGATCTAGAGCAACCCACACATATTGAGAATTATTTGGAGCAGCCAAAGGCATGGTAATGTCCCATCCAGGAGGTAGAGGCATCATAACACCCATCTGATCACCACCTTACACTAGTAAGGATCAATGAGAAGACCCAATAAAGACTTTTATGTGTGGTTGAGGAATCCAACCACCTGTTACAAAGGAGGGAAGGAAAATTAATAGTGTGAGTAGATCTACCACCATCTAGGTGCCAATGTAGAAGACACTTGTAGTTGAAAATACAGAGGAACCTTGCTCATGGTAAATGATGCACTCCCCTAATTATTGAATAACTCTTGAAGATGTTTAAACTCAAGTGAAACATTTGTTGCATGTGTCTGGATCTACAAACAAGCAAAAGATATAAAAAAACTTTATCACTAACTAAAAAATTGATGTGAAAGAGCCTTATTATTGAAACTGGAAAGATTCATAGATTTCTAAACATGGAAAAAAATATATCTCTTTGAAAAAATACACATAAATGTTATATATGTTGGCCACTAACAACAATCCCCAAACAAGCCTATCCTCTAGTTGATTGGCTCTCATTAGAAAGGTTTAAATAAATTATGAATCCATTGTGAAGCTTTGCAAGCATTAGGACAAATCCATAATAAGTGTTTTAACATCTCAGGTCTACAACACATATGACACTCAAGATTAGAAACCCCAATGTGTTTGATTATTAGTAGACAAGATACTAAATAAAATGAGTGATCCTGGGCTCGAGCTTAGAATTAGATATCCTATTGTGGCATGAAATCGACCTTTGAGGAGAGGAGTTCAAAATCCACTAATTGTTTAGCTTTCCAATAGTAGAGGTGAAATGGTTCACAATCTGATAAATCAATCCCAAAGAGTAAAAATTAAAATTAGTATCATGATTCCATTGCATGTATTTCCACTAAGCAACTGGTGGTTTAGACCAATTTTATGCATCATAAAATCTTGTATGAACTCGTGAATGCATGTAATGGAAGGCATATCAAAAGCTAAAACATTGTACTTCCTCTAAGGATTAGGTAAAGTATTCCCATCTATGGAAGAAATAAGATCTCTAATAATGTAAATTCATTTTTCTAAAGTCAAAGGGCTTTGATCCCTAGAGTTTTAGCAAGTGGGATGGAACCACTAAATGTGATAGGGGACCACCATAAGTTGTGGTCATTAAAAGAAAGACCATATCTAAATTAATCTCCAACCCACTTGAGGTATGGCTTGATAACTTCAAAATATTTCCAACTACTTTTTGCCATAAAAGACCTTTTCCTTTTGAGTAGAACAAAGGTGATGAGCTTAGTAAGAAACCCTATTTTTTTCTAACAAGTCTTTCCACAAGGAGAACCTTTAGAGATGCAATGCCTCAACAAGATTTTCCATGCTTTAGTACCTTAAATAGGACAGACGATCCATTTAACACACAAATTGACACTTTTCTAGTAGATATCAATGATGCCCATGCCACCCTTATATTGAGGGATGCAACAAACATCTCATGCCACTATGTGAAAAGCTCTAGTTTTCTTAGTATTAGCAAAAAAGAAAATCTCTAAGAAGTTTAGCTAATGTAACGTGAGAAGCTTTTGAGGGAACTCAACATAAATAATAGTAAGCATGGGTGGAAACAAGGATCTTGGATCAAATTTGACACTTTCCTACCAATGAAAAAGGCTTTGTGATCCAATAGAAAATCTTATTTTCAACCCTCTCCAACACATACTATCACAACTCAAATGGGGTGTTATCAAAGGTAAAAGGAATGCCTAAATTTTTGAATATCTCCACTCTTCAAATCCATTTCCATCAAAATTCCTTGAGACAATCCTAAAAAGGAATTATGCTCTACTTAAAGCATTGAGTTTTGGTCGACTACATATTAGATCTTAAAGTTTTGCAAGAAATATCAAGACAAGGCAACGCTTCTTTGGAAGAAGCCTCATGCTGCAAGTTGAAGTATAGATAAATCTACAAATTAGTTATTGGTGAGGTGAGTAGTCCTATCGGGATCCATAATTCCTCTAATAATCTATTTTTCAACTTTGTGGGCAAGAAGGTAAACCAAAGCTTCAATCACCATAACATAAAGAGTTGAAGCTAGAGGTAATCCTTGTTGGATAGATCAAAAGAAGTCAAAACTTTTACACTTGTGGCCATTGATGGTTGGACAAGCCAAGGCATCATATCAAAATGTTTACACAACCAAGATAAATAATTCAACAAACCCTAAAGCCTTTAACATGGTGAGGATTAAGGGATACTCAATGTGGTCATAGGCTTTTTTGAAATCAAGTCTCAGAAATGTAGTTTGTTGCCTAGAGGTATGGGCCCATTCCATACCTTTCATGACTGCAATAACATTATGAAGGATATAGTGAATTTTGATGAAAACATGTTTGGTCTGGTCTAATAATTACATGAAGGATGTGATGAAGGTGGAGCATCAAGGCTTTAACTATAATTTTGTAAGAGACATTGAGTAAAGTGATAGGCCTCTAGTGGGTAATAAGCTATGGATCTCTTGGTTTAGGGATGAATTTAATGTTGTCTTTGTTTATTAGTGTTTCTAAGGATTCATTTCATAATGTTTCACAGTAAACCTAAAGCAAGTATGGACTGGTAAATTTCTATCTGGCCTTGTAGAATTTCCAACAAAAACCATCCACTCTCGGTGCCTTATCATTGGCCATGTTTTGCACTATCACATAAATCTCATCAAAAATGAATAGGGCGTCACACAAATTTTGGGTCAAAGGGCTTAATTTACAATGAACCACATCTAAACATTCCTACACAACATGAGCTTTCTCTATTGTATCTTCTTGGACTTGAAACACCAATTTATCTAGTTGTCTAAAAAAGCCAACAAAATTTTAGGGAAATTGGTGAGAATGCTATGTGCAATTTAAATTACTTTAATTTTTTATTTTACTTACATTAGCAATTTATTTTAAATATTATTATTATTTTTATAATACTTTTTTTGGAAAGATCAAACTTTTAAAAAGGATTTACATAAAATTTAAAGTCACCTTGAAAATTTAATCATTACTTCCAAACCATGAATCACATTATATATGAGAAATGGCAAACATGGCATCATGCAACGTATGAAACTCATAAATTTCAATGGATCACCTTTTATATAAATGGGAACTTTGATTGATAATCATATGATGCACACAAAAACCTTCCTCTTTTTAATCCATGGCATATATAGGGTATCATTCCCACTTACCTATTCACATAATTATTTATAATGGAAAGTAAAAATATTTTGGGATTACCTTTCAAACTAAAAAGTTTTTTAGTATGTGAAGCTTTCACCTCCATAACTTATACCTTTAAAGATGTGGAGCTTTCACCTCCAAGAGGTGGGTAGAAAAATAGAAAGCTTTCACTTTTATTTCTAAAAATAATTTATATTATTTATATTATTAAAAAAGAAGTGGGGGTAAAAAAATTGTGAATTATTAGAGAGGTAAACTAATATAAAATTATTTTTTATAGTTATAATGTCTATCAAATTTAAAATTAGTATTAGATATTTGATATAGAGAGTTAATCTATTAAGGTCAAGATCATGTCCTAGGTGATTTTGATGGTAGGGATGACCTTTACTCGCAACTGCATAGCCAAAGATACTCATTGATTTAGATATATTTATTTCTAAAATATGGACAAAGATGTTGACATTCTACCTCACCACAATTTTGTCATAGGGATGTAAATGTTGCATTCTTTTCCTTGTTAAATGTGTGATATTGGTTTTATTTATTGTTAATCAGCTCATATGGAGTACAAAAGAGCAATAAGAGAAAGAACATCTACAAGTGTAAAGGTGTTGGGATGGTTTTTAGGGCTATTCATATTTTATGTGTTATATGGAGTACAAAAGAGCAATAAGAGAAAGAACATCTACAAGTGTAAAGGTGTTGGGATGGTTTTTAGGGCTTTTCATATTTTATGTGTTTTTCATCTTATGGTGGGAGAAAAATCATGGCCTCAAAATACACACACATTGTAGTCATGCAACACGAATAAAAACAATGTCAATGTGTCAATGACACTCTAAGAAGAAGACCATAATGCTAGAACTGGTTTACAAAAGGAAGTGGTCAAAGGAGTTGAGCAGTGTAATTTTTTCATAGGAAAATGGGTGTATGATGAATAATATGTATTATATGTGCATGGGTCCTACCCTTTTGTCAGCAATGACTTTAACTACCACAAGAATGATAAAGTAGATTCCAATTACGAAAGGTGGAGATGGTAACCCCACAATTGTGATCTTCCCTGATAGGAAAATGCCATGTTTGAGGAGAGGATTTCAAAATCCACTGATTGTTTAACTTGCCAAGAGTCGAGGTGAAATGGCTCACAAGCTGATAAATCAATCCCAAAGAGTAATAATTAAAAGTAGTATCATGATTCCACTCCCAATATTTCCACCAGTTAACCGGTGGTTTAGACTAATTTTATGAATCATAAAAACTTGTATGAGCTCTTGAATACACATAATGGAAGGCATTTCAAAAGCTAAAATATTGTACTTCCTCTTCAGAGTAGGCAAAGTATTCCCATCTATGGAAGAAACAAGATCTCTAATAGTGGAAATTCCTTTTTAAAGCCAAAGGGCTTTGATTCCTAGAGTTTTAGCAAGCGGGATGGAACCACTAGACATGATAGGGGAGCACCATAAATTGTGGTCATTAAAAGAAAGACCATGTCTAAACTAATATTCAACGCCTTGAGATATGGCTTAATAACTTCAAAATCTTTCAAACTGCTTTTTGCCACAAAAGACCCTTTACTTTTGACTAGAACAAAGGTGATGAGCTTAGTAAGAAACCCTATTTTTTTCTAACAAGTCTTTCCACAAGGAAAACCTATGGAGATGTAATGCCTCAACAATATTTTCCATGCTTCAAAACCTTCAATAACACAAAAAACCCATTTAGAATGCAGATCAACATTTTTCCTATAGATATCAATGATGATATGCCACCCTTACATTGAGGGATGCAACAAATATTTCATGCCACTATGTAAAAACCTCTAGTTTGCTTAGCATTAGCCCAAATAATATCTCTAAGAAATTTAGCAAATGTATCATAAGAAGCTTTTGAGGGAGCTCGACATAGAGAATAGTAAGCATGGGTGGCAACAAGGATTTTGGTGCAAATTTGACACTTTCCTGCCAATGATAAAGGCTTTACAACCTAAAGCATTGAGTTTTGGTCCATTATATATTAGACCCTAAGCTTTGCAAAAACTATCAAGATAATGCAACTCTTCTTTGAAAGAGCCTCATTCTCTACAAGTTTAAGGAAAATGAAATCTGCAAAGTAGTCATTTATGAGTTGAGTAGTCCTATCAGAGACCATAATTCCTCTAATAATCCATTTTTCAACTATGTGGAAAAGAAAGTAGACCAATGCTTCATTCACCATAACATAAAGAGTTGGAGCTAGAGGGAAACCATGTTAGATAGATCAGAAGAAGTCAAAGCTTTTACACTTGTGGCCATTGATGTTTAGACAAGCCAAGGCATTAGATAAAAAAGTTTGCACAACCAAGATAAATAATTCACCAAACCCTAAAGCCTTTAACATGGCAAATATGAAGGGACATTCAACGTGTTCATAGGCTTTTTTGAATTCAAGTTTCAGCAATATAGTTTTTTGCCTAGAGGCATGGGCCCATACCATACCTTTCGAGATTGCAATAATATTATGAAGGATATAGTGAATTTTGATAAAAGCATGTTTGGTCTAGTCTAATAATTGCAGGAAGGATGTGACGAAGGTGGAGCGTCAAGGCTTTAGCTATAATCTTGTAAGAGACATTGAGTAAAGTGATGACCCTCCAACGGGTAATAAGGTATGGATCTCTTTGTTTATGGATGAATTTAATGTTGTCTTTGTTTATTAGTGTCTTTAAGGATTCATTGCATAATGTTTCACAATAAACCTAAAGCAATTATAGACTAACAAACTTCTATCGGGGCTTATAGAATTTACAAGGGAAACCATCGACTCCTAGTGCCTTGTCATTGGCCATGTTCTGCACTACCACATAAAACTCATCAAAAATGAACAGGTCATCACACAACTTTTGAGTCAAAGGGCTTAATTTGCAACGAATCACATCTAAGCATTCCTGCACAATGTGAGCTTGCTCTATTGTATCTTCTTGGACTTGAAACACCAATTTATAAATATCCAAAAATGTTGAAAATTTTTCAAAAAAATTGATGAAAATGATGTGTACAATTTAAATAACATTAATTTGGTCTCTTACTTACATTACTGATTTATTTTAAATATTATTATTATTTTTATAATACTTTATTTGGAAAGGTTGAACTTTTTAAAAAGGCTTGAACATAAAATTTAAAGTCGCCTTGAAAATTTGATCACACAATATATGAGAAATGGCAAACAGCATAACGCAACGTATGAAACCCATAAATTTCATGGATCACTTTCCATATAAATGAGAACATATGATACACACAAGAACCTTCCTCTTTTTAGTCCATGGCGTACATAGGTTACCAGTCTCACCTACCTATTCACATAATTATTTACAACCGAAAGTACCAATATTTTGGGATTACCTTTCAAATTAAAAAGCATTCACTGAGTTAGATGTATCGATTCCATATAATGTAATGCCTTCAGACACATCTAAGAAATTAACACAAACCGCTGCCTCACCACAATTCTGCCATAAGGATACAGATGCACTGCATTTTTTTCCTTGTTAAATGTGTGATATCAGTTGCAGTTGTTGTTAAGCAGCTGGCATGGAGCACAAGAGAGCAACAGGAGAAAGCGCCTCTGCAAGTGTAAGGGTGTTGGGATGGTTTGCTGGCGTTTTCATACTTTCTGCGCTGTTCATGTTATGGGTGGGAGAACAATCATGGCCTCAAAATACACACACATTGCAGCCATGCAACACCAATAACAACAATGCTGTCAATGTTTCAATGGCACTCCAAGAAGAGGACCATAATGCTGGAACTGTTTTGCAAAAGGAAGTTGAGCAGTGTAATCTGTTCAGAGGCAAATGGGTGTATGATGAATCGTATGTATTATATGCAGATAGGTCCTGCCCTTTTGTCAGCAATGATTTTAACTGCCGCAAGAATGGCAGAGTAGATTCCAATTACGAGAGGTGGAGATGGCAACCGCACGATTGCGAGCTTCCCCGGTATGTAAATGCCACGGTTGTCACTGTAACATGTTACCAATGCATTCTTATGACTGTGTTTTTGTGGTCTGCAGATTTAATGCCTCCTTAATGTTGGAAACATTGAGAGGCAAGAGACTAGTGTATGTGGGAGACTCCATAAACCGCAACCAATGGGAATCCATGATCTGCCTTTTGAGGGCGGTGGTGCCACACGATGGAGGCAACATGAAAGTCAAAGATAATGGCGAATTGCTCCAATATTTTATACAGGTGTTGTTGTTAGAGGGATTCCATGCTCTGTCTTTTTTTTTCATTATTTGAAAACAAAAAATCAGACTGATGTTAGGCATTGTTTACAGGGTTACAATTCTTCTATAGAATTTTCATGGGCTCCTTTTCTGATAGAGCAGAATCAAAACAATGGTAAAAAAACATTGAGGATTGATATCATTGCTCAACAATCGCAGCAGTGGAGAAATGCAGACATTTTGGTTTTCAACAGCTGGCACTGGTGGACACACAAAGGGTATGTAAACCTAAAAGTGATTTCAAATTATTTAAAGGGATAGTAGAGGTTAGGTTGAGTCCTAGTTTGTCTATAAGAGGGTATGATATGAACTTCAAATACAGAAATGTGATTTAAGGCGAATCTTGGAGTAATTCATTTTCCAAACTATATAGATAGATAATACTTTTATAGAAATAATATTATCAATTGTGAATATTGTAATGAGTTTTGGAGTAATTTACATTTCAAATTATATAGATAGATATTATCTTCATGGTAATAACAGTATCCATTGTGAATATTGAAAGGTGTCATATTATTTGTAAATTTTAATAGGTTCAAGAAAAATTTAAGAATTTTTATATTTATATTATATAATGATGGTTACTTTTTTTAGATTGGATTATTTTGAGGAAGGAGGACAAGTTGTCTCATACATGGAAAAGGTTGCTGCTTTTGACAAGGCACTCAGAACATGGATGAAATGGATACAAACCAACATTAATCCTAATAAAACCAAAGTTTATTTTCGAAGCTACTCACCTCTGCACTTCAAGTAACTCTCATCCTACCATAGGATATGAAAAGTTCATATGTTTTTGTTTTTCAAATTTCTATTTTAGGTTTCAGGTTGTTTAATTTGAGTATTGAAATTGATGATGCAGTGGAAAGTTGTGGGGAAAGAAGGTCGGTGGAGGATGCTTCAATGAAACAGAGCCCATTGATAAAATGGTGCAAGAAGCAAAAGAATTTCACAGTGAAAGGAGGAGATTAGAAATAGTGGAGAAGGTGATGGGAGAGAGCAAGATTGTGCAGTCGTTGAATATAACAGGGTTGTCAATGTACAGGAAAGATGCTCATGCTTCTGTGTATACCAGTAAGTATATGAACATGACAAACAAAAATGATTATCACTATGCAGATTGCAGTCATTGGTGTCTTCCTGGTCTTCCAGATGTGTGGAACAACCTCCTCTATGCCCTTCTTATATAAATTATTTGTTCATAATATTTTTTAAGCCTCTTGTTTAGTGGTAGATTAAGAGGAGTCTACCTTGTTAGCATACGTTCTAGTTTCAAGGCTGTATGCAAGTTACATTTAACTGAAAATGACAACAAACCTTGGGTTATGAGTAAGCTTTTGCAGAAAAGTCCCATTTAATGAAAATATTTATTTGTAATTAATAATTATTTGTTATTAAAAGGGATGTAATGTAATTAATGTTGGATGGTAAAGTGTATTATTAAGATTATCAAGTTATAAATCTTAAAAATTAATTTAAAGAAATGATGCTCTTCAATCTTCAACATTAAGATTATAAATTTAATATATATGTTTTTTATTTTATTTTCATTTTATAGTTTATTTTTACATTTAGTACACATAATTTTGAAAGAATATATATTATATAATTTTTAAAAACATTTTCATTATGTTTTATTGTAAAAATATATAAATACCATAATATTAGAAGAGTTTATTGGTGACCTTTATCAGAAAGGACGAGTGTAAGGGGAGAATTGGCTATGGTTACAAGATTGATGGTGTTTAGGAGCTGGAGATGGCCTCCCTAATGATCAAATAGTTGACTTTAATGACAACTTTCTTTATTTAAACTTGAATCTGCATGCAGGCCAAAGATAATACAAATACTTTCTCGTTAATAGAGAAATGACAAGATCATGCTTTCCCTGAAGCATTGAGTTTTGGCCAAGTGCAGATTAGACCCCAAAGCTTTGCAATAAATATCAAGACAATGCAGTGCTTTTTTGAAAGAAGCCTCATTATTTGCAAGTGTCAGGAAAGAGAAATCGACAAAGTAGCTATTGATGAGTTGAGTAATCCTATTGGGAACCACAATTCCTTTAATAAACCATTGTTCAGCGTTGTGGGAAAGAAGGTAGCCAAATGCTTCAGTTACCATAACATAGAGAATTTGAGCAAGTGGGAAACCTTATTGTATAGAGCAGAAGAGGCCAAAGCTTTTACACTTGTGGCCATTGATGGTTAGACAAGTTGAATCATCAGAGAAGAGAGTTTGCACAACTAAGAGAAATAATTTACCAAACCCCTAAATATTTTAACAAGGTGAAGATGAAGGGCCATTCATTATGCTCACAGGATTTTTTGAAATCAATTTTCAGAAATATAACCTATTGCTAGGAGGTATGTGCCCATTCCATACCTTTCGAGACTTTAATAACATTATGAAGGATATAGCACATTTTGATAAAAACATGTTTGCTTTGGTCTAATAATTGCAAGAAAGATGTGACGAAGGTGAAGCATCAAGGCTTTGGATGTAGTCTTGTAAGAGAAATGAAGTAAAGTGATGGGGCTGAAACTGTTAATAAGATTTAGATCTCCTGTTTTAGGGATGAACTTAATGTTGTCTTTGTTTTATTAGTGTCTTTAAGGATATGTTATATAATACTTCACGGTAAACCTGAAGCAAGTTTAGACTGATAAACTGCTTTCTGAACTTGTAGAATTCACAAAGAAAACCATCCACTCCTGACACTTTGTTATTGGCTATGTTCTGCACTACCGCATAAAGCTCATGACGAATGAGCAAGACATCCCACAATTTTTATGTCAAATGGCTTAATTAGCAATGAACCACATTCTAATGTTTCTGCAAGCTTGAGCTTTCTTTGTTGTATCTACCTGAACTTCAAACACTAATTTAAGACATTCAAGAAGATTGGTGAGGCCCTGTGTATAATTTAAATAATTTTAATCTGTTCTCTAAGTTGCTTTTCTCTTTTTTATTTCTTTTTTAATACTTCACTTAAAAACGCTGAACTTTAAAAAAATCCTTACACGTGAAATGTAAAGTCACCCTCAAGATTTGATCATTGCACCCAAACCATGGATCAGATGATATATGAGAAATAGCAAATAAGGCATCATTCAACATATGAAACTCATAAATTCCATGAATCGCCTGCTATACAAAATGGAACTTGATTTTGATAATCCATTGCACACAAAAACCTTCTCTTTTTAGTCCATGGCGTACATAGATTCTAAATACAAATATTTTGGGATTAGCTTTCAAAGTATAAAGCTTTACTATGTGAAGCTTTCACCTCCATAACTTGCACGTTCAAGGTTGTTGAACTTTCACCTTCATAAGGTGGAGAGAAAAATAGAAAGTTTTCATTTTTTTATTTGTTAGAATAAATTATATTATCTGAAAAAATGGAGGGAAAAAATGTTAATCTTCTTTAATTGAAGCTAAAAAAAAATTGTGCAATGTTTTTTTTTTAATTATATTTTTTTTTTCATCCATTTTATTAATAATCAAAAAATAATAATTTAATAAAATTTATAATAGCTAAAAGTTGTAGTTTTATTAGTTATACTAATTATTTTGTTTTCTCTAATTTTTTTTTCCAAATCATAGTTTTAGATATATTATCTGAAATCTATAAAAAATTAAAATAAAATAAAAGTACTTTGACAGCCAAAATGACTGTCAAATTTAAAACATGCACATTCTAATGATATTTGCCAATAAAATGAGCTTTAAAAGCCATCTCGTCTCTACAATGATGACATAAAGATATATGTTTTTAGCTACTTTCAATACAAATGCTCCTAGAAGGATAAATTACATTCACAATTTTTTTCTTATTAAAAATATGTTTAGGGTGGGTATAGGTTAAGTGGGTCACTTTACCTTATCATGATTATTAAAAATATATAAAGAAAATATAATTAAAGTAATAATTTGTTAAGAAAATTATTTTGAAATGACTTAAATATATATGAATAAAATCTTTTTATAAAATAATAACTTGATTTATTTATTATAATTTTTTTTTAAATTTATGCCATAAAAAAAAATATTATAGGGTTATAATGAAAACTAGTCTTTGTGAACATGGTGGAGTGGTAAGTTATAGTACTTACTCTAGAGATGATGGTTCCAATCTCGATTGCTCCTAGTATATAATTGGCAGCATCCACTATTCCAAAAGAAAAATATGGACAGTAATATATGATAAAAGGTTTTAATTAGTGTAATAATACCTTATACTTTCAATAACAACATGAATGCTTGAAATAAGAACATCCTTCTATATGTTTTGTAGTATTTATAGCAAGGTATAAATTATCCAAATCAAAATAATCTTATTATAAAAAGTCAATGAAATTTTTCATTTTTTAAATTCGAACACATCACCATATTTGTTAATAAAAAGAATATAAATAGAGTACAAATATGTTACAATAAAAGGTGGTTTGTGGTTTGAAGTCTATGTTGACAAAAACATGACAATGTCACAAAGTGCTAACAAAAAATATTGGCTATACATGACCAAACAACTAGAATATTGAAACATCATAACAACACTCTAAAACAAGTGTGAACATCATAAAAAAGTAACAAAATTGAAAGGAGGTCATGGCAGATCATCCTTGGGATGAAGAGTCATCTAGGAAGAAGGCTCTCCTGAGGGAGGATCTAGAGCAACCCACACATATTGAGATTTCTTTGGAGTAGCCGAAGGCATGGTAATGCCCCATCTAGGAGGTAGAGGCATCATAACACCCATTTGATCACCACCTTGCCCCAGTAAGAATCAATGAGAAGACCCAATAAAGATTTTTTTGTGTGGATGAGAAATCCAACCACCTATTGCAGAGGAGGGAAGGAGAAGCAATAGTGTGAGCAGATCTCCTGCCATCTAGGTGCTAGTGTAGGACACCCTTGCAGTTGAAAATATGGAGGAACCTTGCTCATGGTAAATGATGCACTCCCCCAATTGTTGAGGAACTCTTAAAGATGTTTAAACTCAAGAGAAACATTTGTTGCATGTCCCTGGATCTACAAACAAGCAAAAGATATAATAAAAACTTTATCACTAACTGAAAAATTAATGTGAAAGAGCCTTATTATTGAAAATAGAAAGATTCCTAGATATCTAAATATGGAAAAAATATATATCTTTGAAAAATACACATAAATGTTATATATGTTGGCCACTAAGAACAATCCCCAAACAATCATATCCTCTAGTTGATTGTTTCTCATTAGAAAGGTTTAAATAAATTATGAATCCATTGTGAAGCTTTACGAGTATTAGGACAAATCCATAATAAGTTTTTTAACATCTCAAGTCTACAATGCGTATGAGATTCAGGATTAGAAATCCCAATGTGTTTGATTATTAGTAGACAAGATACTAAATAAAATGATGATCTAGGGCTCAAGCTTAGAATTCCATGTCCTATTGTGGCATGAAATCCACGTTTGAGTAGAGGAGTTCAAAATCCACTAATTGTTTAGCTTGCCAAGAGTAGAGGTGAAATAGCTCACAATCTAATAAATCAATCCCAAAGAGTAACAATTAAAAGTAGTATCATGATTCCATTTCCTGTATTTCCACTAAGCTACTGGTGGTTTAGACCAATTTTATGAATCATAAAATCTAGTATGAGCTCTTGAATGCATGTAATGGAAGGCATATCAGAAGCTAAAAGCTTGTACTTCCTATACGGATTAGGCAAAGTATTCCCATCTATGGAAGAAATAAGATCTCCAATAATGGAAATTCCTTTTTTTTAAGTCGAAGGGCTTTGATCCCTAGAGTTTTAGCAAGCAGGATGGAACCACTAGATGTGATCGGGGACCACCATAAATTGTGGTCATTAAAAGAAAGACCATATCTAAATTAATCTCCAACCCACTTGAGGTATGGCTTGATAACTTCAAAATATTTCCAACTACTTTTTGCCATAAAAGACCCTTTCCTTTTAATTAGAACAAAGGTGATGAGCTTAGTAAGAAACCCTTTTTTCTAACAAGTCTTTCCACAAGGAAAACCTATGGAAATGCAATGCCTCAACAAGATTTTCCATGGTTTAGTACCTTCAATAGCATAGACAACCCATTTAACACACAGATTGACACTTTTCTAGTAGATATCAATGATGCCCATGCCACCCTTAAATTGAGGGATGCAAAAAACATCTCATGCCACTATGTGAAAACCTCTAGTTTGCTTAGTATTAGCCCAAATAAAATCTCTAAGAAGTTTAGCTAACATACCGTAAAAAGCTTTTGAGGGAACTCAACATAAATAATAGTGAGCATGGGTGGCAACAAGGATTTTGGTTCAAATTTGACACTTTCCTGCCAATGAAAAAGGTTTTGTGATCCAATAGGAAATCTTATTTTTAACCCTCTCCAACACATACTATCACAGCTCAAAGTGGGTACTATCAAAGGTAAAAGGAATGCTTAAAATTTTGAATATCTTCCCTCTTCAAATCCATTTCCATTAGAAGTCCTTAAGACAATCCTAAAAAGGAATTATGCTCTACTTAAAGCATTGAGTTTTGGTCCACTACATATTAGATCCCAAAGCTTTGCAAAAAATATCAAGACAAGGCAATGCTTCTTTGAAAGAAGCCTCATTCTTTGCAAGTTTATGTAAAGATAAATCTGCAAATTAGTTATTGGTGAGCTGAGTAGTCCTATCGGGATCCATAATGATAAAGGCTTTATGACCTAAAGCATTGAGTTTTGGTCCATTACATATTAGACCCTGAAGCTTTGCAAAAAATATCAAGATAATGCAACTCTTCTTTGAAAGAGCCTCATTCTCTACAAGTTTAAGGAAAATGAAATATGCAAAGTAGTCATTTATGAGTTGAGTAGTCCTATCAGGAACATTAATTCCTCTGATAATCCTTTTTTCAACTATGTGGAAAAGAAGGTAGACCAATGCTTCAGTCACCATAACATAAAGAGTTGGAGCTAGAGGTAAACCATGTTAGATAGATTAGAAGAAGTCAAAGCTTTTACATTTGTGGCCATTGATGTTTAGACAAGCTAAGGCATTAGAGAAAAATGTTTGCACAACCAAGATAAATAATTCACCAAATCCTAAAGCCTTTAACATGGAAATTATGAAGGGACATTCAACGTGTTCATAGGCTTTTTCGAAATCAAGTTTCAGAAATATAGTTTTTTGCCTAGATGCATGGGCCAATAC
The DNA here is from genome assembly GCA_037957365.1 of Torreya grandis. Classification (NCBI taxonomy): domain Eukaryota; kingdom Viridiplantae; phylum Streptophyta; class Pinopsida; order Cupressales; family Taxaceae; genus Torreya; species Torreya grandis. The sequence goes on from JARHVA010000799.1 coordinate 309,744, forward strand.
CACACCTTTCGAGATTGCAATAATATTATGAAGGATATAGTGAATTTTGATAAAAGCATGTTTGGTCTGGTCTAATAATTGCAGGAAGGATGTGATGAAGGTGGAGCATCAAGGCTTTAGCTATAATCTTGTAAGAGACATTGAGTAAAGTGATGGCCCTCCAACATGTAATAAGCTATGGATCTCTTGGTTTATTGAGTAATGTTGTCTTTGTTTATTAGTGTCTCTAAGGATTCATTGCATAATGCTTCACAGTAAACCTAAAGCAAGTATGCACTGGCAAACTTCTCTCTGGCCTTATAGAATTCACAAGGGAAACCATTGACTCATTGCGCCTTGTCATTTGCCATGTTCTGCACTGCTACATAAAACTCATCAAGAATGAGCAAGGCATCACACAACTTTTGAGTCAAAGGGCTTAATTTGCAACGAACTACATCCAAGCATCCCTACACAACGTGAGCTTATTCTATTGTATCTTCTTGAACTTGAAACACCAATTTATAATTATCCAAAATACTGTAAAAATTTCAAAAAAATTGATGAAAATAATATGTACAATTTAAATAACATTAATTTGTTCTCTTACTTATATTACTGATTTATTTTAAATATTATTATTATAATACTTTATTTAGAAAAGTTCAACTTTTAAAAAGGCTTGACAAAAAAATTTAAAGTCATCTTGAAAATTTGATCATTACTTCCAAACCATGGATCACACAATATATGAGAAATGGCAAACAGCATCACGCAACATATGAAACTCATAAATTTCATGGATCACTTTCCATATAAATGGGAACATGTGATACACACAAGAACCTTCCTCTTTTTAGTCCATGGCGTACATAGGTTACCAGTCTCACCGAACCATTCACATATTTATAACGGAAAGTACGAAAATTTTGGACTTACCTTCCCAAATAAAAAGCTTCTAGTATGTGAAGCTTTCACCTCCAAAACTTACACTTTTAAAGATGTGGAACTTTCCCCTGTCTAAAGTAGGTAGAGAAAAAAGAGCTTTTATGTGTAATGTGTAATTAAAAGAATTTAGAAAGTTAGATGTATGTTTATTCATTGAATTAGATGTATGTTTATAAATTTGTTTTAAGTTTATTTATGGAATATGAACAGAAATGTCGATTCCATAAAATGTAGTGCCTTCAAACACATTAAAGAAATTAATGTAAACCGCCGCCTCATACTTTCTGCGCTGTTCATGTTATGGGTGGGAGAACAATCATGGCCTCAAAATACTCGCACATTGCAGTCATGCAACACCAATAACAACAATGCTGTCAATGTTTCAATGGCACTCCAAGAAGAGGACCATAATGCTGGAACTGTTTTGCAAAAGGAAGTTGAGCAGTGTAATCTGTTCAGAGGCAAATGGGTGTATGATGAATCGCATGTATTACATGCAGATGGCTCCTACCCTTTTGTCACCAATGACTTCAACTGCCGCAAGAATGGCAGGGCAGATTCCATTTACGAGAAGTGGAGATGGCAACCCCACGATTGCGAGCTTCCCCGGTTTGCAAATGCCACGGTTGTCACTGTAACATGTTACCAATGCATTCTTATGACTGTTTTTTGGGAATCTGCAGATTTAATGCCTCATTAATGTTGGAGACATTGAGAGGCAAGAGACTGGTGTATGTGGGAGACTCCATAAACCGTAACCAGTGGGAATCCATGCTCTGCCTTTTGAGGGTGGTGGTGCCACACGATGGAGGCAACATGAAAGCCAAAGATAATGGCGAATTGCTTCAATATTTTATACAGGTGTTGATGTTAGAGGGAATCCATGCTCTGCCTTTTTTTTCATTTTCTGAAAACCAAAAATGTTAGGCATTGTTTACAGCGTTATAATTGTTCTATAGAATTTTCATGGGCTCCTTTTCTGGTGGAGAGGAATCAAAACAATGGTAAAGAAACATTGAGGATTGATATCATTGTTCAACAATCGCAGCACTGAAGAAATGCAGACATTTTGGTTTTCAGTAGCTGGCACTGGACACACGAAGGGTATGTAAGCCTTAAGGTGGTCTGCCCCTTCTTCATATTTCAAACCATTCAGAGGGATAGTAGAGGTTAGGTTGAGTCTCAGTTTGTCTATAAAAAGGTATGTTAGGAACCCAAACACATAAATATGATTTGAAGTGAGTTTTGAAGTAATCCACATTCCCAATTATGAAAATAGTCGTGAATGTCGAAATGAGTTTTTGGAGTAATCCACATTCCGAATTATATAAATAGATATTAACTTTATGATAATAACAGTATTCATTGTGAATATTGAAAGGTCTTAGGTTATAAATTTTAATAGGTTCATAGAAAATTCAAGAATTCTTTACATTCATATGATATGATAATGGCTGGTTTTTTTAAAGATTGAATTATTTTGAGGAAGGAGGATGAGTTATTTCATACGTAGAAAAGTTTGTTGTTTTTGACAAGGCACTCAAAACATAGATTAAATAGATACACATTAATATTAATCTTCACAAAACAAAAATTTATTTTCGAAGTTATTCGCCTATGCATTTCAAGTAACTCTCATCCTACCATTGAATATGAAAAGTTTATATGTTTTTGTTTTTCAAATTTAAGTTTCAAGATGTTTAATTTGAGTATTGAAATTGATGATGCAATGGAAAGGTGTGGGGAAAGAAGGTCGGTGGAGGATGCTTCAATGAAACAGAACTCATTACCATTGATAAAATAGTGCAAGACGCAGAAAAGATTCATGGTGAAAGGAGAAGAATAGAAATAGTGGAGAAGGTGGTGGGAGAGAGCAAGATAGTAGAGTTGTTGAATGTAACAAGGTTGTCAATGTATGGGAAGGATGCTCATGCATCTGTGTATACCAACAACTATATTAACATGACAAACAAAAATGATTAACACTATGCAAATTGCAGCGATTGGTGTCTTCCTAGTCTTCCGAATGTGTGGAACAACCTTCTCTATACCCTTCTAATATAAATTATTTATTCATAATATTTTTTAAACCTTTGGTTTTGTTGACGCTGTGGATTGCACCCTTCGAAAGAAGGCTCAGCTTCTTTCTTCCACGTAGCACAATGGAGACATTCCTCTTGTTGTGGGTTTGGCAAATTTGAGGAATGAATCTCTAGATTAAGGGCTAGCTCCCCTTGATGCACCTTTGAGGTCCTTAAATGCTACTTCTAATAATGGGCGGGAAGGGCAGAAGGCTAGAGTGAAAAGGGAGAAAGATGTTACAAAAGCAGAACCTAACTAAAATGGTGATGCACCAAATGATTCGATCTACTCGACTACTTTACATCAATAGGGGTGAACAGACACTTCATTTTAACAAAAGATTAGATTGCATGGGTGTTTTAACAAAGGACTTAATGGAGATACAATGAAGAAAAACCTACCATAGGTGCTCCAGAAGCACATTGTCAAATAGTTGCTCTTCTGCCTCTAAGCTTCAACCTGGGCACTTCCTGTTAACTTGAAGAAGATGATCTTGGATATACTAGATATGCTGGTGTCAACCTATGAAAGCATTATGATAAAATGACTAAGCATAAAGATGATACACAAACATATTTAGAAGTATAACAAATAAGATGGAGGTAAAACATGCTTCTTTTGACTAAAAGGTCAAATTGTCAGGGCTTCACCATACACAAGTGAGAGATAGCTTTTTTCCGGTGAGAGGTTACAATATATAGAATTTTAGAGAAAAATCCTTAGTCATCTCAAGGAACCGACGGCCTATACTGCATTAAACACCTTGGTAAGAGGAATCCGCTCATGTTGTTGTCATCTTTCCATTAATAAGTTTGGAAGAACGACAATGTATATGTCACAGACATTGACTTTGATGCTCAAACTATGTTTAATGTTCCTGCTAAAGCATGGGTCGCTTTATTCTTTGAACAATAAGGTCGCCTCCCATGAAAACTCATGCAACTCTTTGCTTATTAATGCCAAACAATAAAAAATGGGTTGCTCTATTGAATGCTCACGCTCCCTTTGATGGTTGTTTGGTGGAGACTATTCCATCTGCAAGCAATAACTTCTCTTGCCGAAGCCTCTTTTGCCACCTGTGCTAATATGTTCGTGTCTGCTCTTGACTGGATGTGTCTTCTGGAACATTCCAAGTGTTGTCTTACGTGTGCATAGCCACATTCTGGATTTACTATTTTGTTCTCTCTTTCCTTGCTACTTCTTGTCTTTTACTGGCAATTCGAGCTCTCGAGCTATTTTTTGCCTCCTTTTGGCTCCTTTCTTAGCGGGTCGCTCAACCTTCAAATTCCTTTGGGAAAAATGTCTGAAAGAAATGTCTGTTAGATTTTTCTCTGATGATTGGCCCATCTTCTTGAATTTAGCGCTCGCGGACCCATCATCATTTAAAAATTAACGTCTCTTTTACTACCTTGAATTTGACATTCATGAGCACGTCACCAGACGTTTGAACCTTCAACAACTAGTTCACCATGTTGAAGTTGACGTTCTCGGGCCCATCATCATCCTTTAGCAATTCCTTCAGCTTTTACAAAATGAACCTTTTCGAAGGGAAAGTGACCCTTTTAATGGCCAAGAGTCCTCCACAAAAGCACCTACCTTTCGGGTTTCTTTACCTCCCAAATTTTTTTGGACATTTTTCCCAAAAGAATTCGTGCCTTTGTTGTCTCGGCCTTCCTTTGGTAATTTTCTTCGAACAAAATGTCTGAAGGAATTCCTTCAGACATTTTATCCTAAGAAATTCACCCCTTTATTTTTTCATGGATTTGCTTCAGACAAAATGTCTAAAGAAATCCATTGTTTGACTTGTCACTTTCTCTGAAGGAAACCTCCCTTACAGGCAAAAGGTCTTGATCTCTTACAAATGCACTTTCTGCCCTCCACAAGGGCACTTTGGGTCCAAAGTTTTCCTTCAAAGCTTGATTGAATGGTCTCATTTGTTACTTTCCTACCCTTCGCAAGGGAACTTGACCTTCAGACTTTTACAAAAGACTTGTATTTCTTTGAAACTAGCCCATTCTTTTGCCGACAAAAAGGCTTATCCAAGGTAATTTTCTTGAAATGAAACAAGCCCCAAATCAACTCGAAATACTTTTAAGACTCAAATCACTTGGTTCTTTATAGAAACAAGCCTATCACAAACAAAAAACCCACAATTACAATAAGGTGAAATCATCAGAGACTGGCTAACAGGTCTAGCAAGGAAAGAAAAAGGGAGCCTGATTTTTGGCTTTTAAGAACAAAATTAGTTAACATATTTGGTGATTCATAGAGGAAGCATGCTTGTTATGCTTAAGAAAACTAGTGGCCTACAAGTCCATTAGGCATGGAGTCAGGATACAGCTTGAAAGGTTGGCAATAACCTTGAAAAACTTAAGAATCAACTAGAATATTTTACCCCAAAAGGTAAAGAAAACACACACAAGGCTAAAAAACTACAAATATGCACAAAAATGCTTAGGTAAAATGAGGGAAAAATAGAGAAAATATGTACATCACAAGAGAAGGCTCAATGACAATGTTTAAGATATATCCCATTAATTGGGATATGTAGTTCTCCACCATCCAACCTGGAAAGTTGGAATATGTTATGTTGCTTGCATTGAGTGATAACATATGGACCACTCCACAAGGCATCGAACTTCATGTGCTTTCCAAGTTTAGCTTGGTCTTCATCCCATTTCAAGACAATGTCACCTTCTGAGAAGTCTTTTGATAAGGATTTCTTGTCAAAATGCTTCTTTGTTTGCTACTAATGGTTGGTCATGAAAACCATGGCTTAGTCTCTTACCTCTTGAAGCTCCATTAATTCACAAAATCTGACTTCTATGCTATCACTTCCTTCTAATTGCAGCTGGTGGGCAAGATCCAAGGCTAGTAATTCAAGTGAAATAGGAAGTCTAGCTTCCCTTTCATACACAAGTGTGTATGGTGAATTACCAACTGCTCTTTTTGGAGTGACCATGTCTGCCCATAGGGCTATTTTTAGCTTGGCATGCCAAGTCCTTTGATTCTCTTCCATCGTCCTTCTAATTATCTTGATCAGATTCTTATTAGCGGACTCAGCCAACTCATTTCCTTGTGGGTAGTAGTTGGAAGAAGTACTAAGATAGATTTCGTATCCTAAAGCCCACTCGCTTGTTTTGGTTCCCAAGAAGGCCAATGTGTTATCTAAAATGATGGTAACTGGGACTCCAAATCTTGCCACCAAGCCTTCATAGAAGTCTAAGACTGCACTATCATTGGCTTATATCAAAGAAAAAGCTTCTACCCATCTTGTGAAATAATTTGTAGCAATTAAGACCCACTTGAGGCTAGCACTAGAAGGAGGGTTGATCATCCCTATGAAGTCCAGACCCCATTGCATGAATGGTTGTTCTACTTGAATAGGTTGCAAAGGCATTATAGCCAATCATTACTTTCCATCAAAGAGAGCACATTTCTGGCACATCCGTACCCAGGTATGAGTGTCTCTGAATAAAGTGAGCCAAAATTAACCAGCCCTCATAATCCTTACAGCTGTAGGCTTAGGAGCAAAGTGACCACCAACTGATCCATCATGAAATTTGGATAGTACCCTGTTGACCCAATTTGAGTCTATGCACCTCAAGAGCACCTTTGAAAAATATTTTCTAAATAGTACCCCATCAACTAGGATGTAAGGAAGAGATTGGAGCCTGAAATACCTCTTTTGAGTCCTATTAAGGCCTTGTAGGCACTCACCAGTGAGAAAAAATGAATCATGTCTTGAGCCCAATCTTTTATGACTACAGGATCCTCTGTTGTAGCTTCATCATGGAGTAGCAAGATGTCTTCTTTCTGTTGCTTAAGGTCTATAGCGAGGTGTTCACATAGCCCTCTTCCCCTTACCAGCTTGGTGGTTTTGATCTCCACATCGTATTCCATTACCTTGGTGATCCACCCTGCCCTCTTTTCATTTAAGTCACAGCTCATCAAGAAATTTTTGACACTAGGATGTGGTACCATGATATGAATCTTGTTGTTTGACAACATATGCCTAAATTTCTTCAGACTTCATATGACTGCAAGTGTTTTCTTTTCAACATATGTGTACCTAACTTCAAAACCTTTTAAACCTTGGCTAAAGAATGTGAGAGGTTGTTCAAGGTTTTCATCCTTTGCTTGAGTGAGCATGGCAGATATTACCTCTTACTTCCAAAGGTGTAAAGTTTGAAATCCTTGGATAAATCAGGACTGATCAAGGTGGGAGCCTAGACAATAGCTTGCTTAATCCCTTCAAAACTATCCTTCCTTTGTTTTTTTCATGTAAACCTCCCATCCTTCTTCAACATGGAAGTTAGTGGATTGACTATTTTAGTGAAATTAGGGATAAATATTCTAATAAAATTTATTTTATCAAATAAGCTTTGCAGACCCTTCTTGTGTTTAGGTAAGGACAATGCTAGGATGGCGTGTACTCTTTTTAGATCAATGGTCAAGCCTCTTTTTGAAATGACATGACCTAGGAGTTTTCTTTCATGGAAAATGAACACACATTTATTTGGGTTGAGAGAGATACCAAACTCTCTACACCTCTCAAAGATTTTTCTCAGGTGTTTCAGATGTTTTCATGCATCCTTGGATAAGACTGTCACATCATCAAGATAGATCAATACAATATTATTTATCAGACCCTGAAAAGCCATATCTATGGCTCACTAAAAGGTAGCTCCAGCATTTGACAGTCTGAATGGCATCTTTCTGTAGGCAAAATTTCTCCACTTGGTGGTGGAAGTTGTCTTGTACTGATCATAGTCTTGCACCAAAATGTAATTGTATCCTAAATACCCATCCAAGAGGGAGAAGCGTTCACTACCTATCACCATTTGGAGGATCTACTCCATAATTGGAAGGGAATAGTGATATCTTAACGAGACTCTATTGAGTTCTATAAAATCAACACATAGTCTGATCTCCCCATTCTTCTTCCTAAGAAATATGAAATATGATCTTGGACTCAATCAGCTTAGTGAGTTCCTTCCGCATGAAAGGCTCAATCTTCTATGTACCTAGGGATATGATGTATTGATGTATATGGGTTGATGGAGATGCTGACATGTGGCACACATCCCCTTAGTTAGTTATATGGGTACAATATATTAGGATAATAGAGTAACTTGTGGAAGTAGTATATTGGGTAATGGTCGGCCTACATTGGGATTAGGAAGAATAATGAGCTTTAGATCTTCAAACATTGAAATATTCTTGCCATCTACTTGAACCTCTTTGATATTCTTTGCTTGAACATGTAGATGCTTGGACACATTCATGTTGATGAAGTTATACTTACTGGTAGGGTTTATGGACACAATAACCCTTTTCTTTTGAATGCATCCATGAAATTGAAAAATTGACTCAGATTTCTTTAGAGCCAAATAATTTGAACCTTTATCATCCAATTCTTCTTCTTCTTCTTCTTCATCTGCTTCTTCTATTGCTTCTTCTACTTCTACTTCTACTTCTTCTTGTTCTTCTACTGATTCTTCTAGTTCTTCGTCTTCTTTTTCTACTGTTTCTTCTTCTACTACTAATTCTTCTTTTTTTGCTTCTTGTTTTATATTCCATCGATCTAAAAAAATATGTTCCATTTTTTTCCATGAAGAAAACCTTTCTGTACAGCTCAACTGATCAAACCAATCTAGTGTAGGCCTAGACAAAAAAGAAGTTAATCATCTTTGCCCAAAAGTTTTTCTAAAATGATTCTCCAAAAAGAGCCACCATTCTTTAGCATTAATATCATCTTCCCCTGAAAATGTTTTCAACTCCATGATCCACAATTAAATTAGGGTTCATGAAACCCTAAAATGTCAAAATTTATCCATAAAATCATAATAAATCACTCCAAACAACTCAAAAAATTTTGAAATTTTGACTGTAATTCTCTTAAATCTGCTTACATCTCTAGTAAAAATTTAGAATAAAAATTCCCTGTATTTCTAAAGATATAGTGAAATTATTATAAACCCTAAAATATCAATAACTCCCTAAAAACAAATCAAAAAGTTTTGAAATTTTTACTACGATTCTATTATATTTTATTACATCTTTAGTAAAAATTTCAAATAAAAATTCCTTATATTTTAGAATATATAGTGAAATTAGTGTTTCACTCCACACAAATTGCCCAAATCGAAGCTTTAATACCACTTGTAATGAACTTGATATTCAATATATGTAGAAATACCTTTAAGGTAGGGAAACACCATATAATACTCCTTTAGGAAGGAATAACTCCACAATGTCTCTTCGAGGGGACAACCTCCAATATCCTCTTACAATAAAAGACTCAATGCTTACTTCATATCTCTACCATGATAATCATCTCCTATATATATACATCTATCTAACGCATGGATGGATAACCTCCTAATCTCAATGTAGGCCAACCATTACCCAATATACTAATTCCACAAGTTACTCTATTATCCTAATATATTGTACCCATATAACTAACTAAGGGGATGTGTGCCACATGTCAGCATCTCCATCAACCCATATACATCAATACATCATATCCCTAGGTACATAGCACAATCTTTGGATTGACGGGCCATTATTTTTGTTTTATGGGTTTGGCACCTTCCTCCATCTCAATGGTGTGTTGGGCCAATCTTGGGTCAAAACCTTTCAAATCGCTATACTCCCAAGCAAAGACATCTACAAACTCTTGGCATGACAAAATGAAAGACTGTCTTTCATCATTTGTACATACCTTTCCAAGTGCAAGCAACCTATCCTTGAATATTTTGACTATTTCATAATTTTGTTTCTTGGTTGTGATGCTTTCCTTATCATTTTTGAGTTGGTCATCCTCATTGAAGATGCTTTTGAGAGTGACTAAACCTTTAGGAAGTTTGTTGTTCTTCATTTGAATAATCTGGCCATCATATTATTGTTGCAACTTGGATTGATTCTTAGAAGAAAACTCGGCCTCCTCTTATAAGAAGAGTGTTATCTATTGGTCACTGTCAAACACCTACCAATTGGTGACATTATCAGGTATAGAGGGTCTTATTATCACTTTTAAATGGTGTTGACTGTTGTCCTAATTTATTCCCTTGGGAATGTCAAACTGAGCACCAACTGCTGCTAGTTTATCTGCATGCTTATTTTGCTCCCTTGGAATGGAAATAATGTTGAAAGCAAGAAAATTTTCTATTAGGTCCCACACCCTACGCTTGTAAGACTTAAGCAAGTAATTCTTGGTCGAGTTTCAACCTCTCACCTAGCTTACAATTAACTCACTATCTGTAAAAACCTACAATTCTTTTATTCCTCTTTTTCTTGTCCACTCCAAACCATGAATGAGAAACTCATATTCTGTAACATTACAAGTGCAAGAGAATTGAAACATGAAAGTTGAGAAGTATCTTTCCTTTGAGAGTGAAACTAACATTAATCCACCACTAGCTCCCAACTTGCTTCTTGATCCATCAAAGAAGAGTTGCCACAAACCACAGCACTCTTGGTTTACCTTCATCAAATTTGGCATGAAAGTACCTTCTTCATGCATGCAATAAACTCCAAGACCTACCTCTTCAATAAAATTGTATGGGTCATGTTCAAAATTGTCATTTCCCCATTCATCTAAGAGTATGTCAACAACTCCTTCAAGGGAAGAGGGTGTGAATTGGTCTATTTAGAATTATTCTTCATCAATGATGGTGTAGCTGACGTTTGATGCTTTGAGTGAGTATGGTTCTAGATGATCTCTGTGGATGGGCTTTGACTCAATCTTCACTTTAGTTCCATATTTGCTTCTGAAAACCATGTAAGACCAATTTGTTGCTAAGTACCCACCTATCTTGGATGTGATATCCCTGGATAAGCAAAGAGTGAAGTAAGGGGGAACATCCACCACTACCACGTCATGAGGAATGAAGAAGGTTGGATAGGGGTGGAGTGTTATATTCAAGCCTCTTACCACTCCTAATGTTTTTGTTTCCACTCAAAATTTCGCTTTTAGATCTAAGAGAAAGAAGAAACTAAAGAAGTAATGGACAAGGCTTGGAAGTACCTGGACGAAAGATTGCACACCGTAAATCCAGACGTTTGTGAGCACTCCTCTTTGGCTGTGGAGGAATGACACCTGCAAAGAAGAAGGAAACTTGGACAAGGGGATGTTAGACAGATAGGCAGTGGGTTGCCAAGCAAAAGGCTTGTTCCCAGAAGTATGAGAACTTCCTTGAGGGAGGTCAACCCACTATTTGATAAAGAGATAAATGACTGATAAAAAGACAGAATGCTAAAATATACTGAAATGATAGCAACTGAAAGAGAAAAGGAAGCAAAGGCTTACCTGGAAGAAGCTGTCAAACTAGTCACAGTCGCCGGCGTCGGTGGTTCTATCGGCGTCGGTTGTCGGGTCTACCGATGTCGGTCAGTCTGCCGACGTCGGTGGGGGTAATGACCGGCGTCGGTCGGGGCAATAGGCAGGGTCAGGTCGAGTCTAGACAGAGTCTGGTCTGGGCTTGGTCTGTGGTCTCTCTGTGGACGGGTTTGTGGACGGGTCTGAGTCTAATTTGAGGTAGTCAGGGGGTCTGTAGGGATACCGGGGAGTCAAATGGACAGAGAGGGATAGAGGGATAGATGAAGCCAATCAGGGAGATAGGAATCCGGGTCTGGGTGACAGTCAGGACTGAGGGGAAGAAGAGCTAAATCTAGTTTAGAAATGACTAGAAAGCATAAAAACAAACAGAGTACAACATACCTGTGCCCTGCTGAAGAAGGTGTTGTTGTTGCCGCTTGTTGAAGCCCTGTTGCTGATGAAGAATCCCCGTTGTTCACTTGCATAAGCTTGCTGTGTACCTGAGGGGGAGAATTAGATTGGTTGGTAGAGGGATTGCTGATACAAGGGTTTGATGTCAAAGATTCAAGAGTCGGGATGCGAGAGCTAGAGACGTAGAGAAGTCCAGAGAAAACCCAACGGAACCAGAGACCGAAGAGGGGGTGATCACAGTGAAGAAGCCGTTATGAAGGGTGCCGACGCCGGCAATATCGCCGACGTCGGCCGAGGACTGACCGACGTCGGCGGCTAAAAGGCCGGAAAAAGGCTAAAAATAGCCTTCTATCCGTTTCCCAGCCGCCAGGTCAAATGAATCCGAGGATGAAACGGTCGACGGGGGTTAAATGGGCGAGAGGAGAGGTTGGAATGGGAGTCTAAGACATTAAATGGCATGTGGGGAATAAAAGGGATCCAAGGAAGGTATCCTAGGATGGCGAGGTGGCAAGGAGAAGGAAAAGGGTCTTATTTAATTAAAAATAAGTGATTATTTTCAATTAATAAGACTTAGGCAGGTTAGGGATAGGATAGGGGTGGCAAGGGACCAAGGGGAGAGAGGAAGACAAAGGGTTAGACACTTTTTAGGTGTCTACATTTGCCCCTTTTTGTCTTGTTGGTTGTTCTAGACGAACTGCAAGACAAAAACAGGGAGTGGTTGCCCCAGGTAAGGGATGATGTGGATTGCCCCGAAGTATGGATGAGGTATTCCCCCTCAAAGCAGGAGTCGAGGGAAGGAACCTGATGTCGGGTGCTGATTTGACAAAAGGTGGATGAGAAAGAGAGAGGTGAGTGAAAACGCTGCAAAAGTCGTGATTGCGCGTATACCACGTCACGGGATGGTCGGGTCAAATTGTCGCATGGTCAAGGGTCAAGGAGTGCCAAAATTGAAGTAACCGGGCCCCAGCATTTAGTCGTCTGCTGATCGGGTCACTCAATCTAAGCTGAAGCTCCAAATGGTCGTCGCGTTCCAGGTATCCAGGGCTCAGGAAGTGCTCCCAGAAACACGAAAAAGTCACAAGTAGTGGGGATCAACTGGCTCGCGATCCTATACTTGTGAAGGGTCAAAAAAAAAGTCTGCGGACAATTCTGCTAACCAGCCGTGGAATAGCATACACGCAAAAACAACCAAGGCAACATTGTCTTGGAAGTGGTCGAGGTCGAAGGAGATAGACATGATCGCCAATGGTCATTGGTCAAGAGGATGGATAGACAAAAGGATGCGGCCGAGCTAACCCCAGAAGACATGTTATCTGAGTGCTGCCTACATAGCCCTAGTGACAGGGCCTCAGGCCGATGTAGTTCTCCCTAAAAGGGAGGGGGGGTCAGAGGGATTGATAGGTCTTGGTCAAAGTCGATGATTGGTCTTGGTCAAAGGTCTATGATTGGTCTTGGTCAAAGGTCTATGATTGGTCTTGATCAAAGGGAATGATTGGTCTTGGTCAAAGTTGACGAAGTTGGGTGTGATAAGAGTCAAAGAAGAGAAGGTTTGTCCATCACAGAGACGAACAAACGGGGGTGGTCGAGCTAACCTCAGAAGATGTGTTATCTGAGTGCTGCCTACATAGCCCTAGTCGTAGGGCCTCAGACCAATGTAGTTCGGACTGCGAGGGTCAAAATGGTCGATGATTGGATGTGGTCAAGCGTCGAAATGATGAGGATAAAAAGATGAGGATAAAAAGATGCTACAGATGGTGTCTTCTGTAGAAGTGGTCGAGAGTCTTTCATCCCTAGCAAGTTTCCATAGTCGTGATGGATGTATGCTAGAAATGAATAGAAGGTCTATTTATGCTTCAGCAAGTATTGGTTTATGCTTAACATAAATTGGGTCTGGTCGGTAGTTTCCATGGGTATTGGTGTCCATAGAAACTATGCGAAAAGGACAAGGATGATGCCTGATGTCATGTTGGAAATGTCGAGGCTGGTTTGAAAAAAATGTTGAAGTTGGCTGGGTTTAAGGATGAGTCGATAATTGACGTGGCCAAAGCGTGACCAAAGTGTAGAGAAAAGGTGAAAGGCAAATTGCTCTTTCATTGACAAGGACCAAAAAGGAAGCATAGATAGGGGTTATTAGAACAAAAGCCCCGTTCGTGCATTGCGTCGTTGACCAGTGTTGAGTTAGAACGGTAATCGAATCACTTTGACATTAAAGTGAGCTCGAAGTCCCTTGAGCCGGTGATAGGAGGAGGATAGGGTAACCCAGTTTAAGAGCAGGAATAACCTTGCCCCTTTTGTAGGAGACCCTGAGACAACTACAAGCCAATGTCCGTGACTCGTTTCTTCTTTTTTTTTTTTTTTTTTTTTTTTTGAGTCAGGCTGATCGATGCGAGAAGCCTGCATAGAGATGTCACTTGATGTAATGGTCATGTTGCGAAGCTGATCGATGCGGGAAGCTTCTAAGAAAAGTGTTGTTTATTGCCAGAGTAGTCATAGCCATCCTTCGAGGGAGTGGTCTATATTTTTGCTTAATAATGTTTGATAAGTTGGCCTAGCTGTCCTTCAAGGGATCAGTCTAGTAATACAGCAATGATAGTACAGCTGTCCTTCGAGGGATCAGTCTGTCTTTTTTTTTTTTTTGATTTTGACTTGATTTAGTGACCATGGATATGTTTTGACATCTTGATTTGGATTTATTGATAGGAATGAGAGTCACGGACGAGACTGTAGAAGCTCAAGGACGCCCCTTTTTATTAGGACAAAGCATCACTGCATCCTAAAAGGGTTGTAGGGTTGAAAGGGATGAGGATTAAGAGGACGAGGATTGCTCAAGGGATGAGCTCAAGTTACGTGTCAAGTAGACGAGTACTCGACTAGCAGAAGAATGGTCGAAGATGCAAGACAGAAAGGGGGGCTCAAGGTCTGATAAGTCCCTGGGCCATGCTAGTGCGTTAAGGTCTGAGTCAATTAGGAGCGGACTTGCCCCATTTGGCTCTTTCCAGATTGGTCAGATGTTGATGGTGGATGTGAAGTTGACTGATATGGTTGTCGATTGGTCGAGACTTGGTTGAATATTTTAGATAAAAAGGATCGGTTGAATGATATTTGGTTGTTGATTGGTCGAGGATTGGTTGAAGTGTGGTAAAATGTTTGGTCAAAGTTTGTTGAAGGTTTGGTTAAAGGTTTGGTCAATGTCATGGTCGAGGGTTGGTTGAGACTTGGTCGAGGTTTGGTTGAATGTTTGATCGAAGTTAGGGTAAGGTTGGATCCCCCCAGTCGCTTAGGGAGAATGTTGGATCGATTAGTCAAAGTTGACTGAGGCTTGGTGATTAAATGGACTGTGTTAATGTCAAATAATGGGGTCAAAGGCGGTAAAGAGACCATGGTCTGCCGTGGAGATCTCGATTTAGGCGATGAGGTTGGAGAGGCATAGGTCGGGGTTGATGTTTTGTCGAAGAGGTGGTTAAGAGGGTCCTTGGTGAAAAGGAAAGGATTTCTCCGTTGTTGACGAATGACAGCTTTGAGAGCACAACAATGCTCAGTGTCATGTCCCGGAGTGTGATGATAGTTGCAAAATTTAGAGTTGTCGAACCAAGATGGCCTTGATCCGAGAGTTGATGAATGGGGCGGAGTTGAAGGTTTGTTGATGACGTGGTCGAGAAGAGAGGTGTCATTTTCCAGACATTGGCGAATGGCAACCTTGAGGGCATGACAATGCTCTGTGTCGTGCCCAAGCGTGCGATGATACGCACAAATGCGAGTGTGGTCGAACCAAGGTGGTTTAGGTCCGAGAGATTGATATTGTCTGAGTGGCGGGAGGTCAAGGCGAGAAGACTGCAACAATTGCCATAAGAGCAAGGCATATGAACCTGCTAACGGGTCGGGATGTCTTATTGCAGTAGGAGTTGATGACTTGGGTTTAAGAGGCATAAGAGGCGTTGGTCGATGGTTTGAGTGAGATATATGTTTGATGGGTTGAGGGAGTAATGGAGGCGACGTGCCTCTGTGAAGGATGGGAGTAGGCAGTACTCCTATTAAAGTGGACGGATGCGGGCCTAAGATTGAAGGCAATGATGAAGGTGGGGGAGAAATTCTCCGATGTGGTCTAGTAGCTTTCGTTAGTTTGGGTCGAGGGCCACTATTATGTGAGGCGAGGTTGGATGTGGGTTTGGGTTTGGATGTGGACGAAGGTGAGTGAGATGTAACAATCTCAGGTAAAGGGCAATAGGAAACCGTGACTGGGTCTTCCTCAATCGGAATGGGTAAAGAGACTGGTTCTTCTCTTGGTGGAGAAGAAATAGGAGAGGGTGGCTCCTCAAGAGGGCAGGAGGCAGGGATGATTGTGCCTTCTGCTTGTGCTTGAGGAGTAGGCAAGGTATGGTCATTGGATGAAGGTGGGCTTAATGGCGTAGGTGTAGTCAAGGCGTCCCCCGGTATAGGAGAAATAGATGGAGGACTAACAGGAGAAGAGGGTTCTCCATCTTGTGATAGATGAATAGGAGAAAACTCTTCTGCCTGTGAAAGAGATTGATCAGAGATAAGAGGTAAGATAGTGTTAATCGTGTGAATGTCATGGTCATGAGGATCTTGGGTTATGGTTTGGACGTTGTTTTGAGTAGGCGGATGACTTGGAAAAGGGTGTTTGAAGATGTCGATATGTTGATTAGGTGGGGCGTTCGGGTTATCTAAAATAAGATCCCCCTTGTCGATCATGTCCTGGATTACATTTTTGAAAGTTCGGCAGTTGTCAATGTCATGGCCTTGGATGCGGTGAAAGTGGCAGAAGTCAGCCTCTCTATACCATGTAGGGGGGGCTTTAGAGGGGTCAAATTGAGGTGGTCGGATTAGAGGGAGATTGAGGACCCCCTGCTTGAGAAGTTTTTCCAAAACGGAAGCGTATGGTTCTCCAAGTGGAGTGTAAGAACGCTGGATATACCGTTATTGGAATTGTTTGGTAATGCTCGAAGATGTCGAAGGTTGGGAATAATTCGTTGTTGTTGAGGATGGTGATCTAACGGCCACAGTGTTGGCCACTCCTTTGGACTTGGAGTTGGCAGAAGAAGAAGGTCTGGAAGAAGAATGGTCAGTAGATTTTGCGTTGGTATTACGCAATTTGACCTTGTCTTCTTCAAGGGCACGGAGTTCGAGCTTTCGAGCCATGATGAAAGCTTCGTCAAAAGTGCGGAATGTCTGAATCCGTAAGGTAGAGGAGATGTGGTTGGCACATGCTCGAGAAAAGAGCTCGATGAGCTCGGGTTGAGGCAAGGAGAAGGAGAGCTGGTTAATCAAGCCTCTCCAACGAGCGACAAAATCGACTACAGATTCATCGTCAAATTGTCTGATGGAGTAGAGGTCTGTGATAGAGACTTGTTTAGTGATGTTGATTGAGAAATGGTCGAGAAATAATTGGGCGAGTTGGATGAATGAAAAGATAGAATGTCTGGTAAGAGAGCTATACCAGTCAAGGGCAGGGCCAGAAAGAGACATAGGGAACGTGCGTAGAAGTAACGCATCGTCGTGGGAAATAAGATAGCAGGCATGTCTAAATGCCCGTAGATGTTGTTGTGGGTCTTCCTTGCTGTGAAAGCGAGAGAATTTAGGAAGCTCCCAATGGTTAGGATATGGTCGAATAGGGACGGAAGGATGAATAGGCTCATTGCAAATTTGCTCATATGACAAAGTATTGCTTGAACCGGAAATGAAGGCTTCGAGACTGGACATTTTATCCATCAGCATCTTAATAAGATCTGCTGACGGATTGGCGGGTTGAGCGCCCCCTAGGTTGTAAGGCGCTTGGAAGAGGCTAGAAGAGGGATGCGACGTAGTCGGTTGTGCAATGTACGGATGACTAGTTGCAGGGGCAGAAGTGGAGGCTAAGGGTGGTTGCGTTATGAAGGTTGAAGGTATAAGTTGACTGGGCACCGCCAAAGGTGGTTGAATGGCGGCACTGGTAGAGGGATAGGTTGACACTCCTACATTTGTGGGCGCAAGAGTGTGAGGGGTCGAGACAATCAAGTTCTGATATGAGGTAGAACTTGGTTGAATTGCAGGTGGTTGAGGGGGTAATGAAACCCCGGTGGAGGTCGGTCTAAAAATAGACGGGGAGGCCAAACTTTGCGTATTGGCCATGGTTGGGTTAATAGTTGAGGCGAAAGGCTGAGTCATAAAGGGTTGGGTGGCGAATGGTGTGGATGTTGTCGCTACGTCACCCGAAAGGTCTCGCATTGGGTTTCTTGCGAGATAGTTTTGGAGGGCTGCGGTATTGAGGTCCAAGAATCTCTCGAAATCTTGGTCCCCTTCAGGAATGATGGGAATTTGAGTCAGGGTCGGGGTCGGGGTCGGTCCTGTAGGAGTTCTTTCAGTCTCCGAGTGGAACTCCATGATAGGACTGGTTAGAGACAGGATAGACGGAAACGGCTGTTGGCTAAAGTGGTTAAGAAGAGAGTCCTGATTTCAGAAACTGTGTTTTTGCAGTCTCAAAAAACCAGATTGGAGTTTTTTTGACAGAGAAGGGATAGGTTTCAGGCTGCTGGTTTTGAAGAAAAAGGACAGTGACAGAGACCAACGTCGGTTGAAAAGCCGATGTCGGTATGAAATGAGGCCGGCGTCGGTCAGATAACCGATGCCGGTAATAGATGAAGCTGACGTCGGTAGAAGAACCGATGCCGGTGACAGGAGAAGCCGACGTCGGTGGCAGAACCGATGTCGGTGACTGTGTTTTCCAGAGAGCCAAAAGGTCCTTGGAAAAACAAAGAAGAAAGCGTCCTCACACACTCAAACAATCAGATGAGAAGAGGAAAACAGAGAAAGACAGACAAGCCTAAGCGATAAATCCTAGGAATTAACCTTAGAAACTTGTGGCTTATGCCTTAGATGAATGTTTGGGGAGATTGGCTGAAAAATGGGTCCTAGAAGAAGGCAGTCTAAAGATAGTTTCAGGTGTTTGTTTTAGGTGCTCAAAGATCTGTGTTAGGGTCTGGTACGTGGCTTGGTGCTAAGGAGCAAGCTCCCCTCACTTCACGATTCCAGTGGTTAGCTGGTTTTGCTTAGCCAAGATATACCTCGCCTAGAGTTTATCCTCCGCCAGAGAACGGAGTGGGCTTCCCCCTTGGTGATGAAATCCAAGTAGGGTCACCGGGACGGGTAAGGTATCCGCTGGGTGATGAAATCCCAGTCGGGCCTTGTCTCAAGTATGTTTTATGTGTGTTTTAGTGCATGTGATTCGGTAGTGTAACATCAAGTGTCTAGATTTATTCAATATGCGTCTAAGTTACTAGATGTGGACTAATGCAAGCACAAGCAGAAATGAAAGTGCAATATGTTTTAATGCCCAAGTCGAAATGTGATGTTGTTATGAAGACAAGATGGAGAAAGGGACGAGAGTATGATATTTAGGCTAGTCTAGAATGCAAAGAAGAAAGATTCGTTTTAGTCCTTGCTTATAGTGTCATTTGGAATAGAAGAAAGAGATAAGAGAGAAGGAGCCTAAATGCACCTAAATGAATGAAAAAGAAAAAGGAACCCAGGAGGAACCTAGGGTCCCACCGGGCGTGCCAGAATGTTTCCACTCAAAATTTCGCTTTTAGATCTAAGAGAAAGAAGAAACTAAAGAAGTAATGGACAAGGCTTGGAAGTACCTGGACGAAAGATTGCGCACCGTAAATCCAGACGTTTGTGAGCACTCCTCTTTGGCTGTGGAGGAATGACACCTGCAAAGAAGAAGGAAACTTGGACAAGGGGATGTTAGACAGATAGGCAGTGGGTTGCCAAGCAAAAGGCTTGTTCCCAGAAGTATGAGAACTTCCTTGAGGGAGGTCAACCCACTATTTGATAAAGAGATAAATGACTGATAAAAAGACAGAATGCTAAAATATACTGAAATGATAGCAACTGAAAGAGAAAAGGAAGCAAAGGCTTACCTGGAAGAAGCTGTCAAACTGGTCACAGTCGCCGGCGTCGGTGGTTCTACCGGCGTCGGTTGTTGGGTCTGCCGATGTCGGTCAGTCTGCCGACGTCGGTGGGGGTAATGACCGGCGTCGGTCGGGGCAATAGGCAGGGTCAGGTCGAGTCTAGACAGAGTCTGGTCTGGGCTTGGTCTGTGGTCTCTCTGTGGACGGGTTTGTGGACGGGTCTGAGTCTAATTTGAGGTAGTCAGGGGGTCTGTAGGGATACCGGGGAGTCAAATGGACAGAGAGGGATAGAGGGATAGATGAAGCCAATCAGGGAGATAGGAATCCGGGTCTGGGTGACAGTCAGGACTGAGGGGAAGAAGAGCTAAATCTAGTTTAGAAATGACTAGAAAGCATAAAAACAAACAGAGTACAACATACCTGTGCCCTGCTGAAGAAGGTGTTGTTGTTGCCGCTTGTTGAAGCCCTGTTGCTGATGAAGAATCCCCATTGTTCACTTGCATAAGCTTGCTGTGTACCTGAGGGGGAGAATTAGATTGGTTGGTAGAGGGATTGCTGATACAAGGGTTTGATGTCAAAGATTCAAGAGTCGGGATGCGAGAGCTAGAGACGTAGAGAAGTCCAGAGAAAACCCAACGGAACTAGAGACCGAAGAGGGGGTGATCACAGTGAAGAAGCCGTTATGAAGGGTGCCGACGCCGGCAATATCGCCGACGTCGGCCGAGGACTGACCGACGTCGACGGCTAAAAGGCCGGAAAAAGGCTAAAAATAGCCTTCTATCCGTTTCCCAGCCGCCAGGTCAAATGAATCCGAGGATGAAACGGTCGACGGGGGTTAAATGGGCGAGAGGAGAGGTTGGAATGGGAGTCTAAGACATTAAATGGCATGTGGGGAATAAAAGGGATCCAAGGAAGGTATCCTAGGATGGCGAGGTGGCAAGGAGAAGGAAAAGGGTCTTATTTAATTAAAAATAAGTGATTATTTTCAATTAATAAGACTTAGGCAGGTTAGGGATAGGATAGGGGTGGCAAGGGACCAAGGGGAGAGAGGAAGACAAAGGGTTAGACACTTTTTAGGTGTCTACAGTTTTAGCTGGTGATCCATTTAACTGCAGAACTCCCTTGGTCATTCCTTCATATTTGAGTCCTAGCTTGTCAGCGATGCATTTGGGCATTACCGAGGTGATTGCTCCACTGTCAATAATGCAATTATGAACCAAGAAATCCCCAATAACCAAAGATATATATAAGGGAGGAACCTTTTTATCCTTCTTTTCTTGACCTCCCATGGAAGGGGGCCCATTCATAATCAACACATTATCAGCCTTTGTTGAGATAGCTTGTTCACTCAACCCATGCAATTCCTTTTGGAGTATATACTTTTATCTTGGCATTGTTAAGGAATCTCACAATGAGATATTCATGTGAAAATTCTTCATTTGGTCCACCACATTGATTGGAGGGTTTCCCCCTTTTGAATTTTCTTTGGAGGTATTTACATCTTGAGGTGCAACCTAAGGAATTGAAGTTACAACTGGCTACCTGTAATTTAGAAACTTTTGGTTCACTTGTGATGAAAAAGATGTTGCAAATTTTTGGTAGTTGTTTGAGCTTCCTCCATATCTCTCTTTTTAGACCTGGTATTGGCTTCAACACAATCATCTTGGTTATTCATACTCTCCACATAATTGACTGCATAAAATTCTCCTTCTAGGTGGTTCATAAGAGTGGAATTAGACTGAGCTTGCCTGTTGTCCATTTCTTGTTGTGCTGACACCTCAAAACTTGGGAATTATGCTATTTTATTTCCTTGCATGTTGATACATCAATTTGGAAACTCATTAGTATAAGCAACTTGTTCTTGACCATACCCCAGGGGTGGGCAATTAGATTGTTCATGTACTAAATTATTTTGAATGGGAGCAAGAGCTTTGGATGATGAAGGGGCACTTGGATTATAACCTTGATATGGACTGACCTGGGTAATCTGACCCTGTCCTTGGTTATAATTTTGGAAAGGAGGTATATTCATTTGACCGAACTACTGGTATCCTTAAGTTGGTCGATAGCTTTGATTTTGTTGCCTTTTCAGAACCACTAATTCATTGGTAACATTTTGTAACAAACTCTTAACTTCATGGAGATCATTTGGTGAGGTAGCAGTTAGCTTTTCTACACTAAAAAGAGGAGTTAAAGTGAGTGTAGTAGTCTAAACTGAGGGTTGTAATTCAAGAAAGAGTGGCATATGAGGTCTAGGGGTTATCTTTCCTACTTGCACTAAACAATTTTTGGCAGCTATGGCTATTTCATAGGCAGTAAGTAACACTTGTCCTCCCATAGACTGTATCATGATAGCAATGTTTTTGTTCAAAGCCTTTAAGTAGTAAAGGAAAGCATAGCTTGGGGCCGGCCTCACTAAAATGCAGATTCTGTCCCAAGTCTTTTGGAACTTGGTATTAAAATCTTGCATAAATTCATGCAGAGCTATTTTCATTGTGGTCAATTGCTTAGTTAGAGAGAGATGGTCACTCTTCTCTCCATATATATTTGTCAAGAGAGTGCCTAATTCATTCCATGAGCCAACTGCATTCATAGGCAAGGTTCCATACCAATCCAAAACTTTACCTTTAAAAGACAACGCCAGTAACCTAATGGCTATGTTCTCTTCGGTGACATTATGAATGTTGCAAAGGTTAGATATATTTATGATATGCTCGATAGCAGTAATAGGCCCCTCTCCATTAAAAGGAGGAACACTCTTAAGGGTTGTCCCTGGGATTGGGTCATACTGCAAAAGGTTTAAAGGGATCTGACCATTGAAGGCTACAAAAGGTAAAGCCATGGCAATGACAAGATTCAACTTTGGTCTTCTCATGTAGGTATATTTTATGGTAGGTTTGGGAAATTGATTTGTTGTGTAAGGATGAGTCTTTGAAAACCTTAGCCACTTTGTTGAGTTTAAATGCATCTCAACAAATTTGAAAAGAACACCCTTGTAAGAAGATCTTGTGGTGACCTTAGGCATGGAATGCTAGGCTAATCTCTAACAAGAGACTAAGTTCTTAAAAATAGAGTCACCAGATGTTGGGTTAGTTTGCTCACTCTTGTAGTAACATGACCAGGACCAATCCTGAAACTTCCTAGAGCATCAAAAAATGGTCCCACCAAGTGTGCCAAAAACTATTGATGTTGTGGATTGCACCCTTTGAAAGAAGGATCAGCTTCTTTCTTTCACGCAGCACAATGGAGACATTCCTCTTACTATGGGTTTGGCAAATTTGAGGAATGAATCTCTAGAATAGGGATAGCTCCCCTTGATGCACCTTTGAGGTCCTTAACTGCTACTTCTAATAATGGGGGGTGAAAAGGGAGAAAGATGTTACAAAAGTAGAACCTAACTAAAATGGTGATGCACCAAATGATTCGATCTACTCAGCTTTATCGACACTTTACATCAAAAGGGGTGAACAGACATTTCATTTTAACAAAAGATCAGATTGCATGGGTGTTTTAACAAGGGGCTTAATGGAGATACAATGAAGAAGAGCCTACCATAGGTGCTCCAGAAGCACACTTTCAGATAGTTGCTCTTCTGCCTCTATGCTCCAACTTGGGCACTTCCTAATAACCTGCAGAAGATGATCTTGGATATACTAGATATGATAGTGTCGACCTATGAAAGAATTATGATAAAATTACTAAGCATAATGATGATACACAAACATATTTAGAAGTATAACAAATAAGATGGAGGTAAAACATGCTTCTTTTGATTAGAAGGTCAAACTTTCAGGGCTTCACCATACACAAGTGAGAGATAGATTTTTTCCACTGAGAGGTTACAATATATAGAATTTTAGAGAAAAATCCTTAGTCATCTCAAAAAACCAGTAGCCCATACTGCATTAAACACCTTGGTAAGAGGAATCCACTCATGCTATTGTCATCTTTCCATAAATACATCTAGAAGAACCATGTTGTATATGTCACAGACATTGACTTTGCTACTCAAATTGTGTTTAATGTTCCTGCTAAAGCATGGGTCGCTTTATTATTTCAACGATAAGGTTGCATCCCTTGAAAACTCGTGTAACTCTCTACTTATTAATGCTAAACAAGAAAAAATGGGCCACTCTATTGAATGCTCATGCTTCCTTTGTTGGTTGTTTGGTGGAGACTATTCCATCTACAAGCAATAACTTCTCCTATCGATGCCTCTTTTGCCACCTGTGTTAATCTAGTTCATGTATGCGCTTGGTTGGATGTGTCTTCTGGAACGTTCCAAGTGTTGTCTTATGTGTGTGTATCCATGTTCTAGATTTACTATTTTGTGCTCTCTTTCCTTGCTACTTCTTGTCTTTTACTGGCAATTCAAGCTCTTAGGCTATTCTTCGCCTCCTCTTGGCTCCTTTCTTGGCATGTTGCTCAACCTTCAAATTCCTTCAAGCAAAATGTCCAAAGGAAATGTTCGTTATCCTTTTCTCTAATGATTGACCCATCTTCTTGAATTTAACGCTCACGGGCCCATCATCATTTGAAAATTAACATCTCTTTTACTACCTTGAATTTTATGTTTGTGGGCACGTCTCCAGATGTTTGAACCTTCAACGGATATTTCACCATGTTGAAGTTGACGTTCTCAGACCCATCATCATCCTTTAGCAATTCCTTTAGCTTTTTTAAAATGAACCTTTCCGAAGCGAAAGTGACCCTTTTCATGGCCAAGAGACCTCTACAAAAGCACTTGCCTTTCAGGTTTCTTTACCTCCCAAATTTCTTTGAACAAAATGTCTGAAGGAATTCCTTCGAACATTTTTCCCGAAAGAATCCATGCCTTCATTGTCTCGGCCTTCCTTTGGTAATTTTCTTCAGATAAAATGTATGAATAAATTTGCCCCTTTGTTTCTTTATGGATTTTCTTCGGGCAAAATGTCTGAATAAATCCATGAAGAAACAAAGGGGCAAATTTAGAAATCCATTGTTTGACTTGTCACTTTATCCGAAGGAAACCTCCCTTTCAGGCAAAAGGTCTTGATCTCTTACAAATGCACTTTTTTCCCTCTGCAAGGGCACTTTGGGTCAAAATTTGTCCTTTGGAACTTGCTTCAACAGTCCCATTTGTTACTTTCGTGCCCTCCGTAAGGGCACTTAACCTTCGGAGTTTTGTAAAAGACTTGTATTTCTTTGAAACTAGCCCATTCTTTCACTGACAAAAAGGCTTATCCAAGGTAATTTACTTGAAATGAAATGAGCCCCAGATCAACTCGAAATACCTGCAAGACTCAAATCACTTGGTTCTTTATAGAAACAGGCTTATCACAAAGGGAAACCCCACAATTGCAGTAAGGTGAAATCATCAGAGACTGGCTAATAGGTCTAGCAAGGAAAGAAAAAGGGAGCCTAATTTTTGGCCTTCAAGACCAAAACTGGTTAACAGGTTTAGTGGTAGATTAGGAGTCGTCTACCTTGTTAGCATACATTCTAATTTCAGGGCTGCATGCAAGTTACATTTAACTGAAAATGACATCAAACCTTTAGTGAAAATATTATTTTTGTTTGTAATTAAAAGGGGTTTGGTGAAAATAATGTTGGATGATGGTAATGAATTATTAAGACTATCAAGTTATGATACTTCTCAATCCTTAAACTCCCCCCATACTTTGCCCTTGTCCGTCGCCCTCCCTTCCCCCCTAGCCCACAAACCTATATATATATATATATATATATATATATATATATATATATATATATATATATATATATATATTTTAATCATTTATTATTTTATAATTTATTTTTACATTTTAAATTTAATGCATATAATTTTAAAAATATTAAATTATATATAATTTATTCTAATTAAAAATAATGCCCCCTTCTTTTGAAAATAAAAATAAAAAATTAATCTTCATTCTATAAAAACATTTTGTTTGTATTTTATTGTAAAAATATATAAATACTACAATTTTAGAAGGGACAGCTAGCAATCCTCACTAGAAAGGATTAGGAGAGGGGAGAATTGGTGCAATTGCAAGATTGACGACATCTAAGCATTAGAGGTTGCCCTCTAGTTATCAAACCACTAACTTTAGTGACAATTTTCTCTATTTGGATTTGACTCTGTATGCAGGTCAAAGATAATATAAACATCTTATTGTTAATAGATAAATGACAAGATGATTCATCATTGTTAAATAAAGCAAAATTTCTAACTTTCCATGATTAAAATAGAATAATATCTTTGATCCTCCCAACCTATGGATGGTTGGGTGGCTCCTTTGACACCCCCTAGTATGACGCCCTGTGCATGAGTTATTTGTAATGTTGTGTTGTTATCATGAATTGTCTGATACTTGATCTTATTTATTTTGTTTTCATATTGTGAAATGATAATTCCTCCAACAATTTAAGCCATATATACCAACCAAGAACTTTATTGTATAGCCTTAAATTAACAATAATAAATATAAATATAATTATATAGCCATCAAATTTTAACTTATTGATAGAAGGCGGGTCCAATTCGGGATAAATGACCCTTTTGTGGCCATCTTGAAATTATAATGCACCCTTTTTGGCACTGTCTGAAGGGTCAAGGTGCCTAGATATGGACTCAAGACTTTTTCCAGTCCCTTCACTTCATTCTCTTTAGTTGGTGCCATATTATATTTGGTGATAATCTAAGTCTACATCCCCAATTCACCCAAGTCTAGCATGCTTTCAAAATGGAAATTTTATTCTGGCTATGGAAATAATGTAATTCAATGATATTTTCTAATAATTTTGTTGACTCTATGTTTGCTACTCATAATAAAACTACTATTGTTTCTAATGTGATTCTACAAATATAAGTGCAAACGAATGAAGTGGCTATAGAACTTGATTACCTACAATGGATCCTACGTTACTAGCGTGATGTGCCCTGAACCGTTGCTTGCTTGTTGCTTTCCCCACCCAAAGACACCATGCCATACGGTAGGGGTGATCCTCCTAGGGGTGTCTCTTGTTACAGTCAACCTCACCATCATTCCCAAACTTTTGGTTCTTCATAGCAACATGACTCTCCCCTCTAGTATAGTAGGGTGGTTGGGGTTCTCCCCCTATTGTTTAACATATTGGCTAGGGCTCTTCACCTCTGCCACCTCAACACAATTAAGGGTAGGGAACCCCACCTTCGATGGCCCAACCCCGAGGAGGTTATAGTCTGGTAGTTTTTGGGATGGTTCTTATTAATCCTTTGATAAAAAAAATTTGTTGTTAAATTTAGCCATTTCTTCCCTGCATGCTACTAAAGAAAAAGATAATGTTGACCAAAGAGACACTGATGTTAGATGGGACCCCATGGATGATGGGAAAGATCTTTCAGGCTCTAGGTGGGGTGGTCCTCTTGACAATGACACCCCTAACTAGTTTATTTGTTGTTGTTGCTTAAGTTGTCCTTTTTTTTATGTATTAGAGCTTTCTCTAGGCTTGGTCTAATTTTTCATTGTTTTGTGGCCTTGGGCCTTTTGTTTCTCAGGTGTGGCCTAGTATGTCGTTGGTAGCAGACCCTCTACCACCTTTTTTTTGTGAATAGTCTTGTATATGTTTTATTTATAATAAAATTATAAGCTTTATTTCATCAAAAAAAATTAACCTTTGATTAGAAAAAGAATGTTCGGACAATACAACCCCAAAACATTGGACCATTGATTTCTAATCCTAATCCAACATTTACTTCCATAACTCAGGGCAAACACTACGCTCCAAACATATTATTACACAACCCCATGAGGGAATTAAAACTTTAATGCCATCATGTTCAACATACTCACCATTTTACGCTTATAATTTCTTATCTTCTTCCCATTATGTGAGCAAAAGTAAAAAATAATAATATATTTCAACAAAGAATTTAAATAAGAAACACATTCTTGATTTCTTTAATCAAGGTTCATATTTTGTATTTAAAGTGTATTTAACGAAGTAAGAAGAATGAAAAATATTTACACATTAAAATGTTGATGTAAGTTTTGAAGTACTAGTTAGGTTGGTCATGTCTTAGGATTTTCCCTTACTATTGAATATTGTTACCACTTTATTCGACTCTACAGAGCATTTCATTGCCTTGAATAGGATTTAATAGCCTTTATCAAGTAGAAACCGTCTCTGTGGGCAATTACTTTTTTATTTAATGAGCTCCCCACATGAGCTTTTATTGCTTGATACAATTAATCTAGTGGAAGTAACAGTGGTGCCAAAGAAATCATGCAAGTTTGAACTTAAAGTATTTCATGAGGTAATATACCCCCTTCTCAAGATAATCCTCTTGACATTTTGCTTGATTTCCTTAAATTTTATAAAGCATGCCAATGACTTGAATCTCATACCCTTATTGGCTATTTTGTGGGATGTATCCCCTCTAAATCCATGCTAAAAATCTAGGTTCAAGTACAATGAAAACCTCATGGCATTAAGATCATTATACTATAAAACCTAGCCAAGGGTTTCTTCCTTTTTAATTTTGAAAATCCTAAACATTGCTCTGTCATACACAAGCATGGCCCATGCTATGTTAGAAGTGCATTGCTTGTGATTTTTCCCCGATGCCAAGACGTCATCTCTGACAAAGCTGAGCTCAAGGTCTCGGTCTAGATGAAGCTACCTAGTTTACATATACCCTTTTGGTTCTTTCTAGACTTATTGGTTAAGACCTTGAGATATTCTTCAAAACCGATAAATTTGACATTGTCAGACCACCATAAAATGTTTATGTGGAGATTGACCTCATACAAGACCTCTCATGAAACCATCAATATTTATATTGGATGGAAAAACTTTACCAAATGAGTGATGTATATGATCCAAAATATGGATATAATATACTAGTTATGCTTGTTATATGTTTACACTAAATGTAATGAATGTAATTCATGCTTGTAAGACACTTCATGTTAAAACACTAGTTTATATCATGATTTGGACGTCCTTAGAAAGATGAAGCTAGTAGCTTGTAGCTAATGAATTTGATGGGTTTGTCATATATAACAAAATCACCAATTTGTGCAAGTGGCAATTACCAAATTGCCAATATTTACAGGTGATGATTGGGGTGGTTTCAAAACTACCCTTGTGGTTTCCTAAATGTTGGTTTACATATAATGACATTTTTTCCACTTGCCAAAACAAGGATATGGGAACAATTGTAAACTTTTCCACTTCCTTACAGTGGTTCATTTGAGATCTTTGGCAAGTTCCAAGGTGAAAATTCATGAATACAAGTTTTGTTGAAGGTAGAGGACACTACAAATGTGATCAACAAGATAATGAGTCTTGTTCATATTTTCTCATTGTTTCCTACCTATGAGTGGTTTTTTCAGTGGTGTTGATTCTTGTGAAGTGCCTAAGAAAGTGCAAATCAATTTTTTGTGTAAGCTTTGGATAGGGTATTAGTGAATGTTTTGTCCATAAAGGCCACGTTTGGTAGTAACTTGTATAAATTTTGAATTACATAGTGGAAGGGGAGTGCAATTGCCTCACCCACGAGATTTTTTCCTACTTTGGGTTTTTTTAGGTCATATAATGTGTTCATTTTATGCCTTTTATTATTTTAGATTCCTTTCTTATGTTTAGTATTCCACACATTTCACTTATATCACTTGGTTATCTATGTTTTAGCATTGAAACTAGTCTAGAACATTCATCTCTCAACTATATTTGACCTAGGAATATAGGAACCATGTTAGTGAAGCTTTGTGTGGAATATCCACCTAATTTACATATCAAATTGGTATCAGATCTAGTTTAGTATTAATTTAGTTTGAGTGTGTGGTTTTTTATGTTTGTGATTTCATTGTGACATATGCCCATTAGTAGAGCAAGTAGTGCTATTGTTCAAGGTATATAGTTCCCTTTCAAGAATACATTTCCACAATGAAGTGGAAGCAATAATTCAAAAGTATGGACTGTTTTGGTGAAGAATAGCTTGTACAACATAAGAATGATTTCAAAATATTGAAGGAGTGGCTAGCACATTTTTTTATATGAGCAAGCTTGACTAGTTGGACTCCATCATGGAGATTCTCATGGAGAGGCTTGGTGTTTATACAAAGGCACTAAAAGAAAATAAGGAGGATGTTTGTGAACATGAGAAGGTGGATGAATAACCATGTTCCAACCGAGTTCCACCTCCATTCAAAGCTGATAAAAATACAAAAATTCAACCATATGATGGAGATGTGCAGAGAAGCTAGTGTGGAGTGTGGACCCCTTTGGGGTTATCACATGACCATGGGGATATATTTTTGGGGCCTAGATAGCTCCATAAATGTGGGAAGCACATTTTTCCGCACTCCACCTTTTGTGGAACCTTGCTCCACATATGAGCAGATTATTCCTTGTATTTATAATTTCTATGTCTTCCATATTTTGTGGAGTTAGTTTTTAGATGCCTATTTTCATGTTGACTTCCTTGTTTTTAGGAAGTTAGCTGTTTATTGGAAAAGGGAATGACTTCCTTGTTTGGTTGTGATCAAATGTCTTTATAAAATGTGCTTTTTAGAAGAGGAGAGATAAACATGGTGAGTTCCTCCTTAGGTGGGCTTATGGATGAGCTTGCTTAGGTGGAGGAGAGTTATCACATGTTGGATAATGCTTATATTGGATAAACACGATGATTTTCTCCTCATTCAGTGGATTTTCTTTTGGTTTGTTATATATACAGGTGTGGTGTGACCTTTAGAGGTTGATGAGTTCATTTTTAGGTGTGGCTTTTGAGAGATAGAGTCAAAGTGTAGATATTTTGTAAGTACATGTGTTTATTGCAGGGTGTGGTATAGCAGCTTGTGAGATACAATATTGTGCAGGTGTAGGTGAAAGTACAGCATATCATTTGTGTAGTATTTTCTATAGGAGATATTCTATCTCTGTGAGACTTCATTGTAATCTTATTTTTTATTACAATTTTTATTGAAGACTTTGTTAGTGGATGTAGCCCACATTCGATGAACCACGATAGATCTATGTTATGTGTGATTGCTATTTGGTTCTCTTTATTTATGATTTTATATAAGTGTGATTTGAGAAATTATTTTCGTGATACATGTTTGTACATAATTTAGATCTGATTTCACATTTAAAATATATTATGTGATTTTATAGTGATTTAAATATGGTTTAAAGTTTTTAATTCCTAACAACTAGTATCATAGCTTTGGTTGTAAATCACAAGAAGGGTTATTAGCTTGAGTAGAAGCTATGGGAGAAGAGATCAGATTCAGGGTTGAAAATTTTGATGGTAATAATTTTGGTTTGTCAGAAGGAGCTTCATCTCCCCTTGGAAGTGAAAATAGAACAACCACTAAGTATGAGTGATGCAGATTGGTCATTGCTTGACAGGAAGGCATTGAGAGCCATACGGTTATGCCTTACATATTTTATTACATTTAACATTTATGATGAGAAAACCATAAAAGATCTCATGGATAAACTTGGAAAGTTGTATGAGAAACCCTATGCTTCTAATAAAAATTTTATTATGAAAAGATTGTTTAACATGAAAATGTCATAGAATGGTTCTATCGATAATCATTTATATGATTTTAATATGGTTGTAAGTATGCTCACTTCTATTGGAATTAAGTTTGATAATGAAGTTAGAGCTTTGTTGATTTTGTGTTCTTTGCCTGATAGTTGGGATAGCTTGGTTATGGTTGTGAGTAATGCAATCCCTGCCAAGGGAAGCTTAAATTTTGAGAATGTTATAGGTGTGATTCTTAATGAGGAAATGCAAATAAAAAATTGGTGAATCATCTTCAAGTAATGCTTTGTCTATTGATACTAGAGGGAGGCAAAAGGACAAGATCAAAGGCAACCATGGAAAGTCAAAAGGTAGATCTAAATCTAGATCTAGATCCAAAATGATATACTGGCATTGTGGGAAGAGTGGACACTCAAAGAAGGATTGTTGGTCACTTCGAGATAAGAATGCCAACAAGGAGGAAACTATTAGTGTAGGTTTTTATTTTTCCCTATTTCTTAATTAGGAAAATTGTATTTCTTGTGCATACATGGAGTTTTCCTACATTTGTGGGATAGGCTAGCTTATGTGGAGGTGTGTGTCATAGACGTGTCATAGGTGTCAGAAGAATGTCATAAGTAACTCCCTTAATAGGAGTTGCTTCTCTATTCTTAGCACTTTGTCACCACCTTTCATGGAGGAGTTACTGACTATTCTTGGTGTGTCTTGTCCACCTTTTGTGGAGGAGTTACTTTCGTAGTCTCCTATTTGTAGTCCTCATTTTGGCCATTCCATGTTAATCAGATTTTGGTTTTCTCCATTTTGTCTTGTGCAATTTCTCTTATTGTGTTAATTTCAAATTGCTTTAGCATCTTGTGGTGTGCACTTGTTCATCTTGTGTGATCACGTCTTCATTGCACTTGCGTTATCCGGCTTCTGGCAACAACTCCAATATGGTATCAAAGCTTTCCCGATAATCTTGTGTGTGATTATGCTTTTAGCTTATTTTGGAATCAAGAGGAGTGGAGTTCTTTTTTATTCTAGATTTAGTCTAAAATAAAAAAAATCTATCAATATCATTTCCTTGGAAATCCTTGGCCTTTTGGTATTTTTTGGTTGTCTTCACTTCAGGGAGCAGAGGGAGGAGCAGCTCAAAGCTCTTCTGGTCAGCAACACTCTTCTAGTCCAGGTGTCAAGCTTATGTCCTTCACCAACATCAGCTTCAGCGCCACTTCTGTTGCCATGTTTCAGTCTTTCCAGCGCCCTCTAACAGCAGTCTTCTAGCAAAGCGCCCAGCTTTTGGCTTCACTTCTGTGCCAACCTCCTTTCCAGCAAGTTGCAGTCAATTCCAGCCATGTCATCTGGCCGTACGGCATCTTTTCAGCAGGTCTGCTATCTTTTTTTTGTTGTTTTTTGCAAAAAAAATTTAGATTTGTGCCCTCCTTTTTGGGACGCCAATTTCTGTTGTGTTTGTTGTTCTACTTCTAGCTTATGCCCCTGTTTTTTGAGCTTAAGTTCTGCCACACATCAGGTCGTACGGTTTCAACGTGCTGTATTTAGTTTTTTTGTTTTTTCTAAGTCAAAATTTTGGACTGTGCATTTTTGGATGCCCCTCCCTACTTGGCATCCTTTGGACACGTGGCATCTATCCATACTGTCTTTGATTTATTTTTTAAGTGTAAAATTGACTTGATAAAACAAAAATCAGTCAATTTGACTGAATATTAAGGATTTTAGACAGTTTTGTATTTTAGGGATTTTCAATTAAAACTTGTATCTTCGATCTACGAAGACGAAGGGTGAGGCCCGGGTTGGTAGGAGGCCAATCCCCCCTCACAAAGACTTCAT
Source organism: Torreya grandis (assembly GCA_037957365.1). Classification (NCBI taxonomy): domain Eukaryota; kingdom Viridiplantae; phylum Streptophyta; class Pinopsida; order Cupressales; family Taxaceae; genus Torreya; species Torreya grandis. Next base: position 342,742 of record JARHVA010000799.1, read on the forward strand.
TTGTATTCTTCATTCCATGCCGAATCCAATGAGTGGTTGGATGGCCACTCTCTCCCCATAACAGGCATTTTTTAACATTTTAGTGCTTTTTTTGCAAAAACACTAATTTACGGGAAAATTGTAACTTTAAAATCTTGCAAACGGTAGCTTGGTTTTGGGTGCCATTTTTTACAAAAGTGCTTGTAATTCAATTCTCCATAGTGTAGACTTGTTATTTTTCAAAAATGCACTAGTTTATAAAGTGCCAAAAATTTGGGTCTCCCGAGACGCATTTTCGGCTGAGTCCGACGTCTTTTGAGCGTGCACTTTCATATTTGGGGGGCTCAATATTTCAGGGGGGTGTGATTTTTTTTTCACAACTTGCAAATTTTTACTTTCATTCTCCTTTCTGCATAAATTCACAACTTGCAATCAACACAACTTCACCTAATTTCAGATAAAAATAGATTATTTTCAACTTAAACCCCTAACACCCTTCAACTATCATGAATGAAAAGTTAAAATGTCAATCATTCTTAGAAGCAAAGCGTTGTATAGGATCACCATGGGTACAGAAGTAGAACCCAAAATAGATGCTGAAAAGGTTAAGTGGTGCAACCGTAGTGATGAAGTCTTTGAGTTACTGAGCTTGTCTGTGTCTCCAGAACTTCTCTTCCACTTAGAATCCTCCCAAATTCCTAATGACATATGGGACACCTTAGAAAAGTTGTTTGGAAAGCTTGATGAAATGAGAGATCATGAGCTTGAAAACGAACTCACAAGTCTAAGTCTTAACAATTTTGACACCCTACAGGACTTCTTCACTAAGTTTAAGGCCCTTAGATTGCAATTGAAATAATGCGGGATAGAGAAGAAAGATGATCAACTTATACTTTCTATTCTCGCAAAGTTAGGTCCAAGCTATTTAGTCTTTGTCTCCACTTTTCATGCCACTAAAAGTGCCCTTGGCACTGCATGGAAAATGCCTTCTTTGGATTCATTCATTTCCGAATTGACTAGGGAGCAAGATAAACTAATTCAGATGGGCACAATGAAGTCTACTCAACCCCAAGCTTTGATAGCTGAAAATGGTAAGGATAAGACTTCAACAAAGGAGAAGAAGAAAAAGAACAAGGACCAAGAGAAGAAGAAAGAAAACACTAATCCTTCCAAAAACAACACTGAGACTTCATCCTCTAATGCTAAACATAAGAAGGAGAAGGTTAAGTGTGCCTATTGTAAAAATACAGGGCATGATGAACACAAATGCATGAAGAAACAAATAGATCACCTAACTCATCTTCTAGAGAAGAACAACATAGGTGTTCCAGAGTCCATCAAGCAGAATTCATCTACCCAAGATTCTACTAAGGCAAAGGGCAAGGGTAAGGAGAAAGAAAAGGGCAAGGCCCTTGTAGCTACAGCAGCTTCCACATCTTCATGGGTCATCGACTCAGGTGCTTCTCACCACATGGGCTCTTCACTAGTTGAGTTTTCATCTTTAGAGCCTTGTAGCATGACTTCAATTAGTTTGGGTGATGACACATTAGTTTCCGTTGCAGGGAGAGGGTCAGTTGAAATGGAAGGAGGAATATTCAACAATGTTCTAAGTGTTCCTTCTCTTTCAACCAATCTCCTATCAGTGTACCAAATCACTCACATTGGTCGGGGCATGAGAGTTGAGTTTTCACCAAATTCAGTGTCTATTAGGGAGTTGCATAGTGATACTACAGTGGCAGTGGGAATGGCAGATCACAGAGCCAAGTTATACACCTTTTCATATTTTGCATCAGATTCTTCTCTTATAGCATTGCTGACTCATTCAGATGGAGTTAGCAAATTATGGCATGAGCGGTTTGGCCACCTTAACTACCGCTATCTTGAGCAACTTTGAAAAAATGACATGATCATTGGCTTGCCTCGTGTCCAATTTTCAAAAGGACTTGGTGAGGGTTTTTCCCTTGGGAAGCATCCCGAAGCAAAATTTGACAAAGGCAAAGCTTGGAGGGCTTCACAACCTTTGGAGTTAGTCCACAGTGATGTATCAGGACCCTTTCCCAAACCATCTTTCACAAGGGCCAAGACATCCTCACTTTCATTGATGATTTCTCTAGGTACACTTGGATATATTTTCTCAAACAAAAGTCTGAAGTGTTTGAAAATTTTCTAGACTTCAAGGCTCTTGTTGAGAAACAGAGTGAAAAATCCATCAAAGTTCTTCAAACTGATAATGGAGGGGAGTATGTCAGCATCAGGTTTGAGCAGTTTTGCACCACAGAGGGGATTGATTTGCAGCACACAGTCACCTACAGTCCTTCACAAAATGGGGTTGCAGAATGCAAGAATAGGTTCTTGAAAGAGATGGCTAACTGTATGATTCACTCCAAATCCTTAGCACCATAGTATTGGGCCGAAGCCATCAATTGTGCTTGCTACATTCAGAATAGGGTTCCTCACAAAGCTTTGAAAGGGATAACACCCTTTAAAGCTTGGCATAAAAGGAAACTTGATGTTGAGCACCTCAGGGTTTTTAGATCCCCAGCCATGGCCTGCATTTTAAAGAAGAAACGCAAAGCTATGGAACGTCAGTCCAAGCCTTGCATCTTTGTAGGATATCCAGATGGTATTAAGGGATATCGCCTTCTAGATCTAGTCACACATGAGTTTTTCATCGAGAGAAGTGTCCATTTTCAAGAGAGTCCTAGAGACTCAACACTTAACACTTCTTCTCCCTCATCGGATCTACTTCTTCATGATGATTCCTCGTCAGATTCAGATCAGCCACAGTAGGTTCTTGAGCTAGAGTCATCTTCTTCTTCTTCGAGTTCAAATAGTGAAGACAGTGATGCAGAGTCATCCACCTCTAGTCAGTCAGAGGATGAGGAGTTAGCACCTGACTCGCCCACTTTCGGGCCACTTTGGGCCAGACAGAGACTTGAGAGTGTTGGCATTTGGGCAGGAGATCTCGCAGATGACAGACGTACTAGGGGGGATTTTCAAAGAGATCCACATGCCTTCTTTGCTACAGTTTCAGATCCACAGACTTTTCGAGAGGCATCGGGGGTACCTGAGTGGGATAATGCTATGGAGGAAGAATATTCTTCCTTAATCAAAAATCACACTTAGGATTTGACTTCACTTCCTAAGGGAAGAAAGATGGTTCAATGTAGGTGGATATATCGGACCAAGTTTGCAGCAGATGGGTCGATCGATAAGTACAAGGCGCGATTGGTCACCAAGGGTTTCTCATAGGTGGCAGGCATTGACTACTCAGAGACCTTTGCACCCGTTTCAAAGATGACTTCTATCCGACTCACCTTGGCTATTACCGTAGCACATGGTTGGGATGTGCATCAGATGGATATGAAGAGTGCCTTTCTTCACGGAGACCTTGAGGAGGTAAAAACACATGGAGCAACCGCCAGGATTTATTTAGGATTCTTCCTTAGTATGCAGACTTAGGAAATCTATATATGGCCTCAAACAAGACCCTCGGGCTTGGTATGCCAATATGGATTCCTTCCTTCTCACAGCAGGTTTCACTAGGTGCCATTTTGATCCTAATGTCTACTTCTTGCGGCAGGATGATTCGCTTCTGATTTTGGTTCTATATGTTGATGACATGTTGATCACCGAGAGTTCTTCATCGGCTATTACAGCGATGAAGGCATCTCTTCAGAATAGATTTGACATGACAGACTTGGGTTTGTTGCACTACTTCCTTGGCATCAAGATCTCACAGTCAGATTCAAAGATTTCTCTTGCACAGCCTAAGTATGCTCTCGACTTATTGGCTCGATTTCACATGGCTGATTGCAAACCATCTCCGACTCCCTTTCTATCAGGAGTCAAGCTTGAGACTGATTGTTCTTCACCATTGGTTGATGCCACTCGATATCAACAACTTGTTGGTAGTCTCATCTACTTGACTCACACTAGGCCTGACATTTCATATACAGTGGGACTTGTCTCCAGATTCATGCAGGAACCCCATGAGCTGTATTGGAAAGTAGCTGAGAGGATATTGCATTACATACAGGGTTCACATAGATATGGGATTCAATACAAATTTGGCATAGAGGTTGACTTGGTTGGATATACAGATTCAGACTGGGCTAGCGATTCACAGACTCGCAAGTCCAGTTCTGGTTATAGTTTCTCTCTAGGTTCTAGTCCTATCAGTTGGTCTAGCAAAAATCAGAATGTTATTGCTATATCATCCATAGAGGCAGAGTACAGGGGAGTTGTTAATGCAGCTACTGAGGCTATTTGGCTTCAGGGGATTCTTTTTGAGTTTGGTATTTCTATCAGGCAACCCACCATCATTTATTGTGACAATCAGAGTACCATATAGATTTGCAGGAATCTGGTTCAGCACCAGCGAACCAAGCACATAGAGATTCACATGCATTTCATTTGGGAGCTTATTCATAGTCAGGTCATTGACTTGATATTTTGTCAGTCTTCAGAGCAGGTTGCAGACATCTTCACCAAACCTTTCACTGAGAGCAAGTTCATTCATCTACGAGCTCTTCTTGGGGTGCGGTCTACATTTGCAGCAGCATCATCTTTAGGGGGGCCTTCTAGCCTCTTCTTTTTTTTATGTCTCTCTTTTAGGGGGGAGTTTTTTTCCTACGAATTTTCTCATTTTCTCTATCTTATGGGAGATTGCATTTGTACATGGGTACCTCATCAGGCCTAGTTGCCGGGACCCATTTTATATTTCCACACTTCCCACCTAAGCTACGCTTATGGGGGGTATTAGTGTAGGTTTTTATTTTTCCCTATTTATTAATTAGGGAAATTGTATTTCTTGTGCATACAAGGAGTTTTTCTACATTTGTCGGATAGGCTAGCTTATGTGGAGGTGTGTGTCATAGATGTGTCATAGGTGTCATAAGTAACTCCCTTGATGGGAGTTACTTCTCTATTATTATCACCTTGTCACCACCTTTCATGGAGGAGTTACTGACTATTCTTGGTGTGTCTTGTCCACCTTTTGTGGAGTTACTTTCATACTCTCCTATTTGTAGTCCTCATTTTGGCCATTCCATGCTAATCAGATTTTGGTTTTCTCCATTTTGTCTTGTGCAATTTCTCTTATTGTGTTAATTTCAAATTGCTTTAGCATCTTATGGTGTGCACTTGTTCATCTTGTGTGATCACGTCTTCATTGCACTCACGTAATCCAGATTCTGTCAATAACTCTGATAGAAACAAATGAGATAAATGTGACATTAGGTAAATCATGTTAGGATGCCTTAATTCTTTCTATGGATAGTTTGTCTGAGTCTTGGGTATTAGATTCAGGGGCTTCTTTTCATGCCACCCCACATAGGCATTATTTTACTGATTATGTTCAAGAGAATTTAGGACATGTTTAGCTTGGTGTTGATGAACCATGTGTGATAGTATGGAAAGGTTATTTTCAGGTTAAAATGTAGAATAGGAACACATGGCTACTTAAGGATGTCAGACATGTACCTATGTTGAGATGGAATTTGGTTTCATTAGGGCAATTGGGTAGTGAGGGTTGTTCAGTAATGTTTACTGTAGATTCTTGAAAATTTACCAAAGGTAATCTTATGGTTTTGAGAGGTAAGAAATTTGGTACTTTATATTTGACTAGTAGTGTTAATTATTATGATTTAGTTGTTGTAGATAGAAATACAACTATGTGGCACTATAGGCTCAGTCATATGAGCCATAAGGGTATGATCTCAAAAGACAAGTTGTCTGGATTAAAATACATAGATCTAGACTTCTTTGAGAATTGTGTGTATGGAAAATAGAAATGGGTTAAGTTCCTAAAGGTTGGACCCACAAAGAAAGAGCAAAAGTTAGAGTTGGTATATTCAGATGTATGGGTACTAGCTCAGGTATCTTCTATTGGTGGTTTCAATTATTGTCACTTTTATTGATAATGCAACAAATAAAGTTTGGGTTTATTGTATTAAAAATAAATTTGATGTATTTGACACCTCTAAGAAGTGAAAAGCCTTGGTTCAGAATGAAATAGGTCTCAAGTTGAAATGTCTCAGATTAGATAATCGAGGTGAGTCTTGTAGTAAGGCTTTCTTTGATTATTTTTCTAATAATGGAATCCCTAAGCAAAGGATGGTTCCAAGAACTTCACAAAAGAATGGGCTATTTGAAAGGATGAATAGAATAATAATGAAACATGGTAGGAGCATGAGGATACATACATGGTTGCCTTTACAGTTTTGGGCAAAAGTAGTTAGCACAGTAGTATATCTAATTAATAGAGGACCTTTTATGCCTTTGGATGGAGGCATACCTGAACAAGCTTGGTATGGTAAGAATGTTGCTTATTCTTTTCTTAGTCTTTGGATATGAGGCTTTTGCTCTTATTAAGAAAGAGGATAGGACCAAAGTAGAGGCAAAATTAAACAAGTGCATATTTGTTGGATATGGTGAGGATGACTTTGGTTTCTGTTTATGGAGCATTAAATATAAGAAAATATTTCGATTAAGATATGTAACCTTTAATTAAAAATTCATGTATAAGAATTAGTTGCAGGAACAGGAATAGGAACAGAAAGAGTACACACTATTGGATGACATTGCAGATGGCAAAGCATCCAATGAATCAGTTCAGGAACCTTCTACACAAGGACCTTAAACTCCTATGGTAAGAAGGTATTTTAGGGTAAGAAGAGCACCTAAACATTTTTCTCCTTCTTTGAATTATTTGTTACTCATTGACAATGGAGAACTAGAGTGTTACGAGGAAGCAATGCAGGTAGATGCCAGGATGAAGTGGGAGAAAGCCATGGATGAGGAGCATAGATCTCTCATGGATAACCAAACATGGGGTTTGGTAAAGTTACTGTTGACCCATTTTGCCCGCAGGCAAAATATCGGTCACCTTCTTCACCTGTTGTTTAATGCCAGTCATTTTTGGGTTCAGGGAGTTTAGAGAGTTCATTTCATGCCTTGGTTCAAGTGTTTAGGCAGCTTCTGGTTCAACATACTTGGTTCAATGAAAAAATTCAACGGCAAAGGTTCAAGTCAACGGTTCATTGGCCTTGGTTCAAATCCATCGGCGCGCTTAGTTGAACCAATTGAATCGTTAAACCTTTTGGTTCAACAGGCCGGTTCAACAGATGGTTCAAGGGTCTACCCCAAGCTGAAGGGAAGTCAACAGTCAAAGTGCCCTTTTGGAGGGCGGGCGGACACTAAAGTTTTTTTAAAAGGGCCCGGGCACGGCAAATACGAAGCCCACGGCTTAACTCAAAAGTAAAAGAAGAATTGCCGCAGACTTTTGTCTATAAAAAAAAACATCCACAGATAAAAGTCTGTGGGTTAACAAAGCATATAAGCTGAGAGACAGTCCACGGGAACCCGGCAGGAGTCTACACGAGCAAACAACGATCCGTCAAAGTGTATATAAGGCAAAGTGCCTGGGAACATGACGTAGACAGATGAAAGATAGCCTGAAGGCTGCCAGCATGGACCTGACTACTCTGAGGCCATCAAATTTAATGGAATAGAATAGCCGTTGGGTTTTCAAACATTAAAAAAGGGAAAAGGGCCTGAATGCAGTGATCCGCTAAGTGTTCGCCCCTAGACGCTGACAAGCCAGAAGAGACAAAACTGAGAAAAGACAAACAACAAAGTGACAGACAAGGAGATGACATGGCGCATAAGTGACAAGGCAGTCCAAATGGCAAAGTGCAGGTGATTTATTGCCTAGTAATTCCAAATGGTGCAAACAACATACAGCAGGGCCCGTGCATTTAAAAAAGGGGACAAATTTCATCTGTTGGCAAAAAAAAGGTGCGACCCATGCTTCCACATTAAAGCTCGAACGCCAAAGTCAAATTTGGCAATTATACAGCATAGTTCCAGCAGGCTTCTTCTAGGATGATGACAACACAATAGTGTTTCCTCTTTCCAATGGGACGCGACAGGCCGACTTGTCAAAGAAGCGCCAAGTTTCTTTCTTTTTTCTTATATATATTGTAACTTCTCATTTTTTAAGTGGGATCGGTTCTTCCACATTTGTAAAGAGTGCAGCTCTGCAAAATTTCACCTGAATCAAATAAAATGTAGTTTTTACCTCCATTTGGATAGATATTGCTGAGTGTGCCTCGAGTGTTTTGTCTGTGTCCAATCATTGCTTCTTGATGCTCTCACAGATTCAACACTAGCAGACCTGTTATCTACAAAGCACCATTTTTGCAGCTGAAAGGAGAAGAGCAGACATTTTAGAAGACCAGAATAGGAGTCACTTACAGTGTGCATTTCACAGCACCTCAGTGATTTTTTTTATCTCATGGTTTTTCATGTAAGCCTCCCTGCCAGTTTCTAGCAGCCTGGTCCCTTTCTGCCAAATGTGTAGTGTATGTTTGTATTTGTCTGGTTCTGAGAGTGGATGTGTGAAGGTCGACCCTTGTTTTTTTTGGTGCATCACCTCTTTTAGAGTAGGTTATTTGTTTTCTAAATTTCTTCTCCTTTTTCATCCCCCCCTTTTTATATCTATATATATGTGTTTTACTTTTGCTGGAAACAACATGATGCATCAAAGGGAGCTAGCCCTTATCTAGAGACTCTCTCCTCGAGCTTTGTCAGTCCCACAGGCGAGAGGAGAGTTTCCATGTTGCGAGGAGAAGGCAGGAGCTAGGCCTCCTTGCCCCAGGTGCAATCTCTAGCGTCAATAGTTCTGACACGCCCGGTGGGACCAACTGGGACAGGTTTTGTCCAAAAAAAGTTGAAGAATTTTTGGTGTGTTCTTCAACCGACCAGCCTTTGGAGGCTTTGCATCGAACACCAATGGCAACTCTGAGTTGAATCTACTGGTTAAGCAGCCTGGTGCTATCATAAATCTACTTTATTTATGTATAATCCCTTTGCACAAAATCATGGGCCTTATATTCCTTCATATTACCATGATCAGACTCAGCCTCTTTATGGCGTCCCCTCAAGCAGCTCTCCTAGTTGCCCTGTAACGATAAGGGAAATGAGGCTGGAGTTTGAGAGGTAGATAATGGAGATCAATAGAGAGGAGGAGCAGTACAGATATTAGCAAGAGCTGATGTATAAAGAGGAGTGTTTGTTTAGGAAAGCACAGGCTTCACAATCCATGAAGGAGGAGGTAGCAAAATGGAGAAATCCATATTTTCAAGGCAGCCAGCCTTGTGCGCCCCCTCATATTCCAAAAAAAGCCCCCTCTTTGGCACCAAATCCTTTCTATCACATTGCACTTGCTCACTCCAACTCACCAAATGCATCTGCTCTCAATCCCGTGCGCCTGGCTTTCTAATACCAGAGGGCATCAGAGCAACCCCCCATGGATATCAATCTTCCCAATTCTTTATATTGTGCATCTTCCATTGGGGGGAGTACCACTAGCCAGCACGTCCCTCTTTTAGAGTCTCTTCCAGTGCGTCAACAGTCTCTTCCTTGCATTCCTCAACCTCCAAAAAACTTTCAGCATGATGCGTAGATTCCAAGTTGGAGGAAGGAATGCCAGGAACCAGCTCAGAGCTTTGAAGAGGATAATGCTGGTGATCTCCAAGAAAGGCTCCTTCAAGAACATACAGCCAAGAGAATTGCCGAGTTGGAGTCCCAAATGAGATTCCTCAGCCAATGTCTAGTGGAGTTGTCTGAACCCAGCGTGTCCACACACCTCCAAGAGAGCTATCAGGCCACACCTGATATTGATGAAGTGCCGACCAAGTGGAAGGAGGAGAATCATTCGATTCTAGCTCAAGGACTGCCTTCTCTTCCACATGTTTTTTCCACTTCACCCCTTCTCGAGGAGGAACCTGTTCTGCAGGAGGTGAGTGAGGAGCAGAAGATCCAATCTGTAGTCCTTCAAGAGGCTGTCGCAAGCGACGATGAAGAAGAAATCATCATTGATGCTCCTTGTGAAGTCACCATCAGCAGTGGAGAAGATGCAAGTCTTGCACATATGCAGATGTTCCATTAATACGATGAGGAGCAAATGCATGGTGAGCTCTCTTCCCTTCTGTTCGATGAACTTCCTCGCTATTTTGATGATGAGGACGACTACGCTGAGGAGCCTAAGTTGGAGGAGGATCAGGAGAATATCTTTAAACATCTAGAGATATGGATCTTCGAGGAGGAAAAGGAGAGGTCTGTCTTCCTTCAGGAAGGCCTCGAAAGAGCAAAGGATGAGTCTGATAGAGTTTTTAGCGAGACAGAAGGAAACAAGTCAGACCATGATACATTGCAGAGGGAATGTGCAGACCAAAGGGCTAACGGTGATGAGCCAGCAGCCACAGATTTCTTGGTGAAGAGCACCAATTCGAAGGACCAGCATTCAACAGGCTTCCAAGGACAAACAGATTACATATATGTCAGAGGCATGTTTGATTTTGATCCACTCAGATTCTAGCCAATGTAGGTGACAGGCAAGAAGAGCAAGTCACCAACTCTCTTCGTTCAGCTACTTGCCTGGCACCATAAGTCTTCTTGCCAGGAAGGGGACTTAAGAAATTTTCCTTTCGATCCAGGAGGGAGGCAGTTATTCCTAGTTAGCTATATATAGTAGTTTGTTTTCAGTTGTTTTTCCTGTTTTCCCTAAGTGCAGTTGCACAGGTAGTGTTTTTAGCCTTGTGTGTTTCCCTTTGTTTGGGGTAAAGGCTTCATATTTGATTCTCGAATCTTTCAGGTTGTTGATAACTCTTTCATAGCTACATCTGACTCCACGCCTAAAGGATTTTTAAGGCAACTAGATTTTAAGCATAGCAGGCATGCTTCCCCTGTGAGTCACCAATTGTTGACCCATTTTGCCTGCAGGCAAAATATTGGTCACCTTCTTCACCTGTTGTTTAATGCCAGTCATTTTTGGGTTCAGCGAGTTCAGAGAGTTCATTTTATGCCTTGGTTCAAGTGTTTAGGTAGCTTATGGTTCAACATACTTGGTTCAATGAAAAAATTCAATGGCAAAGGTTCAAGACAATGGTTCATCAGCCTTGGTTCAAATCCATCGGTGTGCTTGGTTGAACCAATTGAACTGTTGAACCTTTTGGTTCAATGGCTTGGTTCAATAGGCTGATTCAACAGACGGTTCAAGGGTCTACCCCAAGCCGAAGGGTAGTCAGCAGTCAAAGTGCCCTTTTGGAGGGCGGGCGGACACTAAAGTTTTTTTAAAAGGGCCCGGGCACGGCAAACACGAAGCCCATGGCTTAACTCAAAAGCAAAAGAAGAATTTCCGCGGACTTTTGTCTGCAAAAAAAAACATCCACAGACAAAAGTCCGTGGGTTAACAAAGCATATAAGTTGAGAGACAGTCCACGGGAACTCGGCAACAGTCTACACAAGCAAACAGCGATCCGTCAAAGTGTATACAAGGCAAAGTGCCCGAGAAGGTGACGTAGACAGATGAAAGATAGCCCAAAGATTGCAAGCATGGACCCGACTGCTCTGAGGCCATCAAATTTAATGAAATAGAATAGCCGTTGGGTTTTCAAACATTAAAAAAGGGAAAAGGGCCTGAATGCAGTGATCTGCTAAGTGTTCACCCCTGGACGCTGACAAGCTAGAAGAGACAAAACTGAGAAAAGACAAACAACAAAGTGACAAACAAGGAGATGACATGGCGCAAAAGTGACAAGGCAGTCCAAATGGCAAAGTGCAGGTGATTTATTGCCTATTAATTCCAAATGGTGCAAACAACTTACAGTAGGGCCCGTGCATTTAAAAAAGGGGACAAATTTCATCTGTTGGCAGAAAAAAGGTGCGACCCATGCTTCCACATTAAAGCTCAAATGCCAAAGTCAAATTTGGCAATTATACAGCATGGTTCTAGTAGGCTTCTTCTAGGACGATGACAACACAATAGTGTTTCCTCTTTCCAATGGGACGCGACAGGCTGACTTGTCAAAGAAGCGCCAAGTTTCTTTCTTTTTTCTTATATATATTGTAACTTCTCATTTTTTAAGGGGGATCGGTTCTTCCACATTTGTAAAGAGCATAGCTCTACAAAATTTCACCTGAATCAAATAAAATGCAATTTTTACCTCCATTTGGATAGATATTGTTGAGTGTGCCTCGAGTGTTTTGTCTGTGTCCAGTCATTGCTTCTTGATGCTCTCATAGGTTCAACACCAGCAGACCTGTTATCTACAAAGCGCCATTTCTGCAGCTGAAAGGAGAAGAGCGGATATTTTAGAAGACTAGAATAGAAGGAGTCACTTACAGTGTGCATTTCACAGCACCTCAGTGATTGTTTTTTGTCTCTTGTGTTTTCATGTAAGCCTCCCTGCCAGTTTCTAGTAGCCTGGTCCCTTTCTGCCAAATGTGTAGTGTATGTATGTATTTGTCTGGTTCTGAGAGTGGATGTGTGAAGGTCGACCCTTGTTTTTTTTGGTGCATCACCTCTTTTAGATTAGGTTGTTTGTTTTTTGCATTTATTCTCCCTTTTCATCCCCCGCTTTTTATATCTATATATATGTGTTTTACTTTTGCTGAAAACAACATGATGCATCAAAGGGAGCTAGGCCTTATCTAGAGACTCTCTCCTCCAACTTCGCTGGTCCCACAGGCGAGAGGAGAGTTTCCATGTTGCAAGGAGAAGGCAGGAGCTAGGCCTCCTTGCCCCGGGTGCAATCTCCAACGTCAATAGTTACCCAAGGACGAGAGTGCATTTCCAAACAAGTGGATCTTTAGAATAAAAGAAGAAGATGAAGGGAGAAAAAGTATAAAGCCGGAATGGTGTTCAAGGGGTTTGTACAAAAATTAGGTATTAATTTTGATGAGATTTTCTCTCCTATTGTAAAAATGACTTCTATTAGGACTGTTCTTGGTTTAGTTACAACTGAGGATTTGCACTTAAAATAGTTAGATGTGAAAATTATTTTTCTTCATGGTGATTTGGATGAAGAGTTGTATATGAAATAGCCACAGGGATATGAGGTCAAAGGGAAGGAGAACTATGTGTGCAGACTAAAGAAAAGCTTGTATGGAATGAAATAAGATCCATAGTAATGGTATAATAAATTTGATTATTTTATGTTGGAATAAGAATATCAAAGGTGTAGTTCTGATCATTGCGTGTATATCAAACATTTTGATGATGGTTCCTTTATTATTTTATTCTTATATGTGGATGACATGTTAGTTGCAGAAAATAACATATAGCATATTCATATGCTCAAAAAATAGCTTAGTGACTCCTTTTCCATGAAGGATTTGGGTGTTGTAAAGCAAATCTTTGGTATGAGAATCACTCATGACAGAAAGGAGAGGAAGCTGATTTTATCCCAATCAAAGTATGTGAAGAAAGTCTTGGAAAGGTTTAGCATGTTGGATTCTAAATCTATTGGTACTCCTTTGATAGGCCACTTTAGATTATCAAAGGAGCAGTGTCCCAAGATGGAAGCTAAAAATCTTAAGATGTCCAAGGTAACTTACTCATTAACAGTTGGCAGCTTGATGTATGCCATGGTTTGTACTAGGTCGGATATTGCCCAAGTAGTGGGAGTTGTGAGTAGGTATATGATTGATCCTGGTTATGATCATTAGCAAGAAGTAAAATGGATTCTTGGTATTTAAGAGGAACCATGGATTTTTCATTATGTTATGTTGGATCAGATACCACTTTATGTGGTTATGTGGACTCAGATATGGCAAGGGATATTAATAGTAGGAGAAGTATGACACGTTATATATTTACTGTTGGAGATACAGTAGTTAGTTGGATTTTTAGGCTATAGAAGGTTGTGGCTTGTCAACCACAAAGGGAGAGTATATTGTTGTCATAAAGGCTAGTAAGGAGATGATTTGGTTACAGGAGTTGTTTCAAGATTTGGGGCATGCGCAGAAAGTTTGGAGACTACACAATGATAGTCAAAGTGTCATTCATTTGGAAAAGAACTTTGTTTTCCACTCGAAGATGAGACACATTCAATTACATTATCACTTCATTAGGATAGCTTTGGAGGAGAACTTGGTGAAGCTGGAGAAGATTCATACTAGCCAAAATCCTATAGATATGATGACCAAGGTGGTCACATTGGATAAGTTCAGACTATGTTCAAATTTGGTTGGCCTTAGTGGTTATGGGGCAATGATAGATTTTGTTCAGGAGAAACGGTCTCCAAGTAGGAGATTATTGAGTGTGGGGCCCTTTGGGGCTATCACATGACCATGGGGATATATTTTTGGGACCTAGATAACTCCACAAATGTGGGGAGCACATTTTTAGCCACTCCAAATTTTGTGGAACCTTGTTCCACATGTGAGTGGAATATTCCTTATATTTCTAATTTTTATGTCTTCCATATTTTGTGGAGTTAGTTGTTAGATGCCTATTTTCATGTTGACTTGTTTATTTTTAGGAAGGTAGTTTTTTATTGTAAAAGGGAATGACTTCCTTATTTCAAGGAGTTGGTTGTGATCACATGTCTTTGAAAAGTGTGCTTTTTGGAAGAAGAGAGATAAACATGGCAAGTTCCTCTTTAGGTGGGCTTATAGATGAGCTTGTTCGGGTGGATGAGAGCTGTCACATGTTGGATAATGCTTATCTTGGATAAGCATGGTGATTTTCTCCTCATTTGATGGATTTTCCTTTAGTTTGTTATATATATAGGTGTGGTGTGACCTTTAGATGTTGTTGAGTTCATTTGTAGGTGTGGTTTTTGAGAGATAGATTCAAAGTGTAAATAATTTTCAAAGTGTAGGGGTTTATTGTAGGGTGTGGTATAGTAGCTTATGAGATACAGTATTGTGCAGGTGTAGGTGAAAGTGTAGCATATCATTTGTGTAGCATTTTCTACAGGAGATATTCTATCTATGTGAGAGTTCATTGTAATCTTATTTTTTATTATAGTTTTTATTGAATACTTTCTTGGTGGATGTAGCCCACATTGGGCGAACCACAGTAAATCTGTGTTATGTGTGATTTCTATTTTATTCTCTCAATTTATGCTTTCATATTAATTGTGATTTGAGTAATTATTTCCTTAATGCATGTTTGTGCATAGTTTAGATCTGATTTCACATTTAAAACTAGTTTAAAGTTTTTGATTCTTAATAACTAGACCATTAGCTAGCTTAGTTAGAGGTATATTTCAGTTTGTATTAGATTAAAGAGAGTCTACAAATTTCATTTTCAAGTTTAAAGTTAACCAAACATGCTTTAACTTGGTTTGAAACTTACGTTCATACCTTGGTTGTTAAAAAATTTCTTTTTATTACTAAGTGGGATGATTTTAAGATGCTCATCAAAAATCAGTTTTATCCTATTTATTATTAGGAAGAGAGGTCCATGTATTGGCAATATCTTAGGAAAAATCAAGGATAAAGAATGCAAGAGTACTAGAGTGAGTTTTACAAGAACATTGTCAAAATGGGCAAAGATATAATGGATCGTGACATCTTGATGAAGTATGTTAGTGAACTTCGTAGCCATTTGAGGAGACTCCTTCCAGATGTAGATGAGGCTTGTTCTCAATCTCACTACTTAGAGATGGACAAGAAAAGGTTCCATCTACCTGTCAAATCACTTCTGAGAAACAAGGTGGTTAAAAGTAAAAGTTTAAAGTTTAACAAAAAGGTAAGCATAAATTTACTTCCATTTCTAAGAAGGATACTAAAAGGCATTGTGGGAATTATGATGTTGATAGTCATTTAGAGAAAAATTGTTGGAACCCACTTCCAAAATTACATTTGTTCAAGAAAAACAACAATAAAAAAGTTATGCCATGTCTTAAAGGTGAATATATGAGTTGTATCTTTGATGTAGATGAGATATGTTGTACCTCCATCAATAGATAGGTATTTTTTGGTAGCAGTAGTGCTCAAGGGAGTGAAATTTATAAGCTTTTCCATAAAAATAGTTATATGAAGAAAACAAAATTGGATGCTCTTTTTTATTCTTGTTTGCAATAAAATATGATAAGCAAGAAGTTAGTAGACAAATTGAAGATAAAGAATTAAAATCATCCAAACCCATATTCTTTAGATTGGGTGAACAAAGATGCAAGAATCAAGGTGACCAAACAATGTGAAGTTAATTTTGGTATTAATTCACATTTCATTTATGAATTTATAGTGGATGTTGTGCCTCGTGATGTGTGTGGTGTAGTGTTTGGCATCCTTTACTTGTATATCTAGGATGATATCTTCACAAGGAGAGCTAATAAATATTGTTTGGTAAAGGATGGCAAGAGATACATCATTTTATCCTACAAAGATGATTCTAATATCTCTCTGGTATGTGACTTTCAACATAAAAGGCTTATTAATGCAAGTGGGAATTTTTATTTACTTATTTGGAGAGATATTGAATATAAAGAAGTGATTGCACATAAAACTTATTATAATATGTTTACTATAAAAAATTAGAAGCATACAGGAGAGTTGGTGTAGAATTTAAAGAAAATATTTCATAAGCCTATGGGGTTTCCATTAGTGAGGCCTATTGAGCACAAAATTCAGTTACTAGTAGGCCATTCACTTCTAAATCTCAGGTTGTGTAGCCAATCCTTGAAGGATGCTAATAAGGTAAAATAAAAATTACAGTCTTTAATTAATCAATGTGTAATCCATCCTAGTACTTCTCCTTGTAGGTATCCTATTGTTATAATATTTAAGAAAGATATTTCATAAATAATGTGTGATGATTATAGAGCACTTAAAAAAATAATTGTCAAGATTAGGTACCCTCTTTCATATAGTGATGATTTTGTATATCAACTTTAGTAGGTCAAGTATTTTACTAAACTGGATTTGAAATCTAGGTATCACAAAGTGAGAATTAAAGAAGAGGGCATTTAAAAGACAACATTCAAGACAAGGAAAGGGCTGTATGAATGGTTGGTTCTACTTTCATGTTGTTGATGAATGAGGTAATGAGGCCATTTATTGATTCCTTTGTCATTGTGTATTTGGATGACATTATTATTTTTATTAAAACTTTTGATGAGCGTGTTGATCATCTTAAACAAATTTTTCAAGTTTTGAAGGAGAATAAATTGGTGTTGAATGAGAATAAATGTGAGTTTTTTAAACAATCACTTGTCTATTTGGGCATGTGGTTGAAGATGAGGAATTGGAGATTGATCTAACAAAGATAGAGGCCATCATGAATTGGCCAAAGCCTTTCAATCTGACTAAAACAAGGAGTTTTATTGGTTTAGTTTAGTATTTGAAGTTCTTCATCAAGAATTTCTCTTCCATGGTCACATATTTCCATGTCATTAAAATAAGTGGTAAGACTTTTATTTGAGGCAAGAAGCAAAAAAATGTCTTTGATATGTTCAAACACAAGATTAGTCATGATCCAATATTAAATTTATCTAACTTTCATCTCCCTTTGAGGTGGAAACAAATGCTAATGACTATGATATGGGGCTTTTCCTATTACAAGGAGGTAAAATCATATTTAACATTTAAGGTTATTTCATGATGTAATTTTGAACTATCGTATAGAGTTTAAGAATTGTATGCTCTTGTTCAATTCGTCAAGAAATGGAAGCATTATCTTATGGGTAATAAAACTATTGTCCACAAAGACCACCAAACTTTAGAAATATATAAACTATAGATGGATCATGTTTTTTCAACAATTTCATTTGATTATCAAATATAAGAAAGGTATGACTAAAAAATTAGTTGATATGTTATCTAGACCTCATTTTATTTCATCTATGAGCATCACAACTCTTCTTGAGTGTTTTATGTGTGTGTATTATGTAGAGGGATATGAGCACAGTTCAAAATTTTGGAGGCCATTTCTTCAAGAAAAGAAGTCCAAAAGTTCAAAATTTCAACCCAAGGAGGATTATAACCTTCAAGATGGGTTGCTCTAAAAGTTAGGTATGCTTTGTATGCCTAAGCAGGCAAGCATTCAATTAGTAAAGGAAGCACATACTTCAAAAGTTTCAAGACATTTTGGTGTAAAAAATAATATTTCACATTTACAGAGGTATGATTATTATACTAATATGTAGTTTGATGTTTTTAGATTCATAAAGGGGATGTGTGTTATGTAGTACAAGGAAACCTAGTAACAATAATTTTGGTTTGTCTATGTCATTATGGTTCCTTCTAGGCCATGAGAAATAATTTCCATGGATTTTTTAGGCGGACGTTTTATGTCAAGGAAGGGGCATGACTATATTTTTGTGGTTGTAGACTAGTTTAGTAAGATTTTTATTCGTATTCCTTATAAGAATATTTGTAAAGGTAGTGATGCACTTGAGTTTTCCATTGCTAATGTGTGGGTTAATGTTGGGTTGACAAATTCTATTGTTTCATATCAAGACTCAATATTTTTTTTTAATTTTTGGACCATAATGTGAGAGAATATGGATCCCAAGCTGAAAGGTCTACCACTTTTCACCAAAAAACTGATGGGTGGATAGAATTTGTGAACAAAACATTGGTATAGCACTTGATGGGTAAAATAGGAAGCATCATAAGTCTTGAATTAAAAATTGGTGTATATTCAACATTTCTATAATAGGGTAGTGCATTATTCTACTAGTAAAAATCCTTTTGAAACTTTTTTGTTATTACTTACCTCCATGTGCATTTGATGTTGTTTTGAGATATCCATACAAATGAAATGGGAAAGTGGACGAAGAGGTCCAAAAATACAAAAGTTTCATTTATAAAATTAATAAAATTTACCTCCAAGTGCAAGAGAGGTTGGAAGAGTCACAAGCCAATTATAAAGTAGGACATGATAACAATAGGTTTGAGCATAGTTTCCTTGTAGAAGACAAGGTATGGTTGTACTTGAGTAGGGAAATATTCCAAGTTAATACTATGAAGCTTTCACCTCTTAGGTATGATCCATTTGAAATTTTATAACAAGTGGACAAGAACGCATTTAGACTTGATTTTACTCATATGAAGATCTATTCAATTGTCAATGTTGAGAATTTACTTCTTGTTGAGCCTTTGATGTTAGAAAATGAAGATGAAGGGTTGTTGCTACATTAATTTGAAGACCTCATTCTTGATAGTTGGAATTGGAGGAGGATGTTGTGCTAAAAAAAAATAAGGAACAACAAGAAGAGGAGTACAAGCGTATTAGCCAATTGGGTTAAATGGCATCCATGCCCTCAAAATCACCTAGGGCAAGATCATGGTTGTAACCACTTGACTTCTCATGTTTTGATGGACCATACAGTGGATTTTTGTTGTGTTTCACTAGACTAAAAAGGACATATGGTTTCCCTTTTTTCCAACCTTTTCTTGTGCATGCATAGTTGACCATAAGTATCTCTGATGGATTCTTCCATTGCATGCATAGTTGACCATATGTGTCTTTGATGAATTCTTCCATTAAGTTGTGGCTTAGCTTGACTTCAATTATATTGATATTTTTAATGTGCCTTTTATATAATTTTTAAAGATTCATTGATTGTGCCTTTGACCAATGTTCCATTAAGATTTTCTAACTAAAAAGATCCATTTTTAAATATTTCTAAAATGTTAGGTTTGGGCCATAACACTTAAACTTTTCCAACTTAGTTTCACACCTCCCTTATCTGAGCATACTTAAAAATTAGGCTATACTTTAAAACGTCATACCATGCCTTTTTTAAAATTTTGTAATTCTATGTTTCCCATACAAGTTCATTAATTTTGGATCCTTGGATTGCATGTCCACTATCCGATTAAAGTGGTGGGCTCACTTATCATTACAATTTTTACCCCTAATGTTGCATTATTTGAACACTTAGGGTTAATTTGATTGTGATGTTTATGGCTTGGAAGGCCTTTCCATCACTTACATCTGCTTCTCATCCCACTATAAGCGTCCTTCTTTAATCTCCATGAAATTGTTGATATTGTAATTTCGTTGGAACACTTCATAGTCTTCCATCCACAAATGGAAAAAATCGTTGAGGGAGTTTGTCTCATCTTTAGATTATAACTGTAACTCCAAGATCCCTTCATTATTCTACTCCATTTTACCTCGGTTCCCATCAATAAAGCATTATTCCTCAGAATTTGAATCCAGTGAGGCTACTTCCTCACTGACTGCCTAATTATTTAAGTTTTTGACATAATTTCATCCTTAAATTTTAATAGATATCAAATACTTTTTTATAATTATGATCATCTTTGGTTGCTATCAACTAACTCCAATCCAATAGTTCATCGTAGGCTTTCTTCTTCAATGAGATGACTACAAAATTTAGCAAAAATGGTTGGCTTCCAATACTAACCTTTTAACCCATCAATACACCCAATACCTTAATGCCTTGTTGAATTGTGCTTATTAGTTAGAATGTCAGAGGTGACCAAGACTCCTTTAGAAGATAATCACACCAAAACCACTATTGGTGATGGCATTTGTCAAATCCCTACCTTGAACTTCCATATGCACAATTTTTGATTTTTGGGTTAGTTTTTATAGTCAAGAGCATGGGATCGATCACTTGATCACCTGAAAATGGAGCTTGATTATGATTTCATTCTTATGCATTTTGCTCTCTCCATCACCTGACATTAGGTGTGCCATTGTATGCTTCATGTTGGTGTTAATATCTTGTATGGTAGAAGTGAGAGCATTCTTGAGTTCTTGAATTCTTTGGAATAAGTAACCTATCATCTCATATATAGTGGTCTATAAGAGATGACATGTAGTATCTTTATTGGACTACATTATGTTCCTTGATGTGATTGTATATTCATTTGATAACATTATTCTTTGACGATAGCCCTCTCAACTTCCACCCTTTCTACAAACAACCTTTCCTTATCCATACATGGGTGAGGGTAATTAACTATATTCACTTGTGTTTTAGTAATTTCCATAACTTCCTTACCCTTAGCGATGTCAATTGTATTGACATTGGCTTATTTTGGACAATTACCTTCGGTGTAGTTCTCAGGCCCAAACCATCTACAGATAAGCCCAATGTTATTTTTCTTAGGGTAATATCTTGTGAAATTGCCCCACTAAATGTAATCCCAATGGTGTATAATTGGTCATCCTTAAGAGTGATATTGAATGCAACTCTCATCACCATGATTATTTTTATCTTTAGTAGTTCCTTAGCAGCATGGTGGGTGGTGTCGATGGCTCTACTTATGTGAATAGTACTTGGCCACTCTTATTCCATAAATTATATGAGAAGTTTAAACCTCTCATAAAATATCCTTACCTTCATTCTTACCATCTCATTTAGTTCCTTCATCATCTAGAGCATGTATTTTCTCAAGGATCACACAAATCTCAAATCGTTATCACTAGACTCAAGGTCCTCATCTTCACTTTATCTTCTTATGTGCGAGGATGATGTTTTCTCTCACTTTAATGCCCATAGTTTGATTATATGTATCTTCATATGACAAATATGGGACTTATATACACAATATTTTTAACTTTTATCAAATACTGATGCTTTACATCTTGCAAGAACCCATCGAGACTCAATTTCTTTAAGTACACACCCTAAGGGGTACATCAAAAAAGGGGTGGGCATACCTTTGATACTTCATAGGATTATTGTCCCTTATTGAGACATTATTACCAATCCAACTAGCTCCTAAAATTATTCCATGAGCCATTACTCTTCCCTTGCACACTCCTTTAGTCTTTTTCCTCTTTTCATCCCTCTTATCCTCACCTTAATCCCCTTTTGACAGTTGACTGTACTAGGTCAACTGGGTCGACCCTATATAGTTTTCAGCCTTTGATTACTATATAGGGTCGACTCGATCGACCCCGTAATTTTTTGGGAGATTTTCACTTGAGAGTTGTGTTATCCCTTTGGCTAATCTAGCTCAGGGCCTGGTGAATATTGACCAAAAACATACAAGGTCGATTGGGTCGACCCCATACAACCAACATAATCAAAAGGATTTAGGGTGAGACCCACTTATAAATACAAGATCATTTCATCATTATTTGATTATGCAATCAAGAGTTATTATTTGCTCATGCTTCTTTATAATCTGCTCTTCCACCATTCTACTTGAGGAATCTTAGCTTAGGGTTTCTACTTGGAGAATCTAGTCTTGTGGATAAGTCTTAGATGTGTTGGCCTTTCTTAGTGATCCTTACAAACTAAAAAAACCTCTTTTGAAGCTCCTTTTCCCAAGGGAGAGATTGAGTCTCGATGGGTTCACATTCAAGTAAGAATATTCTAACTTTGTTCTCCTCTCTTTAGTAGATAGAAGTAGCATAAGTATTGGCTCGAATAATATTACTCTTCATATTCCATGTATTAGGGTCTTACTCATAATTATCTTAATTGAGATTCTCTTATACATGTTTTGATTGCTTTACTAAACCCTCATATTGTGCCATAAGCTTTGGTGAGCACTAGATTAGTTTTACTTTATTGTTTATTAGACATAAGTGAAATATTAAACCTATGACACTTTTAGGGTTATTGCATGATTATGTTAGACTATAGGCTTTAAAACCCTTCCTAGCATGGTATATTGTGATAAGTGGTCCCCTAATTAGGTTTAGAATATCCTCATCTTGGTCATGCTCCCGCTTAACAAATGTAATCCCATTCAGAAGTGTAGGTATGTTTTATCTTCTCTGAGCTAGCATTGATTTATAAACATTATGCATTTATGATTGCATACATTCTAGTGAAATCAACATTAACTAACCCTTATAGGATTTGTTCACTTATTTAATTATTTTCATCATTATTTTTATCATATATTTGTCATACTAGGTCGACTACATTAACCCATCTCTAATTTATGTGCACAAGTTTTTAGTTATAGGTTACTAGATCGACCCAGTCAACCCAATACAGGTTTTCGACTTTCCAAACTTCCAGTCCAGACTACTGGGTCGACCTAGTATAATTTCTAGACTTTCAGATATCTTGTTCAGCAAACTAGGTTGGCCTAGTCAACCCTGTATAGTACAGGCACTCAGCAACAAGGTCTTGTAGAGCTTGATCAACCTAGTTGACCTAGTTAGCAAGTTTTGTAAGCATTCCACAAGGTTCTCTGACAGCAATCTTATTTTTCTACATCTCTGGTCCACCAAGGTTATTTTCTATCCTTCTATATCTTTCTTTACATTCTTTCCTTTCATAGTTTACCATCTTCAAAACTACCCTTGTGCAGTCAACTAGATCGACCATGTCGACCCAGTTCTGTATTATGTGTGTTATCTAGATAACTAGATTGACTCTGTCGACCCTATTTATTTTTAGGCCTTGCTTTCATAGTACATGATAGACCCTGTCGACTATTCTGTATTTTATGCATACACTATCGACTGTATTAACATTGTACCTTGTTTTAAAGTTGGAGTTAACCTTTGTATGCTAGTAAGTAGCTCACACTTTCACTTATTATTGATTGCATACTTAGAATAGATCACATATATTAATTAGGAAGTTTTCAATTAATCGTTTAGTTTCACTATTTTCTATTTTATGCACACACAACCAAATCTCAAAATCTAAATAAGCATTTTAACATTTGACTACTCAAGGCCAACCTACTTGGATATCATCACCAAGGGGGGAGTTGACTTGATGTTTTAGTCAAGTATAAAGTATGTTTAATGGTATATTTTGTCTAAGCACCCAACACCCTTATCGTTGTGGTGTGTGAATTGAGAGGGTAGGCCTTAATACTAATCTTGTATCATTACCACTACATATCCCTTTCAGCCTAAACTACCTAAAATTATCCATAGATTGCTTTCTAGTTCCTTACTTATAACCAACTTCCTATCCCATTTAAAAACATATCCTAATAATCTTATAAATATTCATGTTGACCATTTAGTTATTTATTTACTTTCCAAGTTGTTTGCTTGTTTTTGGCTCAATTATATTTTGTAGTGCAAAAACTTGCATTAGCCAACATTGGTGCAAGGTTTTGTGTTGTGTGCCTAAATTAGATTAACTAGCATTAATCCAATTGATTATTTGTTTCCTTTCTATTATTTATTTTCAAATTAATTACAAAATTTATCTTGTTTTAGTTCATAGTCTATTATAAACTTCTTTATCTTCCCTATATATTGTATTAAGTCGACCATGTACATTTTTCCAGATTCTATCTACTGTACTGGATCAACCCAGTCAACCCTATACTATTTGTAGACCATGTACTATCTTTTTGGCCCATGTCTATTATACTAGGTCAACCCAGTTGACCCTATGCTATTTACAAACCTTTTTCTCTATACTAGGTTGACCTAGTCGACCCTATACTATTTCTTGCTTTCCCTGTTTGTCAATCTAGTTCTCTATCTTTCCTTATTTTGCATTATGTTCATTCCTCTTCAGTCATAATGAAATCTCCTATCAAAATTTTTTTGGACAATCTAAATCCATTTAGATACTATATGGGATGTTCATTTCTTCCTCTCTTTTCCTCCCAAGAGAATCATCACTCTTGGGGCACCTCTTCCTCTCCTTCGTTCATGAACTATAATATGGTGCAAATAACATCTTGAGACGAATTTGATGGGTTTGATACTTTCCTCACTTACCAAGATACTTCTCATCTTTAATATCTTCAAACTAATGTGGAAGTAATTGACACAAGTTTAATTAACAATCCCACTCATGATCCATCTTCTAATAACCCTCCCCCTAACACCAATTCAAGGAGTGATCCTACCAACACCAACCAACCTCCTGATACAACTCAAATTTTAGCTCAACTAATCCAACAAATGAATATAATGCAAAATTATAATACCAATCAAATGATGCAGCTTCAACATCATTTGATTAATATGGCCAATCAACCTCCAACTATGCATCCTCAAGCTAATCCCAATTATATTCCTTCACCTCTTAGATATGCCTTTGACAATGTTATTCCTCAACCCATAATGAATAACAAGATGCTTCAAACCATTCAAAATGAGCCTTTATCTCCCTCCATTAACTCCATTGATATTGGTAACATATCTCCAACTATCAAATATGATGGGACTAAAGACCCTGCCTCATTTCTAAAAGCCTTTCGCAACCTTTACAAAGATTGGATCCAAACTAATACCTTTGCCACAACTAAACTCTTAGTCATAACATTCACTGACGATGTATTAGAATGGTATAACCAATTACCCCAAAATTCTATTTATAAACTTGAAGATTTGATTAATCCCTTAGTTAAAGTGTTTCAATACAATGATCTACCTAAAAATTGTCTTAGCCACTTCGTCAATGCTAAGCAATCTCCCACCAAATCAGCTCATGACTTTATCAAAAGATGTAAATCATTGGCCCATAAAGCTGACCATAACATGACTAATGATAACTTATTCAAACTCTTTATTATGGATTTAAATCCTACTCTTCAATATAAGGTTCAAACCTTTAGTCCCCAAATACTTAATGAATCTCTTGATCAAGCTAAATGTCAAGACTTTCTCATGAGCAATTCGAACCTAATCCTAAACTATTAAAAGGATATTTTCAAACATCCACCAATGATATCACTATAAATACTTCCCAAGACAAACTAAGAGTTGCCAAAACTAATATTCCATAACCTTCTCACACACCTCTTTTGGTTCAGTAAATGAAACAATTTTGTGCCACCCTCTAAACCTTTCATCTATCTTAATGCTCTTCCTAAGTGGTATGACCCCAATCTATTTTGTTGGTTCCATGTTGCAATTGGGCATTCTCATGAATCTTGTAGAGGGCTCACTAAATTTGTTGTTTCCTATATACTTGATGATTCATTTAATCATGAAGCCATGATTAACCTTCATCATCAAGAGTACACCGTTGCCTCTCAAAAATGACAAGCTTCTAAATATTCTACCTCAAATAATCAAAAAAAAATTTCAAATAATTATCCAACTACCATGGATGTTTTTGCCATTGATGTTGATTATGACCAATATTATAACAATTCTCAATATGTCAACACTATTAAGGTCAATATTATTTCAAAATGGCTCACAAAGATCATGTTACCAAGCCTAAGAATCCATCTTTAGAAGAACAACTTCTTAAAGATACTACCACTACTAATCTTACTTCGGAAGCCCAAGAGCAACCATATCTTCCTTCTAATCCTCCAACCACATCTATACCTTCCAAATCTACTTTACCTCCCAAACCTCATGTTGGTTCTTCTAAAACACATTGGAACTTTCTTGAATAACTTAACTCTATGCCTTGTAAAATTCCACTTATGGAGTTGGTTCAAACTTCACCCTATCATCATAAGTTCCTTATGCAACAACTCCAAGAAAATGAAGATCCATCCTCCATAGATGAAGAACCACCTTTTACCAATTCTCAACCTACCAATGTCAATACCATTGAAACTATGTGTCCTTCTTCCAAGCCTTCCATTAAATTCCTTGAAGAGGACATGATCAATGATGAAATTCTTTTCCATGTTGATGATCTGCCACTTTTTATCAAAATAGTCATTAATACTACCCTTATCCATAAATTTTTACTTAATGAATGCTCTAGTATTAATGTGACATCTTTGTGGATTATCCAACAACTTGGTTATAACAAGGATCATCTTAAACAAACCCATCTTACCTACCATGGTTTTGATAAAATAAATCAAAATCCACTTGGTTTTATTTGGCTTCCATTAACGATTGGCCCTAAGCCATTTGAACCAATTGTATGGTCATTAATTTACCTTTATCTTAAAACATACTCCTAGGTCATCCATGGAGTCATCAGATGAGGGCCATTGCTTCTTCCGATAGCCAATACATTAAATTATTACATAATGAAAAATGGTATAAGCATGAAGTTGATCCCAACCCATGGAGTATTCAACTTCCTAATCCTAAATCCCAATATCATGTTCCTACTATTCTTAAGATCAATAGTGCTCCTTTACTGAAGTTCATCAACATGAATCTTAATTTACAAGTGACTCTTAAAGATTTTGATGATGATGAGCCTAATGAGTTGCAACATACTTGCAATACCACTCAGCTACCTCCATACATTTTGGAGTGGCTTCTATCTTATCTATTACCAAGAGACCATATTATTCCTCTTATTGATGAGATTACTGATTTTTCCCTTCCATGCAATGCTTAAGAGCCTTATTTACTTGAAGATGCCTTCACTTGTAATAAATTTGGAGTGGAAAAGTTATTTCAAGTTTTTCTCATCATGTCTCCTCATACATTCAGTAACTTTGGAATTTCACCTTCTGAAACTCCCCCTAATTCTCAAGCATGTACAATTTCTCCAATATATGATGACAACTATATAATTGTCCAAGCTCAATCTCGAGACTCAAATGTTTAACATTATAAAAAAACCTTAGCCCAAATTCATATGTTTAACATTATTATAAAACCTTAGCCCAAATTCATGCATTTAATCGAGATGTACACATCATTTCAATGAATCATAACTTAGATCTCGAAGGTTATGTACCTCCTACTAATTTGTCGCTTATTGATACTCCTTGGGTGGTAGAGTAAATCATACCTTCTAAATCTCCAAAAATTCCTACATCTCCTTTACCACATTGATCCAATAATTACGTCTAATCCTTCTCCCATCAATGAACCCATCGATACTCTAATCCCATCTGCTTTATTTACTTCTACTCCCAATATTACACTTGATTCCAGGGCAACTGATGTCCATCAAGTTCATTCCAAGTATGATAGCCATGGTAACCAAGTTCTAGATCTTGAAGTAGATAATGAGTATTATGGTCATCTTCCCACCTTGCCTAGTGATGAAGCTATCCTTGAACTACTTCATGCTCATGAACCTCAACTTCCTTGACAACATCATAAACTTAGGAATTTTAAAACTAAAACCCTTTGTTTTAATAACTTCATTACTAGCATTGATCCTAAAACTAATCCAATTTCAGCCTTACCTAATGCACCATACCACTTTCAAAATGGTAATGCCATGTTTATTTAAGAAACCACTGACATCGAATATGGTACTCCATCTTATCCTCAACCAATTACTATCCCTCACAAACTCTCACCTAACGAACATGATAATTTCAATGTATTCTTTGATAAGTATCATGAGCTTTTCACTTGGTTTTATGAGGACATGCCTGGTATTGACCCTAGCATTGTGGTGCATAATATCATTAGTTATCTTGATGCCAAACCTGTGTCAGAAACAAAGGAAATTTCCACCAGAGGTTTCCACTCTATGTCACAAGGAAATCATCAAACTACTTAATGCTAAATTTATTAAACTAATGGATTATTCTAAATGGGTTTCTAACATTGTCCCCATTTAAAAAAAGGTCACTATGGTCATTCGTATTTGCATTGATTTCCATAATCTTAACCTTGTTTTTCCCAAGAACAACTTCCCTTTACCTTCAATAGATGTCATCATTGATTCCACAGTTGGTTACGAAATGTTATATCTTATAGATGGCTTCTTGGGATACAATTAAATTAATATTACCCCTGAGGACCAACATAAGACTACTTTCATCATGAAATGGGGCACCTATTGCTATGGCAAAATTACCTTTGGCCTCAAAAATGTCAGAGCTACCTACAATGCACAATGACTCACATCTTTC
This sequence comes from Torreya grandis, assembly GCA_037957365.1. Taxonomy (NCBI): domain Eukaryota; kingdom Viridiplantae; phylum Streptophyta; class Pinopsida; order Cupressales; family Taxaceae; genus Torreya; species Torreya grandis. The sequence goes on from JARHVA010000799.1 coordinate 371,191, forward strand.
ATGACCTCATCCACAAAATTGTTGAAACTTATGTGGATGATTTTATCGCTAAATCCAAAATCGTATGACTCATCTATCTGATCTCACTATCATCTTTGATGATCTTCTTGAATATCGGGTTAGACTCAATCCTTACAAATGTGTCTTTGGTGTCACATGTATAAAATTGTTAGGATTATTAGTCTCTCTCTACGACATCAATGTTGACCCTGCCAAGATTAGTGCTATCATCAACATGCCCATTCCTCATTCTATTCCCGACATCCGTACTTAGGCAAACTTGGGAAATTCGATGATTTGTCCCTAAAATGGCTTATCGCATCCACTCCGTCAATTCCCTTCTCAAGAAAGTTACTACTTTAGAATGGACAAACCCATGTCAAAAATCATTTGATAACATAAAAGAGTCACTGCTTCACCCGCCTATGCTTCATCCTCCTTCTAATGATCGAACCTTGATTCTTTATACTTCTTCCAAACCCATATCATTTGGGGCAATGCCTACCCAACATGATGATACTATAAGAGAGTATGTTATCTATTACATTAGTTGAGGCCTCATCAATTATGAGACACATTATACCAAAATTTAACATGATTGCCTCGCCATCTATTTCATAGCTGAAAAGCTTCACCATTACATGATTTACCAAACTAATTATGTCATCATTCATTCTGACCCCCTTCGTCACTTCTCCAAAAAAAATTCTACCTGGAGATAGAACTGGCAAATGGATGGTCCTCCTTATGGAATTTTATCTCCGCATCATCACCCAAAAAGCTATCAAAAGGCAAGTCATAGTTGATCAACTTGCTACAGCTCCTATACTAGTTGTTTATTCCCTTCAAGATGATCTACCCGATGACAATATCCTTTACATTGAAGATCTTAATCAAGCTATTTCTTTCAAAGATTATTTTCATAATTTTACCCTTGATATTGAAGCAAATAATCGTGAAGATTCATTTATTATCTCTGGTACTACTAAACCAAAAATAGTTATCGAGGAGCTTCCTGAAATCAATGTTGACTTGCATGAGGATACTTGGACACTTCACTTTAATGGTGTTAAATGCCTTCAAAGAGTTGGGGCAGGTTGCATTCTCACAAGTCCTCTTGGCAAGATCATACATTTAGCTTTGCATTTCACCTTTGATGTTACTAATAATATGGTTGAATACGAAGCCTTCATCTTAGGCATACGAGCATCTCTTGATTTAGACATTCAATACCTACATGATTTAGGTGATTCTCAGCTTATTTGCTACCAAGTTAACGGTGATTATCAATGTAAAAGTGAAAAATTCATTACCTATCATCAAATTTCAACCACTCTTGCTAAGGATTTTATCTCTTTCACTATTGAGCCTATCCCTAGGGATAAAAATTTCATTGTTGATTCTCTTGCCTCTTCTGCCTCTTTCTTTCATCCACACCAAATTCTTTCAGACCCTAATTTTATTATACAAATAAGAAAATCTCCATCTTCAACTCAACCACCAGATTTGCTTATTTGCCACATCAAGGCTATTACTATTTGACAAAGCTTGTGGTATGAAGACATTATCCAATTCTTAGAACACCAAACTTATCCTCCTAATTTAGACTCGTGTGAAAAGACACACATTCGTAAACAAGCTTTCAAGTATGTATTTCGATACAACATCCTTTACTATTGTAGTACTAAAGGTACTTAACTCCGTTGTGTTATGCAAGATGAGGTTCTTCTTTTGAACAAGCACATGGGGGCATTTGTGATGGCCACTGTAATGGACATGTTATAGCTTGAAAATGCCTATGTATGGGTTACTTTTGGATTACTTTTGAAAAATATGCAATCGAATATGCTAAAAAGTGCACTCCTTGTCAACTTCACAATGATCTAATCCATTCACCTCCAGTCAAGCTTCAAACTATTGAATCTCCTTGGCCCTTTATGAAAATTACCTCGCTCCCAATTTGGGCATGTTTTTATCATCACTGCTACCAAATATTTTATCAAATGGATAGAATCCATGCCCCTTGTTAACGTCATTGGTCCTACCATTTCCAAATTTATTCTTAATCAAATCATGTGCCACTTTTGTGTTCCCCATACCATCATTTCAAACAATGGTGGTAACTTAAAAAACAAACATGTTAAACAACTTTGTATTAAATTTAAGATCAATCACAAATTTTCTACGCCTTATCATCCATAATGTAGTAGTCAAGCTAAGGCCACTAACAAAATTCTCTAAAAGACAATTTGTGAAACCTGCACATATTGGCATTTCCATCTCTACCATGCTCTTTGGACCTATCAAACTAGTATACGTACTACCATTGGGGCAACACCATTCTCTCTAGTCTATGGTTCTAAGTCAGTTTTTCTTCTAGAAGTTGAGCTTCCCTCTCTTCATATATCTCTTCATGGTATCATTCCTGATGAAGGATTACATGAAGCTCATATTCATGCCCTTGATCTCTTTGATGAACATCATCTTTCTACCTTACAACATAACCATCAATATAAAGCTCATATTTCCAAGCAACATAACAAACGTGTTAAATTCTGCACATTTAATGTTGGTGATCTTGTCCTTAAATTAAACTACACCCATGATAAAGAAGGTAAATACACCCAAAAGTGGTGGCGCCCTTATTTAGTTAAAGATATTCTTGATCCAAGTACATACCGCCTTCAAACCAATGAAGACCATATTTTCAAATAGCCCACCAATGCACAATTCCTTAAAAAGTACTTTGCCTAAACATTTCCTTTTTTTCATGTTTTATATCTATATCTAACACTTTTTGCAGGTTACTTACACAAGTCTCTCTCTTTGTATAAGTTTTCTATTTTTTTACAAACCTTTAGTCCTCCCATTTTGGTCTTTGGGTTTCTTGATATACCATAGTCTTCTTTATCTTTACTCTTTTTACATTATTTTTTGGCACCCCTTAGGTTTCTCTTTTGTGAGTTGTTTTATAAGACCGTGGATAGGATCTAGCACTCCTAAAAAAAATCATCTTTTGTATACCTCATTTGTTTTCACATACATAATTTTTGGCACCTTCGTGGGTTTCTCTTTTATGAAGTTACAGTGTAAGACCGTGGATAGGACCCGGCTCTCCTCATAAAATTACCATCTTTTCATTCTTTTTCTAAATAACATTTTGCAATGGTTACACGTTCTTGATATTTGTTCTCAAACTTTAGCTTTTGCTTCTTTTGATAGATGGAATTCATACAACAATCTATGTTAGCATGTTTTCCTCTATTTTTCTCATTCTTATGATAAGGAATGACACTTTACTATCATTGTATCCCTTTTTACTCTTTGTCACATTTTTTGTGATTTGAAGTAATTCAAATTGTTCCATGTGTCACTCCTCTTTATTTCCCCTTTCTTTCACTCCACATTAGATAAAACAAGGTCGATGTCAAGATAGCACTTTTATTTGACCTAGATTTACTATATTTTTAGACCCCATGCTCTTTGAAGTTTCTCTCTCTTAGCAACCAAGTCCCAAGTATTCAAATGAAAGTCACGTTTAGAACCCATGTTTGGTTTTCCAAATCCATATAGATAAGGAATAGAAAAATCTATCAAGAAAGTTAAAAGCCAAATCATTTGAATCAAAAGGTAATGATATCTAAAAGGCAACATACAAATTTCAAAAGTCAAATCACACCAAAAGACGTGACTATAAGCACGTCTCCTATCTCTAATTGAATCTCAAACTCCATAATTGGCCTCACATAGAGCCAATGTCCATTGGGGTACAATAGGCCAGTATATTAGAATACAGGAATTCAAAGAACTCTATGGTGTTTCCTACTTTCTCATGCAAGTACCTAATCTTCACAGTAGACCGATGGCTTTGTAAGGGGTCCTGAGAAATAGAGAACACGTTGTGGAAAGATAGGTCCATTTTAATTTTCATGCATATAGCCTTCATGGGATGATCTATATACTTAATTTGTTGACCTAAGACTTGTGTGGCTAAGAGAAGCTTTTTAGAGTCCTTAAGGTCGAAAGTCCTCTTATCTTGACAAACCTAATTTGAGTGTCTTGACTTCGATATAGAGTTCCTCTACCTTGATTTTTCCTTCATTCTCCTCTCCACCTATTTCATTTTCCCCCTTGACAGACAAATTATGATTCCAAATATATTTTTCCTTCTTTAATTCCTTCTTCATCTCTTAAAAACATGCTAGCACTACTTTGTTTCAGCTTTATCCATCTTTAGAGAGAAACAACATGTTTGAGCAACTATGGATTACTTCTTTCTTTTTCACCATGATTTTACATTTCTAGACTTCTCTTACTTTCCTTTTACCATTTTTCATTTGTTGGACTATCCTGTTGTTACGAACATCTAAGTTTGTACCCTTTTTCCATTGTTGAGTGAGGTTGGCTTGTTACTTCTCACTCGACAATGTTGTTTTCCCTTTTTATGCTTCCTTTTTTTGTTGAGTGAGATAAGGATTGTTACTACTCACTCATCAATGTTGTTTTACTATTTTGTTTCTTCTTTTTATTGATGTTTTATTACCATCTCTTTTTTGACATGTATCCTTTGTTTAACTTGGTGAGTTTGCCTTTCTTACTTAAGTTTTACTTGTTTGAGTTTTTTTTGGTCTTTATTAACCTTGGATTTTCAGTTCCCGATTTACTCTTATTTTTGACTTGGTCATTTAGTCTAACATAGCACCTGTCACCCCAGCTTGCCAAATTCCCAAGTACATCTCATCCTCATAGCACCAGTTATCTTGGCTTTCTTGTGTTTGTTTGTTTTTACTCTTTAGTTTTATATTATTGGGTTTGTTGAAAGCAGTCTCTGTACCCTACATAATCAAAACTAACAACATAGCAGATAACCATTCAGTGATAAAGGTAAGTCAAGGTATGCATCACATTTACTTTTTAGTTATTTTCCCTTTTAGTTATTTAATTTCATTTATTTTATGCTTTAAAATACTACAACTTTTTTTTAGCCTCAGCATTATGTGTCCTTTTCTTCTTTCTCAAAGCATCATCCCCTGTTGCACCTTAGTGGTATGTAATGAGCTTCGAGTGGGGCATATGTATACACATAATATTTTTAACTTTTATCAAATACTGGTGCTTTATATCTTGCAGGAACCCATCGAGACTCAATCTCTCTAAGTGCACGCCCTAAGGGGTGCATCAGGAAAGGGGTGGCAGACCTTTGGTGCTTCACAGGATTGTTGTCATTTATTGCCACATTATTACCAATCCAACCAAATCCTAAAACCATTACCTAAGCTATTACTCCTCCCTTACACACTCCAGTCTTTTTCCTCTTTTCATCTCTCTTTTCCTCACCTTAACCCCCATTTGACAGTCAATTGTAATAGGTCAATTGGGTCTACCTTGTATAGTTTTCAGCCTTTGATTATTGTATAGGGTCGACTGGGTCAACCCTATACTGTTTCAATATATTTTCACTTGAGAGTTGTTTTAGCCCTTTGGTTGACCTAGCTTGGGACCTAGTGAATAATTGACCAAAAATATACAAGGTCGACTGGGTGGACCCCATACAACTGACATATTCGAAAGGATTTAGGGTGAGATCTTCCTATAAATACTCCAAGATCATTTCATCATTATTTGAATATGCAATCAAGAATTATTATTTGCTCACGTTTATTTACAATATGCTCTTCCACCATTCTATTTGAGGAGTCTTAGAATAGGGTTTCTACTTGGAGAATCTAATCTTTTGGATAAGTCTTGGATGCTTTGGCCTTTCTTAGTAATCCTTACAAACCACAACAACCTCTTACGAAGCCCCTTTGACCAAGGGAAAGATTGAGTCTTCACGGGTTCACATTCAAGTAAATGTATTCTAACTTTGTTCTCCTCTCTTTAGTGGCTTGAATAATATTACTCTTCATATTCCATGTATTAGGGTATTACTCATACTTAGCTTAATTGAGATTCTCCTATATAGGTTTGATTGCTTTACTAACCCCTCATGTTGTGCCACAAGCTTTGGTGAGCACTAGATTAGATTTAATTTCTTGTTTATTAGACATAAGTGAAATATTAAACCTATGATGCTTTCAGGGTTATTGCATGATTGTGTTAAACTGTAGGCTTTGGAACCCTTCCTAGCATGGTGTATTGTGATAAGTGATCCTCTAATCGATTCTAACAAATCCCCGTCTTGGTCATGCTCCCACTTAACAAATGTATTCCCAATCGAAAGTGTAGGTATGCTCTATCTTCTCCGAGCCATAATTGATTTATAGACATGATGCATTTCGGATTGCATACATGACTCAATTCATTATTTTTTATCAATGAGGGAACCAAACCTTCAATAAACCACCTCTTTTCAACCCATCGGTTGGTTCCTTCTCAAGTTTACCAAGTAGTTCCTTGAGTCTCCTATTATAATCTTGAATTGTCTCATGTTTACCTTGTCTTGTGTTATAGATTTATGCAACAATCTTGTTGTCATCCCTCAAGAGTTTGAATTTATTTTCAGATGTTTGCCTTAGTGTTTCCCATGTTACTTTGTTTGTATTTGATGCATCTGTGTACCAATCAATGGAAATTCCTCGAAGGGTAGTAGAGAATCATCTTAACCAATTCCAATCATCTGTTTGGCCATTGGTAGTCCAAATAGTGATGCACATACGACAATGCCTAACTAGATTTTTTTATTCAAAATTAGTGAATTTTGCAACTTTTGCTTTTATAGAGATGGAGTTGATGGGATAACCATGACTTTGGCATGGTTTTTTGAATGCAAGTTTCCCTCTTAATAAGGTTAGCCTTGGTCATTTCTCTACTTATTCAACACTATTGGACACATCCATACATTTGACCCTTCATTTGGTAGGGATACATAGACTATCTTACACACCATCACATCCATTTTTGTGTGTTCCAACTTGTCATTCAAACTACCAAAAACTTTCATGTGATTGATTTGCAATGCTCTCTAACTCAAACTAGTCAACGAGATCCACACTTGCTTCCTCCAAAAGGGGTTGTGGTAATATCTACCCACTCTTTACTGCAAGTGGTGTAGGTTCCACCAATTCTGGCGAACCCTTTCTTGGTTTCAGCGCCAATTTTGGATATGACTCCTCATGTTTCAACGTTGGCTTTTGCTTCCGACTTTGCTTGATGGATTTTAGAATTAGTTGCCTACCGCAACCTTTGCCCACTTGATGGATTTAAATTATTTTCCCCTCCCTGACTCTGTGTCTATCCCTCGCCTTTGATTCAATTCAATAGCATGAATTATTGATCATATGTGTTGATCTTATTATGTGTGAACTCTTTGTGGTGTTGTAATATCTTTTGTCATCGTGTTTCATAATTATATTTGACAAGTAGACATTTGAAGATGATGGGGTGCCTTGTCACACTTCTCTTTAAACTGACTTTAGATTGACTTGGTATTCTTTAAGGCAGTGGCATCAAAATGTAGTATGATTAATGTCTACTAAGATACTAAACCATCAATGACAATGTACACAGATTAGTAATTTGAACAATAGTAGTGTGTATTCATAAAGATAAGTCTCAACGCACTTCTCACAGTACAAGGAGGACCTGATATAAGCACACATACCTTGGCATAGAATATGCTAATTTAAGGATACGGCCCAATGGTTGTTTTGTTTAACCTAATTATCAAAGCGAACATCACTAAGGGTATTGCTACATCATTAACTAACTGTCGAGAAAAAACTTTAAAAAATAATGGCATAATCGACAGTCTGCAAAGTTGCTAACTTTCTAAAAAATCTTCCATAACTTAACACAATGGGGACCATTGCTTCTCAAGAAGGGGCGACTGATCTAGTTGGATATGGCACCTTGGATGACTCATGGTATAATGACATCACTTTGTGTCATAATCTGACTACACCATCAACTTCAAGACACACTCAAACATACATGATCATAATGCAAAGTCCAAACTCTTCTCTAATCATGTTGCACAACTCCAATCATAGAAACCCTATCATGTGCAACTATACTGTAGCATTTCCAAAAAATGAAAATATGAAGAATCTGAACAACCACATGATGAGAGGTTGCACTTCTTGCAATGCCACAACCATCTTCCAATCTTATATAATAGTGTATTTTACCCATTCTTTGAAACAAGAATTGTTATAGTGGAATCAAACATAAAAGACTCTGACAACATACATCCGACCTCTTGGATCATTATACAAAACTTTGCATAAAACAATCTTGCATTCACAGCTATAACTTGGTGCCGTATTGCTCGTGTTTCTTTGTCTACAAGCACTCCGATATATCTAGCCTTCTATCAGTGGCATACACTTTATGCATCTCATCACATATTAAATCCATTTAGTTGTGATGCCCCTAGGTCTCCTTTTCGGCCCTTAATCAAATTCTTATACACCTCTTCATGCAATTGAATCTTATGATAGGTGTGTTAATTTCAATAACTTCAATTTATATACATTGTGAGAGAATGTTCATATTGTTTTATGTCAAATCAATTATCTATAACAATACTCTCTTATGGCCAAAGCCACAAGTCGTGAAGCCTCCAATTTTAGTAAGCAGTTGCAACTTTTTAGTAAAGCAACAGGGGAGATTATCAATGATGATAAATCCAAAATATTTTTCTTCTCGAATAGACAAGAAGCTATGATTTTGGATAAGCTTTGCTTTAGAAAAGCTAAGTTGTCAGTGACATATCTTGGAATCCCTCTTAAGCACAATTGCTTATCATATTGGAGTTGGCGTGTGCCCAGATTGAAAACAAATTTTTTGAAATGGACTGATAGGTGGCTTTATATGGGAGGAAGAATCATGTTAATTAAGGGGGTGTTACAATTTATTCCTATTTTCTTCTCCTCGATTCTCCATGTTCTTAAAGTTATCTTCAAGAATATTGCTCGCATCTATGCGCAGTGCTTATGGAGAGGACCACAACTCGTCAAAAAATGGTCTCTGGGGAAATGGGAAACACTTTGCCTACATAAGCATGATGGTAGTCTTGGCTTTCACTCGGCCTAGCTAAATGGCCAAACCTTGGCTACGAAACTCTATTAGCACCTTCTTAAGTTTCCTTCCCAGCTTTGGGCCAAGTGTATGCAAAAAATAAACCACTTGATCAGTTGGTTCATTTTTCTCTTTCCTCTCAGGGCTCCCCTGTTGTGGCAGTTCTTAAAACTGGTGAGGCTATGATGAAAAATAAACTCTTTTGGATCATTAATAGTGGGAATAAAGCACAATTTCAGGATGGATTCTTGGGATGGTAATCACCCTCTTATCAAGCAATATCCCCATTGTTATGGGATCATGGATCAACTTCACCAACACAATTGGATATTGGTTTCTAATTATTTCAGACGTCCCAGCACTGTTTAGAGATTTGAAAGGCAATGGATTCCCCCTTATCAATGGCCGGTCCACATTCCACATCCTCTTAATCACCAAATTCAATCTAATCTCACTGAGTGTGACCTCTTCTGTAGTGATGGAGAAGATGAGTTAGCATGGGACAATTACAGATCGAGAGAGTGCACAATAGCATAAGGTTATCGCTCCCTGTCTCAATCAATGGACCAGGCTCTTAATTACATCTTTAAACAGCTTTGTGTTCACCGTTTGTGGCCTTAGGTCTAGTTCTTATGGTTATTTCTTCATGGTAGGGTCCTCGTAGGGGATCAATTAGTTAAATGGGGTGTCAACGGTCCTTTCAGATGTGTTTTATGTTGCAATAATGAGGAAAACAAGTCTTAGTTATTTTTATCATGTTCCTTTAAGACCAACTTATGGCAAGTTCTTGCATATCTCTTAAATATACCTTGGTCTAGTTTATTTTCCATTGTTCAACCTCTTCACGAATGGAAATGACTCTTCCAACTAGATGATTTTTCTAATCAAGTCCTTTGGATAGGTGTGCCTTTCCTCCTGTGGAACACGTGGAAAGAACGTAATACCAAAATTTTCAACCTAAAGGTCATTGATAGTTCATGGATTTGGTTTTGTACACTCAACAACATCAAAGAATATGTTTTGCATTTTCTGAAACACCTGGGTGATTTCATCAAAAAGGAACAATAACTTTGCAAAAACTTCATATCCCTTCTTCTCAGTCTAGTTTGCAGCGAATCTCCAAGGCGAAGGATCCCATTGGACTACCTGTGCATGGCCTCAATCGAGTTTATACCAATGGAGCTTCTAGGGGAAATTCAGGTAGTGCAAGTATAGGGGGTTATGGCCAGGGCCTTGACAACTCTATAGCCTTCTTTTCTGTTAGAATAGGTATCAATACCAATAATAGTGCTAAAAGACAAACTATCGTTGAAGGCCTCAGTGAAGCTTGGAAACTGGGGTGGAAACAAATACAACTAATCGCTGACTCAAAAAGATGGATTCAAATGCTATCTCAACTGCATATTTAAACTTCAAAAGGATGGATTGGTCAACTTGTTCATAAAATCCATTATCTTCAAATAAGTTTTGATAGAATTTTATTCATGCACACTTCTAGGCAATTCAATAAGATATCTAACGCTCTCTCTAATTGGGCTCTTGATCACTCCAATTTAAAAGGATATGGTCTTCCTCCCTTATGGTGACCTTCTCATCTTCGAGAAGTGGTCTTGCTTATGCTTGCTTTAGATGACAATCAACCAGTGAAACCACTCTTAAGCTTTTGGATCTATTTGGGCTTTTCTCTTCAGTATGATGGCAATGGTGGCTCTATTTTCTCTAATGTTGGTTAATTAGCTTCCAACGTGGGTCAAGTTGGTTGTGTTAGTTTTTCTTTTGATCTCGATTGTTTGCATGAGCCTTAAGTTATTAGTTTTGTTGGTTTTTGACCAGTACATACACAGTTTGGTATTTGATTTTCTTCTTAAGATTAAGTGTACTTTTAAGTATGTTGAAAGCGCAGGGCAAATGCAAACCCTAGACAATTTTGACGGACGAGATACACCTGCCTCCTTGAATCTCACCCAAATAAAACATCTCCTTAAAATACTTTTCAAAAAAAATAAAAACAATACTCTTTTCATTATTGCCATGCCCTACATCAATATTATTAAGGTTTTGGATAATAGGTCTCCAAAGTTTTGCTTGTGTGCCAACCATCGTACATCAACTACGATGATGTTATTCCCGTGTTCAATATTTATAACCTCCCTTAAATGTTATTTTGTGTAGCAATCTTCACTTACGAATGATACTTTTCAATTCAACTATGCCACAAATCTCGACAATGTTGCTTAATTTTGGTTTGGATGGATCTAAATGACTCCCTACTAAACAATCCAACACTGACCCCGCTATTTAGTTTTGATTCCTAGGGGGAAAAAATTAATCTAAGCCTGTTTCTTAATAACATTGATAGGTGAGAAGGTTTTCTCAGTGCCTTTTCTTAAGAGCTTGGAAGTTTTCTCCGTCGCCCTCTTGACATACATAGAAAAGTGCCTATCAATGCTGTTTTTTAACTCATTTTCATCATGGGGACAATGTCTCTGTTGATTTGACTATTTGTGTAACCGTTTGTCTTTAGAACGGTTGGCAAGATAATCCTCGACGACCCTATCTATTTATGGGGGCAGGCAGATATATATATAGGGTGCTCGGCCCCATCCCCATAGAATAGACTCGGCCCTATCTATATCTATATATGGGGCACCCCTCCCGCCCCTATCATAGCCGGCCCCCTTCTAAATCTAAATCTAATTAATAATCTATCTATGGGGTGCCGAAAAAATATAGACCGTTCCTTTCTTTGAAATGTCCATTGTGCACAATTTATGGGCTATGGTTGTAAGAATTTTATGAATATTGGCCTTTCGAATCTGTAGTAGAAGGATGCAGTAATAGGAAGGAGCATTTCATATCCACATTAGTTTTCAGCAATCTTTCTTGGGATGTCATATCGTTAGCATCCATAGTGTTACTTGTAGGCTGATGAGTTACATTGATTGTAGAGTCTCTACTGATTTCTCGATGAAACTGATTCACCTTATAGACAAACTCTGACATAAAAACAATCAGATCTCAAGGTGAGTATCAACACTAGGTTTAGATCATCTCAGATGAAAACATTAAACAAGAACTTCAAAGCAAGTTGATTGCAGATATCACTATAACATGTTTCTTTTCCGACATTTTGCAGATATCACTATAACACGTTTCTTTTCCGACATTAGCCTAAGCCAAAGAGCTAAACGGACAAAGTTACATCTGTTCTGACTCATACTGGCTGATCAAGGAGCAGTTTTATTATTGATTACATCTCCCAGTTACAATGCTTTTCAAATCGGTATTTGGCTTTTCACTTCTAGAAATCACGGTAAAAACCGTCTCAAGTAAAAAGACAGGCACAGAGACAAAATTAATTGCTGTATGATGATTTAGCAGTTGAATGTAAAATCAAATCAAGGACAGCGCCATGTGAGTTTGGCATAAAGTCTGCAACTCAGAAGATGCAACCAGTAATCTGTGAAATGAAACTTTTGGGTAAATTCAGTGTGGTTCCTCCTTTTCCTGGTCTGTTTGGACTATTGTTTTGTCAAATTCGTCATATTGCTGTATGATGATTTAGCAGTTGAATGTAAAATCAAATCAAGGACAGCGCCATGTGAGTTTAGCATAAAGTCTGCAACTCAGAAGATGCAACCAGTAATCTGGTTCCTCCTTTTCCTGGTCTGTTTGGACTATTGTTTTGTCAAATTCGTCATATTGCTGTATGATGATTTAGCAGTTGAATGTAAAATCAAATCAAGGACAGCGCCATGTGAGTTTAGCATAAAGTCTGCAACTCAGAAGATGCAACCAGTAATCTGTGAAATGAAACTTTTGGGTAAATTCAGTGTGGCTCTTCCTTATCCTGGTCTGTTTGGACTATTGTTTTGTCAAATTCGTCATATGCTTAAAGTAAATGTGCATCAAAATGGGCGTAAATGTTTGTGTTGAGTCTCATTGGTCAGAGGTTAGAATGAGCCATTTTTAATAATCTGGCCTATCAAACGAAGTTACCGGTCTTCTAAACCAGATTCTGTAAAACTATTAGTTAAATATAATATAACTTTTTACCAAAGCAAAAAAGTAAAAGGAAAAAAAGGAATTATGTCAAAATTGAAACTCTAATCCAACCCCATTTTCATGAGAGTAGAAGCACGGTGTACCTATCACACAAACTTTCCATAAGGACCAAGTTCTGCATTTTGTATGATTTGATTTCACGAGCAGATATATGCTTTTACTCCAAAATTGAATGAGACAATAAATAATACATAAATTGTAATTTTCAATAAAAATAAGTGGAAAAACCATACAAGCGCTTGAAAGCATCTTTAATTGGAAGATACGAAATACAATACAATGTCCTCTCGCTATCCAGCTAGATAGCACCAACAGCAAGCATACTAAAATTGCAAGCAATCAAAACCATGCCCTAGAATTCCTAAATTACTCAAATGTCACCTATACAGTGAGAGAAGGCAGCAGCCTCTTGAACTGAAATCTTACAGAATTTTTTTTTTTTTTCCTAGCTAGCTGACTTTATTGGTTCAAGGATTCAGCCAATTCAGACAGGAACACAGCCCCCAGCACCACTGCCGTGGATAGTCTTTAACATATACCTCTCTGCTTAGGCCTATTATATAAAACGTAAAAGACCTATTACGATGGGTCATGATTACGCGTGTGACAGGTACAACAGTGATTTGGTGTCTTTCGCATATAACTCTTGCAGTTGGCGGAACAGGAGCCCTATCAGCAATAATATCTGAAGAGAATTTGTTGAGGGCAAATGAATCTGAAAAGCTTGCTGGCTTGCACTGGTATGCTTGAGTACTGTATAATTGTACACCTTTGGCTCTGTGGAACACCTCATCAGGCACCGATGCTGCACTGCTACAAGCACTGACTTTTCTCGTTGTAAGTGTCCTCCTACACAAGTATAAGGAACATCAAATTACATATTAGTATTAATTGGCGTACCAAAATATTAATAAAAGACACCTTAATAAGACCAAAACATTGCAATTGAAAGCCATCAAGCACACACGCAAAATAAACTGGGTGTGAGATCTCAAATTTGGTAACATCCTTCCCATTGATTAGAATTTACATATAAGTAGACAAATGCTCTAATTCTATACACTTCCAAGCAATTCTACCATATATTTCCCATTCCTTTTCCCCTTTTGCTTTTATATGCTAAGTGGAATTGTTTCACAGAGTTTCTTTCAAACAAAGAATTCAGTTCCTTTCAAATGCTATCTTGGAGGAAAATGTTTGCAAAATGTGTACCATCTTGCTATAGCAATCCTTCGGGTAAGGAGAGAACCATCTCCCCGACACTTCTCACACTTAAGTAGTCCACGGGATTGACAAGTTGAACAAGGAAGCCTTCCTTCGCCTTTACAATTCCCACATCTGTTTAAAAAAACAGAACAATGATTAGTGGAAAATAGGAACAAAAGCTCAATATTTACCTACAGTAAAAATTCTCGACACCTGTACAGTCAGTGTAAGCAAATTGGAGAAAGGGAATGCCCATATACCTTGCCAAAAAAGCAAAAAAAAACTTACATTGTGTCTGATCCATCGGCATGAGCAATTAATCCCCTTCCATGACAAATTGCGCATTCAGTCGTTACCTGTGCTGTATAAAATCCAGGATCTCTATTACCATTGCATGTTGGACAAGCTATCTCACCGCGCCCAGAACAAGCTGCCATGTTCTCACAAATCATTTACAAAACCTTTTTTATTATATATCAAATATCAAATTCAGGTTTTATACATGTAAAATATCTGGCATATGCAGTTTTTGAGATCCTACCTGAACACTTGTCTACAGCTTCAGAATGTGGCACTTTCACCCTAGCCTCCTTTCGTGATACAAACAGAAGTGGAAATTCAGATCTCATATCCAATTCCCAAGGTCCAGGTTCTGGACCAGAGTCAGACCCATCTATTTTTCCACCATCATATGGTTCTACTTCTCCGATGACATCTCTTTCTTCGATGAAAGTTTCCAGGGTGCCAACATATGCATTGCAATCTTCCACTGCATGTATATGCCATCTTCGAGCAGGCCGACTTCCCCAACAGCAACGATGGCCAACGTGGTCTATAAGCAATTCTCTGATTTCTACCGCATCCAGCACCTGCACGCTGAAAAAGTAATCCACAGTCCCTACACTCAGTAAATACCTTCATCTGGATAAGAACAGTCATCTTTAAATTCATTTTCTGCAAAGATAATGTCAATACTAGTCCTGTCCTATGTTTATGACATAAATAATCAGAGAGAAAATCAATGCTCCTCTTTTACAGCATCTTATCAATTTGATATTAATAAAACTGATTCTGCCCCCTCCCCACTCCCCAAAACAAAATATCTAAGTAATATATAAAAAGCACTCCTGAAATTAAGAAGAAAAACCAGTATTTAACCTTTGACTATGCTATCCAATAAAAATAGTATAATTCAAAACAAATTAAGCCATACAAGCCCAACTCTGATAAGTCTAAAACAGGATTTATACAATGCTTACAAATGTCCATCTTGCAAAAAGTATGCCAATTCAGGAAAGATGAAGATAAATAATAGCAGTTTAGCATTTCATAATGATTCTATATAATAAGTCATCATGCTTAGAGAGAGGAGATGGGAGATGACATGAGATGATTTTTCAACGTCCTTGAGGCCAAAATGTAAGAAGTGCAGATTCCAGAAATAATATGTTTTCAATCACACAACTTTGAAAAATCAAAAAGCAAGAAGCAAGGGAAAAAGGAAACAAAGAACATGTGAGTAATCATATACATTTCTATAGCATATCTTTATTTTTCATTTCTTCTGCCAGTTTATATTCCAAGTTTTCTTCATGCTGGATAGACCCAGTGAAGAAAAGCATCTGAAATAGACATCTAGAATAGCACAGAACTGTAAGAAACAGCAAGTCAATCTAAATGGATCAAGATATAATTTGAAATACAAGACTTGGTATATTTGAGACAACTCGGGTTACTCCTGATCCCTTGTGCACTTCTGTAAAATCTTGTAGTGACATGTATTGTAATACATCCATGTATGACCAACTGACATGTATCATTTGCAGGCTCAGTTCTTGGGCAGTCTGCATATGATGACCTTATCCTGCCAAAACTCAAGTCTCTGCATATAAATCTATTCAACCCATTATATAAGACATTTTTTGTGGCAGTCTTCCTCCTGTTTCCCATTTCTGCATGTGTGTGCACATATCATTCGTATCAGAGCTCCCATTAGGCCTGCACAAAAAAGCTCACAGTTTTATTTTGGCTCGTATGGCCACAGTTTCTGTGTTTTTTCTTTCTCGGTGTCCACAGACAAAATTGTGCTCTGCTCCCCACCTCTTTGCTTGTTATTCCATTTGCTGCCACAGATGGAGAAAACCAGTGCTTTTTACTGTCCACAGCCTGTGGAGGGACTTGGAAAACACAGGCATCTCCGGGGCAGGGAAAATCCAGGTCTACACAGCAGCCAGAGGAATCATGCACTTGTTGGCTTCCATCTAGGAGCTTGGCCAAAAGTTCTACGGTGTCAGTAAGTCATCCACGTTTCTGCACATTCTGCCACTATTGAAACCCAGTCATATGTTAAATGTGTGAGAGCTATAAGAACCTGTTGCCCAGTGTTTTGACACGGGTAGCATATGGAGATATAAAACCCTCCCATTTTAATTTAACTGGGTATGGTTTGCCAAATACCTACTGAAGGGCACGGAATATGTAAAAACTTAAAAAGAAATCCTGACAACAAATAGGTTTTATAAAAGAAGAGTTTTAGAATCGATCTTGAAATAAAACCTTTATTCTGGAGACAAAGAATCTAAATAATAGATTTGTACACCTTATGGAGCTGATCATTCTCTACCATAGTTAAACAGTTCAATATAAATAAGACCGAATTCAAATTTGCAACGAAACAGCACAGGTAAAAAAGAGTGATTAATTGATCTTAATTCCGAGTAACAGCAGTTCACACCGAAAAATAAAGCAAATAACCAAAATAATGAACTTCGAGTTTTATTTACCACAAATAACATAAATTTAGATATGAAAACAAACGCAAGAACTTGTCAGTGAAAAATTAGAGTAGGATTTCTTCATGCAAACACATTGAAATAGCTTAATCTCAAATCGATATTAAAACACAAAAATAACACAATAATTTCATCCCCAATATCATGTAGAGATAAAGACCAGCTCCCTTGCATCAAAACCTGAAACGTATCACAGTGTATTCTTCACAATTCTCTAACGAAGTCTGTAAATCTCAGAGCAGAGGCCATCCTCCCCACAGAAAATAAACAAACAGTTAAGTTGATTCTTCATTTTCTTCCACAACATTAAATAAAAATTGATTTTGTTTACTTTTAAAATCTTTAATTCAAGATTACACTTTTTCTGGCAACATACATCTTACATGCTTCGAAGATTGCATCCACACATGACAGGTTCACAACCCCCTAAAATTCCACACTAGGGAAGACCATGTCCAACTTAGAGTTCATCCTTAAAAAAAATGGACACTCTTCTTTCACCTTACATGACTTGTGCATATACATGGCTTTTATACACCATTCTCTTCTATTCACATGTTTTCCATAGGTCCAACCTTTCCAATTTGTTATCCGTTGCCTAAAAGAATTCTTTAGTTTGTACTTAACCTGTTCATTAACATACTCAGATTGTCCCCAAATCATCAAATCAATATCCTTGCCTTTTAGACAATTCTATCAGACTCAAAACCCCTGTAGAATTCCAGAGGCGTCCAACTCTGATGGCCCTGTTCCTACACCAAACAGTGGTCATTTTTCAAATTCAAAGTACCTTTATGGGTCAGCTTGTATGTTTCACATGTCTGTGGCATAAGAAATTACCCAAAAAGTCTCATATAAATACAAAAAGATATAAGTCTAACTCAGAATTTAGAATCATCTAGCACTCATCAAAGATACGTCTATAAACATTTGCACATTGAGAGGGACTGCCTTAAACTTACCAAATTAGAAATCAGTCACAAGAAGCAAACCCTAACCAAGTCTAAAGCCCCAAAGCCAAGCCAAATTTACCTTTGTCAAGTGTCGAAAGCTAGATTACAGGGTGCATTCATAAAAGGAGCACTATTACACACATACAACCATTGTATTAAAAAACACGGGTACCCTCCGAGTAGCCATGAAAATCCTGATTATTTTTGTATAACGGGTAGACGGTTGGGTAACCACTTGCTGGTTATCAGGTCAAAAACCGCGACCCTCCAAGTACCCATGAAAATCCTGATTATTTTTGTATAAGGGGTAGACCGCTGGGTAACCACTTGCTGGTTATCAGGGCAAAAACCGCGGTTTTCTGAAAGCGGTTACCCTCCGAAAACTGCAATTTTTTGCCGGGTAATTGGCCAAAAACCGGCAACCTAAATAATTTAATAAAAGTGTACTGTTATTTACTTAAAAACTAATATAAAATATGTTTATGACTCTGAGTTATGTGCTCTCTTAATCTCTACATTCATTTCATTTTCTTATGTATTTTAGTGTATTTTATGAATTTATATATTTTTTTAAAGTAGCGATAAAAGTGCCGAGTAATTGTCGAGTAATTGCCGGGTAATTGCCGAGTCCCAAGTACGGGTCACAATTTTTGGTTGTTGAGTAACAGCGGTTCCCGAGTTTTTCTACTATGCATACAACTAACAAGGAGAACTAGTTGTAGTTTGACTTCCCTCCTCGGAGTATTGGACATGCAGGCAACGTTCAGCTATTCATTAGGGAGTGGTTGAGGTCAGCGCAACCCACATTTCTCTATTTTTTCAAGGTAACCTAATGCCAAAAGTGCAAATAGGGTTCCAAAGTGAAGGTGAAAGTTTTTGGATTTGTGCACACCGTGAGCAGTTGATATCACACACGAAGACATATTTCAAGTAGGCATAGCGCCCTGTGCCAAAACAATGAAGCGCAAATTCCCCTAATGAATCTAGAAATAACAAATGCCTACATGAGATGATAGCATCCAGACTGTGACGAACTCGTCCAGGCAGATACAGACACTCTTGTTACTGATATGAGTGTCTTCTAATCTATTTTCCAGTCTTTTCAGCTACTTGCATTCAATCTCAGATCTGCACATAATAGTAGCACACTAAGTATCTTAATCTTCTTAGTAATTTACATAAATAAAAAATCGCAATAGTTCAATTATACTCTGTTGTAGCATTCAAATTTGTATAATATTAAGATATATTAAACAATCTAAACTACTGCAAAAGTTATATCTCATTATATCACATAAATCAAAAATAGATAAAATATATTGGTGAACTTATTTTTTGTATGGAACGTAGCCAAACCCTAACTTTTCCCTTAGGGTTTCATCCTTCTTTCAGGTTTCAAATTTTGCCTTAGGGTTTGATTTTCAACCCTGATTTCTAATTATTTCCATCCTCATAGGTGCAAATCTGATTTTTTTCCTATTTTTCCCTAGGGTTTCATGCTTATTCTCCAATTAGGACTTTTTTTTATTAGGGTTGTTCCTTTTTTGGCTAATATATAATTCAAAACGATTCTATTTTCAAGATGCTTAGGTTTTGTTAGTCATTTTGGTTGGATCAAAAATCTTTTTTTGTTCCCCAAATTCTGTATAAATTTTTTTGGAATTAAGATTTTACTATTTGAAGTAAATTTAGTCTAAGAGCAAAGATTATCTCTAATTTCAAAATAATTTTTGGGTTTTGTTTATCTACTGTTTTTTATCAAAAAACCTCATTTATTTTCCGAAATTTCCTCACAATTTTCTCAGAGTGATTCAGTTTTTTATTTGACCTCTTTCAAGTCATCTTTTTGCATATTTATATCTTTAAAGGGTTTTTTTTAAGAGTTCCAGATATCTTTATTAGTGGGGTTCCACTCTGAGTTTTGCTTCCCACTTTAAACCTCAAGGTTGTGATAGTTACCATCCCTCTATTATGGAGGTCCATTTTATCACTATCCCAAGAGGTAGGGTACATCCTCATAACGAATATTGTATGAACATCAAATCTTCCCAACTTATGAGCAGTATGTGTCTAATGAGGCTATTTTAGAACAGATAGTTGCTATGAGGGAGTCCATAGAGGCATTCTACAAACAAATGTGTCTAAAGGTTACATCACTTGACGATAAGATCGCACATGTCAACAACACTGATCATTCATGCTAACATCAATTGCATTTATGTCTCTCCATTCAAGAATTTTGTGCCTCAAAAGATTTCATCTCGAGTATGGGTTCAGAAAAAATAATATAACTAATGGTTCAATAAGTTTGCATAAGCTTAACACAACTCCAAGTAAAACTTTAAGAGATATGGTTCAAAATAAATTGATCACACGACTTCCTATGCATCCTCTAAGGAAATCAAAATACTATTGTGACTATCATAGAATGCAAGGACATCATATGGATAAGTGTTGGGATTTAAAAAGTAAAATACAAAATATTATCGATAGTGGTGATCCTCCATTATCTACATCCATTAAAGCACCACTAGATTCAAACACACCTTTTATAATTAAGCAACCTACTCAAATTGAGGTTACATTTTCTAAGGAACAAATGGAAAAAGAAAAGTTACAACAGCATACGTTACATAAAGAGAAGTTGCAAAAGGAAGAGGTGTCTAAAATTTAAAATATGCTTAAGAAAGACAAAACTAAGAAATCAGATTTGACTAAGAAAGAGGTTCTTAGGAAAGAAGTTCAAGAGCAAGATGTATCTAAGAAGACTAATGTCACAAGCATGGTTTCCAAATGGGCATCTACTAAGCCTTCCTCATTTATAAAGCCTTTGACCATAAGTCTTCACATAAATGGCAAGCAACGTACTAATGTCATTATTGATACAACTTTGGAACTTAAAATATGTAGCATGATGCTTCTCAAGTCTCTTGGATATGCCATTGATCACTTGAATCCAACTACGGTATTTGATCATTTCAATAGAACTATTGTGTGGGATATAACTCGCGAGCTCAACTCGCTATCTGATATATTCTATATTGAGTCTTGACCCTACTTTGAATCAATGTAATGCTAACTTAGGAAGATAGTGGATAAGATCAATGTGTGTGGCACTCAATGAGAATCGTGACAATATTATATTTTACAAAAGAAATGAGTTTATTTGTGCATCTTCAAAACAAGACAAGAAAACGGAAATCATTCCTTCGACCAGTGCTCAAATGTTGATATCAAATTCTTTTACAGTTACAAATAAGGTGCAAAAGGAAGAGCAAGAAAAACCCAATAAATTAGTTGTCTTTAAAGACAATGACCACATTGATGATTATGATATGGACAATACAAAAGCGAAGACGAAGACGATCAAATTAATGATATATATCAAGAGCTTTGAATTCCAAATGATAAGACAGTGGAGGACTCAATAGATGACAAACATGAGTGGTGGTTGAAAGATACATGACCTAAATGGGGGCATTTCATTGATGGGATCATTGGTTAGCAAGAATATAACCCATTGTACATAGCTTTTTTATGTTTGTTGGATTGCTTATTTCCTCTACTCTTCTATTTTGACATACATGTCTACATATGGTTTTTCATTGATTATTCTTCTAGCCCTTGGCTTCACTCTTATTTTCACTTGGCTTTGCCTTTTGGTTGTTTATCCTCACCCATACATCCCTAACATCTATCCTACGGTAATGCATCCTTCACAGCAATATCATTCCAATGCACATTCTTTGTAGCATATTATTGGCTCACTCCTACATATTGACTATCTATACAAGCTATGGCTTACATTGAGCTTACATGATCACATACATTTAATTCTCCATATTATATGAGCATACATTGATTCTTGCCCACTGGGGGCATACCTATTCCTATCTCCACACACTCTCTTGAACTACATTGTTGCGATTTACATATATAGTGGAGACATATTGATTGCCTTCACTTCCTCCAAATTGCCATGTTATTACATTTAGTGCACATTATGCCTTAATGGTGCAGTCATGGAAAGGGGACCCAATGAAAAATCTTTAGACCATGCAGCTTGAACTTACACTCACAAATAGACACACTCACAAGCACACTACTAAGACTTGGAACTCAATACACATTCAGTTTTTTATTCATTTGACAGTATTACAAAACTTACACTATGTACACACACTCACTCACTTGCCTTGATAAGCCTATTACATTGCAAGAAGAAGATAGGCTTATTACATCGCAAGAGGAAGAGTTGATCCCTCTCACAGTCCCTCCTGAAATTGAAACATCTTCTCTTTGTTTTTTGCTCTCTGCTCTCTACTCTTGGGGAACAAGCTCCTCAAACTCTCTCTTGGAGCCAACCCCTTCCTCCATGGCTCTCCTTAGCTCTTGTCCTTGCTAATTCAAATCTTTTTTTAACATACTCCAACTCTGAGTGCCTCTTCACCTTCACTTGCCTCTTAGAAACATTCAAGAACCAACAATTCATAATTTTGGACCGTTTCGTTTTACAATTCACGCAGATGAAATCACCACTCTATGAAGTCTAGCGGTTGTGAACCGCCACTATATGCAAACTAGTGGTTGCATAACTGCCACTCAAGCTTGCAAAACCACCAGGGCAGTTACATAACTGCCACTTAAGCTTGCAAAACGCCACTCAATATAGCCCAACGGTTTTGTCATTGTACAAAGTCTGCCAACTTTCGGAGACCATAAATTTTACATACAAACTTAAAACGAGATGATTTTTTAGTACATAACTTTTCGAGGAGAATCTAAATATGCAATCAAATTCAAGTTTAGGGAAGTCCTTGATGCTCTTTTTACATGTCTCACAACCTTTCATTTTAGTCTTTCAATAGACATGACCACTTTCTAGATTGTACTAATGGTTGAGAATCTCAACCAACTCGCTTGAAACCATGTAGCTTCTTGCTTCTTGAAATTGATATTTCTCTAATGTACTTGATTCCACTGATGTGTTGGAAATTGATACTTCCCATTAGATCATCTTCACCATACCAAAACAACCACCAAACCAACAAGACCGCACGAGCACACAACTAATGTTTTTGGTTTATGCAAGTTTGTCTGTTCACATTGGATGCTCCTGCATCACTTAACATGTGTTATGGATTGTTCAAATCCCTGTCATTCTTCTATTTCATAGCCTTTTCACTTGGCTTTCCTTTATTCTATACATGTGTTCAAAATATTTCAAAAATTCATAAACAAATTCAATTATTCCATAAAAGCCAAAATCTGGACCTAAGCATTACATATTTGCTAGTTTACATTATTGATGTATGGTATTTATCACATGTTTGGTAGATTATCTATCATTTTCCATACACATGCATTTCATAGTATATATGAGTGGGATGCAGGACATATAGGTTTTACATGATAAGTGGATGCATAGATGCAAGACATTTATATACCCAAGGACCATGTCAATGTTGGAGGCATCTCATCCCATAGGTCACATTGTTACAAGTTATATATTTCTATGATTTTTTCTATCTATCATGTTGAGCCACAATTATTGCCTACACATGCCTTGCTCTTGTTTATACTCTTTATAATGCTACATTTTATGGATATGTCATTTTGCTATGTTGTGATAATGATATAGATTGATGGTGTAGACTAGTTTCACTTGTTCTATGCTTAATTGTTGCTACTTTTTTTTCTATAGGCTAATCATTGATTATTCTTTGTGTGGCTCTTGCCTTGGGGTATGACATTGTTTGATTAAGTGTGTCATTATATGCCTCTTTCTTTGGCATTTGCCTTGTCTTATTGATTTTGTTTGATTGAGTGTATCATTGTAAGCCTCTTTCTTTGGGCACTTGCCTTCTTGTGTGATTTTCACTTGATTGAGGTTTTCATTGTATGACTCTTTCTTTGTGCCCTTGCCTTCGTCTATGACTATTTATTTGTGTGGCCCTTGCCTTGTTGCATAGCATTTGATTGTCCATGACTCTTGCCACAGGGGACATTTGATTGTCCATTGAGAGTGACTCTTGCCTTATGTGACATTGAGTTCTATTGTGTGTGCTTCATTGTGTGCGTCATACCCATGACATCATGTGTTTATAAGTGGATAAATCTAGGATTGTTTGTTGAGTTTGTGACGCCATGATCCATATCACACACCTTCCTTTTTCTTTTTCTTTTTTTTAAAAAAGACCATTATATTAGAAGGAAATCAAAAGATACATATTTTGCTATGTCAGGGCTAAAAATTGTTGGTCCAAGCCTAGGCAATATACAAGAAAGGAAACATATTAGTACTCATAAGTATAAGTCTAAAGAAATGATGTTTGTCATATCTTTTTGTATCTTGGTCGACCACCATGGAGGGGGCATGCCATAACAAAACCATCAGTGGATGATGGGATTGAATCATTCTCTTAATTTCCATGATTTTAGATGGGCTTCCTTTGAGACACCTTATATTCCAGGTTATTACCTTCATTGAGGGGATTGTTGGAAGAACTGAGACATGTCCCTTACTGACCCTGTGTTACTTAATTTCTGGCCTTCTTTCTGGACATTGACTTGATTTTTTTTACGTCCCACCTTAGTATTAGTATCCATCTTGAGTTTTTGGCCTTTCTCTTGGGCCATTCCAAGAGTTAAGTTTGTCTGTTGTTGGTCTGCAGGATTTGCCATCACATCCAAGCTTGCTCATTTCTTTTAGATTCATCTTCTAGGTGATTCTTGTCAACAAATTGACCCTGATATTTAGTCTTTCTTTGATAACTCTTCATGAAGGATCTGGTAGAGTCCATCAAACGCTGTGTTTGAAACACAACAAACTGATTTTTGCCCATCCTCCTATTGTTCTGGATTTTGTCATTGTTTATTTATCTGTATTTCTGGAACTTGGGAATCCAAAATATCCTCATCATCTTTTGCTTCATTAACATGTTGTAAACTAGCAAATCTGTTTTTGTTGCTACCTTTTGGATTTTCCTGGACAGTTTTCTTTGCTGTTTTTTTCTTGTTAGGAGTAATATAATCTTTCTGGGTCTTATCTTTCTTTGTTGGTTAAAGGGGTTTCATCGGACAATCCCAATACTAATGACCATCTTCATGGCAAATTCAACATCTAAAAGGAATTTTCTCATAATCCAGAACCTGATCCCATTTATCCCCTCCCACTACCAAAGAGATAGTAGCTGGTAAGGATTTACTAAGATCCAACAACACACAAATCCTTGCATAAATCATTTGTTCTAGCTGCATAGTAGAATCAACTGTCATCATATAAGTACCAAGAGTATTGCCAATCGCCATGAAAACATTATTATTCTAGTATTCAGCTGGAAACCAAACCTCTGAATCCACACCAGAACAATCGATGGGATTTCTTCATCTGCTTTAAACTTTGGATGCCAGGGTTTCATAAATAAACTTGCTCTACCATAAAACCAGGGACCTCCTTCAAAGATAAAATCTCTATCTGCAGCTGAAGCAAAAAAAATCAGAAAATACACATTAGGATATACTGATATCATATACTCACTGTTTGTATTCCAAAGCTTTTTGGACCAATCTTTAAAGGCTTGCAATGAGGGCCGAAATCCTAAGAACCGAACTATCAAGCCTCGATTCTCCAATTCTACAATACCACTCTCCACATCTGATTTTTGCAACTACAGCACTGGAGATCCATCTGCTGCTCCCATACAACCATTTTCATTTTTTCTTGAATCCAATTTTGGCATACGCAAAGGCATCTTTGGAAATATTCTCCCAGGCAAATGGTTTTTACTACCTCCTCAAAGTATATCTTTAAATCTTTGTTTAGAGGATTCACCTTTACTCGTGGCCAGGTCCTAACGATTAGCACCCATAACGACACGCAAAAAAAGATTTCAATGTGAATATATCTAAAAAAATGCTTTCAAAGACTAAGTTGTCCTATGTTTGAATGGGTGAATCTAACATTGTAGTTAGTTATCAAGGGAATATGATTGAGTTACGAGAACAGTTATTCGCCCACACACCTTCCTTCATGGTTACATATGTGATGATTACTACTGCATATCTCATTTCCATATTCACCTTGACATGACACATATATGCCTTCACGATATGTTTCATATATGCTTTGATGATATATTCATACTATGATGACATATTCATCACATGTTAGCACATGTTTTTAATTGTTTACACTTGTTATATAACAAGATGCAGTTAACTCTTCTTTTAAGATGGGTAATTTGCAGGGTACATTCCTTACCTCAAAAAGGGGCATATTAGTAGGCCTATCATAAAAATTAAACATCCATTTACAGATATTTCATCTTTTGGAACAAGTTACATGAGTCAAAGAGTTCAAATCAGTTCAGAATATCAATTTGGTTTATATTATGAGACAGACATTTAGAAAATGAGACAGATTCGAGGGCATATACAATACATATGCACATATTTTACAAGAACATTAATTACAAGTTTTCAGATTCGAGACAAAGTAGGATATAGATGTATAACATTTTATATCCTGTTGGCACCGGTTGGATCAGATTGGGGGCATGAACATTATTCATGAGTCTATTATTGTAGTTTTCTATGTTGGCACCGGTTGGATCAGAATAGGTGTATGAACACTATTGATGCATCCATTATTGCAGTGTTCTATGTTGGCACCGGGTGTGGATCAGATTTGTGGGCATGAACACTATTCATGTGTCCATTATTGCACTTTCCTATGTTGGCACCAATTGAATCAAATTTGAGGCATGAACATTGTTCATGCACACAAAATATTACAGTTTTTCTATTTTCAAAGCATGGCATTGATGTGACATTGATGATACTGAGAAAGATTTTAAATCTATAACTCGATTTGCATCAGTTGATTCACCTTACTTGAGCTTAATATAGGTCTCCCTTCCGTCTTGAAGATCAAGATCAATTAAATAAGTAGTGTGGTTGAAGTTCAACATTTCTCAACAGCGTAGCACCACTCCCTCTTCATGAGGGTTGGGGCATTTATTCTCCCAACCCATGGCCCTTGCCTTAGTACATTTCTCAATTCGAGCATGATCACCCCAATTTTCTAAAAGCTTCAGCAAGAAGCACATCTCCAACATGTCAAGGGTAACATGGTTCACCCACTTACAGTCGTATTCCTTCCTTGCTCTTTAAATTTCAAAAGTTTCATTTATCTAGTTCATTTTAGAATTCATTTCACATATGGATATTGATTGTTACATGTTCATTACAGTTTTGTATGGAGCAAGCTATACACTCAGAGCCTTCTCCCAAAGATAAAGTATGTTGTACACACTCAAATGCATCTCTTTATTCTTTTACTCTACCATTGTTTTTTATTTCAATATTAAAATAGCATGGGGGCATGTTTAGACACTAAAATTTGATATCAGACATTTGGCAATGTTAGTCTTGACCTACATTCACCCTATATGACTTGTGCATATATATGGCTCTTGCACACCCTTCTCTTATATCCACATGTTTTCTATGGGGTTGGCCTTCTCGATTGTTATCTGGCACTTACAGGAATTCCCTAGTTTGTACTTAACCTATTCATTATCAAATCAAACTATCTCCATATCATCAAATCAATATTACTATTTTTTAAACGATTCCATCAGACTCGAACACCTAGCGAATTTTAGAGGCGTCCAACTCTGACAGACCTTGCGCCAAACAATAATCATTTTCCACATTTAAATTATCTTTATGGGTTGGCCTGTACGTTTCGCATGTCAGTGGCATGAGATATTAACCAAAGAGTCCCATATAAATACACAATAGGTCTAAGCTTATTTTAAAATCTAACATCCTCTAGCACTCATCAAAGATACACCTATACACATCTGCACATTGAGAGGGATTGCCCTAAATTTCCCAAATCAAAAATCAATCACAAGAAGCAAACACTAGCCAAGTCTAAAGTACCTAAGCCAAGTCTAAAGTACCTAAGCCAAGTCAAGTTTGCCACTGCCAAGTGTCACAAGTCAGATTCAGATTGCATTCATAAAAGGAGCACTACTACACAGATACACCTAACAGGGAGAACTATGTGCAGTTTGACTTTCCTCTTTGAAGTATTGGATACGTATGCAACGCTCATCTATTCATGTGGATGAGGTCAGCTCAGCCCACCTCATTTCCCTATTTTTATAGGTTAACCAGTGTGGAAAGTGAAGCTAAGGTTCCAAAGTGAAGGAGACATGTTGTTTGAATTTGCGCACACAGTAAGCCCTTGATCTAGCACAGAAAGACATTTCAAGCAAGCACCTGTGGCATGTGCCAAATTAATGAAGCACAAATCTGGAAATAGCAAATGCCTACATGAGACGATAGCATCCAAATCTTGACAAACTTGTCCAAGCATATCCAAACACTCATGTTCCTAATCTGAACGACTTCTAATCCATTTTTTAGTCTTTTCAGCGTTCGGCATTTTGTCTCAGACCTACACAAAACAGTAACACGCCAAGTATCTTAACCCTCTTAGTACTTTCCATAAATAGTAAATTGCAATAGTTCAATCATACTCCATTTTAGCATTCATATTTGTATATTATTACACCATATATTAAATAATTTGAATTAGTGCAAATGTTCTATCTTATTAGATCATATAAATCAAAAATAAGGTAAAACAAAAATTATATTTTTCACATCTTCAAGAAGGATTTTACTTCTCTCAGTCTTGGTGGCTGACCCTAGGCATATTCTTCAAGAAATTGCCTACCTATGCTTTTCAAATCAGTAACATATTACCAAGGCAGAGCCAAAATGAACACAACACTTTGAAACTCCTTTTGCCAAATCCACAAGCCATTATGGATATTAAGTTGTCACATTAAATATTTAAACAGTTGGGTACCTATCCCAATCTGATACATGTTTAAAGTCTTGCTCAGGTATGACCCAACAGGGTTGGGTACGCCCGAATATGTCCATGGACATACCCATGCAGGTCCCTAGGAGGACCCACAATCCTAAAGTTGGAAAAACATTTCTATTTATTTTATTTTTGTTTTAACATTTTTTTAAAAGACCACTTGAAATTTTAAAAACACACTTAAAAGGAATGGGAAACCCCTAAAAGGCACTCTAACATTCATTTTGTCAAAAGCAAACAACAACACACTTGCCTCTCATTGCATAATTAATACTTACCTTGTAATGCAGATTTGCTCTCCCACGTTTATTTTCCCAATTTCTTAGGGCTGAAACTCCATTCTTTTGTTAATCCTACGCCACTACAAGTGCCCATTTGATGCCCAAGAGTTTAAGGAGCTTGCAACAAGGAGGATTGTTGACTAAAGGTAAGTTTTTATTTAATTTTTATTTTCTTTTCAAATTTTAGTCTTCATATAGGGTGGTTGTTTTCAACTTCTTTGTTATTTTTTTTAACAATCTTTCTAAAAATAGGTTTATTTTCCCCTAAATGGTAACATTGTTTTTTTTTTTTTACCAAATAGTTATTAGGTATTTTCTACAATTGTAGTGAGTGTTAGCTCCATGAGCCAAAGGGCAAAAACAACCTTCAAAACTAATCCTTTCTCGTCCCTTTGGGAGTATGTCATTATGTTATAGCAAGGTCCAAGAGGGGGTTATATTTGGCATTGCACAGGGTGTAATGTCACATGTAAGAGCTCTTACAGTTGACTGAAAGCCCATTTGTGTGAGATTATTAGTGACTCAAAAAAAACATTTAAAAAAGTCCCTTAAAAAAAAATGAACAAAAAGTCAGTGGTTGCTTAAATCTTAAAAGACTTAAGAGACCATTTTGACTCATTTCATTCAATCATTTCCATGTTCACTCACTCTCAAGTTCTCATTTGCAAAAACACTTGCTAGTTCTTAAGCCTTTTATCTGGTTTTCGGTGGGAAGGAGCTATATTTAGTTGATTCCCTGTCAGGTCAGATAAAACAATGACTAAATGACAATGAGCAATATGTGGTGCACGCCAAAATTGTCTTCACGATTCAATTTAAAAGAGCAAAGCATTACAAATAAATAAGTCAAAACGGATGTTCACTTCACATTCCCAAATGACCCTTTCTATTCCTACAGGAATGGAACTTAAACTTATTAGAATAACACAAAATCTAGCATATTGACACCTGGAATTATGTACAATATTGTTACATCCCCCACTTAATCTACAAGGGTCACAGTGATACCAAACATTCCTCTGAACTTTTCAATTTTTTCTCATCCAAATGCTTTTGTCAAGATGTTTGTTGGTTGCTCTATTGTAGGGCAACGTTGCAACTTAACACTGCCATCTTTCACATAGTGTCGAATCAAATAAAATTTAGTATTGATATGTTTGGTTTAGTCGTGAAAGACTAAATTCTTTGCCATTTGAATTGCATAAATGTTGTCAACCATGAGAGGTGTTGACGAAACATGTTCCTGCAAATCTGAAAGAACCCTTCTGAGTCATAAAATATATTTGGTTGTCTCTGAAGTGATCATATACTCTGCTTCTGCTGAAGAAATTATCGGCAATGATTGCTTCTTGGATTTTCAACTAACAACTTATTCTCAAGTTCAACAGATAACCCATAGTGGATTCCACATCTTCATGATCACCAGCATAGTCAGAATCTAAATATCCAACCAATTTGAAATCTCCTATCTTAGAGTATTTGAACCCAACATTATGTGTTCCTTTGAGATATCTAAAGACTCTTTGTTGCTACCCAATCGATTGTCTCTAGGTGGTTGCATGAATCTTGAAAGAACACTAACAACAAAGGATATATTTGGTCTTGTGGTCACATATATCAAACTTCTAATGAGTTGTTTGTATTTAGTGGCATTGACCAAATCTATTGTATCTTTTGATGTCAATTTTAGATTTTGTTCCATGGATAAGCTGAGAGGCTTACAATCTTCCATTCCGAACTTGTTCAGAATGTCACCAATGTACTTTTGTTGTGTGATGAAGATATACTTTAATTTTTGAATTACTTCAATATCCAAATAATAATGAAGATAACCCAAATTAGTAATTTCAAAGCTTTTCATCAACTTTGATTTGAACTTTACAATGTCCCATTCATTATTCCCTTTGATGAGCAAATCATCAAGATACACTACTACAAATACAACTGTTTTGTCAACTATTTTGACAAAAAGAATTGCATCTTCAAATTCAAAATGTTTGAAGTTCATGTTCATGAAGTGCTCAGCTAGTTTGTCATACCATGCTAGAAGGGTTTGTTTCAAACCATACAACGGTTTTTTAAGTTTGCACACCTTGTGCTCTTCGTAGTTTACTGCAAAACCTTTGGGTTGTGTCATGTACACTGTATTCTTGAGGTCACCATTCAGAAATGCAATTTTGACATCCATTTGGTGAACTTTCCATTTGTTATACACTGCCAGGGCCAACATGATTCGAATAGCAGTCCATTTTACTATAGGTGCAAAGGTCTCATTATAGTAAATTCCTTCCTTTTGAGCATATCCCTTTGCGACAAACCTGGCTTTATGCTTGTCAAGTGAGTCGTTGGCCTCGTATTTGTTGCAAAAGACCCACTTGTAGCCAATTGAATTGCATTCAAATGGAGGATCAACCAATTTTCAAGTCCCATTTTTTATCAATGCACTGTACTCATCTTTCATTGCTTTTCTCCAAGATTCAAGCTTCTCGGCTTGTTTGAAAGATGTTGGTTCTGAATCAAACGCAACATTGAGTTTTTCTAAAGAATCATTCAAGGTGATCTTTTCAAGCTTATCTTAAATTTCTTCAAGGAATTTGTTTGGCTGTGATGTAGTTGTATGTGCACTTCTAGTTCTTGTTTTCCCAACTTTATCGGGTTTGACATCATTCAATGTCTAAGTGGCCCACTTAGGCATTTTTTTGTGTTTTAGGTGCTGCAATTTCATCTTTTGAAGTTCCTTCACTTTATTTCCTTTGTTCTTGTGGCCCTTGTTCATTGTTTGATGAAGTTGCACATTCTCCTTCAGGAGGAGTTTCATTTTCATGTATAGGAGACAATAAAGAATCAATTGATTCCCAATTGTATGTCCCATACTCACTATTTGGAACATCCAAATCACTCTCCTTGTAGACATCAAACTTTGTATATTTATCGAGTTGACTCAATTGTTTTTCAATGTTTGCTTTGTCTTTTGCAGTTTCACAAAAAAAACTTCTCTTGCGACAATAAACTTCTTTCTCATCATATAGCATGTATGCCTTGGAGGATTCAAAATATCCCAAGTGAATGCATTTGTGACTCCTGTGGTCCAACTTATTCTTCTTCTCTTTTGAAATCAATACATAACAAGTGGATCCAAAAACCCGAAACGCCGCACTGGAGGAAGATGACCACACCACATCACATATGGAGTCTTGAATTGAGGGGTTGTTGATGTTTATCTGTTGCGGAAGTATATTGTTGTTTTAACTGCTTCAGCCCAAAAGTGCAGATTTACCTCTTTAAAGTACAACATAGAACGAACCATATTCATCACAGTCTGGTTCATCCTCTCTACAACTCCATTTTGTTGTGGAGTGTGAGGAAGTGTGAGATGATATTTGATCCCATTTTGTTCAAGATAGGATTCAAAATTCTTTTTAATGTATTCACTACCATTCTCAATTCTGAGTGTTTCAATGCGGGTTTGAGCTTCATTTTCAATCATCATTCAAAACTTTTTGAATGTCTCAAATGCTTCAAATTTTTGTTTGAAAAAGTATATCCAAGTCATTCTACTATAATGATCAATGTACAACATGAAGTACTTATGACCACTAGTTGAGAGAATTGGAAGAGAACACAAATCTTAGGTGAACTAGTTACAACTTTCTGTCAGCTTTTCACTGTGACTTTGGAAATGGTTCTTTTGCATGTTTGGCCAAAATGCAAGCTTCACACTTTTCGTCAAATTTTGTCGGCAAGGTAAGTAAACCAGCAACACCATTCTTTTGCAATACACGAATGTTGTTATAGTGAGTATGCTTGAATCTAGCAAGCCACAACATGTCTAGAGATACTTCGTCTTCAACAAGATGAGTATAATTCCTTGAAATTGATGGCCCACCCCTGAGTTTGGGCAAGACGAATGCAATGTCTCTTTTCCTTTTGATAATGACATCACTATTGTCCAACAAGATGGAATGGCCTTATTGTCGAATGAGCACTAGAGACAACAAGTTTCGTTTCAATTGAGGAAGGTATAGAACATTTTGGAGTTTGAAATATGGAAGCCCTAGACACTTGAGTTGGATTGTATCTCTTCCTTGTGGTTGCAGACTTGATCTATCTGTGAGGAATAATGGACCACAACTTCATAAAACTCCTCAAAGAAGTCTTTTCGGAAAGTCATATGTAGGGTGGCACTAGTATCAAGAACCCAAGCATCAAACCATGACAAACTTACTAAAACATTGTTTGCTTCATCATTTGAACTACAAAGCACACATTCACTAGTGAATTGAGCAAAATTTGACTTTTTTGTTTGTTTCTTTGACTTTTCCTCTTTCTTCTTACAATATGCTTCAATTTTCTCCCATGGAGTCCTGCATTCATAGGTTTCATGGCTTCTTTTTCTATCACACCATATGCAGTAGATGTGTTGCTTGTCATTCTATTTTTTATTTTGACCACCGTGATTGTCATTTTTGCCACCTTTTCCCTTGTTTTTCTTCTTGTACTTATTATTGCCTTCACTTTTGGAAGACATGGCCTTGTTGAATGTTTGGAAGAATTGTCATTTAAATAGCACACATTATTCCTTGTGGACTCGATTTTTCTTTCAAAGGCCTTTTAACTTTCCACCACTTTTTGAACCAATTGATCAAATATGAGTCTTCAATTGATTGCTTGCTTGTAGAGACTCCAAGTAGGTTGAATAGTTGGGAAGGGCTTTTACGAATGCAGTCATATAAATATCAATTTTGACACCTGTGGCATCCACATCATACTTGATCGCACGTATTTTTAAACCCAGTCTCATCACATCCCCATCTTTCAACTCAAGATTGAAAAACTTCAGCTGCTCCTGAAATAATTTCAATTTTAAGTGGGAATCATATAGGTCTTTCAATTTTTTAAGTACTCCCTATAGAGTACTACACACCTGAATATGAGGAAACACATCTCCATCAACTGAGGCCTTCATCAAGGCCAATGTTTTTTAGTTTTCTACTTCTATGTCTAAATATCTTTTGCATTCGTTATTGGCTCAACTAGTTGTGTATCCCCATCGCAAATATTGAACCATAGATCATTGAAAATGAGTGTGTTCTCCACTTGTTGAGACCATTCTAACCATCTTTGTTGATCAATGTTGTGCCAACGATTGATTTGATTGAATGCATTGTTTTTGTTTTGAGTTTTGAATTTTTGAAACCCTCAAATTGGTTCTTTATCACTCCAAAAAGTCTCATTTTCTATATACCACCAAATTCATATCAAACCTCTCTATATATTCGTCATTTCCATATACCCATCAGTACGTGGAAGAAGCTTGCCCTTTCTATATACTCGGCAATATGTGAAAGAGACGTTAAGGCACATGAGAGCTAAATGGTATGTGATACCTAGGTGGCACGTGAAAAGGAATTGTTTTATCATTACCACCAACTTAACAAGAAAACTTAATACTTGATGATATACTCTATTTTTCTTGATTTTTGGATTTACGTCTTTCAATAAAAATGAATGAGTAAAGAGCTCTCCTTATTTTTCTTTTATTTGCAAAATTTTGTTGTTTTTTGCCAAATTTGCAGAGTATCTTGCTGTAGGCTATTAAATGCTTCAAAATTTTCAATGCTTCAAAATTTAGAAAAACACTTAAAAAAACAAAATTTTGTTTTTCAATGAAAAAGCTTAAAATGTACCTTTCCTCCATATTTGACATATATTCAAAATTTCAATATTGAAATATGTGAAAAGGAGTCTCCAAAAAGTACGGGCTCTTCAAAAAAAAAATCCAATGTTGCACACCTCCACATGGCAATAAAGCAAATGAAATTTAAAAGGTCTTCAAACACAAAACCCTCCATGCCAAGCTCCAAATATTCACACCAAAACAGCAGTATGATGCCACATAGCCTTTGACTTCAATGTTAATATACTCAGCTAAAATAATGAAATGGTGCCACTCAATTTGCAAAAAAACCAGAGAGGTGTGGTACACCTGTCCACAGGCTTCTAGGAAGCAGTTTATGCCTTTTATGCTTCCCAAAAGTGCCTTAGATCAGCTACAGGGTCAGAAATGCCTTCTACACAATCATGTACAGCAGATAGATCCAAAACGTCCTTCCACGCAGTCAAACAGCAGAGAAAATGCTATGCTTCAGCTGCAAAAGTGCCTTGCAGGCTATTGCACCCAGCGGATAAGAGATGGCAGGTTGTACAGCTAAGTTTAGGAAGGAAGAAGAATGTAGAAAGAAAATAGACCAACGAAAAAAACTGCTCTGATACCACTGTCAAGCTGGATAAAATAATGACGGAATGACAATGAGCAATATTTGGTGCAAGCCAAAATTGTCTTCAATATTCAATTTGAAAAGACCAAAGCATTACAGAATAAATAAACCAAGATGGCTGTTCACTTCACATTCCCAAATGACCTTATTCATGTGGAAATGGAAATTAAACTTTTTAGAATAAGACGAAATCTATCCTATGACACCTAGGATTATGTACAATATTATTACATTTCAAAGGGTTGACATTCAATCTTTCAACTTTTCAAGAACTGGAGGGCAGCAAGAGTTAAATATTCTCTCCATTCCTCCATTCTTTCTCCCTTTGCCTATTCTCTCTCCCTCCTCCTTTATTCTTCCTCTTTTTATATTTCTAAAATCTAAGTTGAAAACTCAAACACTTCCTCTTTTTTCTTTAAGTCTTACCTACTTGTTTCTCTAAAAAAAATTGTTTATATATATATATATATATATATATATATATATATATTGTTTTTAAGATATTATATCCTGACCCTAGCACTGTTTCTTATTCTCTACTCTAAAGGTTTTTTTAGTTTTATAATATCTTCTCCTCCTTTATTCTTCCTCTTTTTCTATTTCTAAAATCTAAGTTTAAAACTCAAACACACCCTAGTCTTTTCCTCTTTTTTCTTTAAGTCTTCCCTGCTTGTTTCTCTAAAAAAAATTGTTTCTATATATATATATATATATACATATATCCTGACCCTAGCACTGTTTCTTAATCTCTACTATAAAGGTTTTTTTAGTTTTATAATATCGGCACCATAGAAAGAAAAAAACCCTTGTTGGAAGCATGACACTCTGGGTAGGAAGAAAGGGCATGTCATTTGCAAATATTGTGGTGCTATAGGAGGCGGCATTAATTGCCTCAAATACCACCTTGCCCACATAAAGGGATTATTGTTGCTTTGTGCCTAAATGATAAGATAGAGGTTCTGAGGTGAAAACTAAATTAGAGGGATTTCAATAAAAGGGATAGAAATAGGAGAAGCAAAATCAAAAGATATTACAATATCTCAATCCTCCTCCATTCCATGGATCAAGTTCAAGTAGCATTGGACCTATAGTCATTTGGGGCAAGGGCAGAAAGATTAGGTAGATTATAGGGGCGGATCTATACCCCATCGAGTTGGAGGAATTTGATCAACAATCTTAGTAAATAACTAAGGTTGACAAGCCCTTGTTTTCAAAGGATGACCATGCATGGGTGGATCAAAACAATTGTGAGGCAAAAGCAGTAGTGGCGGGGAAGACGAGGAGCAAGCTAGAGAGTGGAATTTCACTACCTCTACTACAAGTAAAATGGATATAGTTGCTTCCAAGACATCAGCAAAACATCACAAGGGCCTTCATGGAGCAACGCTTGTTGGGGCAAATGATTTTGGATCCCATCAACCTTAGTTTGGCCTCAATTTTTTGTTTTGATGCCATCGCCCATTGATGTTGGGATTCCATATCCATGTTTTTTGTACAAGGAAAACAATTTTATAAATATAGAAATAAATCTTCTTTTGTCTCAACTTTCAAAATTCAGAATGTTAGCAAAGTCTTATGTAGTCAATTAGTAATGTCTTTTAAGTTTATTTCTACAATACCGGGTACTGCATATATGCCCCTGGATACAATACGAAACGCTTGCAGATATGGATACTGTGGGGATTCTACAAGGATACGGCTAGGGTATGTCCCTAAGCCTATGGATATGCCCGGATACGTCCGAGTGTATCCACATGCCCAGGGACGTACCCTAGCCGTATCAGTGACATATCCCAGCAAAAAAGCATTTTTTTTTATTTTTTTTTCAATTTTACCTCATGAAAAGTCAAATATGAACTTCAAAATACAATTAAAAACAAAATACAGTGGATTCTCAGTTACAGATGTTAACCATGTTGAGTTACAAACGGTTTTTTGTTGGATGCTTTTGAATATTTCTTATATATTTGAAAGTGTAATGGTGTGTGCAGTTACAGATAGGTTTTTGTTAAATCCTTTAGAATATTTCTTTCATTAATCTAAAGCCTCATGGTTATTTAGTTGATCCGGAATTTGTCAGAATTTGTGTTGGCTATGGAGTTGACCCTTTGTCCAGTACATATGTTTTGACTTTTGATGCCATTTGAAGCTTTTCAAATGCAAAACAAATTATGAGTCATCAATATTTAGGCTTCCAATTCACAAACTAATCATGGTGACCGAGATGAGAAAAAGCAAAAGTTAGTTGTTAATGAATTGATATTTGCAGATCAGAATGAAGCGCATACAAGGGGCCTTTCAGAGAATGGATATTTAGATCTGCACATTTGTCTTGCAACCTATGTAGACAAGGATTATCATCCATGCTACTAGTACAAAGAACATGTTATAAAACTAATCTAAGATCGATCATTGAATATTATTATATTTGGCATTGAATTATGACTATGTTTTGTGGTGATTTAACTTATTTTGTTTCCTCTATGTATATTATGTGGTTATTTTCGCTTATATGGCTATATTATTTATATTTTTAATTATATATATATATATATATATATATATATATATATATATATTTTTTTTTTTGTAAGGACGTATCCAAGCCCCCAAAAACAAAATCCCTGTAACCACGTATCCGATTCTTGTACACGTATATATATCGGTAACATAGGTTTATTTGATGTGGAATGCATATAAAAACATTTTTAACCTTAAAATTCGATAATTGTCAAGTAAAAACATAAAAAAAAATTAATTGTCGAGTAAGTGCTAAGTCTAATGCAAATAAATAGAGGCCTCATTCAAATTTTTGGCCCAAGGATTATGTTTGCATTAGCAAGAGCTTTCTAAAAAAAAATTATTTGTGAAATTTTGTCGAGAGGATGCCAAGATACATTGGAAGCTTTAAACTATTTAAACTTATTTTGATTGTAACAAGCTACGTTGTTTAGGTACGGGTACGGGTACGGGTACGATTCGGGTACGCGGGTACGTCATTTTTCAAAAACCTTGATTTGGATACGTCGTGGGTACGTCTCTATATATATATTTAAAAAAAAAATATATATATATATATATATATGCATATTACTCAATTTTTTTGTAAAACACTTGAAAATAGTAAATACATAGTGTTTGTTCATTGCTTCAAAATTTTAATACGATTACAAATTTTAACATTGTAATTTGTAGAAAATTTAAATTAAAAATTTAAATTAAATAAATAAATTTAAATTTTAAAAAAAATTAAAATTAAAAATATTAAAAATAAAATTTAAAAACTACTTAAGTTGTAAACTGTAAATTTAAAATAAATTATAAATTACAATATTAAAAATTTAAAAATGTAAAAACTAAAAACTAAATAGTATTTAATTTAAATTTTTAATATTATTTAAATTTTTAATATTATATTTTGTTTTATTTTTAATAGTTATATTGAATATTTATTATTCTATAGTTAAACTGAAAATTTTAAAATTAATTTATTAAATATTAAATACAAATTTAAATAAATTTCTAGTTTATATTGAATATTCTATAGTTAAATTGAAAATTTTAAAATTAATTTATTAAATATTATATACAAATTTAAACAATTTGTAAATTTTAAAATTAATTTAT
The DNA here is from genome assembly GCA_037957365.1 of Torreya grandis. Classification (NCBI taxonomy): domain Eukaryota; kingdom Viridiplantae; phylum Streptophyta; class Pinopsida; order Cupressales; family Taxaceae; genus Torreya; species Torreya grandis. Next base: position 410,320 of record JARHVA010000799.1, read on the forward strand.
TAAATATTAAATACAAATTTTAAAAAAAAAATAGTTTTAAAACTAACTACTAAATACTAAATAATAAATGAAAAAAATAAAAATTAACATACCTGGTCTGGTCTTGGAGCGCGGCTTCACTCCACGCTGTCCTCCCCTGCAGGCCGCAAACTACCACTCCACGCTGTCTTCTTCGCGGCACACAGTCCTCTATCCGCAAAGCTGTCTTCCGCGGCACTGGCAGACAGTTCTCTTCACGACGCTGTCTTCCGACTTCCGCGGCACAAATGATCGCGATTTTTTTTTTGTGTTTTGCAGAAGGGACGCAGGTGTTTTATAATTCTCCACGTTTTCGATTTTCGCGTTTAGGGTTTTTAACGCGTTTAGGGTTTTTTTTTGGTGCGTTTTCTTTTTTTTTTTTTTTTCCGCGGCAGTCACCGGGAAATGTCGGGGACGCCCCGGAGGCGCCCGCCGGCTTGCCGGACATGTCCGGCACGCCGTCGGGCGCCTCCGGGACGCCTCCGGGCGTCACCGAGACGTCCCCGTGCCGGAGGCGCCTCCGAACAAGAGGCGTCAGCCTGGGGGGCGTACCCCTGCAACACAGGTAACAAGCAGTTGGAAGAGTGAGAGAACGTATTCTAGCAGAATGAATCCTCAATTAGTGGGATATGCCAATTGGTTTGTAGACTACTTGTAATTAGAAACTTGTTTTATATCACATGATAACAACCACAAGCTAGAGAAGGTCCACAAGGCATGACCGCCAAACTACTAGCAATGTTAGTACCAAAGAGTAGGACGAGGATAACAAATCAACCCAAGTACTTTCACCCTATAGTCCTTTACTGAATCAATTGATGAGTGGTTTATAGATATTGTCTATTTCCTTGCTTATGGATAAATCTCCAGACCATCTTGGCCAAACAAAGGACTCTAAATTTGCGAGCTACCATATTTGTCATATGAAGAAACATTCTCTTCAAGAAGGGTTGATAAAATGCAGCAGAAAATATTGTTCAAAGCTTTTCATAGTAAGGATTGTGGCGGCCACTTTTCAGCACAGGTCATCGCATTCAAGAGATCTCCAATCAAAGTATTATTGGCCAACTTTGTTCAAAGATGCATATAAATGGGTTTCTACATGTGAAGCTTTCCAACAGTTTGTCGGAAAACTGAAGCTCGCAATGTTCTTCCCTCTTAAAACTGGTAGTCATAGATGCCCCTTTTGAACCATGGAGACTTGTCTTCATAGGTACCCTCAACCCTCATTCCAGCCAGTGTCACTACCACTTGCTAACAGCAACAGATTACTTTAAAAAATGGGTAGAGGTTTCTCCTAAGAAACACACTATGTCTGAAGTTGTATACAAGTTTTTGAAAGAAAATATTTTGGTCTGCTTTGGAGTTCCTCTTGAGATAGTAACGCATAATGATTAGAATTTATCTTCATCTCAGCTCCTTTCCTCTTGTTATGATTATGGAATTATCCTCGTTCATTCATATGAATATTATCCACTAGGAAATGGACAGGCCAAGTCCATGAATAAGAAAATCACTACTATTGTCAAAAAGTTGGTTGACAAATAAACAAAAGAATTATCATAAAAGACTATATAATGCATTATGGGCTGGTTGCATCACTCCTAAATGAGCAATCTGTACCCTTCCATTTAAAACTATTGTATGGAATTGATGTCTATTCCTATCTCATTGGAACTTCCTGCTCTCCAACTTGCCCAAGTGATTGAAGACTCAAAATTCAAAGATCTAGTTGAAAAGAGGATTTTGTATCTCACCAAGCTAGAATAAGAACGTGCTCAAGTGGTCAATCGGATCACAAAGCATCAAGAAAAGAAAAAAATATTTGATCATAAGGCCAAGTAAGTGATTTTCAGATTGGATATCTCACCTTCCTGTGGGATGGGCAAAGAAAACATTAGGGATGTCATGGAAATTTTGTTTGTGGTTAGGACCATTCAAAATACGCCATTTCTGTGGTGATAATATATACAACTTGGTGTATCAAGATGGTATGCACCTTCCACATCCTTACAGCTGGCAGTAACTAAAAATTTATTTCTAGTGAAAGCAGGTTGTCCCGATTTTGTTGTGTAAAGGGCTAAAAGCTCTTTTATCCTTTTTTAACTTTATTGCCCAATAAATATGACATTGGTCCATTATTATTTGTCTTGTTGTTTTTCCAAGAGGCTTGATCCTCAATTGTCCCATTCTAGATAATGTCCCCTAAAAAAACCCAGTTATTGTCTCAAAATTGGAATGAAGTCCCAAAATTTTGAGACCCCATTTTAAATCTTTCTAGGTGCAAACTTTATCCAATTCCTTGCATCAAGAAAGATCTAATGTGCATCACCCCTATGGTCATTTTCGTTGGTCTTTATGCTTTTTTTTGTCCGCAACAGTCAAAACAAATTCTAAATACATTTATAATAGGATTATTGGACTGATGTGGCTTTCATGTACCTCTTTAACAACCATAGTTACCTAAGTCTCAGGGATGGCGTTTACAAGACAGCAAAAAACAAATCCGAATTTTGGGAACAGTGGGGGACAACTATTAAAATAATATATAAATTTTAAAAAAATATAAATAAAATAAATAATTTAAACAAACTAAAATGAGCTCAAATGATAATTTTAGAACAATAAATTACTAAATAAAACCATTATGAAAAATCATTACTCCAAAAGTCATAATTTATTCAGATACATTAACATGGTAACTTAGAGATGAGAGTCATGGCAATGACAAGAATCAAAAACTTGAGAGTACATGATACATTATGATTACACAATGCACAACTCCATAATCAAAGTCATCATTTTAAGGAATACTCATGAATCACTGATCCTCGTTGGAACTGTTGTCCTCGTCTTCATCCTTGAATGGGATCCCAACCAATCCCTACTGCACATCCTGGTCCTCATCAACCTACCTTAGCTACCCAGAATCTACATCCCACCATAATGTTGGGCTCTCCTTGTACTCAGGTGCATTGCGAATGATGAGACAAAAGGCACTTTGTATAGCAAAAAGCTTCTCAACTCCCTTATGGGTAAGTATGTTCCTCTTAAGAAAGTGGATCCAACCATACGTTAACCAACTCCTCTTACCAACAGAGGAAATAGAAACCTAGGAAACCAGGAGAATGGGAAATCTACAACAATCATGGAGGCCCATGCAGCGACCACCAACTAATTGGCTTGTTTAGTGCCAATGTGACCCTATTTATCTTAGCTGAAGACTTGTAGCCATCAAGTTTAGTAAACTTGAGCCACTCAAATCTAACTTTTGAAGCTTCATCTATGGTATGCATTTTTTTCATGGCCTTAAAGAAGCCCTTCTTTATTTCCTTGTCATCTAAGGGGACAACTCTACCAGGCCTCTCCACATACCATTTTGAATTAAGTACATATGAAGCCATATGTAAGGAGTTCAGCTTCTCCCACCCCTGCTAAATGATGCGTTGAATATGCTCGTGGTAGAACTCTAGGGTGGGGCCATCATCCAAATAGTGGGCTTCATTTAGCCAAGAATGTTGTCAACACACTCACATATCCCACCAAGATTTGGGCCTATCAAAATCCCTAACTTTGATGACACTAAAAGCCGAAGATATAATCGATGTGATATATCTCACATGTACCCAAAATGTGTCTCTCACCACCACCACGTTCACCCTCTTCCTCTACTCTATCTTGGACTCCCCCCAACAAGTTCACTCCTATGTCACAATCATAAGTTGCAAGGGCTCCTACAACTCAAGCACTCTATCTAGCAAAATAAAATAAAATGCAATGCAAATGTTTACTAGCTTGAGGAATTCCTTCCTTGAAAAGGTGTGAAAGAGTGCCAGAGATGTGTGGTGGTCGTAGATGAACATTTTACACCTCCCTAGCCTTGGCCACTAGCTTTTTGACCCAGTCAATTTCGTCAATATCTTTAAGTGCATTGTTCACGACATGCACACAACACGAGGTCCAAAAGATATGCTTGCAAGTATCCCCCACTATCCTACCTATTGTTCTACACACATAAGTTGCACCTGTAACTACCTAATATGACATTGGAAGGGCCAACCTTTTCAGCATCTCTCTAAATATGAAACTAAAACGTTGCATCCTTGCACTTGCCTAAACAATCAACTACCCTCAAGAAGTAAGGTCCATCCTTACAAGAGACAATGATATTGATGAGTGTGCAATGTCTAATATCCAACAACCCATCTATGATAATTTTGCATCCATGAGAAACCAATGTAGCCCTCATCTTCTCCCTCAATAAATTAACTTTGAAATAGTTCCTATCCAAGATTGTAGTTCTCAGTTTCGTGTCACCTAAGGGCACATAACTTGCACCTACTTTGGCTACCTTAGCCATAGCCTCCTTGTAATAAAGAGAGCGAGTAGCATGAAATTGAATGCCAACAAAAAATTAAAAAATTCTAATGGCATCATTAGCTGATCCATAAACTAGGTGGATATTCCACTTCAAGTTTCACCAACACGGACCCTTTCAAGTCAAGGTGTTCCTCTCAAGTTCTATGCCATATAAAAACACATAAAATGTTGTTTTAAGATGTATTCCAACTCTTATGACTGTCATCTACAACATACAAAAGAATATGCAACCCTTCACATGCTACATACATTGCGTTTATTCTTTCACACTCTAAACGTGTTATTACTCCATACATGACTGCAATGAACATGCTTGCATAGAGATGCAATACCAAATGTCACGTTATTTAACCTTTAAGGCTGAATCTTGAGCTCTCTTCAAAATTTGTGTATTAGTCTAGTTGCAAGGAATGTAAACATGCAAGTAAGGAAACAAACACATCAAGCACAAAGAGAGATAACACAAGACATACCCTAGAGAAATTCAATGTGAGAAAACTCTAGCAAGAATGAAGCCATGCTTCCTCATTTCCACTATGTTCTACAATTTACAAGATTTTGTCTTCTTGGGCTTACAAGGAATACCAACCTTATGGCTCCCATACTTGTAATGGTCTTCGCAGTATTCAGTGGAAGACTTGCCTCTCAAGAAAGAAAAAACTACTGAACTCAGCTATCTCAGTTGTGTAGTCTTCAACTTAGTCACCTACCTCTACGTGTCAATGAAAAAATAAGAACAAGGACTCAAACTCACAAATAAGCAATTTCAATCCAACTTCAAGCAATCACACTACACTTGCTACTGTTTTCTAATCTCTCTTGATTGTCTCCTCTTTGAATGAACTCTATAGGTTCTTATTTATACACAAGAATACCTCTTAGACTCGTACAAGAAGTTCGAGAGTCGGAAATGGAAGTCAAAACGCTTCATGTCCTTTCATCTCCCTATGCATCTTTCTTGATTCTCTCTAACTTGCCAAGACCTGTATTTATCCTTTCCCCAGCCTCAAAAACTGCAAAGAAACTCAACTGAACCGCCAAATGAAGTGGCAATGTCATAAACCATCCAATACACGCAGTTCCAGAGATGAATAGTCGGGCTCAAAAGATAAACAATCAGGCTCCGAAGGTCATCAGTCACAGCTCTGGAGGTCATCAGTAGCTCCCGAGATCAACTAGAAAGAAAGTTTGCTAACTTCCAAAGGCCATAACTTTTGCATATGAACTCAAAATGACACGCTATTTTTTTTAACTTGTCTAACTTTTAAAGAGGAACTCAAATACGTAATAAAAATTTGATTTTGATGCCAAACATATGTTATTTTAGCCTGCACAACATAATCCAACATTTTCTAGGTCTCAACATTTTATGTAGATTACTCATATTTGATAGTTGATTGTTTTACCAACTGAGTTGGATGATAAACATGATCAAATTTATGATCACACACCCATAATTTAAAAGCTTTTAGGTCCCACAAAATCTATAAAAATAAGATGGAGATTTACCTCCTGTCTTCCCAAGTGAAACCAAACTTATCGTCCACTTGGCCAATACCTTGTTTAAGTTCCAATCTGATCATCTTGTGAACAGTACCTTATTCAGGGTCCAATCTGATCAAATCTTGCAAAATACCTTGTTCAAGTTCCATTCTCAATAATTATTGGATGGTACCTTGTTAAGGTTCCAATCTGATCAACTCTTGGACAATACCTTGCTCAAGTTCCAATTTGATCAACTCTTGGACAATACCTTGTTAAGGTTCCAACATAATCAACTTAGGCAGTACTTTGTTAAGGTTCCAATCTGATCGACTCTCCAATTTGAAGGCTTTCAGTCCCACAATTTCAGAAACTCAAGTGGTAAAAAGAATATTTACCCCACTTCTTTGAATGTCATTTGGATTTTCTTGCTCTCCCCTTTTGGATGCTTTTTCCTTTATCTGCAGCAACATCTTTGTCCCACTCCTCTTGGACAATAGGAGCAAGGATCTACAATCAAAGGTACAAAAGACTTTATTTGTTCCACATGTAAGGCTCAAAGAAACATCAGTTTTCAAATAAAAAGAAGAGGCATATCCAAGTAGAAACATTTTTCATTAAGCTTCATAGTGTAGCCTTTGGAGTCTTTCTTTGCTCAAATACAGCCATACCCTGTTGTCACAAGGAAACTATGCTCAAATCCATGTTGAACATGTCTTGCTCTGCACTTTTCTACAACTCTATTAACCTTTCTTTCTTTTGAAGGAGTCATTTTTCTGCCAAGTTAAATGTTTGGCCTTTTTCATGTCCTTTGGATGGTTGGTCCATCAAATATTTTTGGTAAATACCATCACATCACAAAAGCCCACAATGTTTTGCATCAACAACAACAGTGGTGGAATTTGAACCCGCCTTGCTGCCAATGAATCAAGACAATCTCTCCACTAGCACTTGCTATCCGTGTACTGGGAAACATTTGCACAATGGTCACCACAATAGAACACAAACAAAACTAACATTTGCGAAAATATGTTAGCAAACCTTTTACAGCAATAAGGATAACCTGCTCTGATACCAATCTGATCTGTAAATTAGGTGGATATTCCACTCTAAGTTTCACCAACACGGACCCTTTCAAGTCAACATGTTCCTCTCAAGTTCTATGTCATAGAAAAACACCTAAAATGTTGTTTTAAGATGTATTCCAGCTCTTATGACTGTCATCTACATCATACAAAAGAATATGCAACCCTTCACATGCAATCTCCATATGTTACATACATTATATATATTTCTCCACACTTTAAACATGCTACTACTCCATACACAACTGCAATTAACATGCTTGCATAGAGGTGCAATACCAAATATGAATTTATTTAGCTTTTAGGGTTGAATCTTGAGCTCTCTTAAATGTTTGTGTATTAGCCTCGCTGTAAGGACTCTAAGCATGCAAGTAAAGAAAACAAACTCATCAAGCACAAAGAGAGATAACACAAAACATACCCTGGAGAAACTCAATGTGAAAAAACTCCAGCAAGAGTGAAGCCATGCTTCATCATCTCCACTATGTTTTGCAATTTACAAGATTTTTCCTTCTTGGGCTTACAAGGAAAACCAACCTTATGACTCTCATACTTGCAATGATCTTTGCAATATTCAATGGAAGACTTGTCTCTCAAGAAAGGAAAAACTACTGAACTCAACCATCTCAGTTGTGTAGTCTTCAACTCAATCACCTATAGCTAAGCGTCAATGAGAAAATAAGAACAAGGACTCAAACTTACCAATAAGCAATGTGAATCCAACTTCGAACATTCTCACTACGCTTGCTATTGTTTTCTACTCTCTCTTGATTGTCTCCCCCTCGAATGAACTCTATAGGTTCATATTTATAAAGAAGCATACCTCTGAGACTCGCACAAGAAGTCCAAGAGTTGAAAACTGAAGTCAAAATGCTTCATATATTTTCATCTTCCTATGCATCTTTCCTGTTTCTCTCTGCCTTGCCTATATTTATCCTTTCCCCAACCTCAAAAACTGCCAAGAAACTCAACTAAACCACCAAATGAAGTGGAAATGTCAAAAACAGTCCAATACATGTGGCTCCAAAGATCACTAGTCACAGCTTCAAAGGTCATTAGTAGCTCCCAAGATTGAATAGAAAGAAAGTCTGTCAATTTCCAAAGGCCATAACTTTTGCATATGAACTCGAAACGACATGCTATTTTTTTAACTTGTCTACTTTTTTGAGAGAAACTCAAATATGTAATCAAAAATTACTTTTGATGTCAAAAGTATGTTGTAATAACCCGTACAACAGAAACCAACATTTTCTAGGTCTCAACATTTTTTGCAGGTTACTCATATTTGACAATTGATGTTTTTACCAACTGAGTTAGATGATAAACATGATCAATTTTTTTATCATCGACCTCCTCCCTAGCCTTTGTATCATACATGTATACAATTGGATTAGGAGTGATGACCATTCTCCCCCTAGCCTCCACTCTAGTTGCCTCAAAACTTGAAACTACTGCAACATTAGAGAAAGAACTCCTATAAATCCAATGAAAACTAAAAGATATGTTAGTGCTACAAACTGCTTTGGGTTTACCCATTTATTTTCATGGCTTTAGTTCTTTTTTATTTAGATAGACTTTGATCTTAAGGTCCTTTCACCCTAGCACTTTCTATCGTAAATGAATGCACCTAAGTCCCATTGACCTACTCTTGGTCCTTCTTGAATATTAATATAATTTCTTTCTTTCTTTTCATTCTGCCCTTTCATCAAGTGTGAGTTTTGAACAAAGCCCAACCCCTTTTCCTAATATGTCTAGGAAGTGTGCATTCACCCTAGTGATGTTTCCCAACCAAGTCAATGAGCAAATATTGCACTTCAATAGTTTAATCTTCCCTCCACTACTCATTTTGGGGGCCTCAATTATCTAAGCAAATTGTTTCAAAGATCTCTTCTTGTCGAATGGTTCCTTGGCCTATTGGGAAAACACCATAACGGGGCAATTAAATTTTTCAGCACTTCTAGTTTGCACTATTTATTCCCTTTCTCCTTGGCTCTTGTCGACCCCCACTGGGGCCACCCTCCATCTTAGTCATTTGCAAATCAACATCATAATCATTATCAAAACTCATTCTGGGACTACAAATAAATTAAAAAATAGCAAAATAAATATTTTCACAAACATTTTACTACGTTACCGGATATTGTTGTTTAGGGCATGGGGTATGATACCATACGGCAAGGATACATATCCGAGTACGATTCATGTGGGGATACGGGTATGGTATGACCTGCCCCCTACAGATACACTCGGATTTGGCCTCGGATGTATCCGGACATATCCACTACAGATCCTACAGCAAAAACTTTTTTTTTAATTTTCTTAATAAAAAGCTAAGTAACCATGGTGATGCAATGTGCAAACACAAACTGACTAACTTCGTTCTCCCATTGGCAAAGAATAGATTTAGGGTGATGGCAATCTGCATCTACGACTCCACATTGCATTTGAGTGCATCCACGACTTCACACTCACAAACTACAGTCGATGAACTGGAAACTTATGAGGAACCAAATAGTCGAAGCAAAAACTATGAATTTCTTTTGGTGTCATCAGCTTGGCATTGCCATGTATTAACTATGAAATGGTAAATATAATATTCGTGGAGGATACAAATTTATAATTATTTTTAGAGTTTATAATAAAGGACCATACATTGTAACATTTGCACTATGTACTTGTTATAAGACTAATATAAGCTCAACCATTGAATATTATGATATTTGGCATTGAATTATTAGTATGTTTTGTGGTTACTTAACTTATTTTGTTTCCTCTATGCATGTTATGTGGTTAATTTTGCTTATATGGCTATATTTTTTATTTTTTATATATATTTTTGTACGACTGTATCCAAGCCCCAAAAAAAATTCCCTATATCCACATCTGATTCTCGTACCCGTATCCATATCGACTACTAGATATTTAACAAATAAAAATAGTAAAATAATTTATTAGACAGAAAAACAGCAAAATTTTAAATAACTTATAAATAATCTGAAATTTTATTGATCGTACTTCATATCATTGTTGACATATGTCATAAATAATTTAATAATAAATAAAGCAAATAAGAAACAAAACATTTAGTATTTTAGTAGTTACAGCAAAAAATAATAAAACTGAAAACCATTTTGCATTTTGAAAAAAAATATCATAAAAAAACAGATAATGCCATAAACCCTTTTGAATTTTGAAAAAAAAAACATAAAAATGACAACCAATGCCATAACACATTTTTTATATAAAAAAAAAAAATCGTAAAAAAACAGCCAATGCCATAACCCATTTTGCATTTCAAAAAAAACCCATAAAAAGCAACTAGTGCCTAATGCCTTTGAAGTTTACGAAGGTAAAAAAAAAGCCTTGATTCTTCAATGAATTTGGCAATTCATAAACAAAATGGCATAATGCAAGTTAAAAGAAATGTTAATGGGAATCAATGTATGTAACTGAAGTGTAGAATGAGTAAATTAAATTTAGAACCCTCTTGCTCTTGCTGAAAACCAAAAGCCCTCGTGCTTGCTCCTCTCCTCTCCTCTTTCTCCTCTTTTCCTTTTCTTATTTTTACTTAATTGTTATTAACAATGGTAGTTTAGGGCCTTTTTAAAAGTTTCCAGCTCACTTTTAGTGTTAGGATTTTTGTTTTATTGTTTATTTTTTGCTTTAGAAGTGTTTTTTTTGTTTTAAGGCAGCAGGTGTTGAAGCCGTTGGGATGTCGTGATGTCCCCAACCCCTGTTGTTTTTGTTGGATGTCCCCAAAACACCTTTGATTTTCAAGAAATGCCCCCCTTGTTTTTGCATCTTTGGTACTTTTGGGGGATGTTCCCCATCCCCTGTCCCCCCATCCCCAAAGACATCTAGGACAGTTCTAGGATTGGGAGAACGCATCCCCATGTAACACTGATAACAATGAATTGTTCCCATAGTTCCCAAATCGTCAAAGTTATCGTAACTCCATTGCTATTGTGAACTTCCAAAATTACCACAGCTTTCCAATACTCTCAATTGCTCTACATAAAAATGCCTAAGTCATTGAATCTTTAGGGTTTTCGAAACCTCATGGCTCTCACACATGCCCACACAAGTCATGAGTCTTCAATTCTTCCAACCACTTCGACAAATTGACCAACTACTTTTCGACTGTTGGGTTTGTCGTGACTTTGTGACATTTTTGGCAATCCATAAATACCTCATTCCTCTGAATTGTCTGCGCTTCTTCACTTTAAAATTTGCCTATCAAATCCCATTTGGGTCATCGAAGTCTTCTACCATTTGCAGTTATCCATGTTGACAACTCATTTCTACTCCTCCCAATAATCACCTAAGATCCACTAAGTCTTCATAATTCAATCAATACTATTGGGACTCCATGGCCTCCATAGGATCACAAGGCGCCTTGATGCTAAAGTTTTCATTGTTGAATGTTTAGTTATATTTCCATCATTCTTGATGGAGGGAAGCTAATGGAATGGATAGGAATCATTTGCAATTCCTTGCATGAACAATTACTCCAAATCTAGGAAACAAAATAATTTTATATGACCTCATATTTAGTGTATTCCTTGGCGAAGAAGATGGCCTACATTGGTTTGAACATATCTAATGATTCTTTGGGTACCAGCGGAAACAATGGCGATGGAGATCGAGGAAGGAAAATAATACAAGAATACTTCTCTAAATATGTGAAAATATCACAAAAAGTTATTGATATGAAAACACATTAATTAAACAAAGAGAGAAAACCTTATTTATACCAAAACAAGTAACTTCTCATACAAAGCTCTAATTAATAGATTCAAAGAACCTACCAGTAGCTTCCCGACCAAGCCATTGTCTCTTATTACCTACTTACCTAACACCACTACTAAAATAACATTATGTGACCAATATGATCTTTATAAAAAAATAGCTCATAATCATTACTTAACAAAATATGTTGCTTTAAAAACACAACATTCCCTCCCCTTTGGGAAACTTTGTCCGCTTCTTTTTCATATGCTTGGATATGATCATGGACAACTTGAATGGGTATAAGCTTTGGAATATAGTCCATTTCGATGAACTTGATAAGCTCAATCAATATACTTTGTTGTAGATGTTCAAGGGTATCATATGGATTGATGAAGTGTTTAACTAACATAATATCAAACATCTTAAACATGTGATCAAAACATGTCCAATGTTAGTTTTTATAATGAAAATAAAACTTGTTAAAAATCATTCATAACCAATGGAATACATAAGCAATAATCATTATTCACTAATGTTTCCAAGGGAGAAGACTCATGCTAAACATTCTCCCCCATTGCTTGCTCATAACTAGCTACACTCATTTTTGCCTAAACTTCTCTTTTCACAAATGCATTTCCCTCATTGGAAGATTCACAATAAGGAAAATGAGACTCACCAAATAGAAATTGAGAGATCTTTAGGTCTCAAGCATATCCTCATTACTTGGAGAATCATAAAAAACCGCTGAAAACTATTTTCTTCGTCATTGATTTAAGATTTGTGAAATAGAAAACTAAATAAATCGTCGCCATCCAACTGGAAGTAATCCTCATACTACTATATACATACATCCTCTGCATCTAGACATGCATCAATTTATTTTTTCATATTCCCCTCACATCTAAATTAAGAATAAACTTATGAAAAACACTATCAAATTTATTCAACATTATTTCCACGATATACTATCTAGCCTTGTTTTTATCTCTTTTCAACATTTTTTTAACTAGGTTTTGAGGGTAGAAAATCAGTCAACTTTTAGAGATTAATCATCTTCAAAAATTTCATAAAAAATATGAAAAACCATTTATTTGAAAACTCAAAGAATTTAATTTCAAACAAAATAGGGTACCTCAATTGGTCGCCTAAACTGAAAAATATGATTTGCCAAAATTAGATTACTAGAAATTGCATTTTTTTCCAAACAATTCAAAATCAGCAACTTGCAACTATTATATCTCTCTCAATATTGATCCAATATTGACAAATTTACACTTGTTGGAAACAACTTGAACTCTACTTTCCAACAAAAGAAAAATTTGTTTTAATATGATAATCAATTGAAAAATTATAGCCTCTGCAATACGGGGTTCTTTTTCTGCATTTCAAATTAGAAACTAGCTTTGATACTATCTACACAATAATAAGATCAATGGTGACACCAACACATCCAAAATATATATCGCACCAACAAATCCAAAAGAATAAAAGATATGAAAAGAATTCTTTAAATGATGTGAAAATATCGCATACAATTATATTGATATAAAAATAGATTAATTACATAAAGTGGTTAAACCCTTAATTTAATTAAACAAGTAGTTTCCCACACAAGTTACATATAAAACTCCAATTACTATATTCATTGAACCTACTAGTAATTTCTAAAGTAACTCATCTTCCCTTATTAACTACCTACCTAACAGCACTAGGCAACTCAAATAACATTAACTGATCAATATAAGTTTTATAACAAAATAGTTCATTAACATTACATAACAAAAAAACACAACATTTACATAACGAAAAACACAACATATTTTGTTATGCAATGTTAAAAAACTGTATTTTTATAAGCCTCATATTGGTCACATGACGTTAATTTAAATTAAGTAATGGTATGAGGTACGTACTTAATAAAGGATACGAACATGACAAATTTTGTTATGTAATGTTTATAAAACTCAGATTGGTCACATAATATTATTTAAATAGTGGTGTTAGGCAAGTAGTTAATTAGGGTAGGTGATTCGTTTGAAAAGCTACAAGTAGTTCTATTGAATTTAGTCATTAAAGTTTTATGTGTAGCTTGTATGGAGAGCTAATTCTTTTGTTATAGATAAGGGTTTACCCTTTCTCTGTAATCAATATATTTTTCATATCAACATAATTGTATGTGATGTTTTTACATCTTTTAAAGAAATCTTTCTTCCACTATCTTTTGGACATGTAGGTGCAATTCATATTTTTGGTGTGGAAGTGCCCCCATTAGTCTTCTATTTTGTGTAGTTGTGTCTCTTTTGTTTTCAGACACACTGCAATTGGTATCAGAGCTAGTTTCAAATTTATAGGGCAAAAAAGGTCTAAGATTTTCTACTCAAATGTTGGATTGAGATCAATTTTTTGGTTAAAAAGTAGGCTTCATGGCATTTCTAACAAACTATAATTTTGTCAATTTCAGATCAATATTGAGGGAGATATAGAAGTCACACATTGTTCTAGACTCGTCTGAAAAAATAAAAATTCTAGTAACCTAATTTCAGAGGACCATAATTTTCAATTCAGAAATTTGATTGAGGTGCAACGTTTTTCATTTATAAATATATTTTGTAAGATTCTAAATGAATGGTGTTTCATATTTTTTATGAAATATGTGTGGTAGTGAGCTCTCAAAGTTAAACTTTTTTTTTTACCCTCAAAACCCTAGCTCATAGAAAAAATGTTGAAAATAGAGGATAGATTTTTCAAACAAAGCTAGGCATGAAATTGTTAAAGGACTGTTAAGAAAGTGTGAAATGAATGTTAAGAAATTGTGAAAAGAATGTTAAATATATTTAATGGTGTGTGTCCTAAATGTATTCTTCATTTAAAAATTAAATGTGAGAGAAATATTAAAAAGAAATAGATGCATAGCTAGACTCGGAGGATGCATGCATTGAGTGGTATAAGAATTTCTTCTGCATGAATGAAGATAACTTATTTGATATTTTTTTCATGGATCCTCTCTATGATGAATAAAAAAATGTTTCACCTATATTTGATGGTTCTTATCCGATCTATGATGGGTCTCCAAGTAAAGATGATATTCAAGAGGCCAATACGATCTCTCAACTTCTATTTGGCAAATTTCATCTCTTCTAAACATTAATAATTATGGACTTTTTGCTGAAAAATAATATTTATAATTCACTAATTTTTTAATTCTGTTTTGTTTGCTTATGAGGGCACAATTTCATCTCAAAATTCACACATCCCTTATGCAGGGAATAAAATATTTTTTTGAGCCAACATTTAAAATGCATATGTCAAATCAACAAGTACAAAACCCTAATGGCTGCAACTAGAAATAAATTTGCCTGTAATTTTCACTATAAGATTACCATTATGCCCGGTTCCCAATTCCTTCAAAGTTTCTTTGTCACGGCCAATATGTGGTTTAGTGCCATCTTTTGCATTAATATTTCAAAGATATTATCAAAGACTCATCTTTATTATAATATTGGGTCTTTATTTTGAGCGTTTCACATTACCCTTTTTTAATACACCTTTATTAAACCTTATTAAAGGTTTCCTTGATATATCTCTAAAGTTCTTTAGATATCATAAAGCAATATAGTTATAAATGGAATACTATCTTGAGAATAACCTTTTATATCATGGACTATGAACTTATCTCTATCCTTTAACCTCCATGACTAGCAATCCGGTACTTCTTGTCTCTCTTCCCATATGTTGACTAGAGTTTCAATAAATCTTGAATCTTACCTACATAGCTCTGATATCATATTGGATATATGCATAGTAAAATTCTAAATGAAACATCAATAGATAAGAGGTATGAATGGTAGGTAAGAATGAGGCATTTTTATATAACTCAATGTCATATTTATACATCACCACAAGATGTTAGGCATGTAACTACCAACAACTAATCAGACGTAATGTCCCCAACTCAAATCATGAGGATTAGCAGCACATTGGCTGTCCTTTCCTTGGATTACCCAAGAGGAAGAGGACTTAGAGCATCATTGGGCAAGTATTGGAGTCTTTGGCTTGTTCTCAATTCTATTCTTAAGTTTGTGCACATCTTTTTATGCAACTTAAGTGAACTTAAGTTATTATAAGTGAACTTAAATTATTTTAAGTTGAGGGCACGTCTTTTTAGGCCACTTAAGTGACTCCTAGCCAAAAGGCTTAAGTTGTCCCCTTTTTATGTACTTTAAGTGACTTTTGAAAAGCATGTGTTAAAAAGGCAAAGAGGGAGTGGGTTTTCTAGGAGCTTATTAGTTTAGTTTTAGATTTTTAATGTGGAGCTTTGGATTAAGAGGTGGTGATTCAAGGGCTGAGATTAATTCATCTCTTTGGGAGTTATTATACAACTCTCTAGGGGTCTTTTAGAGAGGATTATGTTATCAGTCTTTTATCTATTGTTGCTGCAATCTTTGGCTTAAGGTCTGAAACCCACGAGTATCCCTAGTTTCGGAGAGACATATGGGCTCCCCCTAGTCAAAAGGATGTGTTTTGGTGAAAGGACTTTGGTCTGAGATGCCCTAGCACATCATTTTTCAGAGCTGCAATTCTCTATCAGGTTTTGAGGCCAATTTGAAGGTGGGATTCAAAGCTACAGGTTCAGATTTGAATAATCTACAGCAATGTGTCTTCCTATTTCTAAGCACCATTGAAGATGGCAACAAGGATGACAAGTGGGATAGATCTAGCGCTGGTTTTTTTAGAGTTTTGGCAAGGACAGCTAGGTTTTGAAGACATTACTGAGGTATTTGTGTTTATATCTGCATACTTTTAATCATCTTCATATCAGAAAAATAAAAGAAAGTCAATGTAAACCATTTCTGAAGTTTCTGGACAGAATTAGAGTGCTTTCCTATAATTTTACAATACTCAAAAATTCTCAAAAATTTATTTATATTAGCAAAAAAATCAGATCAATAATCTGAATATAAACCTGAGTTTGTTGAAGGATTTCTTATATGCAAATAAAATTTCAGAATTTTTTGTGCCCTGTTTTTGGAGTTATTGTTTTTCTATTGTCCCTAGTTGAGGATAATACAGTGGTATCAAAGCTGCAAGACTTGGCAGCCTGTTTGGGTTGGTTGTATGTGTGGAAAGGGTGGTCATAACGTGGAAAAACAGGAGGGAATAATAACTGGAAGTGAGCAACCACCATCAAAAAGTGAAGAGGCAAAACAAATATTTGTAGAAATGTTAAGACAGTTACAAAACACCAATCTGTATTTGAGTCAGATGGCTCATAACACAGCAAATCAAAGAAATCTGGTGCATGTGGAGAGAGAGGAAAGTAGCAAAGCTGCAGAGAACAATGAACACTCTACTAGCAAACCTTCTGATTCATCACAAACTAGACCTTTCATGCCTACTTTTATACAAGAGGATGAGCCTATACAGGAGTAATCCATGGAGGACAATGAGGATGTTGAAATTTTGGCTAAGTATCACGCTGTGGGGGAAGATTTTCAGTCAGCTATCTCTTTTAGAGACTACTTGGAGGTCACCAAACACACAAAGCCAAAGCGGAAACAGTGGAATCAAGGGAAGCAGAATTATGGGCTGCAGAAAAGGTTGGGGCGCCTATCCTTGCCAAGTTTTGATGGATCATCCAGGGTACAGCTAGAGCTTGGATTCAAAAATTGGATACTTATCTTGCCTTGAATCAAATGCAAACTGAGGCCATCAAATTTGCTACCCTTCATCTTAAAGGAGCGGCAGATGAGTGGTGGTATCATGGTTTAGTGACACAAGGTCATGGTGCGATAGTTTCTTATGAAAAATTTTGTACTACATAAATAGAGCGGTTTGACTGCAAGGATTCAAAGACACTCTAGAGAGTTGGCTCAGTTGAGATAGGTTGGGACACTTGATGCATACATTTAAGAGTTTCAATGATTGTCAGTAATGGTTTCTAATGTAACCAAGAGGAGGTTGATTTCTTGGTTCATAGAGGGTTTGTCAGAACCTCTAAGGGGTTGGGTCAAAGCTTTTGATCCACCATCCTTGCAAGACGCTATTAAGCGTGCAAGGAACATGGAGCTTTCTACACCACTGGCTAGATTTCCTAGCAAGTTTCTACAAAGACCCTTATCACAGAGTTTGCAGCAGAGGAAGGACAAGAAACCAGAATATACTAGACCAACAGGGGAGATGTCTAAGCCAGTTGGCGGTGCATCTCGTGATTCGAGAGATGAGTTGAGACGAAAGAGGCTTTGCTTTGATTGTCGTGAGCCTTGGACACCAAAACATAAGTGTAAAAGTGGGGGCAAGGACCATTGGATTGAGGTCTTCGAGGAACCTAGTGATGATGAGTTGGAGACACAAGTTCTTGATGAGCAGCATGAGCAGATGGATGGGGAGATAGACACAGATGAGCACCAGGATGATTTGGCCCAGAGGGATGGTGCGATTGCAACCCTCACTACCACTCCTCATTTTAACGCCTTCAGAGTAAAGAGCGTCATGCAGGGACAACGAGTTGTGCTGATTAATAGTGGGGCTACCCACAACTTCATTGATTCGTCTTATGTGAAGAAGCGAGGCTTGCAAGTTGAGAGGCATGATGGTTTTCAAGTGCGGACAGCGAGTGGCAAGATGTTGCGTTGTGTTAATCATGTCCCACAGATGAGTATGACCTTGGGTAATTTGATCCAGGCACCAATTTAGGCGACAATTCGGGTGACAGTTCCACCCCAATTGATAACGGAATTTTCGGGAGCCATAACTTTTGCACCGTAGCTCCAATTGACTCGCCGTTTGAACCGTTGGAAAGCTAAGAATGAGGAGAACGTCGTGAAATGGCATTGAGCTCCGCTCGATGAAGTTTGACCCTCGAAAACCCAACGGAAGTGCCTCAAATTTCAATTTTAGTAGTGCAGTCTAAAAATAGTAAGTTTCTAAAAATAGTAATTTTCTAAAAATAGTAATTCCTCGAATTTTGTATTGTTTTAAATATTGGAAGTCGAACCACTTCATCTCCCTCGAGATTGGTAACCTTCCACATCCTTCCCATGCTTTCAAATTGTGTATAAAAGAAGAGGTAACCCGAAATGTGAAGACAGAGATCTCTTCCCAAAGATAAGCATATATTTGTATTGCAATCTTGAGTAATACTACATCTCTTCTCAGAGAATTCATTGTTACTGTGTTATTTCTATGTTATTGAGATATTTATCAACCAAAACTTCTGAGTTTTGGATCATAATTACACCTTTATTGATGGCTTTTATGTGCTTGACATTGAGGATACCAATGTTGTGTTGGGCGTTCAATGGTTGCATTTTATAAGTCCTAATGTCACGGACTTTAAGACTATGCAGTTGAGTTTCACAGCAGAGGGTCGAAAGGTGGTATTACGGGGCTTATCTTCAGATGCTCCTAGAATCATTTTAGCTAAGAGGATGGAGAGAATTTGTCGGCCAGCATTCAAAAGCTGAGTGGGCAATACAATGTTTCATTTCAAATAAATCCACCGATACAGGGGAGCGTGGATATCATATTGACATACAGGGCTTGTTGGACAAGTATAGTGTGGTGTTTTCAGATCTACTGCATGATCTACCACCAAATTGTGGTTTTGAGCATGTTATTAAGCTTGTGGATAGCAAGCCAGTTGTTACGGATCCATACCATCATCCTAGACGCCTCAAGGATGAGATTGAGAAGACTATTCGGGAGTTGTTGGATGCAGGACATATACGGCCTAGTTCTAGTCCCTTCACTTCTTCTGTTATCTTGGTGAAAGATGATACTATGAAGATGTGCATTGATTATCATGCACTAAATAAGAAGACCATCAAGAACAAGTATCATATTCCGCGTATTGATGAGTTGTTGGATGAGCTACATGGAGCGATCTATTTCTCCAAAATAGATCTTCGTTCAGGATACCATCAAATTCGGGTTCATGAGTAGGATGTGCACAAAACAGCTTTCAGGTGCCACTATGAACACTTCGAGTATTTGGTGATGCCCTTTGGGTTGTCAAATGCCCCAATTACTTTTCAATCTTGCATGAAGCATGTATTCAACAAGCAGTTGTGGAAATATGAGTTGGTTTTCTTTGATGACATCTTAGTATACAGCAGGGCATGGTAGGAGCATAATCGTCATCTTGATGAGGTGTTAAGTATCTTAGCGGCTAACTCCCTTTTTGCGAAAGCCTCTAAGTGTGAGTTCGGTATGACTGAGCTATTATATTTGGGATATGTCATTGGGGAAGGTGAAGTGAAAGCACATAGAGAGAAGATTCAAGCTATACTTGATTAGCCACCACCAAAGAACGTGTCCCAATTGAGGGGCTTCATTGGTCTATGCACATACTATAGACGGTTTGTGAAGGGGTTTTCTTCATTAACTGCTCCTTTGACAGATTTGACCAAGAAGGATGCCTTTGTTTGGACAGTTGAGACTCAAAGAATCATGGATCATCTTAAGAAGGTAATGAGTACTTGTCTTGTTTTGGCTTTACCAAATTTCTCTAAACCTTTTGTGCTTGAATGTGATGCATCCAGTACTGGTATTAGGACTGTTTTGATGCAAGACAAGCATCCAATTGCTTATGAGAGCCGAAAATTGAATGAGGTTGAGAGGAGGTTCTCTACATATGGCAAGGAAATGTTGGCAATCATGCATGCACTGGAAAAGTTTCATCAATATCTTGTGGGCAGCAAGTTTACAGTGAGGACTGATCACAATAGCCCCAAGTATTTCATGGAGCAAAAAGGATTAAATGAGAGACAACATTGGGTAAGTAAGCTTCAAGGGTATGATTTTGACATTGAATTTGTCAAGGGAAAAAATAATGTTGTTGCTGATGCATTATCTAGAAACCCTTCATTTTGCTCACTTTCAGAAATTTCAGCTTCTTGGAAGGATCTCATACTAGCAGAGTATTCAAAAAATCAGCATGCTTGTGATATTCTAGAAGATAAAATCGATGATGAAAGGTATAAAGTGTTGAATGACGTCATCTATTATAAGGATAGAATCTATTTAGTACCGAAAGTAAGCTCAAACATAAGATTCTTATTGCTGTCCATAACAATCAGCTTGTTGGTCATCCGGGTTATTTAAAGACATACAGGTACATTTGTGAAAGATGTTCTCAAACATGTGAGGGAATGCATAGTGCCAAAGAAACAAGGCTGAAGTTTCTTTCCCAACAGCGTTGTTACAACCACTTCCTATTCCCAATCAAAAGTGGGAACAAATATCGATGGATTTCATTACTAGGTTGCCTAAGGTCATTGGTAAGGACTGTATTTTTGTTGTGGTGGATAGACTCACTAAATATGCTCATTTCATGCCAATGCGTTTTGAGTTTAAAGCACCACAAGTTGTTGGTCTCTTGTTTGAACAAGTATTCAGACTTCATGGTGTGCCAAAAAGAATTGCAAGTGATAGAGATCGCATATTCATCATCACTTTTTGGCAAGAGTTGACGAAGTCGGCTGGCACAAAACTCAATCATAGCACTAGTTATCATCCTCAAATGGATGGTCAAACAGAAATTGTAAACAAATGGCTTGAAGGTTACTTGAGGAACTATGTCTTGGGGCAGCAAAAAGCATGGGCAAAGTGGTTACATTTGATAGAATTCTGTTACAACACTAGATATCATATGAGCATAGGTATGATGCCTTTCAAAGCTTTGTATGGTTATGAAGCTTCTACATTTGTGGATTTGGTTTTTTCTGATTCTAGAGCTCCAAATGTTCTTGAGTGGGCAAAAGAGAACCAAGATATCCTTAAGGCACTTAAGGATAATATTCAAATTGCACAGGAACAGCAAAAAAAATATGCTGATCTCCATAAAGTTGAGAGGTCTTTTGAGGTGGGAGACATAGTATTCTTGCGTCTTCAACCTTATAGACAAACCTCATTGAAAGGAAGTGGAGTGGAAAAACTTAAACCAGAGTTTTATGGGCCATTTCAAGGTGATCAAAAGAATTGGTGAAGTAGCATATGAGTTAGAGTTACCAGCTACAAGCAAAATTCAAAATGTATTCCATGTGTCGTGCCTCAAGAAGGCTCTTGGACTATGACTCCTACAGAATTGCCTCCCATGGATGAAGAAGGTAAATTGATACTCATTCCAGAAACAATTTTGCAAGTGAGTTGAGGAATAAGGTAATCTCTGAATATCTCATCAAATGGAAAAACTTGCCTTTAGAGGATGCAACATGGGAAGGAGAGGAGATTCTTAAGCATCCTAGTCTACAAATGCTTGAGGAAAAGCATTCTTTGGGTGGGGAGGACTGTAATGTCCCCAACTCAAATCATGAGGATTAGCAGCACATTGGTTGTCCTTCCCTTGGACTACCCAAGAGGAAGAGGACTTAGAGCATCATTGGGTAAGTATTGGAGTCTTTGGCTTGTTCTCAATTCTATTCTTAAGTTTGTGCACGTCTTTTTATGCAACTTAAGTGAACTTAAGTTATTATAAGTGAACTTAAGTTATTTTAAATTGAGGGCACGTCTTTTTAGGCCACTTAAGTGACTCCTCGCCAAAAGGCTTAAGTTGTCCCCTTTTTATGTACTTTAAGTGACTTTTGAAAAACATGTGTTAAAAAGGCAAAGGGGGAGTGGGTTTTCTAGGAGCTTATTGGTTCAATTTTAGGCTTTTAATGTGGAGCTTTGGATTAAAAGGTGGTGATTCTAGGGTTGAGATTAATTCATTTCTTTGGAGGTTATTATATAACTCTCTAGGGGTCTTTTAGAGAAGATTATGTTATCAGTATTTTATCTATTGCTGCTGCAATCTTTGGCTTAAGGTCTGAAACCCTTGAGTATCCCTAGTTTCGGAGAGCCATATGGGTTCCCCCTAGTCAGAAGGGTGTGTTTCGGTGGAAGGAATTTGGTTTGGAATGCCCTAGCACATCGTTTTTCAGAGCTGCAATTCTCTATCAGGTTTGGAGGCCAATTTGAAGGTGGGATTCAGAGCTACAAGTTCAGATTTGAATAATCTACAGCAATTTGTCTTCATATTTCTGAGCACCATTGAAGATGGCAACAGGGAGGACAAGTGGGATAGATCTAGCGCTGGTAAACTGAGAGTTTTGTCAAGGACAACTAGGTTTTGAAGACATTACTGAGGTATTTGTGTTTAAATTTGCATACTTTTAATCATCTTCCTATCAGAAAAATAAAAGAAAGTCAATGTAAACCATTTTTGAAGTTTCAGGGCAGAATTAGAGTGCTTTCCTATAATTTTGCAATACTCAAAAATTCTCAGAAATTTATTTATATTAACAGAAAAATCAGATCAATAATCTGAATATAAATCTGAGTTTGCTGAAGGATTTCTTATGTGCAAATAAAATTTCAGAATTTTTTGTGACCTATTTTTGGAGATATTGTTGTTTTTCTATTGTCCCTATTTGGGGATAATACATCAGATTATTTCATCGCATATGTTTAATAACTCTACCCTAAATATTATAAACTAAGTATAATCTACCAACTCTTAATGGACATTATATTTCCAATAAATAAATGGAAAAGATATCGATTCAACTTCCCTTTGTATGCTTAGTTATGTTGTTTTGTCCTTTATGGAACAAGTTCATACCAAGTCAAAACTGTCATTTATGTTTGAACTTTGGGCCATAGGATTTCTGAATTATCCCTCTAAGCCCATGTGCGCTCATTCCCCTATTCCGCTTATGACCAGCCTTGTCCAATTTTGTCTTAGAGAGGTTAAAAGCATAGTTTACATACTCATCGAGTATGCAAGTGCTCGCCATTTTTTCCGTCCACGAGTTTTTTTCACTTGTACTCGCGGGCCTCAAAAGCCGAGTTTCAACGAGTATGTGTTCAGTACTGACCATGAGTACTAAGCATGAACTCACCAACGAAGTCAAAACGTAAAAAACATAGAATTTTCTCCTTTTTAATCACACGTCCCCACACTCTCATCACACAACATTTGAGGCAATAGTATATCTATAAAATAAACGTTTATGTATATGTTTATGTTTAGATATGGACATGGAGTTTATTATACTTTATATACATACTTTTAGGATGTTTAAGAGTGGCTTCGGACCTCTAGGAGCTATAATGCAAATTCTAGGTCTTGAAGGATCCTATCATATTTTAGACAAACTTTAGGGTTTCAAGATTTCAGACTTAGCCATATTTCAGGGTTTCAAGATACAGGGTTTCAAGATAAAGTGAAAAATAATAAAGTTAATATTTTTAAGTTGTCTAAGTGACTCACCGGATACTTATGTTGGTTTTCAACTTGCTGGAATTTTCAGATCAGCGGCTAATGATAAGCAATTTGATTATTTTCATGAGTACTTGTCATTTTTTTTGGGCCGCGATTTTTTTCCACTTATATTCACGTGCCTCAAAAGCCAAGTTTCGATGAGTATGTGCTCAATACTCACCGTGAGTACTAAGCATGGACTCGCTAGCGCAATCAAAACGTGAAAAAAACACATATTTTCCTCCTTTTTAAGCACAAACCCCACACTCTCATCATGCAGCATTTGAGGCGATGGTAGATTTATAAAATAAACGTTTACATATAAAATTATATTTACATATGGGTATGTAGTTTCTTATACTTTATATACATACTTTTAGGATGTTTGAGATTGGCTTCAGACCTCTAGAGGATCCTATCATATTTCAAACAGATTTTGGGGTTTCAAGATCTCATACTTTAAGTTATACTTTATATACATACTTTTAGGATGTTTGAGAGTGGCTTTGGACGTCTAGAGGATCCTATCATATTTCAGACAGATTTTAGGGTTTCAAGATTTCAGAGTTGGCCATACTTCAGGGTTTCAAGATTTCAGACTTGGCCATAGTTCAGGGTTTCAAGTTAAAGTAAAAAATAATAAAGTTAATATTTTAAGTTGTCTAAGTGACTCACCGGATACTAATGTTGGTTATCAACTCACTGGAATTTTCGGATCAACGACGAATGATAAGCAATTTGATTATCTTCATGATTATAGCAAGAAGCATGAAAGTGTTGATTTCAGCAGAAGTTTGTGGCAAGACTCTTGTCACCATGGGAAGTATCTAGAGATTGGTGAAAATATGAAGGGTACAAAATGGAAAGACGATCTTTTCTCTCAAATCCAATATCGTTCGTGTATGATTGTGTGGGATCCTCATGTTACAAACAAAGGGCTACAAAAAGAATATATTGAGAAACACATAAAGGCTGAAATGACATGCATAGTAGCAATTGAAGAAATAGCCAAGACTTTAAAAGCATTAACTCTTAATGCAAACAATGATTTATTTGAAGATTAAATCAGAGTAATGCAACAAAAACGGAATGAAGAGATCATTCGCCACGAAGAAAAGTTTCCAGGAAAGGTAGAAGTTGCAAATACATATTTGGGCACAACTGAGAAAGCTTTACAGGGAATTGAAGATCAACAAACAAAGCAACTTCAAATGCTCACATTTGGAAGAAAATCAGAAATAATGATTTCAAATCCAGGTATTTTGCAGAATGGTTCAAGTATTGCTTGAGGACAAGCAATCTTTGAGAAGGGCGGATTGTCATGTCCATTTTTCAAATAAAGTAACAAATAATAAAGTTAAAATTTAAAGTTGTCTAAGTGACATGTTTTTTATTTTATTAAAAAAGTGACAACTTAATATTACTTTATTATTATTTTAAATAAATAAAAGAGTGAAAAAAGGGAAAAATGAAAATAAAAAGGCAAAAGTGAAAAGTGTAACCTTAACCCTAAAAGTGACAATTGAGTCTATATATTAAGAATTCTCTCTCATTTGTATCCATCCAAGTTTATGATCAATATGTTTTCTCAATTTGTTGAGCTTCATAGTTTTTTGACATACGGACGAAAAACCTCCATCTTCCATAATTCAAGTTCTGAGGACGAAAACCCCCTATCCTTTGAGGTGATTCCATACAGAGATCACAATTGTGCAGACAAATCATATTATTTTCACATTTCAATTGGTTGCAAAGTACTATCAATTTCCAAAATGTTTGAGGGTTTATTGGATCTACAAATCAGGGCTTTTTGTTGTACAAAGGGTTGTCATGCCCTAGAAGAGGCCGCCATACCTTTTGGAGACTGTTGCGCCTCAAATCGTAGTTGTTTGAGACTGTTGCATAGGTTTTGGTGAGGGGTTACAGTGGTATCCACTTTGTTGGCCACCAACCTTTCCATTCCAACGATTGCATGTTGTTGTAACTGATTCGCAGCCAGCCGTACCTTCATTTCCATCTGTTATAACATTAAAATCAGTCAAGTTGTGTCATCTAACGTTGCTCTTGTAAGTGTTATGCTATTGGATATTGATTATAAAGTAGGGTTTCATATCAAATAAGAGGATTTTCTACTGTTGATGATCACTTTGTGTAAACGTATGTATTTTCCACTCAATACAATAAATATTTCAGTAAAGTTTTCAATTGGGTCTGCAATGCTTGTGTTGCATGTGTTGTTTAGTATTTTGTTGATGTTCCAATGTTGAAAAGGAATCATAGTAAATTAAAGGGTTTACGAAAAAATCTGAAATTGTTGTTTTTTGTCCAAAAATGGACATTACATTTTATATACATACTTTTAGGATGTTTAAGAGTGGCTTCAGACCTCTAGGAGCTATAATGCAAATTCTAGGTTTTGGAGGATCCTATCATATTTCAAATAGATTTTAGGGTTTCAAGATTTCAGACTTAGCCATATTTCAGACTTAGCCATATTTCAGTGTTTCAAGATTTTGAGGAGACATGATAGAAGGTATGAAGGCTACATGAAGGGATGTAGGTTTGATAGAATATTATGAAAACATCTCGCTCGCAAAGTGCCATGAGCCAATCCCTCCCCATTCTTGGTGCACCCTTTAAGACGTGCACTTGGGAAGATTTGATGCGCCAGCAACCCTGTGCAAGAGAGCGCCAAAGAATGAGAAAGCTGAAAAAATATCAGTGTATACACATGCCCCACGCAAAGCTCATCAAATGTCACAATAGTGTAACGTGGAATTATGCTTTGGAAAAAATAAGTATCAACATGAAAGCATAAAGGAAATGATGAAACGATTTTATATTATGTATTCAAATCTAATAGAAAACACTTCCCCAATGTTTTATAGACTGATTTGATACATTTTGTAATGTTAATTTGTATAAAATTTATGTTTGTTAAGAAATTTAAGTGTTTTTTTAAGTTGCGAAGTATTGCTGAGTCAGATTTTTTTTTGATCTGCCGAGTCTGAGCATGCAAACTATGGCTAAAAGCACATTTTAGGCTCTTCTTTAGTCACACAAACAAAAAAGTACAACTGCTCATCTCAATCAACTGAATTTTAAAGATTTTCCAGGATCCAATTCAGATCATACTTCTAAGAACCTTTTTAGTCTATCAAACACATGTTTCCAGCTAGGTATTCCAAATATTTTTCCATTACTCTTTCTATATAATGTTTTTTTACCTAATATAAACAAATGGTCTAGGGACTTCTTTATAGCGTTCAGTACTTTTGGCATAGTAGCTAAATCGAAAAGTTCCATAGATTTGGGAGGGAAGAAGGTGAGATTCACTGAATTCGACAATTTTAAATTAGTTCAGATAAGGTTCAGCACTGTGAGTGATAAATAGAGTATGAATGGCACAGAGTTGCAGCATACAAACTTCTGTACAATCACAAATCAGATTTTAAACATTACGGAAAAAAAAACAGAATTAAAATGAACACCGCTAATCTATAGAAGATGCTTCATGACTGGAAACTGAATGTTGGGGCCCAATCTCAGATTCATGAGGAAGAACCATTGAGTTTTTTAGTGCAGGCGTATTATGCAAGGAAACATGAACACAGCCAAAAGCGTGCAAAAAGGGAGCAACATATGAATTTTTTGAGGTTATCTGGAAGGCTATCAGGACTGCCGACATCATGGCCAACCCTAAAGCGCATTTGAAACCAAATCAGATCATCTAATATGCATTCAAATACCTCATTTTATCATGATTTACAATTGTAGAGCATTACCAACCCAAAAAAATACAGTCAATTTCCACTTCTTTTATCAATGTTCCATTCTAAAATAAAATGGGAGGCAGCATGAGTTGATTCTACCACTAAGAGATCAACAATATGCCCATTTCATCTCGCTGTTGTATCAACTCAAGGACATCAAGTGCCTTTAGGAGTTCTTAGTCAGGATATGCATGTCACCATTATAACAGAGATACAATTCTTGAAACATGTTAAGCTGCCAAGGTACAGACTCTATTTCTATTCGCATGTTCTCTGTTGGTTCCAGTTACGTCTATTTTCTAGGATTTTCATTCCTCAAATCAAAATGCTATTTAAATTTTCACACATGGTGTTGGCATATACCTAACATTATCTACATATGTTGAGATAATGTTACGTAGTTATTCAATCCTGGTTTTGCATCTATAACACTGTCATGAAACCCAATTTTTCATCGTCTTGATGTTGCTCAGGGTATTTCAATTCAATGTTTGTTTTTAAAACATCCTAAAGCAGAAAAAAAAATAACAATCGTACACCTAGGAATCCTATGTCATTTCATATGTAAAATCAGTTGTGCATCTATGGACAAATTTTACAATTCCTATTCAACTTGTGCTTTCAATGCCAATGTTTGACTGTAAAATCCTCAGGCATGAAAATAAAATGCAAATACTAAATACTCAGGCATCTAGATTGACAATTGATTTGAAAGCAATATTCGTGCAGTTAATAGTATTCCATTGAAAGACGAGGTTAGAAATGATTGTATAAAAATGGTGAAATGTGTTTGTTTTGATATGCATGCCTTTGAAATTGAGACATTTTAAAACCTTACCTGTCAGTTCCCTTGGGAAGATTTTCCTTGAAAGCTGGTTGCGTGTCAGGTAAAACTGCACAAAATTAAGTTTAATTATTTCAGTACTATCAATCACACCTCATGGCACTAGCATTCATACATAACATGCAATTAACCAAGAAGAAAATTAAAAAAGCCACAAAATTAACACAAGTAAAAAGGTAGTGTTTCTTTAGCTTACAGCACATAATTTGCATCTAAGAAAGCACATATAGTCAACAACATGGTTGTAACATAAAAAAAATTCTAAACACACACGAATAAATTAAAAAACTTTATGATAAAGCAATGTCAAAAAACAATGTCAGTATTCAGATGTCCAACTCAAACCACATAGCCCTTGCCTAGAAAACGGAATAAGCAAACAAAAAACATAGCCAAAGAAAATAAGTAGTTTTCTAGCATCTCAAACCTAGGTATTCTTCTCTACACTTATTAGCCCCTCACTTGAAAAATTGAACTGATGAATCACATCCGAAATTAATTCCATTTTCGTCTCTTGCCTCTTGAAAGCATTTTACTTATAGTTACTTAATAAAATTAAATAATCTGGCCTAACCTATCAAATTGTATAGTATTGCTCTAGATTCATCCCTTTTAATGTTACAAACAAGGAAAATCCTAAGGATTAGAATCTAGTTAGAACAACAAAATGTAGATAGTTTTCCTTCCAATAGAAGGAAGAAAGCTGATATGAAGTATGCCCTGAACTGCATTGATTGTACTGAATCAATGAATCTATTATAGTGGTTGAGATTGGTGGCCAATCATTATTTTATTATTAGTAAGCTGCACAAACTTCAACACATAACAGACAGGTACATTGATGGAATACGTATAATTTCTTAGCACTTAAATTCTCCATATGATTAGTTAGCAAAGGTTTTGAATACAACTAGGATTGCAAAGGTCCCTACTTAACTCCCTTGATTTACATATCTAGATGCTTCCAGCAAGCTTTTCAATGAACCTTGTGTATAAACGAAGGGAATATCAATGGGAGGATTGAGATTCTAATGGCAAGTGCATTATCCACATGTAGAACAAAGAGAGCATTTAAAATAAGAAATCCTTCCTTATTCCTCCTATTAGCTGGAATCATGCATTCTATGCTAATTAACATATGTATTAAGACTGGTCATGGCCTTCTTAGAGAGTGGTGCATATGAACACTCTGCAACCAAAACAAAAGATTGGTTAGTGCCTAGGGGCTTTGTCTATTATGTAGATATAATTTGTCTATTTGGAGATACCCATGATTCTTTAGCACGGTCAACAAAACATGACTAGTTGCTTAGCAACGTTGTAGCACGCATTTGGGAAATCAAATGATTGTAGCATGGAGGTATAGGCTTGTTTTCATAAGCAAGTCTAGTTGCTTAACAATGTTGCAGCACACATTCAAGAAATCAAATAATTGTAGCATGGAGGCCTAGACTTGTTTTCATAATCAAAATCATTGTAGCATGCCTATGATGCTTGTGGTATGCACATGATAAACTGTAAATAGTTGTAGTTAAGTTTATAGCATGCTTTTGAATTGTGTGTGCACATGGAATAAGGATGCATCAAGTTCTACAAGCCCAAGTGTTCTTCCATAAAAGGAGAAGAAGTGGCATGATATCAGGCCATTAATACAAGGTGAGAAGTGCACCCATGGTGAGTATCACTCCACAAGAAAATTGATGTTTTTGATGGATGTGTATTTTGACATCCATGTTCCTTTATTGAATACTTTTCATTCAATGTATGTTGCACTTGTTTTGATGCAAACTTTGAATTGCAAGATATGGGCAAATTTGTAGATGGAATTGTGTTTCCAATCCATGCACGTTGGATTTATTGAATTGTAAGACTCAAGATAAGGGTAATTTGTAAAAGTGGTGATTTCTTGGAACACCACTTACACAAAGAAAGATGTTTGCTTCACTTGTTGAAAGAATGTGAATAGCAAGGAGGATGTTGTATAAGAATCTCCTAAGGGAGAGCTTCACCTTAGCCTACAAGCATGTGTATTGCAATAAAGGGGCTAAGAGGAATAGCCAAGAGAACGGGCCATTCAGTGAAGAGTGCAAGAAGGTCAGTTGACAATGATTGGAAGGAGTCATGGACTCTTATCAACCTAGTTTTTCAGGTCTCGCGTTATGCAATCACACTCCAAAAGAGAGGAACAATGTAAAGTTCAATAGGATGATGAAGAACATGTATCCCACTTGAGAAGATAGAAGATAAATCCTTACCTTCTCATTAATGGAGCTTTTGTGGGACCAAAAGCCTTCAAATTTGGGGTGTATGATCTGATAATTGGATCAAGTAGATCATCAAATTCAGTTGGTCAAGATGACTAATTGATAACATGGGTTAAGAAGTATCCACAACAAGCCTAGTCCTAGAAAAACAGAAAGCTTCTAATAAAAAGGCTAAAACAGCATATGGCTAGAATCAAAAGTACTTTTCGGATACATATTTGGGTTCCTCTCAAAAATTTATACAAGTTCAAACAAATGGCATGTGATTTCGAGTTTGCATGCAAAAGTTGTGGCCTCCGGGAGTTGAGAGGACTTTTTATGGTTGCGAATCCGTTGGTTAAGAGGTGATAATTATATAACCACTGCGGCAATTTTGCCTACTTGTAACACATAGGAAGATGACGGGGCAAAGAGTTGTTGGGCTTCACTTTTCCAAGGTTTGGGCTTCTTGTTCAAGCCTAGAGAATGTTGTAAGTGTTAAAATAAGCCCATGGGTATTCATGAAAAGCGGTCAAAAAGAGAGTGAAATCAAGGGCAATAAAGTGTAGAGAAGAGGCAAATGAATGCAGCTGAATGCAATTGATCAAATTTGAAGATTATACAACTGAGATCGCTGAGTGCAGTAGTCGTTCTTATTGAAGAATCAAGTCATCCACAGTAGATTGCAGAGAGCATTGCAAGTGTAGGATGCTTAGATATGTTGGTGTCCTTGTAGGCCTCAAGAAGGCAGTAAGCTTGTAAGCTGTAAATAAGATAGTGGAGATGAGGAAGCATAGCATCGCTATTCTGGAGTTTTCCCAAGTTGGGTTTCTCTAGGGTGATTTTCGTGTATGTCACTTTGCTATTGTGTTTTGATTCATTGCTTGCATACTTCTAATTCCTGCAACTAATCTACAACACTTAAGAGAGCATAACAATCAACTGAATGCATGATATGCAATGGATGTACTATGTAGCATATAGGAAAGCGTGTGAAGGTTTGCATATGACTTGTATGTTGTAGATGACAGTCATAAGAGCTGGAAAACATCAAATTAAAGCATTTTAGGTGTTGTTTCAATAGCATAGAACTTGGGAACAAAACACACAGAAAATAATCCGTGTTTACTGAATCATAGAATTGAATGTTTATGTCGATTATGGATCAGGCAATGTCTGAAGCAATGATTTCGAAAATATTAAATGCTGAGGTGATGTGTTTCTCGAGGGAAAATCAGTTGATGGATTTATACATGAAACCCATCATAATCTTTCTCATCATGTTCATCGAGGTTAAGGAATTCGCTCAGTGTTTCATCGATATTGTGTTTATGAGCTGTTGTGAGAAACCAGTGGATTCATTCTATCGAAGTTTATCTTGTAGTCGTGCAGAAGAGAATTCAACAGCGAGTGGGTAAAGAGATTATACCTACATTGTTCACGCCCCAAGTGTGTAACCAGTGGATTCCTTCTATCAATGCTCATCTCGTCGTGGTGTCGAAGAGATATCAACAGCGAGTGGGTAAAGAGGTTAAAGACACATTGTTCACGTCCCAAGTGTGTATTCAGCAAAATTATAATAATTTGTTCTTCTATTTCAGAGATGCAAGGAAACAAAGCAACAATGTGGATTACGACGACGAGAATGCTAAGTAAATTTGGAAGATCAAGGCTTCATTTTTACATAGAGCAGTTGTTAAACTAGAGGTTTTCCCATGCCTAGATCTCATTCTTGATGTGTGCCAACACTATGAGGAGATACACGGTAAGCTTCATGCCCCGGTTGGTAGGATCATGGTGGACCATATGGGTTTTGCTATTAGGCAAACGTTGAAGCTTCCTAGCCCAAGTTTTAATTATAATATTGGATGTATTACTAAGTGGCATGCTAAGAATGTGGATGAAGTGATGAAAGATTGGTCGGCTAATCCTAAAGGATGAGAGAATAAGTCAAACCCAAATTCTTATCATGTTCATCTATTCATGTCTCCTATTAGAGACACCATGGTGTTGTTGAATCAGTTGTATAGAAAGGATAAAACCGAGCTCGTGGACATGCTCCAGGTTCTCCTCTATTGCATCATATTTTGGTAAATGGAAAGCCACCTAACTAGGATGAGTTGTTTTCTTTTAACCTTGTCATATAGTTTACAGAATGCAAGGGGGAAACTTCTTTATGGCCTCATATCTCATTAGATTGCATTTGTTTTTCCTTGTATTTCAATCCCTCTTCGTTTCCTCAATGGACATCATGTCACAAACACATTTTCCATGGTGTTCAATGCCATGTATAAGCACAAACATTATAATTCTTATACCCTGATTTGCAACTACTTTATACCCAAGGTCTCTTACGCAATCCATGATACTGAATGCCCTAGAATTTCTAAGCCTATGATGGAATCATTAAGGTCAATTGGGAGTTAGTGTTGGGTATTGAAAGAGCCAATACAAAGAATTATTTCATGCACTATACAGAGCCAAATACAGACAATCTGCAAAATATTTTAACACACAATATTATATCTGCATACCCTGATTATTAGAAATCATTCGGGACATTACATATATATAGGGCATTAATACCTATTATTGGGGATTTTAATATCCCACCAATATCTCACCTATGGCATTCCCAATCTCCTAAATATTAATCGAATATATTGTTTACTTTTAACAATATATTCGATCAAACCAATAACAAACTATACCTATTAGTAAATTATTACTCGTGTAATAATTTACATTACAATAATTAATAATGTTTCACACTATACCTCAACATTCACCCCCTTGTGAACATTATTAATCATATCTACACCCCCTTAATATGAGCATAGACAGAATATACATCTTCAAGAATTGGCCCGAACAGATTGTATGCCAACGCATACTTTTAGGTCTGCATACTACTATTTGAATCTTGTTGTCTAGATCTTACTGCATATGACCACTACCATGTGAAGGAACACATCCCACATTTACTCTATGGGGCCGCAACGGACATGTCACTGGCCAATCATCTCCATAAAAAAGTAAGGCAGTCAGAGGATCTCTACAGTCAGAGGATTTATGCAGTTAGTTGCTCTTCTATACAACTGTTGCCACATTTCATTATATCTACACTCTCATTTTTCTCCAAATAACAGAGGATTTTCAAACAAGTAGGGGAATGAAAAACACACACAACTCAGTAAATTAAATATCACGAGGAATAAATCCTCATTGTCATCTTATGCAACGTTTGTTAATGTTTGTTGCCACCCAAACAAAAACAGCATAAACAGTTTCCATTGCCACTAAAGAACTGTCTTTGGCATTAACCGATTTGGTGCAAAGCACACCACACTGAAAAAATAAAAAATTCACACCACACAAAAGTCACCAAATCATCTAGGCCTCGTCGTTGGTGACTGACGAGAGACTTTGAAACCTCCAGCATCCGTTTCCTCCTTCCTCCAGTAGATTGTTGCTTACTCAGCGGATGAAGTGTCGTGAAGCTTAGGTGCATGATTTTGAAGGGAATAGAGTCCCCCCCACAATATTTGACTTAGGATGTCAGGGTCGCCCGAAAATGCGTCCATAAGATAAATTGTTTTTATTTTTACATTTTTTGACATTATGACAATATTAACAAAATGACTAGACATAAACCGACACTTTTGAATTTTTGACATAAACGATGACAATAATAACTCCTTATAGACAAAAAAACTAAAGACACTAAAAATTATATTTTTTTATTTTTATTGACATTCTAGACTTTAAAAATAATGACACAACACAATTTTTAATTTTGACTTTATTATTTTTAGAACAATATTCTAAAAATAATCTTATTTGAAAATGAACATTATAACTAAAAGGTAACACTAGGAATCTATTTTCAATAGACAAGAAAAATAATATTAAATAACAAACCTAAGACATGACCTGTGAGGAGTATAATTGGAAGAACGGAGCAGAAGAGTGAAGGACGCTGAATTTCGATCCAATACACCAGGTGATACGCCGAACACAAAAGTCGATAGGCAACAGAGTGGCATTAGATTTGGCAAATGACAGCACGTCGATGTGGGGTCAGAGATATAATATGTTTGATGAATGATCCAAGACAAGATGCACGCTGAATAAATATTTGAAGATGGTAAAGCTTTGACAAATGGCATCGCGCTCGTGGAAGGAAAACATGGAAGACTGCAGTGGTCAATACAAGTGGAATGGAGGAAATCTGGCATATTTCTTACACTTCAAGCATCGCCCTTTCTAAATCAGAATGCACATCAAAATCTGTCAATATGCCAATCGATGGTAGACTAGGGAGTAATGTGCAGGCTTAAAATGCATTGATGACTTTACAGATCTGACACATGGAATTTATTTATATTATCTGTGCAAAATTGTTGGCAGGTGGGGAGCACATATCCAGAAGCTTGATGCGAGCAACGAGATCTCCACATAGCAATACAAAAAAGCTGTTGTTTGACTAAGGCAAGTTGAATGGAATCCACGGCGAGATGATAGGAAGACACTAATATGCATACATATTGATATTGTCAGATCCCAAAGCTGAGATTTGTGGTAAGCAGAATGACGCATGCATGAGTTGTATGAAGAAAAACGTTCTTGATGGCTACGCAGACTTTAATATACAAACTGTCATTGTTAACACAAAAATAAATCATGAGCAATGAACAAAGAATGAACACCACCATTTTCAAGTTACTCCCATCATGATCTAAGCCTACTCTGATACCAATGTTAGGTATTGAAAGAGCCAATATAAAGAATTATTTCATGCACTGTGCAGAGCCAAACACAAACAATCTGTGAAATATTAACACACAATATTATATCTGTATACTTTAATTATTAAAAATCATTTGAGACATTACATATATATAGGGCATTAATACCTATTATTGGGGATCTAATATCCCACTAATATCTCACTTATGACACTCTCAATCTCCTAAATATTAATCGAATATATTGTTTACTATTAACAATATATTCGATCAAACCAATAACAAACTATACCTATTCATAAATTATTACTCGTGTTATAATTTACATTACAATAATTAATAATGTCTCACACTATACCTCAACAGTTAGTTCTTTTATAGCCAGGGTACCTGAATTAGGGTTGAAGGGGCTTTAACTGCATCTCATGAGCTCATGTTTTATGTGCCTAATTGTTTAAGTTTTAACTATCACAAAAGTGTCTTATCATTTGTCTAATGGTATTGTTAGGTTGTTAAGAAAGAGAAATTTAAGAATTTTTCCCAAGTTACCCATTGCCCTTGGTGGCTAGACATTTTATCAATTTCCTTTCCTAGATATCAAAGGAAATGTAGTTCACGCCTACAAATTTCACAAGGCAAAGTTTTGGAGATGGGACCCTCTAAAAGATTTCACAAACATTTGGATGCCTTGAGACCTAAGGATAACATTAATTATTTGCATCAAATTCATCCAGATGTTGAATATTACTGTGATGCAGCTAATTCAAGAGAAGTCATTAATAAGCTGCTTAAGGCAGGAATTGGTTGAAATTCCTTATCAAGTTGCTACAGACAATGAGGATTAGGACATGTCTTTGCCATGAGAACAGATTTTGCAGATAGATACAGCAAAGTCGGTACCAGAGGCTTCTTCTTCAGGGTATCAAGCAAATGATGACATTCCATTCTGGTACCTAACAATATTGTAATTTCCCTGTCTCTCCTTCGTTTCATACTATAGTCGGGCAGCCCCAAGTTATTATATAGGATGAGGATATTGCGATTTCTGAGAAAATTCCTATAGTTGCACCCACCAAGGTTAATGTTTCAGAACAAAGGATGGTCACTATTGGTCATTTCATGAATTTACTGATGGAAGGTAGTGGAAGTTCAGAGGAGGTTCACGAAAATTCAGCAACATTGCCTCCTTGGGTACCAGATTCTTTCAATTTTGTTGGTATGTATCAGTCTCTATTGCCTATTCCTAATTTTACTAAAGTTCAGATTTCTTCTTATATATTGAACCGTTGCACCAGATGCCCTTACCGGGACATCTCTTAGTCTAAATAGTTCATCACATTGGAGGGAGCAAATGGAGGTAGAGAGACAAGAGAAGGAACATATTGACATGCTTGTTGTTGAGGAGCCTAAGGTCATTCTGAAATATGAGAATAAAAATATCAAGAGGGTATCTAAACAGAAGAGAAGGGATGAAGAAGAGTTCACTGTGACCAAGGAACAAACAATTTCTAATCTTTCTCATGCCAAGAAAGAGGAGTTTGCTTCAAGTATCAAAACCCTTAGAGATTTTGCACAAAAATCTATACAAGATGAGAAGGCTGAATACATTGAGGAAATACGAAGTTTGAAGCAGACTATCAAGTAGTTAGAAAAACATTTAGTTGATATGGTGTCTATAAAGGTCCTTGTATGGAAGGTTCTCTTTGATGTAGAATAGATATTGAATTCATTGTTTGTTGCGTTCTTGCAGTTGAACAATAAGTTGCTCCAAGTGGAGTAAGCCCAAAAACAGATTGAAAATAAACACGGAAAACTATTGTAAGGAAAGTGATTAACTTCATTGAAGATACTAAAAGAGAATATTGGTCTAGTGGATTTTCTAGATTTGAATCAGGTATGGTACATGACTTCATTAACAATCACTTCAGTGAGATGGTTGCTCTAAGTAAATAGTTGGGAAACACAGGAGCCTTATTAAATTATTTTATAGAGAAAACTAGTTTCTTGTTTTCTATCTTCTTGGTATCAAAGTTTACAAGATCAAATGGGCAGTGGAAGTCTTCAAAAGAATTCAAAGAAACCGTTTCCACAACTATGAAAGCTCCAAGGCAGGAAGTTTTTGACTTGAAAGTTTAAACAAAGGATTTTCTGGAAAATTATGCTATGGGATCCGCCAAGAAGCTGGAGTGAACCAGAGAGATGATGAAGGAGGTGAAACAAGTTGTTTGAGGGATTCAAGAAAATGTGACAGTTTCCAAAAAGTTATTGGGAAAGCCGATGCTTATTGACTTGTCATATGTAACATCCATCTTTGATCCTGGTGGGGTTTTAACAAAAGGAAAGTATAAATGCTAAACAAACCAAATCTTTAATTGGTTTTGTTAAGAGCATTTATATGTTGTTATCTTGTTTTTTCAGTGCTCTGGGAGTTGGAGCAGTTGATGTTCCATTTGAAAATTATTTATATCATGTTGAACTTTGAAGAATGGGTTGGAAAAGTGTTGTACAAAAACTATGTTTATATTCCGATCGACAGGAGACTCGTAAGTTTTGATGGGATTTTGATTACAGAAGTACAGTTCTTTGTTTATCTTTTGTTTCAAGTAGTGCACTCGATATTGATGTTTCTGTACATTTGATTTGGGCTTATGCTATTTTTAATGTGCATGCTTATTATTAAATGTAATTGCTAGTTTGGGTTTTGATGTTAAGTTTTCATTTGTGCTTGTGTTATTTGAAGATTTAGATTATTAAAATTCACTTATGGGATTGTGAAATTCTGAAGGTTATTTGGGCTCATGTTGTTTAACCCAAAGACGGTTATTTGGGTCTTTGTAGTTTTTGTAATAAATGGATTTGGTTATTTTAGAATTGTACTTCAGAGTTTGGAATTACTTTTATTATTATGTCTTTGTGGTCAATAACACCATTGGTGGTTTTCTCAATCTTTTCAAAATGGTTTTAGTTTTTATTTCATTAAAAGTTCAAAATTGGTTAGATATGATTTCGGTGTGTGTTTAAATTTAATTGGTTTTAATTTTTCTATTATTTTCCGTACCTTTAATAGGTTATAATGTTATAGTAACCCACACCGGGGTTATAGTTTCAGTTTTCCCAGATCAGAAGGGCTTTACACGCCTTACTCTGTGTGTGTCAAACCACAGGGCAACAAGAGTGTCATCTGCAAATTACAATTTTGCAAACATCTCTCTCCTTACGTGATAAATGGGAGACCATAAATCCAACAATCAGACTTTGTTTTGGATAACAAGGAATTAAGCCCTTATGCCAAAATGATGAAAATATATGGAGACATTGGGTCACCTTGTCTCAATCCTCTTGCGGAGTTGAAAAGCTAATCTAGAGTTTAGTTTAACACAACTTAAAATATTGTGTGAGCTTTTAACTCATTGGATTATCTCCATTTGAAAGCAAATTGGTTTATAGTCTTTAGGATTGAAGCCCAATTTCTTTGATTGAAGGCTGTTGTCATATCTAACTTGATGGGAAGCCTTGATCTATGTTGTAGAGCCAAGGAGTGTAGAATCTTGTGTTATGATGCTATTAAATAACTTGTCTTCCCTTAGCAAAGCTTGATTGAACTAAACTATTTGTTTTTAACAGCAGACGTTGGATTCTGTTAACTATTATCTTGGAGATGATTTTGTAGGTTGTATTGCAAGGTTGATCTTTTTGGTATAAGAACCAGATTGGTTGTGTTGAAACATTTCAAATTCTTTTTGGCATTTCTTGATTGCTAGGTCAATTTCAATGATATCGCTCAAGACTCGATAAATTGGGATGAGAATCCATCTAATCGTGGTGCTTTGCTTGCCTCTAGGAAAAAACCCTTTACTTAGCTCATCTTCAATCATCAAGATTGTTAGACAGTCATTATCTTCGTCTATGATGAGCTAGAAGAGAATTTGTTTGGGCTTCCTTCCTGCTACAATTTGGTTCTAATAAAAAAAATCGTAAAAGTCAGTTGCAATGAAACTAGTGAGTTTCAGCGTACGACCTATGGTGGCATCAAGGATGTCCACAAC
The DNA here is from genome assembly GCA_037957365.1 of Torreya grandis. Lineage (NCBI taxonomy): Eukaryota > Viridiplantae > Streptophyta > Pinopsida > Cupressales > Taxaceae > Torreya > Torreya grandis. The sequence goes on from JARHVA010000799.1 coordinate 449,911, forward strand.
ACTATGGGGATGGGGAACATGGACAAAACATCCCCTAGTCGTCCAACCTAACCTCTAAAAATTAAGACATACCCAAGCTTTTGGACGTCCACTTCTTTTTTTTTTAATTTGGTGTCAAGAATGGAAGCACATCCATCGACCGTCTCAAGGACATTTGGATGTCTCCAACGATCAGGGTAGTCTCTTTAAATCAAAAACAAAACAAAACACAATAAAATTAAAAAACACTCGTTTTTACCTAAAGGACGTGTTGTTGTCCCCTTCTTTTTTCTTGTGTCAAGGACAACGGCACGTCCCTTGGCCGTTTCAAGGACGTTTGGACATCCCCAATGATCATGCTTTTCTTTTAAATCAAAAAAGACAAAACAAAACATTCAAAAAAACTAAAAAGACACTCCTTAAACCTAGGGAGGGCTGCCAGGACCCCCTACCTACACCCTAAACTCACTTCATTTTTTGTAAAAAACAAAAAAGAAATGAGAGGAAGAGGAAAATAGAGGAAGAAAGAAGAAGAGGAAAAGGGATTTGCACCCAAAGTGAGGTCACCACATTTTCCAGGTATGTCTTACACCCTTTCCTTTTTTTTTAAACTAGTTAATGCCATGGAAAATACATTTTTCTTTTAAACAAATTTAAATAAACAAATGATGATGATCTCAAGTTTTCAACAGGTTGAACCATTAAGCAATAACATTTTCATTGATTGTTGGTTCAATGTGTTAAAAAAATCAGATTTATCGTATCATCTTTGTTTTTTTGTTTTTATTTGCACTTGACAAGCGTTGAAAATCGCTGTTTTTTTATAATAGGCTGATTTTTTAATATACATTTTCTAAATTGTTTAGGGTTTGTTTTTGTTTTAATTTACATGGCAAGATGAGTTTCATGAGTGATAAGGATGACAGAATGGAAGGATTAGACAAAGTTAGTGTGGGAGGGGAAAGAGTTGCAGTCACTCAAACTGAAAGTTCAGTTGGGAATGTTTTGATGTTTGATTGCTCATCAAAGATGTTGGCCAAATATGCAATTGGTCATTCAACAAAACAAATTCATTCAGGCAATTTGCAACAACTCTTGAATCAAGCAATGCAAGTAATTATTGGGGAGTCAACATTATAAATGCTTCAAACCTGGTTACAAATATGTATAATGTGCAGTCTAAGAGGAAGTTGATGATGCCATTGGCAAATTCTTCATTTCCAATGGTATTCCATTTCATCATCTCTTTATTATAAAGAGGCATTTGCCAAGGCATGCAAAGTAGGTTCATATTATGTTCCTCCTGGAAAACCCAATTTGAAAACCACCATCCTAGAAAAATATTATTCAAAGTTAATTTTTTGATAGAGGAGATGAAAGTTACAAGTCACACATGTAGCTCTATCATCATGGATGGGTTGACAGACATTAGCTAGAGCCCACTCATCAATGTTATAGAATATAGTCACATGTAAAGAAGGCCCCTCTTCCCTTGGAGTTGTTGATTGTTATGAAAAGTGCAAGGGCACTGAATTTCAATCCCAAATTCCAAGAAATGCAATTGAGGATGTTGGCCATTCCAATGTCGTGTTGGCAGTTACAACTGCAATATTTGTGTGTAGGGCAGTAAGGAAGTTGGTTGAGGCTACTTGTACACACATATAATTAATCCCATGTTGTGTCCATGAAATGAACATGCACTGAAGGACATTGGTAAAACTGAGTGGATCAAAGAGGTTGTGGCAATTGCCAGGGGTATGCAGATGTTCACATGCAACCACCATGCCTAGTTGACATTGTTTAGGTCCTTTTCGATGAAGGAATTCTTCAAACCAGTTGAGATTTGCATCCTATTTCATTTTATTGGAGAGGATGCTTGAGTCGTGAGAGCCCTTGCAACTAATGATTATGACATAGTAGTGGGTATGCCCAAGACAGAACAAGGAAAGAGCGTGAAGGATGATGTGGTCCGAGATTCTTTTTGGTTACATGTGAGATACATTACATCCATTGTATCCCATGTTTTCTATTGTCATCAAATATGGGGACTCTTAACAGTCCCAAACTTTGAGAGATATATGACTGCACTGATAGCATGTTTGGACAAATAAAAGTTGTGCTTCATGATAGAGACCACACATCAGCATTCTATCATGAGAATATTCAGCCCATCACTCAACAAAGGTGGGAGAAACTGAACATCCCTGTACATATAGCCATATATGCCGTAAATCCCAAATGGTTTGTGGAGAAGCCTAGGAAAGTCGTTCCTACTGATGACAAGGAGGTTTAGAAGGGATTTGTGAAGGCCCTCAAGAAAATGTATAGTATGAAGGATAATGCAATAATTAGGGAAAAGAGGACCAAATCTACAAGAGTTCGGCTAAGATAAATAAACTCACTATGGCAAAGAAAAACCCCATAATGCTGCCTACAGGGGAGACCATCATTGTTATGAACACTTGCCATTCGGCTCCTTTCACAAGTTTCTAGTTCCTCTGCTGCTGAAAGGAATCAATCTACATATCGATTTATCCACTCTGTAAATAGGAACATGCTCATCTCTAGAAGAGTGGAGAAACTGGCTGTTGTACATAGTGCCTTGCATTTCATTGATTGCAAGACAAAATGAATATAACGAAAGTCTAGTAGCGTGATGGGATCCAGAGCTCGACGAGCCACGGCACGTTTCTGAGGACTAGGATGTACAACCAAGATTGCCTGAGGTCTCGTTACAGGAGTCAGATGAGTCCAGCAATTCCATTGGCGAGGAGCACTTCATGGGATTTCCATCTAATGATGACTTTGATTATTGAGCTTGTTGATCAATGCAACTAAGTATTTTCTTTTTAGGAGTTTGATTTTCAATGTTTAGTTTGTAGCTTCATACTTGTAGTTGATGATGATGGTCATTGGTATAATTTAATATTATAGTACTAGTATTTAAATTTTAATTTTTTTTTATATTGAAAAAACTTTACAAAATTATATGCGATGCACAGGTCAACCAATCATAAAACTTATCAACAATAAAAGAGCCCAAGTAGGGCAACCGACAAAACAAGAGTATCACAGACAAACCCCCCATAAAACAACTACCAAGCTGCATTACATCTGAACAATAGCATCAAGGAAAATCATTTTGCAATATAAAAAAAAAACTACTCATGCAGAAGTCCTTCAGCATTGTTATGTGATTCAACAACAGGTGCCTTAGACATAGTTATGTTTATGGCACTATTTGCATCCACCTCCTGAGTATATTCACCCGAACGAGCTCCACCGAGTCACCACCTTCCACCCGCTGCTGCAGCTCCTGACAGAACTTTTTAACAAGTTTTTTTTACCAAACTTTTAACCCAGTCCTGTGTACCTTTGTTCCAAGAATTAACCCCTACAGCCTCCAAATTCTACCCAGCTTACAGCAACTTATCCATAGACTGCTCATTCTTTATCTCAATTTCATCTGCATTGGCGAGCATTTCAATAACATTTAAATGTGCCTGTCTACTTTCCATCCGAGCAAGAGTATCATGAATAGCATTCAGAATTTCTACTAGGAAGGGGTCTTGAAAAACTCATTTTTCTTAGGCACTTCACCCAGTTCGGCAGTTGGGTGATCCTGGGGAGGCTCATCTAGGATCTTCAGGCCAAGTTGCAGATGGCAAGTCTGTGTCACTGGATCCCAACATGCATAAAATCTTCATCATTAGAAACTTTGTCAACAAGCTCCATCCCACTGGGTGCTCTACTAATCTTAACAAAGTTACCAACTTGTTTAAAAAAAGCCAGGTCCACCTGGATGGCCCCCAAGACCGAAAACCTCCTCAGTCTCTCTCTTGGGATCAACAAATAAATATTGACCTGTGCAAGAAGAAGATGGCTCCTGACTTCTGAGTTGAAGTCAGTAACCCCCCTGCCAATACTTTGAAATATATTGTTACTTATTGCTTTCCAAATGAACCACAAACTTCAGTAGACATGAAAAACAATAACTTAAGCATAAGGGTGTAAACGTTTATCAGAACTGATAATACCAAAGAGAATATCAAACCAAGAAATCTCCTTTTGAGCAACAATATTCCAAAGAGCCAAGACTTTAGACCAAACATTCTTAGCAAACAGGCAATCAAATAAAACATGTTTAGCAGATTCAACACTACTACAAACATAACAAAACCTACTACCAATACCCATTTTCCCCATACATGCCCCAACAGCCAGTTTATCATGAAGGAGAAGCCATCTAAAGCATTCTTTCTTAGGCTCAACACGAGGACCACAACACAGAAAACCTATCTTTCCAAATTCTAAAAGGATCAAAAACATTCCACTTGTTGTTAAGACCAAGAAACCCACTTGGGAAAAAGACCAAACGCTCATAAATCTGTTTAGCCTTAACCTCAAGTAAGGGAGGGCCTCTTAACCACCTTACATTCTCCCAAAACTGCCCTTCATCATATATTATAATATTTGATGAGGACAAATTGAGAGCATTACGAATTATTTTATATATTTTGGCCTGAGACTGTGGGAGACTATACATTACTTTGATCTCCTCCCACTCCAACCATTTCCCACCTCTGTAGAATTCTTGAAAGGTCCTTATCCCTTTTTGAAACAACCTAAAAGCTGAGCATCCCCTGGTGAGGGCAAGTGGTTTATTATTTTGCTTTAATTTCCACCACAAAGAACAAAAATCTTGGCATCTAGTGTCAAACCAGGAAAAGATAGGCTGGTTCACAATTAAGGATTTTACCTGTTCCCAAGCTTTCCATAGACTAAAAAATAATTGTTCCGGAGTACATACAAAGAAGATCCAAATAGCAAATTAATCACATGAATATCCCTCCAACCCTTTTTACCTTTTTGGGAAATCCCTTCGAAATATTGTACCTGACCAGAACTTTCCATGGTTCATTACCATTGAGCGATCTCAAAATCCATTTGACTACCAGTGAAACCCCCTGTAATCTCAAATTCTTGATCCCAATACCACCTATGAATCTAGGGGTACAACAAATTTCCCACTTAACAACGTGTTGCTTTTTATCACCCTTGCCATCAGACCAAAGAAAGTCCGTAATAATTTTGTGGAGCTTCTCAATATGCGAGTTAGGGAATAGCCAGCAAGAAGAAGAATAAATAGAGAATGATGAAAGGAATTTCTGACAGACCTGCACCCTTCCTGGTAGTGACAGATGGTGCCCCTGCCACTTAGAAACTTTATATGAAAATTTATCAAAAACCCACTGCCACATTACACTGAAGGATGGGGATAAAGCAAATGGAATACCCAAAAATATAACCATTCTATTTGGGCCCCCCAAGACCAACCCAGGCACAATAGCCACTCCGGAGGCTGCTCTGTCCAACCTAGCAAAAGGGATTTAAAAGGAGAATCTCAGACCCTGAAGCAGAACAATAAACACCAATTCTTCAAACCACCTGATCCAAATTACTCTGATCCAATTGCGGGAAAAGAGACATATCATCAGTAAACTAAATGTCAATCAATTCATCCTTGTTGGGCAAGACAATACCCCATACAGGGGGCCCTAGAGCAGAATCCCTAAGAAGATAGTGGAGAGCTTCAGCTGCAATAACAAAAAGGGAAGGGGCTAGAGTACAACCTCGTCTTATAGACCTCTGACGAATAAAGGAGTCCGTGAGCTCCCCATTGATTTCAACCTGTGTTGAAGCATCCTGAAAGAATACAGAAATTATTCACTAAAATTTCTCACCAAAATCCAAAGTCTTCATCATTAAGTCAATGAAAGCCTCAAAACGCTAAATTTTCATCTTCAATGTGACCTTGGAGGAAAATGGGATAGTGGGCACATGGTGTCGAGCTGACCCGCAATGACCTCATTGTCAAGGGCACTGCCTACATAGCCAATACTCCAAAATAGGACCTTAGACTTATGTAGTTCGCCCCTACATGTTAGCTTGTGTGTAAATCATGCAATGCGTGTAAAGCAAGTACAACAGTGACCTAGCTTGTAACTTGGCAAATATGACCTTATGACTGCTCCTTTAGTACTTCAAACCTGTAGTTGGGTTGTTCTTTTGACTGATATTAGAATAGGGCAAAATAGGAAAGCTTTTGGTAACTTGAGTATTTTTTGAGTGCTCTTTTGGTCTGATTGCTAGGTGAGGAATGAATAAGGATTGATATTGTATTTATACCAATCCTATTTGGAGACAACTCGCATTAAAGCACTTAGGCCGACCATTGTAATACGTTTCATTTGCAAATTGGATGACTTTAGGGCACTGGCACTTGCGTCGAGTCAGGACAGTAACGTCAACGCTAATGTTTGTCCCAGACATTAATGTCCAAGGAGAAAGAGAGCAGGCACAGGCTCAAAACTTGCAGAGGTGTAAGGTAAGTACATTTTAAGCGTTTTGGACAAGATGGGTTATCTGTGTCATCAATATAAGGTTGGTCAGACTAAGAGATAGGCCAAGGGGCACAAGATAAATAAGATGGGAGCCTTGCAGAAGCAACTTGGCATGTGTACAACTAAGAGGAACGGCTAGGGTCTGTGTTTGCCAAGTGCCCAAGACTAAGGTGTTGCATAATCACAAAATATCATCTACACAATTGTGCCCAATATGTAATGCCATACAGATGTTGCAATCTCTTTGTGCTTGGATCTCTTGGATCCCCTGCCAATGCACCAACCTCATAGCAAACTTTGCAAACCCATTTTGGTAGACGTGTTGGTTGTGCAGGATGCATTCTAAATGTTTTATGGCACTAGAGGACGTGTTGGTTGTCCCCCCTGTGGCTCATCATTTGAACTAACTCTCAGAATGAGTCATCTAAAGTGTATTGTTCTTCGTAAGAGACCTCAAAAGTTGTGTCCAACTCGACGAAAGGTAATGGAGTAGGAGATGTTGGCATGAAAAAATGGGATTGTTCATAAAGTAACACATCTAAATTGTCTTGTTCTTCATAAGAAACCTCAAAAGTTGTGTCCAACTCAACGAAAGGTAATGGAGTAGGAGATGTTGGCATGAAAAAATAGGATTGTTCATAAAGTAACACATCACATCCGTAAATCACTTTAGTGGTTCTTGGAAAAAGAACAAGATATACCTTCACATCTTCACAGTAGTGGACAAAGATACAAGGACAGCCCTTCCTTTCCATTGCTTTGCGCTTTTCATCTGGAATGTGCGCCCATGCATTACATCCAGAAACTCAAAAATCAAATATATCTAGCTTGAAACCAAACCATTTTTCCTCGGGAGTCATATTTTGCACCATAGAGTGGGGTGTGCAATTTTGGATGTAGGTTGCACATTGAATTGCCTCAACCCAATACTGTGGATGCAAGTGTTTGGAATGTACCATCCAATTGGCCATTTCCTTTAGTGTGCGGTTTTTGCACTCAGCTACACCATTTTGCTGAGGGTTTTAAGGTATAGCATGCTGAAGTTGAATGTCTGCCTGTTTACATAAGATAATCATCTGATTGTTGACAAAGTCGCCTCCATTATCTATTCTAAGACAATGATTTTTTCTCTCTGATGTGTTTTCAATAAGGTCCTTGAAATTTTTGAAGGTGCTCAAAGCCTTCAATTTTGGTTTTTAGAAAGTAAACGCAAGTTCTACAAGAGAAATCATCAATGAATGTAAGCACATATTTATGTTTCTGAAAAGAAACTCTAGAAAAGGACATAAGATTAATGTGAACCAACTATAATCTGTCACTTGCCCTCAAGGATTTGCCTTTGGAAAATGGATCCTTGTGTTGTTTTTCAAGTGCACATCCTAGACAAATTCCATCTTTGAAAGAAACTTGTGGCAAACCAATAACCATGTGATGCTTACTAAGGTCCTCCAATGAGCAATAATTAAAGTGACCAAGTCACTCATATCAAAGTTTACTCAAGTCATTAGCATGTGCAATCATGACTTGTGAAGGTTGAGTGAACACAAAGTTGTCAAATTTGTACAATTGTGTTGCATGATCAACCTTGTCAGTGGTTACAATAGCATATTGGTCTTTAATATTTTTGATGGCAACATTGGTAGGTGTTTTTCCCTTCACCTAAATGTGTGATTTAATATATGGAGAGGTTCACAAACAACTTTGGAATCTAGAAAACTTTGTTGAATACGTCATTCTCCATCTCAATTGTCCCTTCGCCCTCAACAACTAGAGAACTCGAGTTTCCCATAAATTTCAGTTGTGCAACATTGGTCAAAATTTTCAAGCGGTGAGTCATCATACACCATATGGTGAGAGGCTCTTGAATACATAATCCATTCAGACACAGGTGATCCTATTTTTGCAGAAAGTGTTGCTCCTGTCTTGGGAGAGGGAAGTTGTATTTTTGTCATCTCTGCTTCTAAGTATGTCATTTTTTTAAAACATTGATATTCAACGTGGCCTAGTTTCTTACACCAATTACAACACTCTTGGTCAATGTTGGCATTTATTTTTCCTTTGCCTTTGTTTTGACTTGGGGAAGGATTCTACAAAGTTGATTGATTGCCCTTAGGCTTGGGCTTTGCTTCCCTTTTTTCTTGGCGGAGCCCTTGCCTTTGCCAGAGTTGGATTGTGATGTTGCATTAGTATCATGGATTGCTAATGTCTTTGCTTAGTACCTTCAAATTGGATTTTCCCAATAAAAATCAGTTTTTCATGTTCTCTCCGAAGTTGCTCATAGACTTTGTCGGTGCCACATATACAGATCACATAGAGTCTTGATGTGTGTAGTAGTTTGAAACAAAAATTGAGGAAGAACGATCAAATTTAGACAAAATAGTCATAATGAGTTTTTCATAAATCTTGGTTTCATTGGTCTCAATGTGTAGAAGCCTCAAACACTCGACTTAAGTGATGAAGTCCTCAATGCAAGGATAGTTGTCTGGACTAAGAGCAATGAGCTTGTTTTCTAGTTGGCATGCCCTCAGCTTACTATGTTTTCTTAAAAGTTCCTCAAAGGTGGTCCAAACTTTATAAGCTTCTATGATGCCTTCAAAATGAAACTTCAAATCAGAGGATACTGACTAACCAAGGATGCCTCTAGCTTCGTCAGAACGGTTTTACCATTTTTGTCGTTTGAAAATATCTAAAGGTGTAGCTTCTTCATTCATTGCAATGCAGTAAAAACACTTGCTAAGGAACACATCAACAATATATCCTTTCCACCTAAAGTAGTTGGAATTTGAGAGGGGTATCTTTTTCTCCACCATGCTAGCACATAAAATTGAGTGGAAATAATCTTAAAAAAATGAATTTAAAAAAAATCCAATAAGTGTTCAAAAATACACATTAAAATGATCATCTCAATAAGAAAATCACAACAGTGCAATTGGCCTATGGGTTAAAAAAATTCCGAAAAGGTGCTTTTGAGACTCCAAGCACAAAAAAAAAACTATATGTAAATTTTTTTTGAAGTTTTGAAATAACAATTAAAATGATTGTCTCTATGAGAAAATCATAATGCTGCAGTTGCCCTATGACACCAAAAAAATGTACTCTTGATTCACACGAAAACCCTGGTCTTTGACCTTTCCACACGAATCAAAAAAAAACTGAGAAACCCTTTTTTGCCAAAAAAAAGCCCTCTCCTTTGCCCTTTCGATGTTCTTATTTGGAACTCAATCTAGATAGGGAATACAACAACTGAAGTTGAACAGAGAACACTACAACATTGAAAATCTACCGAATGCAGCGAAAATTATTTTGAAAAATATTGGGTTGAAGTGTGTTTGATTTGTGGGCTCTCTGAGATATGAATCCACAGTTGTAAATAGTGAGCACGTCCAAGGGCACTGACTATGGAGGTTTCCACCATTCTGCAGCTACACTATCCCATCTTTAAGGTACGTAGAGAGTAACTTCCCAGAACTAACCACTTACCGGTGCACCACAGAATCAAATGATCGAGAGGCTTCTTATTTACAAAAAAAAAATCCTAAGCACTTCTTATAGACTATGAGGTACGTGAAAGCTAAAATCCATAGACATTGTTATGGGTAGTACTCCTTACACCACGGATCAAGTAAAACTGATTACCATTTTACCCAAAATTACAGCTCCTATGAGTTTTACAACTGTCAAAACACAATTCTAACCTAAGGGATTTCTATGAAATAAAACTGCTTCAACCCTTAGTAACCCACTACGTTCACCAATTTGTAATCAACTAAGATCCCAGAAGGGCGAGGTAAGAGCATAATATCGATTATTTGCAATAAGCCACTAAATTTGGGCTTGAAACTTGAACTGCACAAAAAAAAATACAAATCTAAAAACTACAAAGAATGCTAATTACGATGGAAAAAAAAGTGCATATCTGATCTTTAAACCTGCATGCAAAACAAGGTGAAGCTTCTATAGCTATGATACCACATTAAATTATCTAGATAGGATCCTAAATCATGTTAACTACCATAAGACCAACACCTACATAACAAATCTATGAAAGCTTAGAAATAAAATAACACAAATTCATCCAAATAGCATAGTTATCTATTTTGATTAAGAGCACTTGCCTAATTTTGCCAATATAACAATAACTCTCATCCACAATACATCTCACCCACTAGTACTCCATGTTCTTATATAGATAAGAGAGAAGGTTAGGGTTAGGGTTAGGATTTTGGAGAGTGATCACAAAAAGAATAAGACAACTATTATTAGCAGAAGTTAATTAAGTGTTTACCTAATTGATACTCTTCTCTAATAATAGGTTGTGGATATATATGCACCAATTAATGCCTACCTACAAATTACAAATAAATAATACAAGTGCATCTTAAAACCATACAATAGTGTATGAATAATTAAATACACTAACAACTTCTTACCACAATTATTTAACAAAGGCTACACGCTAGAAAAAACCATGGTGCCATTGCTAAAAATCAAAACACAGAGAAAAATTGTGGCCATTGTTCTTGAAACCATCACCCTTTAGTCCTCTTAAACTGTGGGTGTTTTCTTCACAAGAAATTATACACCATTTTGACCTCTATTTTCGATGGAATTGACTATTAATGCTAACATTTGAGAGATTTTAATTTGTAAATATCGGTTAAAAGTTAATAGCTGTTCTTCAAAGTTAATAAGGGTTCCATTAAAATAAGCAACGGTTGTGGAATCGTTTTTTGCAATCCAGGTCTTTTACTCTGCCACTTATTTGACTTTCTTTTTGACACTATAAATCTCTCTCTTTTTTTTTGGAACTTACATAATAACATGTTGGTGCATTCCCTAGCTTTTTTCTGGAATTTAATAAGAATCCTAGGATATTTAGCCCATTCTTGCTTTTTGAATAAAATTTTAAATTTTATCGGTATATGGCAGTTGACAATCTCATTCTTAACACAAAACATTGTTGTAAGGTGTTCTAGTAAGCATGATTTTGTGCTTTAGCCCTGGTTCTCACCAGCTCAAAATCAAAAAAGTCATTGTAGAAGCCCCTATGCATTCCTTTTCATACAGATACGGGCAATAAAATCAGGGTTCACCAGAAATTCAAAACCTAATCACTACAAGGTTGCAGTCTGGCTTAGGATGTACAACATAAACAGTGCTTGGAATTTGTAGACTAATAATCGCAATATTGATCTTCTGGAATTCATAATGCAAATACACAGTTCACAATTGAAACCCCAATGCCAATGGCAGATGACACCAAGGACAAAAAATACGGGCTCCCCCGGGCTTCACCTGGTAATAAACCCGACCCCAATGCCAATGGCAGATGACACCAAGGAGAAAAAATACAGGCTCCCTCAGGCTTCACCTGGTAATAAACCTGCCTAAACTGGTACTTATTTCTAGTCTTTAGCTTTGTGTTCCTCTAAGATAGGGCTTTCTCTTTGCAGACTGTGTAATTGCGCTGAGTTTCAATAATATATATTATAAATAGACTTGAATTTATAAAGTAAACAGCCTGTTTACTGCTTTTGGTATTCGTGTTGATTTTAGGGGTAAGGGGGCCAACGGTAGAACCCCTCTTTTATTTTTAAAAAAAGAGAATAAAAAAGTTAAATATTATTACTAGGCATAACCTACAATGGCAGCCAGGGGTGGTGGTGGAGTTGAAGCGTAATTGTGGGAGATGTCAATAGAAATGGACAACATTAAATTTGACATCCATTTGACCATCATATGAAAGTTTTTCTTCTTGTTTGGATAAGGAGATTAAAAAATCATGATATCTAAGGTATATAGTAGAACTTGGAGCCCTTCTTTTTTCCCAGAAAGAATTTTTCGAGCCCAACACAATGGTGTATCTAGATTGAGCCTATCTATCACCAGCCACCATGAAATTTGTAGAGAAGGTAATGAAGTCATTAATCAATGTCGCATGTAACAAAACCAAGATATTCACCTCAAAATCGATATCTCTCTGCATTTTTCAGATAGATACATTTAAGATATCTGTACTAGTTTTTATTTTTCAATCTCATGATATTCATTAAATACAGTTAAGATAACCTGAGAGCTGGAAATTAAAACTTTATGCATTATGAACACTACAAAACTAAACCAAACATGGAAGCTTGAGGAGGCCAAATTTTGTGAATTCAAGCTTCATAACCTAACTTATAAATTAATTTGTAAAATTTTGACTTCAGAGCCTTATTAGTCAATAATTTTGTAAAATTCAGAGCCCATCATCTAGCTCAGTCAATAATTTTGTAGAATTCAAAGTCCATAGCCTGGCCCAATCAACTGTTCGGTAAATTAAGACTGTGACCTTGCTCAGTAAATAGTTTTGTAAAATTCAGACTCCATGATCTAGCTCGGTCAAAAAAATTGTATAATTCAGATTTCATAACCTAGTCAAGTCATTAATTTTCTAAAATTCAGACTTTATAACCTGGCTTAGCTAATAATTCTGTAAAATTCAGAGTTCATAACCTAGCTTAGTCAGTAAATTTGTTAAACTCAGTTTTCATCAAAGAAAGGTAGTAAATAATTTCAACACCACACCAAAGCAAAATTTGCAAAAAATAAAATAAACAGTAAATTTTGAACTTCTTAGTTTTAAAAAGAAGTGCAAGAATTTTAGAATTACCATGAATGGAAGAATCTGGAGTAGTAAGTACGGCACCATGGATCCATGCAGGATAAGGATATGAGGAGGCCGCAGATCGAATTTCCTGCCCAGTCACCACAGCATCAATCTCAACACTTGCAGGCTGGCGTGGTGCTGTGCCAACATACTGGTCTTGTGCCCACTCCGCTAGCTGACCCTCTGCATAAAAACATAATCAGTGCACGGAAATTGAGCCCCTGACAACAGTGCATGCATTTTGGCCACAATTACAGTGCAATAAATAAATTGTTCAATTAAATTTTGTGGTGGGAAGGAGCACAGCCTGTTATTTTTCATGGACCAGCTAAGACTCGAACCTAGGACCTTGCAATGGCTATGCTCAGCATGCTGGGATGCTCTACCGCTCGAGCTACTAGTCCCTTTGTGGTTTGGGATGTAGCTTGCTTTCTCCCAAAAGCCAAGGAGATCAGCCTTGTGAGTTGGCTTCACTATGTAGGACTCAATCCTTGGACCTTCCCATGACTATACTAGGCATGCTGGGATGCTCTACGAGTCACGCTACTAGGCCCTTTTTGGTTCGATTGTGTGACTTGCTTTCTTCCAAGAACTGAGGAGACCAGCCTTGTGAGTTGGATATACTAGCTAGGACTCCATACTAGGACCTTCTCATGACTATACTAGGCATGTTGGGATGCGCTATCACTCGCACTACTAGTCCCTTTGTGGTTCAGTCCTGTGGCTTGATTTCTTCCAAGGGCCCAAGAGACCAACCTTGTGAGTTGGCCTTACTAGCTAGGACTCTATCCTAGGACCTACCCATGGCTATGCTCAGCATGCTCTACCAATCGAGCTATTGGTCCCATTGTGAATTGGGGCGTAGCTTTCTTTCTTCCAAAAGCTGAGGACAGCAGACTTGTGAGATGGTTTTACTAGCTAGGTCTCAATCCTAGGACCTTTCCATGACTATACTAGGCACACGGGGATGCTCTACCACTCGCGCTACTAGTCCTTTTGTGGTTCAATCGTGTGGCTTGCTTTCTTCCAAGAGCTGAGGATACCAGGCTTGTGAGTGGGCTTTACTAGCTAGGACTCTATCCTAGGGCCTTCCCATGACCATGGTAGGCATGTTCGGATGCTCTATTACTCGCACTTCTAATCCCTTTGTGGTTCGGCATGTGGCTTAGTTTCTTCCAAGAGCCAACGAGACCAGCCTTATGAATTGACTTTACTGCCTAGGACTCTATCCTAGGACCTTCCCATGACTATGCTAGGCATCCTGGGTTGCTCTACCCCTCCAGCTACTAGTCCCTTTACAGTTCAGGTGTGGCTTGCTTTTTTCCAACACAGCCGAGGACACCAGCCTTGTGAGTTGCCTTCACTAGTTAGGACTCTATCCTCTGACCTTCTCAAAACTATGCTAGCCATGCGAGGTTGCACTAACACTAGAGCTACCAGTCCTTTTGTGGTTCGGATCTAGCTTGCTTTCTTCCAACACAGCCCAAAGACACCGGTGTTGTGAGTTGCCTCCAGCACTCGCTACTAGTCCCTTTGTGGTTTGGATTCAGGTGTGGCTTGCTTTTATCCAAGACAGTCAAGGACACCAGCCTTGTGAGTTGGCATTACTACCAGCCTTAAATTACTGAGAAATAAACTTCTCACTGGGTAAGAGCTTCCGGATCATTGCCATGTGGTGACAAACACAAGGAATAACTCTACTCACAGGGCAAAACGGCGTCAACCAAGTCCACTTTCTTGACCTAATTCTCGGGCTTTTGATAGCATTGATGATGCCTTCAACTTTGAGACATTATTTTTTCTTTATTTACCATTTCAAAATAATCATAAAAAAAAATCTTAAATTTGTGTAATAGGTATATCCAGAAGCAATTTAAGCAATATTGTGGACTGTGGATATGATTATAACTTATTTGTTTTAATCGTCGATGATCTCTTATTACTAATCAAGTTAGATGAATTAAGTTGGAATCATTTGGGGGTAAGAAATTACGCGCAGATGCGTAAGGCCTGAGAAGGGGCTGCGTGATCGATGCTGACTGATCCGCCATGGCCGCGCCCCTCCCGCACGTATCAGTGAACAGGTTAGTAAAATCTAAAATCCTCTTCCCGCTGCTCTTGTGCTGTTCATCGTTGGATTTATTATTATTTAATGAGTTTCTACCGTTCTTTGCGTTGGCCTACCCTTCCGTTTCTGAGCGCCTTTTGTAGGTGGTGTTTTTGGCGGACATACAGTTTGACTTCCAACTTCCGAGTTTACATGAAAAAATACTGCAATAAGATTTTCTTTTGGGACGTTTACATCCCGCGTATGGATCGCGTACATACGCGGAAACCCTGTAGAGTTGATCTCCACCTGATTGTCTCGAGCGGGTTTTTGTGTTTTTTTATTCTTAAACCCTTCCTGCCGATAAATTCCAGGAAAACCGGCTGTGTATTTCATCGATGATGAGGACGACTTTCTTGGATTGGTGTTGAGGGTATCCGAAGTGTATATTTACCGTATATATGTCTTGAATAAATATATATTTATTAGAAACAAGACGAAAAGGTGCACGGGAATGGTGGATAGGTAACGAATGTTTATATGTATATCTGTCTTGTCATGCACATTTATTTGTCATGATGAATTTTTTAAATTATGTACCAATTTTTGTGGGCCTATTCACCTTATTTGAATAAATATACGTATATTTTGAATAAATATATATTTATTAGAAACAACACGAAAAGGTGCACGGGAATGGTGGATAGGTAACGAATGTTTATATGTATATCTGTCTTGCCATGCACATTTATTTGTCATGATGAATTTTTTAAATTAGGTACCAATTTTTGTGGGCCTATTCACCTTATTTGAATAAATATACGTATATTTTGAATAAATATATATTAATTAGAAACAAGACGAAAAGGTGCACGGGAATGGTGGATAGGTAACGAATGTTTATATGTATATCTGTCTTGCCATGCACATTTATTTGTCATGATGCATTTTTTAAATTAGGTACCAATTTTTGTGGGCCTATTCACCTTATCATGCACATTTATAAAACATTTTATGGAATGTTTATTGGTTGCTTGCATGCACCTTTTAAGTGTTCTTTCAATAATAAGATTTTAATTAAATTAAAAAAAATAGTTTAATATTTATAATTTATTTATTTGGATTAATGATAAATATATAGTTCATTTAATTTTTATATATTAGTTTCATTGATTTATTATTTTTATGATTTATATTGTAATTTGGGAATTAAAGGTTGATGGGTTTCAATAAGTATGAAGGTTTTTATATTTCTCATATACAATACAAGAGATGAATGGTAAAATATAAACCCAGTAGACCTTGATCCTTATGTCAGTGGGAGTTATGCTATATAAGAAGTGGCCCTCCTACTAGCGTAATGGTTGATTGGTTGTGGGATGAGTATGTTTACTTGATTTAGCTTTCCTATCTCTTTTTATGCAAAATTATAATCCCAAAAATAATCCCACTCATATGCCTCTAAATACATGCCTTACAACCCCAAGTTAGATATGCCTCTTTCATGCATCTTGGAAATTCTTTTACAACGTTAAAATCCTCGTGCATTCATAAAATTAATCACATATTGGTTGGTAGGCTTGGTCTGTGATAACATATAATTCAAATACACCATGATCTTTATGCCAATGGGGGTGATGCCATGATAAAAGTGGTCCTCCTACTAGCTTAATGGTAAAATATTAAGGTTGCTTTTATATATTTCTCATAAAGCAATGTTGATGTCGCTTTGATAAAGCTTGATAAAACAACCGTAATAGACTAGTGTTACAAGAACCTTGAATGTGAGAGCTAGATAATAACTAAGGGTATCTTTGTATATATATGTCTCATTGAATTATAAGGCTAGCAGATAACTTAATTACAAGACACACCAAAGACCTGCATGCAGGGAGAAATAATGACCTAGCAAGAGGTCTTTCCTTTGTTATACAACGAGCGGTTTGCTCTGTGGGCGCCTGGTCACATGGCTTTCAGCATGTTATTTTGCATAATGACATGACTCACTAATTCACTTTTCTTGATATTTATGCATATGGTTACGATTCTATGCTTGCTGAAATGGGTGGATGTTCCATTCTAGCCAATGGTAGACATCATCAGTATCGTAGAGTGTCGATGCATACTTGGTTTTGGAGTCTTAAAAGTGCATTGTGGGCAATATTAGCACACTTGATTCTATTGTGTTAGGTGTCGTTAGTGCAGATGAATTGCACAAATACAGGAGATCTAATACCAAGAATCCCAAACCTCATATTATGTACCAATTATTTATCAAAATGACATAGAGAGATTTTAGCTATGAATCTCTATATATTATCTCGATTTATCACCAATAAAAAGTTTTGAGGCCCATAAGACACTACAATAATTGGATGCTTTGTTGACTACTACTAAGTCATTGGATTCCTTTCAGCCAACAAATGATCTTTGGGCAGCGAGGGGAAAAGAGTGCTTGTGCAAGTGACAAAATGTCAAAACCAAATCCCCTTGCAAGGAATAGTCCGTCAATAGAATGGGTTGATCTTAAAAGACAACTTGTATACTCCAAATTGAATATTAGTGGTATTTTAACTATCAAATAATGGTGAAGATTGTTGAGGGGTAGACCATTACACTATCAACAAAATCATTGGATTCTATTGCAATGATCAAATATTTGATTTAGCAGAAAGCAGGGATTCATGTGAACAAACAATGTCTTATTTGTGGGGGTAAACAATTGGAGGACTCTACATAGTTGAATGCCTATGACATCTACAAAGATTCCCTTCTTTATTTGGTGTTGTGGTTGCGCAAAGGAGCATTGGTATATGGAAGACCCTCTACTTCAAAGTTGATTTCTTCCAAGGATGCAACTCGCTCCAAGGCTCCTACACAGTCAACACTCCCTATTGATAAGCCTAGCCCATTTGTTGTTGATAAAATGGATGAAGTGCATGTTATCACCCAAATTTTCACCCTAACGAGGGCTACTCAAACCTCCTCAAATTTTAAATAAAATGAAAATACCTCATATGTTGTGGGAGACAATTCTAAGAGGTAAATCTCTAAATTATGAGCTAGCTCCCATGTACAACACTTAAAACTAAACAATAACCTGATTGCTTTGAAGTAAAAGGCATAAAATGAGATTAAAGACTAGTCTAATGAAGGTGATGCACCAATGAAAACTCCACAACCTACTTGAACCTGCACTATGGAAAATAACTACGAATTTGATCTCAAAATCTAAGGGTCTTCTAACAAAATGTTTCAATATTAAGGTAGAATGCAATGTAGTCTTCGAGGTGGATGACTAATATCCCTGATAATGGGCACTAATAATCTTCCTTACACTTAAAATCACATGAAGTTGTTAGTTACACATCATATGACCTACTAGAAAGTAGATTTGTCACACAAAGCATGAAAAAGATAGACGAATGCAAGGAAAGAGAATTATCACTTATCATTCAAAAATAAGACCACTTCATACACTTATGCTAGACTTGAAAAAGATAAAACCAGTCTAAATTCTTTATTCCAAAAGCAAATCAGTATTCAATTCAGTAGGGCTTAGCCATACCAATATGTGGATAGATTACAAATGCCAAAAAGGTAGCATATATAGAGAATGAGGAAGAGAGAGAAAGGAGGTACATCAAAGAGATCCAAGGACAAATGTCAATCTTCATGAGATAGTTACAAGATGGAAAAGGGGTTAGAGGTAGTCATAACATTCCTCTTGACATGTGTTGATCTCTTCTTGATTATAGTTTTCAATGGAGTTGGCGTAGGAGAGCTTAACGGTTCTTCATTCTTTCAAAACTCCCATCTTAGCTTGTGAGGAATGACAAATGGCATTCCTTGACTATTAATTCACTATGAACCACCCTTTACCTTTAATTTTACACCTTGCATCAATTTGAAGACCTCTCATGCTGACATTTTAGTGGTGATCATCACATAGTCCTTAGGTGTCTTGAAACTCATAAGTTACAATACACCTCTCCTTGCGCAAAAGCCCCAAAACTTGATTTCATATTCATGAATGCACTATTTCTTAACTAAAGGCATCTCTATATCTTAACAGGTCTGAATTAACTCATTTGGATCCATCAAACACTTCCAAAGACCTCATTTTGCACCCAAAGATTTCATTTTTCTTCAATTTCCTTATAGCCCTGAAAACACATAAAGCTCCTTTTGTAGGACAATGTACGAAAGATCTTGGGAAACTAGGCATAGTTTTGAGTACTTAATATACCCTTACAACTATGTGTTGAATTTAATGACCTAAGTCTAAGTGGAGGTGTACTTATTCACATGATCCCTCTCTCTCCAATTAGGCCTCAATTAGGTCTTAAGGCCAAGAAATTGAGATTTTGCTCTAGACTTCTCCCACACATGTGAAACCAAAAATAAGTGTTTGATTTAATTTTAGGACTCCATGACCATCCTCCATGCCAAATTTGGTATTTTGAAACCTTGTGTAGATAGGTGAACCATGAAATGGCCAAAAAAACTAGTTTTTCACAAGTCTTTTTCCAATTTCCTTCAACAATGAGACCTATATGAGCACTTTCAAGGTGACATGTATGGATTTTTGGACCTAGGGAGGTATAAGACACCTTGATCATCCCCAACGGTTTGCATCTATCCATGAGGTAAAATACCCTATTTTGAGCCCAAATCTTCATAAAAACATAACATTTAATGCATCCATACATGTGCAAGCACAAGAAAATATCAAGGTGATACTCTTCCTAGAGTGAGGAATGATTTCCAAGTGGTTTTAAAATCAATCCAACCCATTTTAGGTACCTTGTAAGCTAATCTCTCTTATCATGTTCTTATTAGGGTTTTATAAGGGTTTAGAATGGTTCAGGTTCTTGACGATTGTTCATAAACCCTACGACCTTAACTCTTAAACCAATGCCACAAAATTCAAGTGCACAAGTGTCCTCAACTATCCATATGTGTTCAATATTCTATGCAATTTATTTGTATTGTTTCAAGCTTGAGAAAGTGCTCCTCAGGTTTCCACTATGCCATTTGGGAGTACTTTGCAGTCTTAACCATTATTCATACAAGTTAGTGACCCAAACTAATGTCTAATTCTAGAAGATTGGAGTGTGGATACCCCTTCACCGTGATTGGAAACCATTGGACCCCATGCACAAGGTCAAAATCACATTGAGCAAGAGAAAGTTTGTTTTGAATTGCAACTTGCACTTAGAAGAGCTCGAGAAGGTCTTATAGGCCAAATGGTCATTTTATTGTCTTGATCTACCTATGGATACTTATATAGGATCTATTCCATAAATATGCACTTCTTAGTGCCCTCAAGTTCCCATATCACCTTTAAAAAATCACTTTTTTCATGATTGTACACACAGGCCTATGTGTGTGGTCTTAGACTTACTAGGCCTAAACAAACATATCAACCTTGACCTCATTTCATTGACTCTAATGGTCATATAGAAGTCATGATATTACAAGAGGATCATTTTCATGTGATTTTATTTATCCCATAGAATTAATTTCTTCAAACCAATTGGGCATCTTTCACTTGACCAGGCAAACCTATAGGAGCACTTGACTGTGTGACTACAAGGGTCAAAGTGAAACTATTTTGATCATCCTCTCTGACCTTTGTCTAGGAATTATTTGACCTGTAGTGAATTTTTGCACCTTGTTTATCCATCTAAACTTCAATTTCATTTTTATATATTGCATATTTTCCTTAAATTTGAAATCTAACTCGAGTTACTCAAGTAGTCTTGTAGGTAGTCTTTGGGTGTCTTGACTGCATATTGGAGTTTAGGATCTCTTCTACAAGTCACTAAACATTTCAATTATATTCATCATAGTGTTGACGGTTTAGTTGTCTTCTTTTGATTCTTTGAAACTTGTTATCACTTTACATCCTCTCAATCATACCTCTTCTCTCTCATTTAAGTTCAAGACATGGTTGTAGGTGATGGGTTGAGAGTCTTTTGAATGGTAAGCTTTGAAACCTAGCCTTCTTCAAATAATTTATTGACATTTTGATAGTATTTGAACTTCATTGAAGGCTAATTCACATTCAAAATTATCCCTCTGCAAGTTTTTTAGCACTTTCCTCTGCTTGACCATACATGTAAGCTTCTTTTTGTTTTGCCTATAATAGGCCTATTTAGGTTTTCACTTTCTCAATGCAGTAGTCATCTAATGAGAGAACTATGGGGGTTAGACTCTAGCTGAATGGATCTCATTTGTTCTCTAGATCTCACATGTACATTTTTAGATCTTCTCCATTCTGACTCAAATTTTTAAACTGCATATATCCAATTCTGTCCACTACTAGTTTTCGACCAAACTTTAGACTAGTTTTTACCAAACATTAAAAATTGAGCCTAAAAATCACTGAACATCCCAATTTCAACTACACATCATCAATCAATACTTAGAATCATGTTGAGGCATGCCTATTTTGGGTGTTATATGGTACATAACAATAACTTGTCATTAATTCATCCTCAGTCACCTTGTGACCTAACAACTGGCAGTTTGGCATATGGACCCATTAAGCAGGGCACTTGAACACTTATCAAAAGAGATAAAATGCTAATTAAAATGAATCATCTTATTAAATAACATTAAATGCTTAATTGAATTATCCATTTACGATTAATAAATGTCTAAAAATGGAAATTTCAAAAACAAAATATCAAGCATTTTCATCATTGCCTTTATGAGTTGTCAAGCTCTTCCAAAATATCTCAAAATATCTAATTTGAGAGCCATGCCTAGTAATTGCAAATAATAATTACATGACAACTTTAAATCAAATGGAGTTAGCCTCAACTCACCTAGGTTTAGTTTGAACCCATTCCATGTTCAAACTCAACCTTAACTCACCTTAAGTGAGGGTTAACTTTTGGAGGCTATATATACAAGGCCATACCTATTGATCAACAAGTTTTGATAGTGTAGTGTTATTATGCAGGATTTCCACCATAAGCTTCATTAGTGCAATGTTATCATGCCAAATTCATATGCCAATCAACCAAGCCAAGGTTCCAAGGAAAGGTGAAGCAAATGAAACTCCATTGATGAAGAATTCTTGATGCACAAACTGAGCAAGCCACTTCAACAAGCCATTTAGAATTCCAAGGAAGATAAAAGAATGTTTTCTTTTATGTTCTAGTTGTGTTTTCATTTTTATGTTTGTTACCTATGCTCTCCCTAGTGTCTAGGCTAGAGGTGTTAATTGTTTTAGTGTGTTATTTTGATTTTGTTTTATTAGACTAACACTATACTAACCTCCACTCTACATATTTCTTGTTCACACGACGGCACAACTGGTGGGCCCTGCACCCCACAAATTTATTTTTAAGGCATTTTAGGACATCCTCCTAACAATTTTCATGTCAAAATCCAAACTCGCTGATCAAAAAAGTGGAAATTGAAGGCTCATAGACATTCTACAGGAATAATGAATTTGCTTTGTACAATTGCATTTTTTCTCTATAGAATCATGATATTTCACAATATCGCTACTTTGTAGTCATGATATCATGTTAACTCTCACGATATTGCACCAACTATCATAGTTTTGTCACTGACCATCAAGGTTTTACTAACTATTTTATTTCAAAGGGAAGAATTGCGATATTGACAATATCGTGACTTTACAGTCACGATGTTGCTTGATAAGTAGTGATATCATCTAATAAGTGGCAATTTTATGTGATAAGTGGTGATATTACCTAATTACCACAAGGAAAGTTTGAATATTATCTTCAGAATAGTGATATTATCCTAAGTTTTGTGATATTATACAAATAGTTGTAATTTTGTGCTAATACTCTATTTGGTAGGAAACTTGCAATATTGTGCTAATAATTACGATTTTGTAGAAAAAGTGGCAATATTGCTTTGTGTTTCTATGATTTTGCACTATGTGTAAATTTTTTGAATCCTGAGAGTTAAAACTTAAAAGTCATTTGCCCGCTTTTAGTTTGCTTCTAAGCACAAGGACCCCCTGACATCTTTTACAGGACCCAAAGGCCAAGAAAATATGGTTTTAAACACTCTAAGTTGCAAAACTCACATTTGAATTTGGTGTTTTAAAATCTTTTACTTGGGTTATTTTTAGTTTTGAAAACAATGCCAAGGGGCTAATCTTCATGACATATTTTATTTGGTGTTATAAAAATGAATTCTCACTTTAGTTAAATACTCATAAGAGTTTTTATTTTTTATGTTTATTGATTAAGTGTTTGTTTAGCAAGATGAGTATCACATGTATGTTATCTCCCCATCCTCTTCAGGTAACTTGGGTGATAAAAAATGCTCACTCTTTGCATTTATCATTTACGTTCAAAAGTGTGGAAGGAAAGTCGTTAAATCCCTCCCCAAAATCCATATGATTTGGGTGACCCCAAAACGACCTTAAAGTCCTTCCACTTTCTTTATTTTATTTTCATGCACTTTGGTTTGTGGGCAGGAGTTCATCGCCTCCCCAATAGTTCTCCAGGGAAGCGTTGACTCAAGAATTCATCTCTTAACATAAATTTGACCCCATTCCATGGTGGGGTATATAAATTGAGGGTGACCCACTAAGATGATTGTTTGAGTGGTTAATAAAGTTTTGTTAGCGATACTCGGCCTCAAAATGTACGATCAACTCAGATATCGCACCACACTGAGCAATTGATAAATGTAATGGTTATGAATAGGACAAGACCTTTTTGCAACAAGTTGGTTGATGTGGATTCAAATGACTTGATGCACTATAGTGTTTTCCACACATATGGGACCATTTCAAAATGAATGAAAATTGATAGTTTAGACAACCCCACTTACTACAGACATATTGTCAATGCAAGATGAATACCCTGAAGTTCCATGTCATCATATGAACTCTTGAGAGAATAGGGAGCCTAAAAACCCTACTTTTCATGCACTTTTACTTTTCAAATTAACAACTTAAAATCTTCTCAAGAGCAAGTATATAGATGAAATTTGACAGTACGATGCCACCATGTCAGTTTTAGGATTTAGGATGTTACACTTAATTGTTTTTGTCATTTTGTCTTTTTTAATTGCATGGTCTTGTGTCGAACCTATTTGTTTATCATACCAAATATAAAAATAAGTCTTGTTTGCACATCACTCTTTTGTTTGAAAAGGTGTTATGCCATCTATTTGACACCACACTTTGTCTTAGTCGTTTATCCAACTTTTTTTGTGTGTCACTTGTTTGAAATGGGTGTCATTATGTTGCCCATTTTTTTCTAAATCTTGTGCCTTGGAGTCTTGAAACAAACCATTTGTCATATCTTTAAATCACAATAATGTTGTTACATTGCTCCAATTATTTCAAAGACTTATTGCCTTGTGTCTGAATTGCAATTTTGAAACCACATGTGTCTTCTTGGTCTAAATGCCCAGTATTGTAATGTTCATTCATTCTTGTCTAGCTTGTTGTCTATTTGAGGAATTGTTGATTGGCTAAGACCTAGCACAATTTTACGCCATCATGGCGTGAAATTGTGCTAGGTCTTAGCCAATCAACAGGAACCTAGCCTTCTAAATTAAGTGCGTAATTGGTCTTGATAAGTTTAGATCCAAAAATTGATTGGTTTATGCCTATGCCTTGTGAAATTTTAGCTTAGACATATACCTTTCACTTTTGGGTTGTGCAACTTAGACCAATTCCTTGCTTGATTTAGAAACTATTTTTTAGCCTAAATTTAGGGAAGTGATCGACCTTCCATGTGCCTATGGTCAAATATTTTTTTCCAAATGATCAAGTTTATGTTTAATTTCGAATGCCTGGTTTTAGATGAAGTGTTTTAAATTTGTTAGCCTCAATCTCTTACCTTTTAGACCTTGTCTATTTAAAAGTCTAGATTTTGTGCCTTGTTCCCAAAAGACCTAGCAATTTCCCTTTATAATTTTAGCTCTTGTGTCATGTTTCCAATAGTCCTAGAAATTGTCTCTTTATTTTAGACATAGTTGTTTTATGCCTACCTTTTATACCTTATTTACAAAAGACCTAACAACCTTGTTTTCATCTTTAGACCTAGTTTAATAATGTTTCAAGAAACACTTTTTACCTAAGTTTGGCATTTAGTTTTACCCGTCCACTTGACCATTTGTATAAGACATTTGATGTTAGACTATTTTAGACCAAGTTTATCATAAATCTTTTTGGAGAAGCAACTTCATCCCTAGACCAAGTTAGATCAAGTTTGGCCCATTTGTCTTTTGGACTTGGTTTTAAAGAGTTTGTATAACTCTAGAACTATATTTGCAAAATGTTAGTCATTGATTTGGATATGTCTCATTACACTCATAGTAGAGCCATATACAATCTAGGTTATGATAATGTGGTCACAAATGATGACTTTGTTCAAAACCCCTATGGTGATGATGTAGTTTGTGAGATGGATCCTTATCCTCCTTACACTAATCAATCTAAGGTACATATTCAAGATATGTTAGCCCATTATTTGGTTAACACACCTCCCTATTTGGAGCAAGATCAATAATAAACCATGCAATATCTTGTTAGTGTATCATCAATTGTAGAATAATCTCAACAATAACTGTATTATGTTACTATGCCATTGACATATGATCCTTATTTGTTTGATCGTCACTTACTTGAAAAGAAGGATGAAGTTTTAGTTAGAGCTGTGGAGGTTGGGGCCAAGTTTCCAATGGACTTCCCCAATGAAAATTTACCTAGTATAGTTAGAGTGCCTCTAAACATGCCTTATACCCAAACCATTGAACATGCCTGTACTAGCAATCCTCAAGCACTCATGTCAATGTCATATCAAGACCCAAATATGCTTTTCAAATGAAAGGGCCTCATGTAAGACCACTTTATATAAATACAATAGGCATATCAAACCTATTTGAATCTAGAGTGTAATTTTAATAACACGGCCATGTTAAATGCTTCAATCATAGAGCTAGTTCCTTCAACAGGGTTATTAATTGAATTGACAAGGCAACATAATTTGGGTATTGACCCATTTGCAAAAATCACTTCATTTGGTGACATGTATAATATCCAACTATTGAAGAAGTGGCCACCACTTCTATGTAGAACAATGTGCCAAACACAATGGATAAAACACAAGTATATTCCAATCTAGACTAAAGTGGTTCAACTACACCAATAAATAGTTTGTAACAACAAGTGACTTTATTTAATATCATAAGTGGTTCACAATAGCAGGGGGTAAGAACTCCCATGTCCCAACCATAACAAGTTACCTCTATTCCTCAACTAGTTGCTTCTTCAAGCACATAATCACAAGGATTAAGTAATCAAGCATAAACTAGTGCCTTGCCTCAATAGAAAGTGATGAATGCTACTCCACCTCAATAAGTGATGACTAATATTACATAACAGTAGGCACAATTTAATATACCACTATAATAGAGGTAGAACAATATGAAACCTCAATAGGGGGAAACAAATGTTCCACCTCGATAGGTAGTGACAAGTGTAGCTCTCTAGTCGTAGACCAATATACCTTTACAATTGTAAACAATATCTAATCAAAAACATATGTCTATCGATCAAAGATAAATGTTGAACATCCAACACGTGTCTAGTTCACAATAAGCAATCCCACAATGTAGAGGTACCATTGTCTAACAAGCACCAATTAGGCAATAATTACCTTTTACTCAACACATGTCATAGATCCAAAGACAAGGCCTTGGTCCATAATAAGTTCCCCTTATCCAGCCAGGTTTGACTAGTCGGTAGTAAGTCCCTACTCAACCTCAGTGTATGCAAACAAAAATGCATCATGTCTATAAATCAATCCTAACTCAGATAAGATAGAGCATACCTACACTTCCAATTGGGAATACATTTGTTAAACGAGAGCATAACCAATATGGGGATCCACTAAACCCAATTAGGGGATTTCTTATCACAATACACCATGTTAAGGAGGGTTCCAAGGCCTCTAATCTAACACAATCATGTAATAACCCTAAGGGGGTCCTAGGTTTTGATATTTCACCTCATTTAATAACAAATATTATAAATCTAATATAGTGCTCACTAAAGCTTATGGCATAAAGTAAGGGCTTAGTAAACAATCAAAACATGTATAAGAGAATCTCAATTAAGCTAAGTATGAGTAAGACCCTGATACATGAAATATGAAGAGTAATACTATTCAAAGCTAATACTTATGCTACTCATATCTACTAAAGAGAAGAGTAAAGTTAGAGAATACTTACCTGAATGTAGACCCATCAAAACTCAATCTCTCCTTTGGCCAAAGGGGCTTCACAAGAGGTTGTTGTGGTTTATAAGGATCACTAAGAAAGACCAAAGCATCCAAGCCTTATCCACAAGACTATATTCTCCAAGTACAAACCCTAATACAATACTCTTTAAGTGGAATGGTGGAAGAGCAGATTGTAAAGAAGCACAAGTGAATAATAAATCTTGACTGCATATTGAAATAATGATGAAATGATCTTGTATTTATAGGTAGATCTTTCCCTAAACCCTTCGGAAAATGTCAACCAATAGGGTCGACCCAGTTGACCCAATATAATTCTAGATAATAATTCACTACGTCATGAGCTAGGTTAACCAAAGGTCAACTAGCTCCCAAGTAAAAAATACCCAAAAATAGCACAGAGTCGACCCAGTTTACCCTGTACAATTGACTGACAAAATGAACTTAAGGTGAGGAAAAGAGGGATGGAAAGAGGAAAAATATTGGAAGAATATGCAAAGGAGGAGTAATAGTTTAGGGAATTATTTTTAGGAGCTAGTTGGATTGGTAATATGTGGCAATAAGGGAAAATAATCTTACAAAGCACCAATGGCCTATTCACCCCTTTCCTGGTGTACCCTTTAAGGAATGTACTTAGAGAGATTGAGTCTCGACAGGTTCCTACAAGATGTAAAGCATCAATATTTGATAAAAGTTAAAAATATTATGTGTATACAGATGCCCCACTCGAAGCTCATCACATGTCACTGAGGTGTAACAAGGGATAGTGCTTCGATAAAGAACATAAGAACACATAATATTGATGCTAACAAAAATAGTTGTATTATTTTAAAACATAAAATAACTGAAAGTAAATGATGAAAAATTAAATAACTAAAAAGTAAATGATTGAAAAGGAAAATAACTGAAAGTAAATAATGAAAAAGTAAATAACTAAAAAGTAAATGATTGAAAAGGAAAATAATTGAAAAGTAAATGTGATGCGTACCTTTAATTACCTTTATTATTAGATGTTTGTATGTTGTGTTTGTAGTTTTGATTGTGTAAGGCACAAAGACTGCTTTTGACAAACCTAAGAATACAAAACTAAAGACTAAAAACAAACAAATGCACGAAAGCTGAGATAACTAGTGCTATGAGGATGGGACGTACTTGGCAATTTGGAAAGCTGGGGTGACAAGTGTTATGTTAGACCAAATGACCAAGTCAAACATGAGAGTCAATTGGGTAACCAAAAAGCCAAAACTACTAAAGATCAAAAAACTCAAACAAGTAAACCTCAAGTAAGAAAGGCAAACTCACCAAATCAAACCAAGGATACATGTCAAAAAAGGATGGTAATCAAAGATCAAATGTAAAAGCAAAAACAAAATAGTAAAACAACATTGATGAGTGAGGAGTAACAATCCTTATCTCACTCAACAATGGAAAAAGATGCATAAAAAAGGGAAAACAACATTATCGAGTGAGAAGCAATAAGGCAACCTCGCTTAACAATGGAAAAAGGGTATGGACATAGGTGCCCATAACATTAGGATAGTATAACAAATGATAAATGGTAAAAGGAAGCAAAACAAGTCTAGGAATGTAATTCTATAGTATAAATAAAGTAATCCATAGTTTCTCAAACATGTTGTTTTGTTGTAAGGATAGATAAAACTGAAACAAAATAGTGTAAGAATGTCTTTAAGATGTGAAGAAGGGAATATAAAAAAAGGAAAACATATTTGGAATCACAATTTTCTAGTCAATGGGGGTTATGAAATGGTTGGAGGGGAGAATGAAGGAAAAACCAAGGTAGAGGAACTCTTTATCGAAGTTAAGACACTCAAATTAGGTTTGTCAAAACAAGAGGACTTTTGACCTTAATGACTCTAAAGAACTCCTAGCTACACAAGTCTTAGGTCAACAAATGCAGTATATAGATCATCCCATGAAGGCTGTATGCATTAAAAGTAAAATGGACCTACATTTTTCCCATTCCTCAAGACCCCTTATAGAGTCGTTGGTCTGCTGTGAAGATTGGGTACTTGAGTGAGAAAGTAGGTAGCACCATAGAGTTTATTAAATTCTCCTATTCTAATCTATTGGCCCACCACACCCCAATGGACCTTAGCTCTATATGAGGCCAACCGTGGAGTTTGAGCTTCGATGAGAGATAGGAGATGTGTTTGGAATCATGTCTTTTGGTGTGAATTTGACTTTTGAGATTTGTATGTTGTTTTTTGTATATCATTGCCTTTTGTTTCAAATGATTTGGATTTTGACTTTCTTGATGGGTTTTTCTATTCCTCCTCTGTATAGATTTTGAAAACCAAACATAGGTGGTAAAGATGACTTTCGTTTGAATACTTGGGACTTGGTTGTTAAGATAGATAACTTAAAAGAGCATGGGGTCTAAGAGTCTTGTAAATCTAGGTGAAATAAAAGTGTTATCTTGAATTTGACCTTGTTTTATCCAATGTGGAGTGAAAGAAAAGGAAATCAAGAGGGATGACACATGAAATAAATTTGAATTGCTTCAAATCACAAGAAATGTGACCAAGGGAAAAAGGGGTACAATGACAGTAAAGTGTGATTCCTTATCATAAGAATGAGGGAAATGGAGGAAAACATGCTAACACAAATTGTTGTGCAAATATCATTTATCAAAAGAAGCAAAAGCTAAAGCTGAGAACAAGGATCAACTCATATTTTAGAAAAGGAATGACAAGATGGTAATATTATGAGGAAGGCCAGGTCCTATCCATGGTCTTATAATGCAACTTAAGAGAAACCCATGAGGGTGCCAAAAAGCACATAAAAAACAAATGAGGTAAGCAAAAAGATGGTATTTTGTGAGGAATATTGGGTCCTATCCATGGTTTTACAACACAAATCATGAGAAAAAGGGGAAACCAAAAGACCAAAAAGGAAGCACTAAAGGTTTGTAATAAGAGAGAACTGCTACAAAGGTAGAGATCCATGTAAGTGACCTACCAAAAGTGTTAGATAGATGTAGATAGAAAGCAAGAAAAGAAGGAAATGTTCAAGCAAAGTAATATTTAAGAAATTGTGCATTGGTTTGCAACTCCAACATTTTTGAGGCCAAAGGGCATTTTGACATAGCAATAGGTGCCCCATTCCATGGTGAAAGTAGTCTTATATTAGTCCTCAGAGGCAATATGAATTTGATTATATCCTGAGAAGCCATCCATAAGAGATAACATTTCGTAACCAAAATCGGAATTGACAATGGCATCTATCGAAGGTAAAGGAAAGTTATCTTTGGGACAAGAAAGGTTAAGATTACAAAAATCAATATAAATGTGAATGACTATAGGGACCTTTTTTCAAATGGGAACAACGTTAAAACCCCATTTAGAATAATCCACTAGTTTGATAAATTCAACATCGAGTAATTTGATGATTTCCTTATGACATAAGGTGGAAACCTCGGGTGGAAATTTCCTTTGTTTTTGATGCATAGGTTTAGCATCAGAATAAGTAATGATATTATGCACCACAATGCTAGAGTCAATAACAAGCATGTCCTCATAATACCAAGCAAAAACCTCATGATATTTATCAAAGAATAAGCCAAAATTATTATGTTCGATAGGTGAAAGTTCACGAGAGATAGTAATTGGTTGAGGAGAAGATGGAGTAACATACTAAATGCGAGTGGTTTATTTGATAAGCATGACATTGGTGTCTTGAAATTGATATGGTGCATTAGGTAAATAATATATTGGATTAGCTTTTGGATCAATGCTAACAGTGAAGTTGTTAAAATAAGGGGTTTTAGTTTTAAAATTCCCAATCTTATGGTGTTGCTGAGGAAGTTGAGGTTCTCAGGCATGATGTATTTCAAGAATAGCTTCATCACTAGGCAAGGTGGGAAGAGGACCATAATACTCAACATTTACTTCAAGATATAGAATTTGATTACCATGGCGATCATACTCACAATGTATCTCACAAACATCGGTTGCCTTGGCATCTAGTGTAATCTCAGGAGTAGGAGAAATAGATGGATCAGAAGGGATTGGAGTGTTGTTGGGTTTGGTGATGGGAGAAGGATCAAATGTAATGATTGGATTGATAGGTGGTAAAGGAGATATTGAAATTTTTATCGTAAAGGAGATATTGAAATTTTTAGATATTTGAAAGGTATAATTTGCTCTACCACCCAAGGGGTATCAATAAGTGGAGAATTAGCAGGAGGCACATGACACTTGGGATCTAAATCACGATCCATAGAAATGGTATGGACATCCTAGTTAAAAGCATGAAATTGGTCTAAGGTTTTATGATAATGTTGGACATCCAAGTCTCGAGAGTGAGCTTGGTCTATTATATAATTGTCATCATATGTTGGATAAATTGTACATGATTGAGAGTCAAGGTGAGTTTCAGAAGGCAAAATCCCGATATTACTAACTGTATGAGGAGACATGATGAGAAGATCTTGAAATTTATTTGGCCACTCCAAAATTATTTCAAGTAAAGGCATCTTCTGGTAAATAAGGTTCTTGAGAATTCCATGAAGGGGGGAAATCGATAATCTCATCAATAAGAGGAATAGTATGGTCTTTTGGTAATAAAGAAGGATGAAGCCACTATGAAATATATGGTGGTAGCTTGGAGTATTGCAAGTATGTTGCAAATAATTAGGTTCATCATCATCAAAATCCAAAAGAGTAACTTATAAATCAGGATTCATGTTGATCAACTCGGGTAAAAGAACACTATTGATCTTAGGAATTATAGGGATACAATATTGGGTTTTGGGATCAAGAAGTTGAATGCTCCATGGGTTTGGTTAAGCGTCATGCTTATATCATTTTCCATTGTGTAAGAATTTAATGCATTGGCTATCGAAAAAAATAATGGCCCTCATTCAATGAGTCTATGGGTGACCAAGGAGTATGTTTTAAGATATGGGTAAATCAAGGACCATAAGTTTAGTTCGAATAATTTTAGGTCCGATGGTTAATGGAAGCCAAATGCAACCAAGTGGCTTTTGATTTGTCTTATCAAAACCGTGAAAGGTAAGATGGGTTTGTTTGAGATGATCCTTATTATAACCAATTTGTTGGATAAGCCACAAAGATGTCACATTAATACTAGAGCCTTCATCAACTAGAAATTTATAGATAATGGTGGTATTAATGGTTATTTTAATAAAAAGTGGCAGATCATCAACACGAAAAAAAATGTCATCATTGTTCATGTGCTCTTCAAGAAAGTCAATAAAAGGCTTGGAAGAAGGACACATAGTTTCAATGGTATTGATATTGGCAGGTTAAGATTATAGAGGGTGGTTATTCATCAATAGAAGATGGATCTTCAATTTCTTGGAGTTGTTGCATAAAGAACTTACAATGATAGGGAGAAGTGTGAACCAACTCCATAAGTGAAATCTTACAAGGCATAGAGTTGAGTTCTTCAATAAAGTTCCAATGAGATTTAGAAGAACCAGCATGAGGTTTAGTAGGTAGAGTATATTTTGAAGGTATAAATGTGGTTGGAGGTTCAAAAGGAGGAGGTGGTTCCTCATGAGCTTCTGAAGCTACGTTAGTAGTTGTCAGATCTTTAAGAAGTTGTTCTTCTAAAGATGGCTTATTGGGTTTGGTAACAGGATCTTTGTGAGCTGGTTTATGATGATAATTGACCTTAGCAATGTTAACATATTTAGAATTGTTGTGATATTGGTCATAATTAGCATCAATGGCATAAACATCCTTTGTGTTTGGTTGATTATTGGTTGTAGAAAAATATTTTTGATTATTTGAGGTAGAAGTTTTGGAAGCTTGTCGCTTTTGAGAAGTAGTGGTATACTCTTGATGATGAAGGTTAATCATGGATTCATGATTAAATGAATCACCAAGCATATATGAGACAACGAATTTAGTGATCCCTCTACAAGATTCATGGGAATGACCAATGTCAGCATGAAACCAATAAAATAGATTAGGGTCCTACCACTTGGGATGATTGTTAAGATAAATGAAAGGTTTAGAGGGCAGTAAAAATTGCTTCATTTGTTGAACTAAGAGAGGTGTGTGAGAAGACAAAGGAATATTAGTCTTGGCAACTCCTATTTTATTTTCTGGAGTATTACTAGTGATAGAATTGGTAGATGTTTGAAAATATATTTTAATAAGTTTATGATTAGGTTTGAATTGCTTCATGAGAAAGTTTTGATGTTTAGCTTGGTCAAGAGCTTCATTAAGTGTTTGTGGAGCAAAGGTTTGAACCTTGTATTGAAGAGAAGAAGTGAAAGCAATGATAAAGAGTTTGAACAAGTTATCATCAGTCATATTATGGTTGACTTTATGGGCCAATGATTTCCTTCTTTTGATAAAGTCGTGAGCTGATTTAGTGGGAGATTGCTTAGCATTGATGAAGTGGCTAAGACAATTTTTGGGAAGATCATTATGTCAAAACTCTTTAACTAAGGGATTAACCAAATATTAAAGTTACCAAATAGAATGTTGGGGTAATTGGTTATACCATTTTAGTACATCATCAATAAAGGTTTTAACTAAGAGTTTAGTTGTGACAAAAGTATTAAATTGGATCCACTCTTTGTAAAGATTGCCAAAGGCTTTAAGAAATGAGGCAAAGTCTTTAGTACCATCATACTTGATAGTTGGAGATATGTTACCAATATCAATGGACACAATGAAGGAGCTAAAGGATAATTTTGAATAGTTTGAATCATCATGTTATTCATTATGGGTTGAGGAATAACATTGCTTGAGGCATCTCTAAAAGATGGAGGAATGTAATTAGGATTAGCTCGAGGATGAATAATTAGAGCTTGATTAGCCATATTAAACAAATGTTGTTAAAGTTGCATCATTTGATTGGCGTTATAGTTTTGCATTATGTTCATTTGCTAAATAACTTGAGTAAGAAGTTGAGTTGTATCAAGAGGTGGGTTGGTGATGGTAGGAGCGCTCCCCAAATTGGTATTAGGGGGAGGGTTATTAAAAGATGGATTATTAGTGGGATTATAGATTAAACTTGTGTAAATTTATCCCACATTAGTTTGAAAATTTTGGATATGAGAAGTATCTTAGTAAGTATAAAAAGGATCAGACCCATCAACTTCATCTTGAGGTGTGATTTAGACCATGTTATAGGTCATAGATGAAAAAGGGGAAGAGGTGCCCCAAGAGTGATGGTGCTCTTGGGAAGAAAAGAGAGGGAGGAATGAACATCCTATATAGTATCTAAATGGATTCAAGCGATCCAAGAAGATTTTGATAGGAGATTTCATTATGACTGGAAAGAAATGAACAAAATGCTAGCAAGGAAAGATGGTGAGCTAGATCAACAAATAGGGAAGACATAAAATAGTACAGGGTCAACCTAACATAGGAAATAAGGTTTACAAATAGTACAGGGTCAACTAGGTCAACCTAACATAATAAACAAAGGCTGAAAAAGTGTATAGGGTCGACCAAGTATGACAGATAGGGAAAATCAAACAACTTGTAACAAACTATGTTGACTAAAACAAACATGCACTAAAACAAGAATAATTTTGTGAGTATTTATAAAATCAAGAACTAAAAGGAAACAATCAATCAATTAGATCAATGATGTTGATCCAATTGAGGCACACAACACAACACATTGCACCAACATTGGCCAATGCAAGTTTTTACAATATAAAATACAATTAAGCATAAAGCAAGCAATCAACTTGGAAAGTAAAAGCTAACTAGATGTTCAACCTAAATGTTATTTAGATTATTAGAATAGAATTTTAAATGTGATGGGAAGTTGGTTGTAAGCAAGGAACTATAAAGCAATCTAAGGATGGTTTTAGGACGTTTGGGTTGAAAGGGGTCTACATTGGCAATGATATAAGCTTGGTATTAGGGCCTACCCCTCACTTCACACACCATAATGATATGGGTGTCGGGTGCTTAGCCAAAATATACCATTAACCACATGTTTATACTTGGCCATAAAACCAATTCAACTTCCCCCTTGGTGATAAAATCCAAGTAGGTAGGCCTTGGGTAGACAATTGTTAAAATGCTTGTTTAAGATTTTATGATTTGGTCATGTGTGCATAAAATAGAAAATAGTGAAATTAAATGGTAAATTAAAAACCACCTAATAAGACTATGTGATCTATTCCAAGCATACAAATAATAAGAAATGAAAGTATGAACTAATTACTAGCATATAAAGGTTAATTCAAACTTTGAAACATGGTATAGTGTCAATGTAGTCGACAATGTATGCATAAAATATAGAACAAGGTCAATAATATCACCTCTGTACTATGGAAGCAAAGATCTAAAAATGAACAGGATCGACAGAGTCGACTTTGCTATCCAGACAACATAGAATATAAAATTGGATCGACATGGTTGATCTAGTTGATTGTATAGGGGCAGTTTTGAAGGTTGCAAACTATGAAAGGAAAGACTGTAAGAAAAGAGAGAAAGGATATAAAGGAACCTTTGTGAGTCTGAAAATGCAAATAAATGATATTTTTGTCAAATAATCTTGATAAATGCTTGCAAATCCTGTTAATAGGGTCGACTAGGTTGATCTAGCTTTGTAGAAGCCTATTACTAAGTGCCTAAAATGTATAGGGTCAACTAGGTTGACCTAGTAGTCTAGATTGGATGTCTATAAGTCTGAAAAATTGTACTGGGTTGACGGGGTTGATCCAGTATCTCGTACCTAAAAAATAGTCTGCATAAAAAGAATAAAGTCATTTGGATGTGACTGTGTGTTAAACCTGCACATAGAAGTTAAAACAATGTCGATGTAGTCAACCTAGGATGGCAAATATATGATTAAAAAATGATAAAATAATGAAAAATAAGTGAACAAATCCTATAAGGGATAGTTCACATCAGGTTCACCGGAATGTATGCAATTAGAAATGCATCATGTCTATAAATCAATCCTAACTGGAAGAAGATAGAGCATACCTACATTTATGATTGGGAATACATTTGTTAAGTGAGAGCATGACTAATATGGGTATCTGTTAGAATTGATTAGGGGATATCTTATCATAATACACCATGCTAAGGAGGGTTCCAAAGCCTCCAGTCTAACATAATCACATAATAACCCTAAGGGGTCCTAGGTTTTGATATTTCACCTAAGATAATAACAAATAAAGTAGATCCAATCTAGTGTTCACCAAAGCTTATGACACAAAGTAAGGGGTTAGTGAGCTATCAAAACATGTATAAGAGAATCTCAATTAAGCTAAGTATGAGTAAGACCCTAATACATGCAATATGAAGAGTAATATTATTTGAATCCAATACTTATGCTACTTCTATCTACTAAAGAGAGGAGCAAAGTCAGATAATACTTACCTGAATGTGAACTTGTCTAGACTCAATCTCTCCCTTAGCCAAAGGGGCTTTGCAAGAGGTTATGGTGGTTTGTAAGGATCACTAAGAAAGGCCAAAGCATCCAAAACTTGTCCACAAGACTAGATTCTCCAAGTAGAAACCCTAAGCTAAGACTCCTCAAGTAGAACGGTGGAAGAATATATTGTAAAGAAGTGAAAGTGAATAATAACTCTTGATTTCATATTAGAATAATGATGAAATGATCTTATATTTATAGTTGGATCTTTCCCTCAAACCTTCTAAAAATGTTAGCTGACAGGGTCAACTCAGTTGACCCAGTACAATTTCAGATAATAATTCACTAAGTCATGAGCTAGGTCGGCCAAAGGTCAATTAGCTCCTAAGTGAAAAATACCCCAAAATAGTATAGGATCGAC
Source organism: Torreya grandis (assembly GCA_037957365.1). NCBI lineage: Eukaryota > Viridiplantae > Streptophyta > Pinopsida > Cupressales > Taxaceae > Torreya > Torreya grandis. Next base: position 487,013 of record JARHVA010000799.1, read on the forward strand.
CAAGTAAACCTTATACAAATGACTGACAAAATAAACTTTGGGTGATGAAAAGAGGAAAAATAATGGAAGAGTGTGCAAAGGAGGAGTAATAGCTTAGGGAATGGTTTTTAAGAGCTGGTTGGATTGGTAATATGTGGCAATAAGAGACAAAAATCCTACAAAGCACCGATGGTCTATTAACCCCTTTCCTGGTGCACCCTTTAAGGCATTCACTTAGAGAGATTGAGTTTTTAAGGGTTCTTATAAGATGTAAAGCATCGATATTTGATAAAAGTTAAAAATATTATGTGTATACACTTAGCAGGCACAATAATTTACCTAGAGTTATATTCTTCTATCTCAGCCATAATTCCCTTAAAACTAGGCTTATTTACCGAATCCAAACCAGGATATCACATAAAAACATGTGCAATTTCAACAACTGCATCCCAATCTACGGATGAATCTTCCTAGTCGATTCACACATCAAACCAACATTCCACAACAAACCGTTCCTCTATTATACCCTGATCAAGGTAATCCACTTTTGACTACCCAGCCATAACCTCAAGTACATGTTCCATCTGTTTTCTTGGCACATAAATTGTAGTAAATGAAGAATGCAATTTCTGCCATTCAGCAGACCAAGAAATTCAAGTTATATGACGTGTGTTCATTCCCATTAAACATGGAGTATCTGTAGAGAACATTTTCTCCAGGGTATGAACCACCAAAATTTGATAAATATAAGTGTAAAAGAGACCCTAAGGCCTATTTTATAGAGTTCTTTGTTACTTTCCAGTCAATGGCTTACAATGACATTTATCTCCTTTTTTTGTTTCCTCGAAGTCTAACAGGATAAGGTTTGGAGTGGTTCCTAAAATTGCCAAAGAATTCCTTATCTAATTTTGATGACATTTAAGACAAATTTGTGTAACATTTCTTCTATAATATCGAGCATGAGATTTCCTTAGTAGATTTGACTCAGGCTAAATAGAAAGTTGGTGAAAGATTTACAAGTTATCTACAAAAATGGAGAGCACTTGCGAGCCATTTCACCCACAACTTATGAAACAAAATATTAGCCACTATGTTCACTAAAAATTTACATAATGAAATATCTTATCATCTAGAGATTCAATACATACACACTTTTAAAGATATCACAAACAAAGGTTTACTAATTAAAAAATCCCTTTTTAATAAAGTGATTATCAAGTTAATGTCATTGAATCAAAATTGAAACCAAAACCAAGGAACATGCCAAAATCAAAACCAAAACCAAGTCCAAATGCAAGTGTCAGCACTAGCCTAGACCAGTGATTATAAAAAATCAAGAAATTCAACTCCAATGAGAATGTTGTTAGAAACAAATTAACTAAGTCACATCATGTCCAAATGGTGCAAACACCATCTGCTCAACCTATGTTGCAAATGCAGATTACTCCTCCTCATCAACTTATTCATCAAGCACAACCTTCACAACAATCTAGACCTCTCTAAAAATTCAACAACCATTACCTTTGGAAACCCCTCATCCAAGATGAAATGCCCCTATTCTTTGAGTCTCCAATGACCTTGGAGAACCTATTGAGGCTATGTTTCGCAAGCTAGCCACAACTAACATGATTAGTTGGCCAATACCAAAGCATTATCTTGAGGGTATTCCATATCTAGATTGGTATTGAGAGAATGAGTTTTATGAATACCATCATGTTCATGGGCATAATATATGTTATTATGTGCAAATAAAACACCTCATCAAAAATGTGTTGGAAAATGGGGAGATTACATTGGATAATAGAGTATCTACATCCAATCAAAATCTAGGTATCTACCAAAACCCTTTTCTGCAACATAACAATAACAATTAACAATAACAACAATGAAGGTTAGAATAATAGTAACAACAATATCAACAGTCATAATAATAACAAAAATATCAACAACAACGTCAAATGAATGAGAGGAACCAAGGCCAAACCGATTCTAATAACCAACATACTTGCCATGCAATTACACATGACTACACCAAGGTTATAGGTCATATTACGGGAGGTAGAATTTCAACCATCACCATTAATCCTAAACCAAGTGCTAATAGAACAAGACTATTACCAAATAATTCCAATCGACCCATCTATGCTACTAATCCTACCTTGACCTAGGACCATATATAAGCACAACAATATACAGGGATTACTATTTTAGGACCTTATACCAATAACTTGTCATTATATCATGACCACAATTAAATGCACTAACAATCGAGACTTATACTATTTGGCCCACCTTCATCATCATTTTCTAGTTATAATGGTCCTGTATCTAATCTCGATTGTGCAATCACAACTCAATGGTCAAATATTACAATTCTCAGCCCACAACCTTCTGCCAATGAATCAATCTAACCCACTATGCTAGCTAGGAACAAGGCATATACCAATGTTATGGAAAAGTTATATGACATTGTGGAACAACTCTAGAAGACAAGCACACAAATTTCCATTTTGGATTTTTTGCATACATTTACTATCCACAAGAACATCCTAATAGATCTCTTAGGCCAATTCCAAGTTCCAAACAACATAACTTCAGACAAATTCCAAGCTTTGGTTGGACATCTAGTCCCAGGCCAATAGTTGATCTTTGATCAAAGTGATATGTCATACCTTAGCCCTCTCCATAACAATCCCTTAACATTGAAGTTGTCATAGTGTGGCACAAAGTCAAACATGTCCTCATAGATAATGGGTAGGGCCTAAATATTGAATCTTTGAATCTCATCAAGCATCTTAGATAATAAAAACCGATTTATAGCTAGAAATAATCACTATCAAGGCCTATGATAATGAAGAATCGGAATCACAAGGCACCATAAGCTTGTCATTTATCGTCAGGTCATTCACCCATGATACACTTTGCCATGTGTTGAACCTCGACTTATCTTACAATTTGCCTTTTGGTAGACCTTGGATACATGAAATTCATGTAATCCCTTCAACATTGCACCAATGTCTCAAGTTCTCTCACTCAAACATGGAGGTCACAATCAATGGAAATTTGTAGCCTTATGAACATTGCAAACATTTAGAGGTTGAGTATGAAAGTTACAACCACTGCTTTGGCCTAGATCTAGTTCCTAAAAGGATAAAGACAAAGAAATACTTGTTGAGTTGCTAGAGGCCAATTGCATAAACCCAGATAACCTTAATTCATCTTCATATATACCTCCTATTGAAATGTTTAATCATTTTACCGTCTTGGCCAATGGCCCAAGAGAGTACTTGAACCATGACACATTTCACATTCCCAAGTCTCCACGAAACCCCAAGTCCTATGGAAGACCTAAATCCAAGCCACCTTGCATGGAATGGTAATGTAAGGGAAAGGGCAAACTTCATAGTCCAACTCTTGTCATTTTCCCATCAACCACAGGCTAAGAAAAAGACCCACTTGAAAATGATGAAACCTAGTTATACAATGATAAATTGGTTGATTACTACAAAAATGTCAAATATACCATTCCTAATAGGATCATGAAGAATAAAGCCCATGAAGGAGGAAGCCTTAGGCCAAATTAGCAGGGAACTATTGAGCCAATTTCTATAACTCGGTATAAAATAACTTATGGTCTCATATTTAAACTGCTTAGGGGTGACCCCATGTATCTTATTCGTGTTTCAATGCCAATGTTTAGTGATGATGATACTAGAATCAAAGTAGAGTTTGATTATAGTATTTACAAAGACCTTGCCAATACCAATCTATTTGACTCATATGTCATTTGTATCATTACCCTAATTGTTCTATGTAAATAACTTCCTTTGTATCACCCTTAACTTATAGCCTTAGACCAAAAAGAATCCATGGTGCATGTAGATGAGTTTGAGAATGACGAGGACTTTTACAAATTTATAGGCCCAAGAGACAATGTTTCAATGGGAGATCACAAACAAGGGTTCTCTATCAGACTTGATCTTGCAGCCTATTTTGGAGAACGGGTTAACACTTTTAGCCAAAAATAAAATATTAAAACATTGAGGTCCCAAAGTGAAAACCTCTTTGAGGCACTTTTAGACCAGGTTAAAAGTAAATAAAAAAGCCATTCTTTTGGTAAAAACTTGTTTCAGGTGTCATTAGATGGGGGTGTTCACCTTTCCTGGAATGAAGCTGAAGAGACCACTAATGATGAACTTGCTTTTGGGTATGAGTTCAGTTATGCATAACAACATGCATTTGATCAAATTACCCAATAATTTCCAATAGTATTTGTAACATGGCCATCCCTTCCATTGGGAGATTTAGATTCATCTTGTTTAGGTGAGTTTGTAGATGCTAGAAAACCATACACTACAGCTCTAGATGTTGCATTAACCTTTAAACCACACCTTGGCCCCCTTTGGGTTAGATTATTTACCAATTCTCCCATTATTTAACCTCAGACCATTTCTTAAGGAATTAATTGATAGTCATTGGTGAATTAGCCAATTTTGACTATATCCCCTTGACCATCGATGGTCAGCCCTCGACCATCGATGGTTACTTAAACTCTTGCATGATCAAAAGAATCAACTGTAATTCAAATAAAACTCACTTGTTGATTACCAACTATCTAATTTTAGTCTATTGTTTGCATGATCAATGCATGATCAGACTATTTGTTAAACTATTCTTTTCAACCCTCCTTTGCTCTATATTAAGAGATGCAGAGAAGGTTGAAAGGAGGGAGGATTCATGTGCCAGATATCCTGACTCCCAGACAAATCCAAAAGCTTCCTAGTGAACTAGGGACCAGGTCAAAGGTTTAGGGTGCTTTTGCAACTCACTATTTTAAGCCAGGGTACCATTACTTTCCTAACATTGCTCCAAGACCCATAAAAACTTTCAGCTAACCTCAGCATTCCTCAAACCAACAACACCTAAAATCTAAGTATATATGTTTTTTTTATCAAGATTTAGTAATTAGTTTTATTCATTTTAGTACTTGGGTCATTCCTGTTGAGTTGTGGAGCTAAAAGCTTCACCAAATGAGCGAGTGCAAAAGTTGTAGGAGTCACATAGTCACCGACGACGGTCACGAATGGACCAGAGGCTATCGGCGTCGGTCATTGATTGGCCGACGTCGGTCACAGGCAGACAGGCAGGGACTGATGTCGGTCACCTGTGCGTCCAAAATCTATTTTAGTGGACAGAACAAAATATTTGCATGATAGGATTAAGTGTTAGTCTTAAGTCCGCATCTCTATCTTTAGTAGGACTGTTTTGAGCCCTTGATTAGGAGGTGCATCTAATGGTTGTGATTGTATGCTCATGAATCCCTAAAGTTATATAATAGGGATAGATCTTCATAGCTTATTGTAGTCATTGTAAAACAGTACAAGAATTGTACAGCATATGTATATGTGAATCAATCCAGGTTGTTGGAGTTGATTGTAATTGAGAGAGAGAACTCTTGAGGGAAAGAGATCTATACATTTGAGAGAGGTGTGGAAGAAAAGAGGTTTCTTCAATTGTATTCCTTCTGGAAGAGTTTAATACAAGTTTTCAGGGTGGTTTCTTGTATCTCTTATTCTTTGTTGTTTTCTAATTCTAGTTACTTATCATTTTGGTTTAATTCCGTGTTTAGTTGCTTATTCGTAGTAATCAACTTTGTTGGTTAATCCCCAACAATTCCCATTCTCTACACTTCAATCCCTATGTTGGAGTTCTGCAACTCCAAACATTTCACCTCCTACCCAAAAACCACCCACAAACCATTTTTGCTCACCCGAATACCCAATCCCTGAACTAGATACCCCTGAGTATTACTTTGTCTCGTAGCCAACATTCAACCCAAACATCACTCCAAGAGCTTCTTTATAATTTTCCCCAACATACTTCTTTTCCCAAACCAAATTTCATAGTAACCTTTGAAGATCTTATCTAACTGTCAATGAACTTACCTAACCACTGATGGTTAACAATTGTTGATGGTCACCTAACCGTCGACGGTCATGCCTAACTACCCTGGTCACTATGTGTCATTTTACAACAACAAGCTAATTTGACCCATCTACTAGTACCCAAATCTAAGTTTATGATTTTCTATTTTATCACAGAACTTCAACTTATTTTTTGAAACAAGTTTGAGTGATTTAGCATTAGTATTTAATCATTTATTGTTATTTTTAATCAAAATCACTTATTTCTTTTCGAGCATTTCTTGTATTTGATTTTAGTAACTTCTATTATTTCATGCAAACATCTATTTTCAGTTTATCAAAATTTGAATGTTTTAAAAGTGTTGATTGACAACGTCTAAGGAAGCTTGTGCTTCTTGGATCTAGCTCATTCTAGACAGTCCACCCTACTATATCACTAATACACCATCTTCTAGATTACTTTCTTATCTACAAGTCATCCTCCCCAGACAAAGAGGAGTATTGACAATCGTTTAGATCACATGCACACAACACATCTAGGTTCTACTAACCTCACCCTTCTTTGAGTTTTACTCTTTATAAATAAGAAAATAAAGCAAAATTTTAGTGAAACATTTTAGCACACTTGGTGGGACCCTTGATATTTTTCTTGGGTTCGTAGTTATAGGACATTTAGTTGCATTAGAGAAGAGTCATTCATTACATTCTTTTTTGAAAATTAAACATTCCTTATTTCCTTTCTTCCTTTCCAAAACAAAAGGTTATAGTTTCTTTTGCTTTCTTATAAAAAAGTAAAAATTGTCATCTTGGCTTTCATTTCTGAAAATCAAAAGTACTCATTCTAGGCCTAGGCTTTGCATCATCTTATCACATCTAGGTGCACCTTCGTACTTTTGTATTCATTTGAAAAGACACCAAAATTTTCTTTTGGATTAAAATTAACTTTGCATCTCTTAATTTAATCGAGTAAATTAATCATAGTCTCACTTCTTATCACACACATAATACCAAACCACACATTCAATCAAACATCAAAACATTAATATAAGGCCCAACTAGATTTCATCACCTAGCGGTCACCTTTCCTTGGCTATCCTACTTCGATTTCACCACCAAGGAGAGAACCAATTTAGGACACTGGCTGAATATAATCTCTAGCAAATCAGTATATTCTAGTTAAGAACTTGACACCCTTATCACTGTAGTGTGTGAAGTGAGGCTGTAAGCCCCAATATCAAGCCACGTACCAAGTTATAGTACATATCTTGAGAGTCTTTAACTACCTAGATCCATTTTTAGACATTTTCTTCTAGTACCCGCTCTATAATCCCAAGTTGGTCTTCGTAGACTCCTTAAAAATTGAGGCATAAGCCTAAAGAGAGATAAAATGTAATCTAGGATTTAAACGTGCTTTAGTGTATGTTTGTTTTCTTTGAGATATTTTTATTTTGATTGCTTCTCTTTTGAGTTTTTGAGATTGCTTTTATCTCCTTTTCCCCTTCTTTGCATGGTTCTAACTAGACAATAACTAAGAAACCAAGCAAATCAGGATCCACCTCCCAACCACCCATCTTCCTCTTCCTCCTCATCCATGGAGTACCATTTAGATGTGGAAGGTTCACCCTACCATTTTGGAAGTCCTATTATACCTTAGATAGTTTCCCAAGGAGATATGAATTTTGCCACCTTTCTGGATAACAACCCCGTAGCCATTCAACATTACCTTAATATTGTGTCTTATTATACCCCTACTTCAGTTCCACCCATTGAACCACCTTATGGAATGCCACCCCATCTTATGAGTAACACCTCTATTACCACAATTTCTACCCAATCATCCTCTTCAACCAACAATCTCTCTGATACCACCATCCAAAACCTACCCATCCAACCAACCAATGCCCATATACCTTCCACCCCAACCAATAACTCTTATAATATAGGAGCAACCCAACCTTTGGGCACCTATACTCCACTTACCTATGGAGTACCATCTTCTAGTGTCACCACCCTTCCTTTTATCTCCAACCCACCAACCTCCACTCCATTCCAAATCTTGGTGGTTTCCATACCTTCTACCCTTCCACCCATTAGTACCAAGGTTACCACCCATCCTCAACCTATTAGCCCAACCATACCTCCAACCCAACCCATGTCAATCCCTCAACAAGTGCCCATTGTACCCAAGCCAAGCTATATTTCTACCCCACAAGGGTATATGGCTCCACCTTCTACCCAACCTCCTATATCCACTTACCCATACATGACATCTTCCCTACCATCCATGTCCACATACCAATGTGTGGCATCTTCTCAACCTTCCACTAGTTATCTATATGTTACACATACCCAACCCCAACAAAACATACCATATAAATATGGGAATGCATTACCACAAAATGGTCTAGTTGAGATGTTAATGGACAAGATGACCAATTTGGAGTTATTTTTTTCCAGTGCCCATAACTTCTTATCATACAATCAAATTTGCAACAAACCAATTCATCCATCCGTCCCAATCTGACCTTATCCTCATCGATGGGAACTTCTAAAATTTTCAAAATTTCAGAGCAAGGAAGATCCTCAACAACATCTTAGAGCATTTAGACACTCTTGTTATTTGATTGCTTATTATGATGTTTTCCTTCTTCACACCTTTCCCATGTCCCTATCCGATCCAACATTAAATTGGTATAATGTTATTACCAATCACTCCCTCTTTTCTTTTGCCTAATTAGCTCAAACCTTCTTATATTATTTTTTCATAAATATATCTAAGAAAGTTTCCATCACTGACCTCTATTCCATTCAAAAATTTGAGGATGAGTCTATTGCTAATTTTGTAGCCTATTGGAGAGGTTTAGTAAACCAACTCTCTTTCTCTTTGCCCCAACTTGAGCTAATTGAGATTTTCTCTTGGGCTTGTGCCAAACATATTTCCTCCACTTTATAGGTTCAGACTTTCAAGACCTTTGATGAGGCTTTCACCATGGCACATAAATTAGAGATTAGAACCATTGATGTGGGGAAGCTAAAATTAAGAAACGAGAACTCTAGTTTCAAGTCAAATGAAACTTCCTCCTTCAAAACCACTAGCCACTCCAACACCAACACCAAAACCAAGGGAACCACAAATGTAGTTTTCCTTAAAACTACATCTCCTCTGGTTAACCAACCCAACTCCTCTAATTCTTCCAACCAGAATACCTAAAACCAAAACTGTAACATCCAAAATCAATATTCTCCACTAGGGGAGTCATATGATTCAGTATTAGAAAAGTCATTGAAAGCAAATATCACACAACTTCCTCCAATTAAACCCCCACAATAATTTAATTCCTCTCATCCTTCACCTAACTGGTCTAAGGAGAATGAATTATGTGGTTACCACCATGTCATTGGGCATGATCTTAGTAGATGCAATACTTTCAAAAGCATTGTCCAAGGTTTGATTGACAAAGGGAAACTCATGTTGGATAATCTCAATGTACCCCCAAATCAATCACTTGATATTTCTAGGTAGCCATTCCCCAACCATGCCCCTTCCATGAACAATGAAAACATTAAAGCGAAATACTATCACCAACATGAGGTCCATACTGTTAATGGGGTTCTTGGTGAGCTCATTATTGAGTAAACCATTGCCCAAACCACTTCTTCTTCCCCTTCATTTATTGAGGTATTAGAGTCCCCTTCTATTCCTTTGGGAATCAAAACAAAGGAAACAACTATTCCCCTTTCTCCACTTATTGAGGTAGTGGAGCTACTAACCTCCCCTTTGGAAGGTATACTGAAGGAGGCAACCATTACCACTATACCTTTCTCTTCCATCATAAAAAAATCCACTCTTCCTTCAAAAAGCATTCCTAAGGAATAAGTTACCTTACCTACCCCTCCCATGGAGGAATCATCTTTCAAAACCTTGGAGCCTTTGACTAAGGAAAAGGATAAGGTAACTGCTCCCCTCTCTCAACCCATGGGCTTATCCTTTGAGTCCAATACCAAAGGAACCAAACCCCTCCATAAGCCTTTCTCTAGATTGGTTCAAAACTTGGAGTTCTTATCCCAACTTAACATGGATTGGGCCATATTTTGGCACCAACTTGGGCGTCCTTATCCTACCAATCAAGATCCCTCAACCATACCATTATCAGCCCAACCTTCCACTTCCACTAGTAAACCTGCCATCATCTTAACCAAACCATTAGAAACCTCTGCATCTCAAACCATAGTTGAACCAACCAAACTAACTCCAAAGTAGCCAAGTTGCCTTCTACCATTCTAACTAAGCCCATCAAAAACCTAGGCATGCTCCGCACTTAGAGGCTTACTCACCCTTTATTAAAGTTGGATTTAACATCATTTAGCCCACCAAATAAACCCAAAGTTAAGCCAACCAAGGAAGTGGAGCCACCTAGGATCCTAAAAACCAAAACCTCACCACCTATTTCTACCTTGCCTTCTATTTTAGGACCACATCCTTCTTCCATCCCAGGACCTCATCCTTCCCTTAAGAAAACAAGTCTCCCAAAGACAACCCAAACCTAATCTCATCTTTCAGCTACACCTCTACCTATCCTTTCCAAGCCTTCTACCTCCAAACCATCCACTACCAAGCCTTTTACTTCTAACTCTTTTTTTTCCAAACCACCTACTAACAAGCCTTCTATTTCTAAACCTTCTACCTCCAAACCATCCACTACCAAGCCTTCTACTTCTAACCCTTCTATTTCCATACCACCCACTACCAAGCCTTATATATATATATAAACCTTCTACCTCGAAGCCATTAAATTTCAAACCATCTAACTCCAAGCCATTAAATTTCAAAAGGCCACCCACCAAGAATATTCTACCACCCAAAACCCTGGTTGTGATGCCTACTCCTAAGAAGGCTTCCACCCCAAAAGTCAAAGCCAAAACCCCAACACCCTTACCACCTTTGCTTGAGTCTTACTCAACCGTCTTGTAAATATTATTGCAAGCTTCTTGCTTAAATTCACCTCCTATCAAACCATTTGACCCCCATAATCCTAAGACATCCTAGTTTAATGACAATCTGATTTTTTCATACCATAGAAAGTTAGGACATGATATAGAGAGTTATAAAGCTCTCAAAAACATAGTCCACCAGCTATGTGATGAGGATTACTTATTAGTATAATATCCTCCCATGATCCCACCACCAATCTAAGAACCAAAAGTAACCATCCAACACTTACCTACTCCCACACTCTAATCTAAAAGCGTGGAGGAACCGAAGTAGTCCTCTAGCCCAACTGTTTCCCAAATCTATACCATCCATGTGGTCACGCGATCGCAAGCCCAACAAAAATATAAAGGGAAGGCAAAGGTGTCTATTCCATGGACATACCCTTATTCTACCACCCAATCACCCAACTAAACCCAAACACCTTCACCCAAGCCCAAGCCTAAGGTGTCCATCCTGGGTGACTCCCAATCCAATCCTTCTGAGTCAATCCAAAAAGTAGTTCTAAAGTAACTTCACCAAACACCAGTGAAGATGAGTTTATATTAAGTAATCAATACCTCACCCCATCATTGCTAGGAGATGATAGAGGCTTTACAGTCCATAGGGTTTCAACCAGAGGATCCACAACCTCTAGCAACCTTTATCAGAACCCTTCAACTTTCTACCCTTGTTACCTTTAAGGATTTAGAAATACCCTTCTTTCATCCCCATGATCTATATCCTCCCCTCTTTATTACCATGTACATCAACCAAACCTGTATCAAAAGGGTTATGATTGATGGAGGAGCTAGCATCAACATTATCTCCTACCATGCATATGACCAGCTAAAATTGACAGATAACATTACGTTGGATACCACAACAATGCTCTATTTCTTCAATTTCATCAAGGCAACAACTCTAAGAACTATCATCCTCCACATTAATTTAGGGTCTCACACACTTCCTTAGTTTTTATACATAGTAGAAGGTGAGTTATAGTAGAACATTTTGCTTGGATGCCTTTGGATCCATTCCATATATTGTGTGCCATCTACCGTACATTGGTGCATCAAATTTGAGTATGAGGGTCAAGTAGTTACCATACAAGTTGACCTAAGTCCTTTTACACCATGCAACATTATTTACTGATTGAATGATGTTTTCATTCTTCCATCATCCAAACCTTGACCAACCAAAGATGACTCCACTTCTTCCATCAACTGAGCCTCGACTAGCTCATCCGTCCCTTCTATCCAAATCCCCATGAAGGACCCCTTGGAATCAACATTTCAACATCTCTCGCTTGGGGAGTATTGCTTCTTGACCTTGGATGACTTTCCTACACCCCAAGAGTAGGGGAAACTTGACCAAATTTTTGGTTATGATTCTAATATCAAAACCATTATTCCTTTTAGGCCTCCTTATCTCCAAACTAATATTGTCTATGGGGGACTTGATCAATTGATTTTTGCCTCCTCAACCTCCTCTTCTACTCGACCATTCACCTTCAATTTCTCCTATTTGGATAAACTAGAGTTTGCAAAGACATACCTCCATAGGTGTGCTTGGAAGGGGTTTGGTTTAGGATAGTATGAACATGGACCACATGAGTTATTTCTATGTAAGACCCAAATCGCAACCAATTTGCCTCCCATTACCATCATTGATGAAGAAATTCCATCCTGACCACCTCTTCACCACCGAGATTTGAGGATCTCAAAATTCATGCCCCCTGACTTTATTTTCTTCGACATGATTAGCCTTAGACCCTTAACTTATCCAAAGGATGGAGCAACCATAACCTTTCCTCTGACTCATTTTGATATGGTAGGAGATGACTCTCCTACCATTCATACCATTCAATGTTAGGATGATGATTCCCTTCCCATCTACCTTGGTGCATAAGATTCCTCTATCTACAAATCTCTCCCTCTTGAGATGTCAACTACGTTGAATAAATCTGCCATGGATGTCAACTTGGGTAGTCAGGATAACCCATGCATTATCAAAATCAGCCAATTGCTAGATTTTTTAGAGCTTCAAGATTTCCCCTCCTTCCTGTAAGACTGTAGCATAGAATTTCCTTAGTCTTATAGTGACATGCTAGGAATCAACCCTTCCATCACTACCCATAATATCATTACTACCCATGATGCCAAGCCTATCAAGTAGAAGCTTCATCAGATGCACCCTCACATAGCCCTTCTTGTTAAAAAAAAGCTTCAATGCCTCCTATCCATAAATTTCATCCAACCCATTGATTATTACCAATGGGTCTCAAATGCCATCCCTATCACCAAATCAACAACGTGACTCCACATTTGTGTGGATTTCCATGATCTTAACGTTGCTTGCTTGAAGGATGACTTCCCTTTGCCAAGCATTGACCAGCTTGTTGATCTTATAGCCAACCATGATATGTTATCTCTTATGGATGGTTTCTCAAGCTATAATTAGATCTTGATTGCCCCTAAAGATCAACATAAAACCACCTTTATTACCCCTAGGGGGACTTTATACTATAGGTTCATGCCCTTTGGTCTGAAGAATGCTGGTGCAACTTACCAACACGTTATGACCTACATCTTCCATGAACTTATTCATAAGATCATAGAGGATTACATAGATGACCTTCTTGGGAAATCTAAATGTCATAAAGATCATTTAGCAGTTCTTAAGTTTATCTTCAAATGCCTCATCTGTTAACATGTTCGCCTTAACCCCAAGAAATGCATTTTTGGGGTCTTATTAGGAAAAATCATTGGCTTTATCATCTTTATTTAAGGAATCAAAGTTGATCCCACCAAAATCAAGGGAATCCTTGACATGCCTCCTCTGACCAACCTCAAGCAAATCCATAGTTAGTAGGGGAAGTTTCAATCCATTCATTTCTTCATCTCTAAACTATCTGATAGATGATAACCTTTTCATCACCTTCTTAAGAAAGATATATCTTTTAAGTGGAATAGAGACTGTTAAAAGGAATTTGACTCACTTAAAAAATACCTTCTTTCTCCACTTGTGCTCATTCTTCCCAATGAGGATCAACCTTTCTACCTTTATATTTCTTCCATCGATCACTCTTTAGGGGCAATGCTTGTGCATCGAGATGAGCAACATAAAAAGCAAGCTGTCTATTATATAAGTCAAATGCTTATAGAGTACAAGACTCGATACACCCATACCAAGAAAATTTACCTCATCTTGGTCTTCGTGGCCTCCCAAGTCTTCCATTACCTTTTCAATCACAAGACCTATGTCATAACCAACACTGACCTACTCAAGTATATGCATTCCAAGACATACCAAAACTAGTGTATGGCTAAATGGCTCATGATTTTAGCTGAGTTTAATCTTGAGTTCCTCTAGTAAAATTTAATTTAAGGGTAATTCATCTCCAACTAATTGGCTAGGGCACCTTTAGCGGATAACCAACCTTCTCTTCTTTAGCTTCTCGACGAGTCCATCATGACTCTTTTTCAAGAGGACATCACCTATCAAATGACCATGTTCTTTGATGGATTGAAGTGCCAATGTGATGGGGGTATTGGTATCATTCTCATCCCTCTAGATGGTGAACCCCTTCCTTTACCTTTCAAGCTTGATTTTGATTGTACCAATAAAATGATTGAGTACGAAGCACTAGTGATAGGTCTCCAAATTGCTTTAGCCTTGGGAGTCAAGATGAAGAATCTTTTTGGTGACTCCTAACTCATGGTCAATCAAATCAATGTCTCATATCAATGTGAAAATGATGTCTTGTAATATTATAAACATCTAGTTGATGTACTCTTAACATCATTTGAAAATTACCTTATCCAAACCACTCCACAATTTACAAACAAGTTTGTTGATACAATGGCTTCCTTTGCTTCCGAGATCCCATCCACACCTTCCGACTCTAAACTATTTACCTCTATCCATTATCTTACTAATATTTCTCATATTAAATCAAACCCTCCTTCCATATTTAGTGTGGAGGAGACCAAACCCAACTTTTGGTATAAGTAGATGTTCGACTATCTCAGCCTAGGTATCATTCCCTCCAATCTTTCTAGAAATGGTCGAAGAGTGTTTATTTAGAGTACCTCTCATTATAAAATACTAGGGGGAATTCTTTACAAGCATGGCTTTGATGGTCTCCTTTTTTGTTGCCTATGTACTTATGAAATTTCTCATGTTATCAGAGAAATGCATGATGGGATTTTTTAGGGGACACTTTAGTGGCCTAGCTGTCACTAAACACAACCTTCACCTTGGCTATTATTGACCCACCCTTAACAAGCACTATTGTGATTATGTGAATAAGTGTGTTAAATGTCAACAACACACCAATTTAGACCATGCACCTATTCATAGCCTCCAAGTATCCAAGGATTTATGGCCCTTCTCATAATGGGGGTTGGATCTTATTAATGAAATTAACCCCCATTCTTCGTAGTGACATCAATCTATCATCACTATGATTGAATATTTCACCAAATGGGTGGAGGCTATTCCTCTTGTTTCAACCAAAACTAAAAATATTATTTATTTTATTAACCATCACATTATCTACTGTTTCAGTGTCCGTCATAAGATAATCACTAATAATGGTAAATCTTTTAAAATTTGAAAAGTCATAGGTCTCTGTGATGCGTATGGAATAAAGTTGAGTTTTTACTTGCCCTATCATCCACAAGCTAGATAGGTTGAAGCTTCTAACAAAAACCTCAACAACATGTTGATTAAAATGGTCATTGCATCTGATTGGGATTGGCACTTACACATCCATTTCACCTTGTGGGCATATCATACTAGCATTCAAACCCCTACGGGTGCTACCCCTTTCTCTCTTGTCTTTGTAGCAAGATGTTTTTGCCTCTCAAAGTTCAAATTCCCTCTCTTTGAATATCCCTATAGGATATCATTTTTTGAGGAAAATTATCATTATGAATGATTAGCCCCACTTGAGCTACTTGATGAGTGTTGTTTGGCTGCGCTTAACCATCTTCATGTCTATCAAGAATGAATCAAATGTGCCTATAAAAAAAACCTAAAAGAACAAGAAATCAATATCGAAAACCTCATCTTAAAGGAAAATTATCATGTAACCAATATGGAGAAAAGTAAGCTGGGCAAGTTTGTTTTCAATTAACTTAGACCTTATATCACAATGCATAAGTATGGATTTGGAACTTATCAATTATCCTCTCTCGAAAGGAAACTAGAACCTGAGCCTCTTAATGCTTTGCATTTGTGTCCTTTCTTTTTTCAAATAAGATCAAACCCACCTATTGTCTAACTTAAGCTCCTTCCTTATTTTATGATATTTTCAACTTCATCACCTCAATCTAAGGACAATTGATTTAAGCACATAATCATGTGATTATCCATCACAGTTGTAGCCTTAATCCTAAATATGGGTACCATGGCTCTACCCATGGCATGATTCTCATGGATACTTTTTGTCCCTAATAAGATGTAATGCCATGGTCGATGTCCCTCAAATCATCCTCTTAACCACCATCTCAACCTCCTTGTGCTTTAGTTTTACCTTCATAAAGGTATGCCTTTAAACATATAAACAAGTCTATGTCATGAAAAGCAAACACATTAAAAGTCATATATCCTATGGGTCATCTCTAGCATTAGCATACTACTCCCTTGAAGGAAAATTGCCAAAACCAATCAAAATTTCTCAATGTAAGGTAAATTGCTCCCTTGGAGGACAATTATCAAAAGGCCTAAAAAAAATCTTAGAAACTTAGACCACTCCCTTGAAGGTTGGCTAAGTAAAATCATTTATCAAAATCAAGAAATTTCTCAAAGACTTCTCATATCGATCAACTTCCCTAAAACCTCTCAAAGTAATAACAAAATATCAAAAGACCCATTATTTGGAAGCCATAATTGAATTTCATGTGTAGACTTCCCACATCGATCAATATACACTATCTATGACATAGATTTGTTTATAATAGCTCTTTGGTAACCTACAGAAGAGGCAAGATAACCTCACATGAAGGTTCCTTTATCATGCATCTCCCCTTTATACCCTCTATTAAACAATGGATTTTGACCTTACTTGACAATATGTGATTAGGAGACTTTTTAACTAATTAACAAACACTGATGTGAAGCATGTGAAGGGCTTATGTTCATAAGATGATATAGGTTTCATTTTTTTTTCTCCTCGCCAATGAAATAACATTGTGTCTACTTTTCCTTTCTCATACCTAGTTGTTGCTACATTCATTAAGACATTTGTTTTTTGATTGTCTCTATCTTTTCTTGTCTTTTTTCACATGTTGTTTTATTATCCAAACTTAATATATGTATTTTTGAGATTAATCCACCTTCATCTAATTAAATACTATTCATTAAACAACATTTAAATTAACATTTTATGTTTTGTTTCATGATTTGCTTCTACCTTATTTGTTTAAGTGTTTTAACCATAAAAACATTTTAATAAATTAAACACCTCATATATCAAAAGTCACCTCATCTATCTAAATAACCAATCACATCTGATTAATCATCATCATTTATCACATTTTATAGCCATTTATAAACCAATGAGTCATCACATATGTTATCCATCACATGTCTATCTAGATAAAGGGAAACATAGATTCATTAATTCAAAACACCCTCATCTATAACATCTAATTGAACATGTATCTACTGATAAGATAAATGTTAATCATAACGTCATGATCATATCATAAACAACATTATCACATCATGAACATCAAATAACTAATCATAACCATAAACAACATCCATAACCCATAATCATATTGATAGGTTCATACTCATAAATAATCATATATCATAATAATGTCCATGTCGCTCACAAAAATGTGTACATATCACTGCTTCGGCTGGTAGGCTAGTATCAAAATAATATAATACATCAAAATAGGTGTCTAATAGGAATCTAAGGTGGAGGGGCATTACTGTTCTCTTAAGCTTGTCCATCTCTAAGAACTATTTGTGCACCTGTAGATGTTACCCACTGACTTGATGTAGCACTGATAGCTCCCCTAGTAATTGCTACTCTATACTCAGCAAATCGAGGCTCATTTAGAAGCTATCTAAAGACTAGTGCCTCATAACATCTGAGTTTCTTAATTGTGGCCACATACCTAACCACAAAGATAGTCATTGATGGTCTTATAGGTGTAGGTGCCTTCTCTTCTGCTTGTCTTAGGGCATCCCTCTCTTATGTCACCAAGGCTAGTTTCACTGTTGTTTTATCCCTCTCCTACGTAAGGATAGCCACCTGGCCCTATGTTGTATCTCTCTCTATACTTACCACTACTAGATTTATATGTACTATGACTAGTGCTACCCTCGTATAATATTTCTTTGGGATGGGTGCTTACCTATTAGGGACATCTACATATATATGGTCCCCACCCCATACACCATGTCTACATCAGGAGCCTATTTTATACCATCTCCCTTAAACATTGGTTCTACATAATATTCCTGAAACCATATAAGGTATTCCTACATAACCCCTACATCATCAATATCTATGACCACTAATAGCTCTTCATGGTTAATCTCTATTTCTTCAAGCTATGGTGAAGGTAGTGGTGCCTTAGCATCCTCTCTCTTATATCTTGAAAAATCACCTAGGGCACCTTGAACAAGCCCAAATAGTCTCCTAACCCTATCAAATGGGATGAGCTCCACCTCATGCTCCCATCTCCCATATATCTACTTGTAACTCTGTAGTGACAAGGTCTGCCTAACATAACTGGCCCATGATGCGAATTTGGTATTTGATCACAAGATAACCTCCCCATCCACCAGTGCCTCTAACCTATCCCTGTACCACTCTAAATCTCATGTCATTTCCCTTGGTGATGTAAGCATGTAATCACATCTTCACCTCATGAATCCCACTCTATGTCCACCTAATCCCATGCCTACCATGGAAATCCACCTAGTCATACCACCTTGATGTGCTCATATGCCTAGTATTTCCAAACAAACCCGACCCTAATGCCATACCTCTTATGTACTCTATTTCCCTATAGCTCTTGATATATCTGAACTAGTAACAGTGGGGCCTAAGCAAATACTATTCAATCTATCAACATGTCAATATGAACACCTAATAATAAAAGGGAAATCTACCACTACTAGAATCTAGAAGTGTGTAGTAGGTAATGACTATCATCATCATCATGAAAAGTCATCTCCCTCCCTTATCCATGTGATACATAGGTGTATAATAGAAGCCTCCTACATGTTACCTCATATGAATAAATTTTGTACCAAATAACTCATCCATTGGCGCATCTCATTCCTCACTGTTAATATGTTCTATTGACTCACCTTATATCGATAACCATAAAATCTGATGAATATCCTCTAGTAGGATGGTGATTTCAGTGATCGGTAGCAAGAAAGTGTTGGTAGAGAGGTCTCATCTCTTAATGAGGGATACCAACATCACTACATCTCTTGACATGTAATGATAAAATCTCACATCGCCCAGGCCCACTATAGTCATATGCTCCCATTCTTGGTCTATCATAGCCCTACATACCTCATCTAGGAGCTGAATCACTTTGTCCCACATCTGCAGCTACTCCCTCACCTATAAAGTTAAAACATATTCCTTAGTTTTCCTTACCCTTCAACCATGACCTATGTATTTTACCTATTAACCCTACCCCTTCTCACTTCTACATTACCCCATTTTTTAGGCCTAACAAAACCCTTACCAACTCCTACCTAAACCAAGCCTTACCGTTTACCCTATCCTACCTTCACCTATTCCCTTCCCCTACCTTCACCCATTCCTCTACACTTCTCTACCCCATTCCCTGACATTATACTGATCGCCAAGAGTCGAGTGTTGATCGATGATGATTCTTTATGGGACCATCACTGATCAACCCTCGTCTATTGATGGTTAAGGTGGTGGACGATTGATAGTCCACACATCAACTGTTTGATGGTCACTTATCGATTGGTGATGGTTGATAACGATCATCGATGATCATTGTGTGGTGACCATTGATGATCAAACCCCATACCTAACCCAATAATACCTAACAACAATCAACACAACAATTAAAATCATACATAAAACCTCTAAACCCTTTCTCTACATTCACTACCTCAACCTGTTTCTAACGCTCTAACAATTTCATACCTCAAACTCAAAACCCCCTAATTTCCATGCCTACCCACCTACATAATAAACAAACATAATAACAAACAAAATTAAAGACATCCCCTACCTCTTTATGCGTCCTCCATCATGGTGGATCCCTCAAAACCACCATCACCATTTAACCTTGCACTTTGCCCCTACCTTATTATGCATTCTCCATCATGGTGGAGCCCTCAAAAACCACCACTATTACTCAACCCCATGCTTTACCCCTACTTCATTACATCCTTACTAGATCTTATCTGCCTTGGCCTACCTCGATCAACCTTTAACTCATAGCTCAACCTCAATTAAACCCTCTTGACTCAGCTAGCATGAGACTCAAATAGCCAAATCACTATCATTTACACAAATGATAAAAGAAAACATTATGGGTTGATATTTTCAAATGAATAAATAAATCCTTATTTAACCTTTAACAATCACCCTTTTAGGGTTTGCTCTTAACCATAGATGGTCACTAGGTGATCATCGACGGTCGACACTAACCATTGATAGTCAACCCCTCTAGGGTTTTGTTATCCTACCATCTCCTTTTCCCCAAGGACCACCTTATCCAGCAATGTCTTTACCTCCCTAGTTCACCTTTTGGTGGTTCAGTCCACTTATGTGCCTCCATTTGTGATGATCACACTGTGATACCTTTACCATCACCTTTATCTTTGTGACCCAAACTTGCCTTGGTCATTTTAATCGCATTGATTGCCTTATCATATTTACATGAAATTATGTTACTTTTACACACATACCGTTTAGGTGCCTAAGATCATGACCCTTTACGGTCCTGACAGCTATAACCATTTTTATTTTCTCATGATCACATCTAATTTTTGGATACCTATGAATACATCAACCTTTCCTAAGAGACTTGAGTTTATAGGATTAACCCATATTAACAATGCCTAATGTTGTGTCTTGGTTACCCTATCACCTGTCCTTGTCCAACCTTATTTTATCACCTACCTCATCTATGTCATCCTAATCTATGCATCATATATGTTATCACACTTAGTCATAATATTTACACCTCTTCACATTTAAATACCCAACCAACCAATCTTGACACCCACCTATCCACTTGTCAAACCTTACACTGACTCTATTTCACCTTATCGATTACTAGTTTAAGGGGGAACACCATCTCCCATACTTAGGTCATCCAACCTTATACAAACCTTCCATTTTTATTTTATAGCTTGCTAATACATATTGCATAACAAAATATGGAAAATGTAGATGCTATAAAATCATACCTTACAGCTTTAGATGTTGCATTAACCTTTAAATCACCCCTTGGCCCCCTTTGGGTTAGATTATTTACCATTTCTCCCATTATTTAACATTAGACCATTTCTCAGGGAATTAATCATTAGTCATTTGTGGATTAACCAATTTTGACTATGTCCCCTCAACCATCAATGGTCACCCACGATCACCGATGGTTGAGCAAACCACTGATGGCTACTTAAACTCTTGCATGATCAAAAGGATCGACTACAATTCGAATGCAACTCACTTTGTTTGTATGTTTAATGCAAGATTAGACTATTTTTTAGACTGTTTGATAAATTATTTGTTAAACTATTCTTTTCAACCGTCCTTTGCTCTATATTAAGAGATGAAGAGAAGTTTTAAAGGAAGGAGGATTTAGGTGTAAGAGATTTTGACTCCTAGGTGAATCCAAAAGCTTCCTAGAAAATTAAGAACTAGGTCAGAGGCTTAAGGTGCTTTTGGAACTCACTATCTTGAGCCAAGGTACTGTTACTATGATAACATTGCTCTAGGATTTTCAATAGCATTCAACCAGCCTCAACATTCCTCATACTAACAACACCTAAAAGCTAAGTTTCTATGTTTTTTAATCAAGATTCAGTAATTAGATTTATTCATTTTAGTACTTGGGTCATTCCCATTCTCTGGACTTCATTCCCTATGTTGGAGTCCTACAACTCTATATATTTGACCTCATACCCAAAAACCATCCACAAACCATTTTTTCTCACCTGAATACCCAATCCCTGAATCATAGACCCTTGAGTATTACTTTTTATCTCACAGCCAACATCTAAACCCAAACATCACTCCCAAAACTTATTTTTAACTCTCCTTAACAGACTTCTTTTCCCAAACCAAATTCTAGAGTAACTATCAATGGTCTTATCTAAACACTGATGGACTTACCTAACTACCGATGATCACCTAACCACCAATAGTCATACCTAACCACCAATGGTCACTGTGTGTCATTTTACAATAACAAGCTAATTTTACCCATCTACCCATACCCAAATATCAGTTTATGAGTTTCTATTTTATCACATAACTTCAGATTATTTTTTGAGTCAAGTTTTAGTGATTTAGCATTAGTATTTAATCATTTATTATTATTTTTAATCAAAATCACTTATTTCATTTAAAGCATTTATTGTATTTGATTTTAGTACCTTCTATTATTTCATACAAGCATTTATTATTAGTTTATTAGAATTTAAGTGTTTTAAAAGTGTAGATTGACAGCCTCCAAGGAAGCTTGTGCTTCTTGAATCTAGCTTATGCTAGGTAGTCCACCCACCCTACTATCTCACTAATCCACCATCTTATAGATTGCTTTCTTATATGTAGGTCATCCTCCCCAAACAAAGATGAGTATCGACAATCATCTAGATCACACAAGTACAACACATCTAGGTTCTACTAACCTCACCCTTCTTTTAATTTTTTACTTTCTACATAAAAAATAAATCAAAATTTTATCGAAACATATCTTGAAGAACCAATCCATACAAAAGACTTTATTGTTGCAGGCCAATTCAAATCATTACTAAATATTTTGGAACATGGTTCGACCCTCCTTGTAGAAGACACTATGAAAGTCAACATTTAGACTCTAGATGACTTGAAATGGGTCGAATTAGGTGCATCCCTTACTAAGGAGGAATGTGAAATCTTTACCATCCTTTTGAGGGAATTTGTTGACATCTTTGCCTGAGATTATTCAGACATGCCATTTTGAACCCCACGTTGGTTGTACACCACCTTGTTGTACATTTCGATGCCAAACATGTGAATCAAAAATTGCACAAGATGCATCCTCATATTGTTGTACTAGTAAAAAAATAATTGGAAAAACTCTAAAAAGTGAGATGTATTTGATCAATCGACTATTCAGACTAGATCTCAAATGTTGTGCTTGTGAGTAAGAAGCCAAAAGGAATCATAATCTACACTAATTTCATATATATAAATAATACTTTCCCCAAGGATGACTTTCCTCTAGTAAAAATTGACATGATAGTTGACTCCATAATAGGGTATGAGATGTTTTAGGGTACAACCAGATCATGATTACACTAGAAGACCAACATAAAATAGCATTCAACACTCTTTGGGGAATGTTTTGTTATCAATTTATGTCATTTGGTCTTAAGAATGTTTGGGCCACATACTAAAGACCCATGACCATCATATTTTATGATATGATGCATGACATTGTTGAAGACTATGTTGATGACATATTGGGTAAATCAAAGACCCATGCCCATCATCCAACTATACTATGAAAAATATTTGAGAGGCTTCATGAATATAAGGTTAGACTCAATCATAATAAGTGCATCTTTGGTGTCACTTCAGGCAAATTACTAGGCTTTATCATCTCTCATCGAGGCATTAAAGTCAATCCTTCCAAAGTATAGCCATTACTAAAATACAACTACCTTCTAATTTGAAGTAGCTTTGTAGTTTATAGGGCAAGATCCAATCTATCAGATGCTTTATTTCTCAGTTCACTAATAAATGCCATATATTTACACACTTACATGAGAAAGGTGTTACATTTCATTGGGATGAGGACTGTCAAAAAGCCTTTCAACACCTTAAGGAATAACTTGCCAATCTGCTAGTTTTGTTGCTACCAATACCTGGAAATTCATTCCTACTATACCTATCTACCATAGCCAAAGTCTTGGGGGCACTTCTAGATAAACATGATGATAATAGAAAAGAGCATATTGTGTACTATCTAAATCATACACTAGTCGCATATGAACATAATTATATGCCAATTGAAAAAACTTGTTTAGTTGTGGTCTTCACAACCCATAAACTATGGTGTTACATGCTTAATAATAAGACCATAGATATTTTCAAAGTAGATCTGCTCAAGTATATACTATCCAATACAACTTTACAAGGCCTCATGGCCAAATGGATCATGCTTCAGAGTGAGTTTGAGATATAATACATTAACTAGAAGGCCATAAAGGGACAAGTCCTTATAGATCAACGTGTTAAAGCTCCCATTGTAGATATCAAAACACTAAGTTTTCAAGTCCAAGACTAGTCCATCGTAACCATCTTTGAAACACCTCCCAAGGAGCAATACTGGAAGTTGTATTTTGATGGATCATTCACATCGCATGGATAGGGGGTAGACCTTTTGTTTATTACAACATAGGGGGATCTTATCCCTAAATCATTCAGTATCAACTTTCCTTGTACTAAAAATATGGCTTAATATGAAGCATTTATCATAGGGATTTATCAGGTATAATGAAATATTCACCATCACAAGGTTTATGGTGATTTTGAGTTAATCATCAATTAGGTTACATACCACATTTAGACCAAAGATGACAAGTTGGTGCCATACAAGGTTATGATCAACATTCTCAAATAAAAGATTACTGCCATATAGTTTGAACTCATATCTAGGCTAGTAATAAGACAACAGATACCATGGCCACCATTGGTTGTTTGATCTATCACACTAACAAGGAAAAAAAATATCAATTCCTCATTTATAAATATTTTAGTGCTTACTCATGAACCTTTAATTATCAAAATGATATGTGATATTGTTATTTCTAGTTCTATATGGTGTTCAAACCTCTTTACCTACCTTCAAGACCATATCATGCCACCAAACCTAACACACAAACAACTAAATGCCTTTACCCACCAAGCCTCACGTTATACTATACTTGGCCTAATCCTTTACCATTGTCGATTTGATGGAACTCTACTTCATTATTTGAATTTGGCATAAGCAACATTAGTGTTATGGGAAGTTCATGAAGGAGTATGTGAAGCCCACACCAGCGGGGCTATCCTGGCTAAAAAACTCCTACGTATCAGCTACTATTGGCCAACTATAGAAGCAGATGCAACTACTTATGTAAAAAAGTATGATAAATGTTAAAGGCATGCTAATTTAATTCATTCCCCAACCAAAACACTAAAACTAATGCTTACACCATGGTTATTTTATATAGGGGCTCGATCTCATTGGGAAGATTAACCCTACTTCATCTAAGGGCCATAAACACATCCTTACCACTGTCAAATATTTCACTAAGTGGGTTGAATCTATACCCCTCACGTACGTGACTGGAAAAAAAATTTCCAAGTTCATATTCAATCATCTCATCTGTCGTTATGATATCCCATCTAACATTATATCTGATAATGGTGAATCATTTAGAAAAAAAGATGTCAAAAGGTTTTGTGTCAAGTATAATATCACCCAACATTTTTCTACTACATATTACCCACAAGATAATGACCAAGTAGAGGCATCCAATAAAACCATTATCAACATCCTTAAAAATATTATCAATGATGTTGGCCATGATTGACACCTCCAAATCTTTCACACCATTTGGGCATATCATAATAATTATTGTACTCTAACAGGAACCACTCTATATTCCCTAGTTTATGGCACTGAGGCCATCCTTCTCATCGAGGTCAAGTTACCTTCTCTACATATCTCACTAAAACATGTCTTGGATAATGAAGATTACCAAGTATCTCACCTATAAGAGCTAAAGTTACTTGATTAAAAATGCATGGCAACCATCAACAGCCTTCAAGCATACCAAAATAAACTATGTGGCCACTATAACTGGCATGTAAAACATAGAGAATTCAAGCTTGGGGATCTTGTTCTCAAAGAAAACCAAAAGAACACCATGATCGAGAAGAAGAAGAAAGGCAAGTTCAAACCCAATTGGATAGGCCCACATATCTTATTGTAAATTATGGCTCTGGAGCATATAGGTTCGCTACACCAGACATAGATGAACATGATAAGCTGATGAACATCACACACCTCGAGTGTTATTTCACTATAGAGACTTGAATCATTGTCTATGAGGCACATTTCTATTGTACCATATCATCACTTTCTTTGTACCATACCATATACCATTCTACCATAACTTTCCTATTGATCAAAGTTGTTTTTACCCTCCCTCCCAAACCCTTTGACTTTGGTTCCATTCCATTGGTTCTTTGAACACCTTTAATGAGGGAATTCAAATCTAGTTTCATCAGTTGATTTAATATTCTAGATAGAAGAAGTATTTTAGACCAATATGATAGTAGTTTGGAAGTTGCATCCTTTATTTCTTATTTCTTTTTATTTTGAGTGTTCTTAATTATAACCACCTTTGGGAAAATCAATATCCCAATCTGTGCTACTAATTATAACTACCTTTGGGCAAATTAGTATAATTGACCTATGTCATTGTTCCCTACTTATAACTACCTATGGGAAAATTAGGGATAATACCTTTATCATTCCTTATTAGTATCACCTTACCTTTCCTATACCATAATGTATCATTTGATTAATTTGCCTTTCCTATACCATAGTGACTCACCTAGTTGGATTCCTCTATTGGAAAGCAAAACTACAGTGATTTGAGGTCCCATATTGGGACTATATAGGTAATGCTTGATTCACATTGTGGACAGCTCAGTCACCCCTTTACCACACTATCATTATTTTGAGAGCAATTAAAGTTTGAATGCTCTTGCTATTTTGTGAGTTAGACTGTTTATTATCTTGTAATTCTCAATCGAGTTGAGATGCTTAGAAAATTTCAAAAACATTTTAAAATGATCTACCAAATCTTTAAAATCACAAGATCATGTGTTTTTGACTACTTATTTGCCTTAAAGATTTTGGGACTCCTCGTTATTTCATAAAAAACTACTTGTCATTTAGTTTCCCCATCCTTTTTGGCTTTAGCTGTATCCTATTAGTGATCGCTAGGCTTCATTTCAATGTACTCAACAATTTGCAAGACCATTCCCATATTCCTCTATGACATGACTCACATTTTCTCAATCATCATTTCTTTCTATCCCATATCTTGGGAGAAATACATTTGGCCTGAAGTTTATGTTGGACCTTGCATCTATGGAACTATGTAGGCAACATCCACTTGCCTTGTGTGTTTGGAGTCAACTTGGCTACCCCTTCCTTTTCTTCTATTCCCCCATTTTGTTTGTTTATTTAATTGTCTCTTATAAGTTAGGGGCAATCTTCATTATCTTGTTTGTTCTATGTTTGCACTAACATTGTGATTGGCCATTGATTATGTATGTTTCATTTTTGTTCTTGTTGTTTTATCTTGTCATGTTTTTCTTTTTCCTTCTTGGTGTTTTGTTGTACTTTCTATTTATTAGTGTTTTATATTCCTATTTGTTTGTTTGTTTGTTCACCTATTTGTTTACTCTCATTTTTGTGCCTTGACTTAATAAATTTGTGTTCATTGGGTGATTCTTTGTGTATTATACTTAAGTTCATCTGCATTCATACGTCAACATTGTCATCATGGTTTTTATCATCGATGCATTTTTTTAAATTATTTATTGGATCACGTGTCAATTCTTATGCATATTTCAGCTAAGTTATCATAGTGTTTTCCACCCTGATGTATACCATCATATGCTACATAAAAACTCAATTCGATAAATCTTATAAGCAATGAGGCCATGGTACTTCTCCTTGGTTACCTTAAAATCCCCAATATACCCAACTCATTCCCTATATACAGATTAATTAAATCACAAAAGAATTTTACTACTTGATAGTTAGGACGTGCATCTCCATACTATTAGGTTATCCAAATTCATCTTTCTCATATGTACCATCTTACTCTTCATTCATGAGTTTAGATTTGATACATAAGCCCCCTTTTCTAATTCACCATATTGTCCCACCTACAATCTCAATGATTATAACCGTCTTTAGGTAAATCATTATGTTTTGAACCAAAACATCATTGCAAATTAAGCATAAAAATCACTAAATGTCCAAATTTCAGCTACACAACATTCATCAATGCTTAGAATCATGTTGAGGTAACCCTATTTGGGGTATTATACTATATGCAATAATAACCTCTCAGGGATTCATTCTCAATTACCTTGCAACCTAACAATTGGTAGTTTAGCCTATAGACCCTTTAACCGGGGCACTTGAACAATTATCAAAAGAGCTAAAATGTTAATTAAAATGAATCATCTAATTAAACAAGATTAAATGCTTGGTTTAATTATCCATTTTCAATTAATGAATATCTAAAAATCAAAATTTAAAAAATCAAAATATTAAGCCTTTTCATCATTGCCTTTATGAGTTGTCAAGCTCTTCCAAACTATCTCAAAATATCTAATTTGAGAGCCATGCCCAGTGATTACAAATCATAATTACATGATAACTTTTAACTCAACTAGAGTTAGTGTCAACTCACGTAGGGTTTGTTTGAACCCATTCAATGTTTAAACTCAGCCTTAACTCATCTTGGGGGAGGGTTAAGTTTTGGAGGCTATAAATACAAGGCCATACCTATTTATCAATAAGATTCAATAGCATAGTGTTATTATGCAGGATTTTCATCATAAGATTCATTAGTGCAATGTTACCATGCCAAATTCATAAGCCAATTATCCAAACCAAGGTGCCAAGGAAAGGTGAAGCAAATGAAGCTTTATTCATGAAGATTTCTTGATGCACAAAACGAGTAAGCCACTTCAACAAGCCATTTGGAGTTCCAAGGAAGGATTTCCACCATAAGCTTCATTTGTGCAATGTTATTATGCCAGATTCATAAGCCAATAAACCAAGCTAAGGTTTGAAGGAAAGGTAAGCAAATGAAACTCCATTGATGAATATTTCTTGATGCACAAATCATTCGAGCCACTTCAATAAGCCATCTAGAGCTCCAAGGAAGGTAAAAGAATTATTTCTTTTATGTTCTAGTTGTGTTTTCATTAGTATGTTTGTTACTTGTGCGATCCCTAGTGTCTAGGCTAGAGGTGTTAAGTGTTTTAGTGTGTTATTTTGATTTTTTTTTTAATTTGGCTAACATTATACTAACCTCCCCTCTACGTATTCCTTGTTCACACAAACTGCTAAAGTTTGCCATTTTACCTGTAGGTGTTATTAGGGTGTATTGAGCATTAAGTATTGAAACTAAATTTTTTCCATTGGTCTTAAACCTATCCAAGTATAAAGACATTATATCTCCCTCAACATTTATGTTTTAAAAATCAAATCTTGATGCACAATGCATTGTATTTCACATGAAAAGAGCCTACAAGTCTGCAGACCTGTAGGTCTACATTTTCATGTTTTAGGCCTTATATTATGATTGGATTCACCTCTTTGAGCCTAAGATCATTTATCCATTGCA
This sequence comes from Torreya grandis, assembly GCA_037957365.1. Classification (NCBI taxonomy): domain Eukaryota; kingdom Viridiplantae; phylum Streptophyta; class Pinopsida; order Cupressales; family Taxaceae; genus Torreya; species Torreya grandis. The sequence continues at coordinate 516,563 of JARHVA010000799.1, forward strand.
TCCTTACCTATATCATGAGGTTAATACCCTCATATACCTTGGATAAGGTAGGATTAAACCTTCACAAACCACTTTTATGTAAGCAACTTATACACAATATAATTGGCTAGGAACATGAATGTTATTTGGAGGATTGTATATGGAGTGACCAGTCATATTAGAGAGATTTGGATGATATGAGAAGATGGTGAAAATGTTTAACCATTAATTATATACACTGAAACCTATCATTCATTGAAAACTTCAAATGTGAACATGTAACATATCTCACATGGAAGCTCCTCTTGTAGTACCTAATGTTTACATGTGATAATCTGATAGAAATAAATGTGGAATGGTTGTACATACCTATACAAACCTTGTACAACACTCATCATGCTCCAACGATCTCCAAACTACATGAAATTGGTGTAAAACATGAGCCTATGGGGTTTATTAGGGGTTTTTGACTACCTATCTTATTATCAATGGTTCATACAACTCAACCCCTTAAACCTCAAAATATTTTCATGAATCTTAATCCCATGAGGGGTCTCTCATAGGCATAGGATCATTTGACCCAACTCTTCTGTATGGTCATGAACCAAGCATTAATTTTTGGCCTTCTTGAGCTTGTGAAGAGCTTGACTGGGCATCTAACTGGTTTTCTGCATCTATTGACCTCTCAACACCTATTTAAGTTCATTTAAAATGTGGAGAAGTTGAAAAGACACTATTATAGGCATTTTTACTTTAAAGTGAAACCTCATGACCATATAAGTTACTGAAAACTGCCTCTTTTGAATTATTCTCTATCTTTGGATGTTGGTCTACAAATTTCTCTGACTCTGAAAACCTCCTGACACTATGCATGTTATAACCAATATCTAATTTCTTTTCCTTTTTATAAGTAAGTACAATTCCTCTATTTTGGCTTAAAATGACTTAATAGACCTTGGGGTGCATTAACAAATATGGTAGAAGACTAATACATAGTTAAATGACCTTAAAGGCATACCTAAAACTCATATGATGACTCATCAGAATGATATAACCTTGAACACACATGACAAATAATATTAGCTCATGAATGACCTTTGAAAACTATACAAATGCATGAAGAGCCCAAAGCCTTAATCAATGATAAACAAGGATTTAATTGACCACTTAAAGACCATTACAAGACCAAGGTGACCATTTATGAGCTTTGGAATCCCTATGAAAAAGTTTCAAACTATAGGGGTTGGCCTTTTTGACATAGGGGTTAAAAATGGTCAACAAATTGGTGATTCACAAGGGTATTGTGCCTTGCAATACTGATAGATCAATGGCCTTATCCTTTCATTGGGCAATGGAGTCACCCTCGTGTTGCAATCTAAAATTGATATACTTATTGAAGATTCAAGCTTAAACCACACCACAAAGCAATAAATAACACAACATGCCAAAGGCATTTAAGGAAAACTACACAACAACAAACTCACACAAAACACTGTGCTAGGCACTTATGGAAAATAAATGCAACCAACCTATAATATACAAAGCCTCAAAAAATGTTTGAGGTGATGAAATAGCTCCTTGAATTCAACCAGGATAAAAAATAATGCTTCTAGAATCCTTGTTTCTGCACGAGAACAAACCAATCTAGGATGAATGTTTATCAATGACAACTTGCTCACTAGGGTGATCTAGTGACTTATCGTTCTTGAAACCTCTACTAGTTTCAAGTACATCACTTGGATCTCCTCTGAATGATTCATTCAGATCTCTTTGAGGCTTGTTTGACATTGCATCCTAAATAATCTTTTCTATTCTCACTTGGTACTTCCCAATATGCTCCTTAGGGATCATAAATCTCTTCACAACCTCGCATTCATTTAAACTATGATGCAGTAGGTGTCTAGAGTCATCAAGGTTGTCTTCTTGTTTACCAAACACATTTGCAAGTTGATTAAGATTAGCTTGGTGTTTGTGATGTTCATCATTCTCACAAACCTCGATCTTGACCTAATCATGTTATTCCAAGGTTATATTATGCTTTATATGGATTTAATACTCTTTTTTGTACTCATTAGACCCATCATTGACCTCATCAATCTCATGTCTCTTTTGAGGAGGAGTAGACCTAGTGACTTCTTCAAATTCCTACATTATAGTGTAATACTACTGCCACATATCATCAAATCCTCCTTGAGTATCATGCTCATTAATTTCTTCTTTTTGGGTAGGTAGAAGTGCATCCTCATTTTGACTATCATGCTTTACTATATCTAGAACATTATCATCATCCATATGAAAAAAATAATTGCCCCATGCAACATTTTAGAAATTATAATCAGAGCTTACTTTAGGGAATTCATCACATTATTGATGAATAATATATGTTCCAATACATGTCTCTTCTATGAGTTTATACAGATCAAACCCATAATGTTCAATTCCCCACTCATCAAGGAAAAGATTAGATATGCCATCAAGAGGTGCCAAAGATTATTGATCATTAGGATAGTATCCCTCCTTAGTGATAGTGAATTCATGTTTGATGTGTATGGTACATAAGGGTCCACATTAAATTTAGCTAAAGGTTCATACTTGATTAAAACCTTAGCACCATACCTAGTCCTAAATGCTATATAGGACCAATCTAAAGTCAAGTAGCCCCAATTTTAGTAGTAAAATCCCTTAACAAACATAGAGCAAAGTGGGGTCGTACATCCACAACTACAACATATTGTGAGATAGAGAAGGTAGGACAAGCATGAAGATTCAGTTGTAAACCTTTGATGATGCCAATTATTTTGGCATCTGATCCATTCAATTATAACACACCTTTGGAGTTTGATTCATACTTGAACTCTAACTCATCAGCTACTTGTTTGGGCATGATCAAGGCACTTGCACAACTATCAATCAAGTAATTATGAACCAATTAATATTCAATGATTATAGAGAGGTAAAAAGAAGTGAGGTTTACCTACTTTGTCTATTTTAGTTGACTACCCATCATTAGTCTTCAATGCATTTTCAAAAATCACCCCTCTTTCACTAGGTTGCCTAGGTGTTGCATTGAGATTATAGAGCTCATTTTGGAACATATCTCTTTGTTTAGGAATGGACAATGTATCCCACATTGGGATGCTTACATGATCCTTATTAATCTATTCAACAATGTTCATAAGAAACCTGCAAACTTTGTCATACCCTTTAATATCCATAACACTACAATGACCTTGTGTTACTTGATGTATAAGATGAGCTTTTGAATTCTAAAATCTCTAATTTACTTGAGAAATAGGGTTTATATTTTACATACCTAGCCCTTGGGATGTTGGAGAGTTCATGCTTGGACCATGAGTTATTCATTGCACCTATTCAACTGCTCTTCTCTTTGACCTTGCATTTTTTAGCTATAGGATTTGAACCTATGTTTAAGTTCCCTTGATAATTGATTAAACATGAATCTTATTGAAATTAGTTCATCAAGGTAGCCTCTGATTGAGCATTCTCTCCATTAATTTCTCCTCCACTAGGCATCTCTTCTTGAGTCATAACAGGCATCATTCCCCATTATGCCATAAATGTTTAGTTGAATGTTTAATTTGTATAGGTGGACAAGTCATGAGGCTGATCCCATGGAAGATGCTCTCCATTATCTTGCACAAGGTTGTTTTTGATAGTTACCAAAGCTTTTGAAGTAGAAGGAACATTTTGATTTTGACCATTGTATTGTCTTACTTGAGTTAGTTATCCTTGAGAATGGCCTTAAAAATATGATCTAGGATCTTGATAAGAATGATAGGGCTGATATGGTTGATAATAACCTTGTTGAGATCTCCATTATTATTTTTGTCATTGCCTCTTAATATTTTGGTTCGCTTCTCTAAGATTCTTTATCACATCTACATCATTTGACTTCCTCGATTGATTAGAGGCAACTTGCTTATGCTTGGGTGTAGGGATGGGAACAATAACAAGAATATGATTTTTTCACATCAAGAAATAAAGGCATAATGGGTCTAAGAGAGATATTCCCAGCCTATATAAGGCAATTATTATCCCTTATATTAATCTCATAGGCATTAGGTAGTGTATCCCCTCCCGTGTATTAAATCAACATATATATGTCACTATTGAAAGCCTTGAGATAATAGATTAAAACATGATGTGTACTAGGCCTTACCAATACTGGGATCCTATCCCATGTCTTTTAAAATCTTGTATTGCTTCTTAAGGGGTTCTCTTTATAGTAGTTAGTTATCAAGTGAAAGACAAGTGGTCACTCTTGTCTTCAAATCTCCTCCTTAAATAGTCGCCCAATTGGTACCATGTAGTGATAGAATTGGGAGCCAAAGTCCCATATCAATCAAGGGCCTTACCCTTGAAGGAGAAAATCAAAAAACTGATAGAAACATTCTCCTCAACAATGTTATGTATGTTGTAAAATTTAACAATGTTCCTTATGTGCTCAACAGGGGTAGTGGCAGATTCTCCTATACAATAATGAAAGCTTTTGAGGGTTGACATAGGAATGCCATCATATTGAGCAAGTGATGTAGGAATATGTCCATTAAAGGCAAAAAGGGTGGGTTCCTTGGTGTTGCCATCTTGCAAATTGGATGCATCAAGAGTCTCCTTATAGGTATATGAACAACAAAAGAGTTCTTTGTATATGGATGAGTGTTAGCAAACCTCTTTGATCTAGATGAATAGTAAAGTAGCTCTAAAAATCCAAAAGGAATAACTTTAGTAGAGGATTTTGTGCTCACTTTAGGCATGAAATTGAGGCAGTAGTTTATAATCAAGAGCCAATAATTATTGGAGTCGCTAGATACTGCATGAAGGAAGCTTTTACAACTTCAAAATTATCAAGATCAACATCCACCTTAGATGATTTCTTGGACAATGAGTCCCACTAGACGTACCATAATGGATATCACTAAAATTTGCACCGTGAGGAGGGATACTCAAGCCTTATCAAATTTGGAATAACATGGAAACACATCATATGTTGTGGGTAACAATTTTAAGCTGTGAATATCTAGATTATGGGCTAGCTCCCATGTACAACACATAAAACTAAACACTAACCTACTTGATTTAAAGTAAAATGGATTAAAATAGATAAAAAAATACTATAATAGAGGTGATGCACCAATGAAAACTCCAAAACCTACTTGAACCTGCACTATGGAAAACAACTACAAAACTGATCTCAAAATCCAAGGGTCTTCTAACAAAATATTTCAATATGAATGTAGAACGCAATGTAGTCTTCAAGGTGGATGACTATTAGGCTAGATAATTGGCACTAATAATCTTCCTTACACTTAAAATCACACAAATATTCTATCTACACATCATATGACCTATTATAAAGTAGATTGCTCACACAAAACATGAAAGAGATAGATGAATGCAAGGAAAGAGATCTATCACTTATCACTTAACAAAAAAACTAATTCATAAACTTATGCAAGACTTGAGAAAGCTAAAAATAGTTTGAATTATTTATTCCAAAGGAAAATTAGTATTCAATTTATCATGTCTTTGCCATATGAATATGTGGATAGATTACAAATGCCAAAAAGGCAACATATATAGAGAATGAGGAAGAGAGAGAGAGAGAGAAGGAAGTACATTGGAAATAGCCAAGTATAAATGTCAATATTCATAAGATAGTTACAAGATTGAAAACAAGTTATAGGTAGTCATAACATTCCTCTTGACATGTGTTGATCTCTTCTTGATCATAGTTTTTAAGGGAGTTGGCATAAGAGAGCTCGGCGGTTCTTCATTATTTCAAAACTGCCCATCCTGGATTATGAGAAATGATAAATGGCATTCCTTGATCATCAATTGACTATGAACTACTCTTTACCTTTTATTTAACACCTTGCATCAACTTTAAAACCTCTTATGTTGACGTTTTAGTGGTGATAATCACATAGTTCCTTAGGTATCTTGAAACTCAATAGTTATAATACGCCTCTCCTTGCTCAGAAGCCTCAAAACTTGATTTCATCTTCATGAATGCACTCTTTCTTCATGAAAGGCATCTTGATATCTTAATAGACCTAAATTAACTCATTTAGATCCATCAAACACTTCTAAATACCTCATTTTGCACCCAAAGCTTGCATCTTCTTCAATTCCTTATAGCCCTAGAAACACACAAAGCTCATTGTGTAAGTTGATGTACTTATGATCTTGGGAAAATAGGCATAGTTTTGAGTACCTATTATTCCCCTATAACTATATGCCAAACTTCATGACCCAACTTTGAGTGGAAGTTTACTTATTAACTTGATCTCTCTCTCTCTAATTAGGCCTCAATTAGATATCTAGGCCTACAAACTAAGATTTTGGTTTAGACATCTCCCACACATGTGAAACTACAAATAAGTGTTTGATTTAATTTTAGGACTCCATGACCATGTCCCATGTCAAATTTGGACTTTTGAAACCTTGTGTAGATAGAAAAACCATGAAATGGCCAAATAACCTAGTCTTTCACAATATTATTTCACATTACCTTTAGTAATCGGACCTTTAAGAGCAATTTCAGGGTGACATGTATGAATTTTTGGATTTGAGGAGGTATTAAACACCTCAATAGATCCTTCACATTGGTTTGCATCTATTTATGAGGTCAAATACCCTATTTTGAGCCTAAAACTTCACAAAAATTTAGCATTTAATGCATCTATACAAGTATAGGTACAAATAAATAAAATAATGATACTCTTCCTAGAGTGAGGAATGATGTCTAGGTGGTTTCAAGATCAATCCAACTCATTTTAGGCATCTTGGAATCTGATCTCTCCCATTGGGTTCTTATTAGGGTTTTAAGAGGATTTAGAGTGGTTCAGGTTCTTAACAATTGTTCATAAACCATATGGCCTAAAATTCTAAACCAATGCCACAAAACTCAAGTTCATAATTGTGTTCAACTCTCCCTAGGTACTTAAGATCCCATGTAATTTGTGTATACTAATTTGAACTTGAGAAAGTGTTCCTCAGGTTTCCACTATGCCCTTTAGGAGTGCTCTATAGTCTTAACCATTATTCATATAGGTTAGTGACCTAAAACAATGTTTGATTCTAGGTGATTTTAGTATTAAACACCTTAACCATCATTACAAACCATTGGTCCCCATGCACAAGGTCAAAATCACACTGAGCAAGAGAAAGTTTGTTTTGAAGTAACTTGCACTTAAAAGAGCTCAAGAAGGTCTTATACGCCAAATGGCCATTTTATTATCTTGATATACCTATGGATACTTATCTTGGTTCTATTCCATCACTATGCACTTCTTAGTGCCCTCAAATTCCCATCTAATTTTCAATAAATCACTCTTTTCATGACTATACACACAAGGTGTTTATGGTTTCAGGCTTACCAATCCTAAATAGACCTATCAACTTGACCTCATTTCATTGATTCTGAGGGTCATATAGAAGTCATGATATCAAAATAATATAATTTACATGTTATTTACTTTATCCCATAGAATTATTTTCTTCAAACCAAGTGGGCATCTTTCATTTGACTAAACAGGGCTGTAGGAGCACTTGACTGTGTGACTGCAGGTGTTGAAGTGAAACTATTTTGATCATCCTCTCTGACCTTTCTCTAGGTATTAGTTGACCTATATTGAATTTTTTCACCTTTCATATCCATCCAAACTCCAATTCCATTGTTATATATTTCATCTTTTCCTCAAATTTGAAATCTAACTCAAGTTACTCAGGCAATCCTATAGGTAGTCATTGTGTGTTTTGACTACATTTTGGAGTTTAGGATCTCTTATAAAAGTCACTAAACATTTCAATAATATTTATCATAATTTATAGGGTTTATTTGTCTTCTTTTGACCCTCTACATCTTCCTATCACTTTACATCCTCTCAAGCATATCTCTTATCTCTCATGTTTGTTCAAGACATGGTTGTAGGTGATGGGCTAAGAGTCTTTTGAATATTAAGATTTGAAACCTGACCTTATTCAACTATATTATTAGAATTTTTATAGTATTTGAACTTCATTGAAGTCTCCTTCACAATCAAACTTATCCCTCTATAAGTTCATTAGCACTTTCCTCTGCTTGACCATGCATGTATGCTTCCTTTTGTTTTGCCTAAAAAAGGCCTATTTAGGTTTTCACTTTATCAATGTATTGGTCATCCAAAGAGATCACTATGGGGGTTTAGAATCTAGATTAATATATCTCATTTTTTTATCTAGATCTCACATGTACATTTTTAGATCTTCTCCATTCTGACTCAAAGCTTCAAATGACTTGAGTTTGCCATTCTACCTGTAGGTGTCATTAGAGCATCTTGAACATTAAGTCTTAAAACCACACTTTCTCCACTGGTCTTGGACCTATCCAGTTATAGAGACACTACATCTCCCTCGACATTTAGGTTTTCAAATTCAAATCTTGATGCACATTTCATTGTATTTCACATCAAAAGAGACCTCTAAGCCTATAGATCTGCAGGTCTGCATTTTCATGTTTGAGGCCTTGTATGATGTCTAGCTTGATCTCTTTGAGCCTGAAATCATTTATCCATTGCCTCTTTACCTATATAATGAGTTCAATACTCTCATACACATTTTATAATGCAAGATTAAAACTTCACAAACCACTTTTATGCAAGCAACCTATACATAATACAATTGGTTGGGAACATGAATGATATTTAGAGGACTATGTATAGAATGAATGATAATATTAGAGAGATTTGGATGATATGAAAATATGGTGAAAATGTTTAACCATCAATTATGTGCACTTAAACCTATCAAATACTCCAAAACTTCAAATGTAAACATGTGACATATTTCACATGGAGGATCTTCTTGTAGTACTTGATGTTCACATGTCCAAATCTGATGGTAATAAATGTGTAATGGTTTTGCATACCTATATACAACTTATACAACACTAATCATGCTCCAACATGCTCCAAATTGCATAAAATTAGTGTAAAATGGGAGCTTATAGGGTTTATTAGGGGTTTTTGATTTCCTATCTTATTAATGATAGTTCATACAACTTATCCCCTTAAACCCTTAAATATTTCACTGAATATTAAGCCCATGAGGGGTATCTCCTATGCCTAGGATCATTTGACCCAAATCTTTTGTATATTCATGAACCAAGCATAAAATTATAGCTTTCTTGAGCCTGTGAAGATCTTGACAGGGCTTATGACTAATTTTCTGCATCAATTGACCTCTCAACACCTGTGCAAGCTCATTTTCAATGTGAAGAAGTTCAAAAGACAATGTGATATACTTTTTCACCTGAAAGAGAAACATCGTTTCTGTACAAGTGACTCAAAATTGCTTCGTTTGAATGATTCTCTATCTTTAGATGTTGGTCTACAAATTTATCTAACTCTGACCATTCTTTGACCACTTCTTAATATTATGTACATTATAAACTCTTTTGAAGTGCTCTTCCTTTTGAGAAGTACATACAATTCCTTAATTTTGGCTTAGAATGACTTAATAGACCTTGGGATGCATTGACAAATATGGTGGAAGACTAATATAGGGCTAAATGACCTTAAAGTCGTAACTACAACTCATGTGATGACTCATCACATTGATTTAACCTTTAACACACATGAAAAACAACATTAGCTCATGAATGACCTTTGAAGACTATACAAATGCATGAAGAGACCAAAACCTTAATTAATGCTAAACAAAGATTTAATTGACCACTTGAACACCATTACAAGATCAATGTGACCATCTAAAAGCTTGTTAAGCCCTATGAAAAAGTTTCAAACTATAAGGGTTGACCCTTTTGACCTTGGGGTGAAAAATGGTCAACATTGCCAACTATGGAGGTAAAGCATCATGAGGTAGATAGTCTCTTTGAATCTCTTTGATCTACTACTCTTATCTTCACTTTAATAGTTTTTGGCCTCAATTTGAAGAGTTGCATCAGTGCATATATACATGTTGGTCCAAATAGCATGAAATACTTTTGTGCTCAAAAGGTTTCTTTTTAGTACAATTTTCTACCCCTAAAGATTATCATAAGATATTTTAAGAGGGACCATGGTTCTAGGGAAGAATGGGAATATTTATTACTCCTTGGTTTCCAAAATTTGATCCCAACATAATGGTTGTCTCTGAAAACCTTGTTTGGGTTCGCCTTCTAAATATGTCTCTTCCTTTATGACATCCTATAGTTTTCATAGACATTGGGAATGCTCTAGGTAGATTTGTAAAAGTTTATTTTGACCGAACCCATCAATGTCTTTTTACCTTTGCTCACATCTGTGTGGAGATAGATCTTAGTAAAGGCTTACTAGAAAGCATAATTTTAAAAATGGTGCATTAACATGGAGTCAAAACCTAGACTACAAAAATATGGCATTCAGGTGTCACTTTTATCACCAAACATGGCATCTACAAGAAACACGCATTCAAGCAAGAGGATACTCAAAGGGGAAAATGGGATCTGCTACCAAACCAAAGAGTTGGCATCCTTATGAGCTACAATTTATAGAGGATGGAGATGACAAGAGCATATCAAAATCACATACTGTAGAGGAAGAGAAAGATACCAACATAGGAATACAAATTAAATTTTTTGATTGAAACCAATCATCAGAGACATCAGAGGGAATAATGAAGGTAGGGGAACCATCCATGAGAGGGATAAATACAAATGATACTTTAATAGGAGGAAATAAGAGACTACATGAGTTAAATAATTTTGAATTTGATAAGGAATCATCCTTGGTTAGCTATATAGGAACACAAATTCTTGATCTATAAATAATGGTTGCAGGAACTCCACTAGTGGGTTGGATCGAGGTGAAAAATAAGAAAGGGGAAAAAGGACATATCGAGGATTATGACATATGATGAAAGCTTTTCTTTTCTTCTAGGGATAAAGGTAAGGTTTGTTGATCATTATTTGGCATGAGTTATTATAGAGTTTGAGGATATATTCTTACATTTTGTTATTCATTACCTTCAAGTAATTATTATTTGTATTATGCTTCGAGCACCTATAAAATGTGTTTTAATTCTACATTGGAATAAAAATGTGACTTTTTCTTTAGAAAAAAATTATACAGGGCTCCTTTTAACATGACATGCCAATAGCCAATTATATAAAATGGTGATATGCAAAATAAAAGGCAAATGAAATCATGTTAAGGTAAAAATACCACAAAAATAAAGGGGGTGACTTCTATTGCCTATTAAATATGCATATACTAGATTTGGTGACAAAGCTATAACTATCAAATATGTTTTGAAAGAGATACATGCTCAAAGGTGCCGGTGCCTCATAAGATACTGAAATAAGGCTCAAAATCGTAAATGGATGAATGTTGTGATAACCTAAAATGCAGAAGGTTGTAAAGAGAGTAGTGTGGGGTAGGAATTATCCGAAAAATAGTCAAATGTACCAAGTTGATGTAAGTAGACCTCTTTTGGATCTACTCAACTAGGTGGTCTTCAATAGGTATTTTCAAGTGGCATTAACTTCCACTAGATCTTCTATAATATGCTAGGTTTGTTGGGATCATGTATGATCCAATGTTATAGTTTTAATTAGTTTGTTATTTATTTTTTAAGGTTCAAGTAGTTTTATCCATTGGTTAGTTTTGTAGTCAACTCTCATCTCCTATAAGCTTTCTTTAAAAGCTTACATTATGTACATCAAAACAAATTATTTGCATTGAATAAATTATATGTTATTTACTATAATATTTTCGATCCAACAGTGGTATCAGAGTGCTGGTATGGGAAGAAGAAGACATTGACAAAAAGGAGGACTCGAATAAAATTTTATAGAGTTTGTAATCTGAAGATAAGGAATGACGACATTCATCAAACATCTAACTACATTATGGAATAAATTATACGTCTTGATTGAAGACATTTGAAGTGCATTCCGTATAAATGTTTTGTTTTGTTTTGTTTCATGGTAAGAATTCTAGCCTAATGTTGTGGAAGAAGGTGATTCATGTATTCTATAGTTATTGATGAACATTTTAAAAACTTCTTTGTTAACCACTACACTAGTATAATCTTTGTCTTCCTCGTAACAAAACGTTCTATTAGAGTTTCAAATCATACACCACTCACATTGATTCTCCAAGTAAATATTTGATATATGGAATCAATGCTGAAAATGAAGAACAAAGTTCTGTAGATATAATCTTGCAGAAGTACGATGGCCTCTAGGAAGTAATGATGCAATAAGAGGCCTGACTTGGCTGCATAGTGAGCCTTGTACGACGATTAAAGTAAAGAGAAGCATTATCTGAATCCTTCCAAATTTTTTTGTGAAATGTGAATCGCCTAACCAAAAACATTGGTGTTATCCAAGATTATATGAATATGTTTTTCTATTTTTTCTTTATGGGCTCCACTAAAAACATCAAATTTATTTTTTCACCTGCAAAGTGAAAAATTAGGTAAAAGGTTTTTACCTGTCTAAAATACCTTTTTGGAACATTTATCTTATATGGAAATATTTCCAAATATATTTCTATATTTATTGTAGTAGAGATGGTTATGAAATTTTTTGTAAGTCACTTACAATAGAGAAGGTCAAGGGTTCAAAACCCATTCAAATGTTTTTTTGATAAAATTTCATTTTGAACTTATTTTAATTTGAAAAGTTCAAATTATGGAGATATAAGGGTGTAATAGGAGTTATAAGGTATAATATTTTTACAAAGTCATTGAAGTTTTTATATTTGGAAGGCAAAGCAAAACCTCAATAGCATTTCCTTTTCTTGACGTGATTGTTTTCTTAACATCATCACTAAAATTGTCAATCTCATATCTAAAAATGAAAAAATGTCCCCTAAAAACTACAAAGAATGGATTAAAAATATGGAGAACACTCATATTTAATGATTTTTAGGAAATCATAGAGAAATAGACCACACCACCAACTAAAGTGGCAAAATTGGTTGAATATCAAAAACATGATAAGCATGCTCTTGCATTTTTAAAATCATCTTGCATTGTATAGGTTATCATTCATATTAAGGCAATTAAAATTAGTGCATGGAAAGCATGGACAACATAAGAGATTTGTATGATAAACAACTTGCATATAATAAGATTGACCTTCTTAAGTAGCTTTTGAACAATAAACTAATAGATAATGAAGATGTCTTTGAATATCTTTCCTACATGAAAACACTAAAACAAGAGTATTGTACTACAAGGGGTAAAATTAATGATGACATGTTGATTTCTATCACACTAAATGGGCTTAATTCCACATACATCAATTTCATTAAAATGTTGTATCTTAGTGATAAGCCTATTGGTGCCACATTTGACTCCATCTGTGAGTTGTTGATTCAACATGAGAGACAATCTACAAAGAAAAAAAATATGCCTATTGAAGAGGCTCACTATGTACAGAATAGGTCCTAGCATAGAAATCATCACCATGTACACTGACAATTTTAAAATCATTCTCTGAAATACTATTAATGACATTTTTCACATCATTCTCAACAGTCTCCACAACATTCACATCAGTACTCTCCAAGGTCTTTCAAACGTAGACATCACCATAGGTGTTCTTCTCAATCTTGTAGTTTTTTTACTGATCAGCTTCTTCTAGATATTTTCATCATAGGAAATAGCCATAATGTTTTAAATCTAGTGGTATTGGACATCTTGTAGACGTGTGTCCTTGATGACCTTGCTCTCCACATAAAAAAAAATTGAGGCCAATTATGTGGATCAATCTAGTGATCAATCTTTTGGTTACTCAAATTATTCTGACACATGCTCTGATCAAGAGACATCCTATATGGTTGAAGTTTATGGTCCTGATGGACCTGGCACTATATTTTGAGTGCTTAGTGATTTACACATCTTGTGCAAGCTACGAGGCTCAAGACTAGGATTTGTCGTAATAGCAATTTTTTTGGCTTGTGTTTTTTGCTTTTAGTTCTATATTTGGATTTCTATATCTAATATTTGATGACATGGAGTGGACAAAGTTAGTTGTTTTTTATTTTTCTTGATGCATGACTTCTCACCTCTCACCTGATAAGGGGAGAGATATTATATTTATTGGTTTTTTATCAGTCATTGGTGACAATATGAGTTGATAGGGGTTACTAGCACCTTCAATGGTGAGCAAAATTCATCAACATTTGTTGGACATCAGGGAATATGTGCCATACATAATATGGGTTCTTTTGTGGGACATTATGTGGGTCGACATAGTTGGACATGATTGATTGTGTCCCACTGCAGTATGGTATGATGATCATTGAGGATGAGTATGCTTTAATTATGTTCATCAGCCATTTTTTGCCACATTTCAAAGGGGTAGGATTCTTTATGAAGAAACACCAATTTTTGGTCAGTGCTAGAGGTATAGTGCACTAGTTGTAGTTACGACAGAGTTTCTTTGATGACTTCATAGCCATTGTTGTAGATCTTTCATCTTCTATACCTCTTTAGATCAAGGGGGTTTGTTGGGATCATGTGTATTTATTTTTTAATGTTTAGGTAGTTTTACCCATTGGTTGGTCTTGTAACCAACTTTCATCTCCCATAAGCTTCCTTTAAAAGCTTACATTATGTACATGAAAAAAAATGCTTTACATTGTAATTATAAATTATTTCATTGACTATTTCTGATCTAACAAGGTTCTCTTAACAATTAGTCTTGTAACTTTTTTCATTGGATATTTTTCTCAAATTTCACATTATCTGATATTATAACCAAGTTATTACACTCCTTTTATTACTCTGTCTCAAAACAACACTCTCAACCTTACTTTAATATGAATCTTTAACAAGAAAACAAAACATTCAATCTTTAAGCCTTGTTTCAGGTCTTACACTTTAATTCAATGAAAATTTATTGAAGATTTAGACTCATCATATTTATAAATTGATTTATTATAAACCTTAGGGTGATAACTAGTTCAAGGACTCACTTTAATCACTTTAGTATGTTTGCTTTCCACAATACACACTCTTTTATAGTCTTTTCTAAACCTTGACAATTAAGTTTGTCACCATTCAATGTTATATTTGTTCAATACTAGACTCTTTAGGATTTATACAGGTTATTATATCCATTTTTACATTTCCTAATCTCTTGTTTAGACTTTCTTCTCTCAATATACTCATTTTTTGATCAAATATTCAAAAAATAAGGTTTTGGGCTTCACTTACAGGTCTTAAGACCAAGTTTTTGACATAATTTCCTCTAAAGGACTCCATAAATTTTAAAAACATCATCAAAACCTCATAAACATCATTTCTATCAATCTACAAGATTTTAGATATTTGGCTCCACTATTTAGAAGATACGCTTCTTTTAGTCTTCCCAAGTAGGGTTTTGGACTTGTCTTTATGACTGTAGACTATGTTATATAAATAACCTGAGATAAAGGAGTCTAAAAAACTTGAAATAAGTTTAAAAAATTCATAATAATCATCCTCCATCCTTATACAAAGTTTTAACAAGTTTCCATGGTTATTTTTTAAGATATGATGTTTTTTATGTCTCTAAAAACATAGTTTTTTGTATAAGCCGAGAGCAAGCTTTTGAGAATTATTTTATTTTATGCCCTGATTATGATAATTTATGATTTTAAAATAAATTCCACACATTAATCTTCACATTCAAATGGTTTTATTGTATAAACAAACCTTAAATATTAATATAAAGATGATTTTTGACTGTAGTTGTAAAAATAGAATTTGCAGGCCTTTATGGTAGAACAAATCACCATAGAAACATGAAATAAGATCATATAATAGTGAATAACAATCAATTACATATTCAAGAGCTTGATAACACATATATATCATAAACAAACTCTCTTTTATTCATATATGCTTTCCATTTGATATACAGACTCTTGTAGATATGACAAACCCTTCACATATTCTCCATCACCAACCTAAAAACTTATGTCTTTCTCAGTGTCTTTATACATTTTTAGCCTCTTTATTTTATATTTTGAGGCTTATCTCCTTTTAATGGATATTTTAATCTTGGTTTATTCTTTTTTTTGCAACAAGAGTCTCTATACCATCTTAGAGCTTATCCCAACATGCTTAGTTTACCACTTTACCTACATTGTACATGGCTTAATTAGGCTTAACGATTGAAGAGTTTAGATATATCAAAACAACTCCTATGACCTATAGATACCTTTACATAGGAATAATAACCTTTATAATATGATAATACCATTCAATCTCTTATTTACAATTTATTTCTTCTCATTTTGGTAGGAAAGTAAGAAACTCACCTAAATGGACCATACAAGACAGGAGAATCCTAGAGAAGGCTTATTATTGATAAATCATGACTTTATAACATAATTTAAACCTATGAAACCAAACATTACATTACCTTTAATGATGTTCATGCATCACAAGTGCACAAAAATAGGAAAAATATGCTATAGAAATGGGACTTGTACCAATTTTTAGTGACGACAACTATTAAAAAAACACTCAAATGCCTTAAATACATGCCTTACTAACTCAAGTCAAATATTCATCTTCAATGCATCTTGGAGTTGTTTCTACAACTTTAAAATCCTCATGGGTCAAATCATAATAGTGTGTCTCACTTCTTGGCATAAATGCGACACAAACACTTCGATCCCCTTAAAAAACTTGAGTTTAGTTGGATGAAATTAATAAATAAAATAGATGTTTTACCTTAATAAATAAAATATGGTGTGTCGCACTTCTTGGCATAAAGGAGCATGTGAATGGGTGAATGGTTGATAGGTACCAATGTTTATAGGTATATTCACCTTGCCATGCGCATTCATTTTTTATAATGCATTTTAATTAGGCACCAATGTTTATAGGCCTATTCACCTTGTCATGTACAATCATTTTTTATAAGACATTTTATGCAAGTCCAAGCTGATAGACTTATAAATACTAGTGATTATTAGTTGTTTGCATGCACCACTATGTGTTGTTTGCATGCACCTTTAAGTATTGTTTCTAGTAATAGGGAATTTTGAGAAAATAAAAAATAAAAATAAATTTATCTAATTTAATATTTATAACTTACTTGCATGGAATAATAATTAATATATTGTTCATTTAATTTACATACATATTGGCTTTCACTAATATATCATTTTTAAGACTTGTATGATTTATATTGCCATTTTAGGATTCAAGGTTGATGGGTTTAAATAAGTACCAAAGATTTTATATTTCTTGTATGCAACACAAGATATGAATGACATCATATAAACCCAATAGACCTTAATATTTATGTCAATGGTGGTGGGGGCGGGTGGCGCATATAGGAAGTGGCCCTCCTACTAGCATAATGGTTGATTGGTTTTGGGATGAGTATGTTTGTTTGTTATAACCTTCCCATATCCTCCTTTGTGGAATCATAATCCCAAAAATAATCACAATAAAATGCCTCTAAATACATGTTTTACCACCCCAAGTTGAATATGCCTCTTTAGTACATCTTGGAAATTCTTTTACAATTCTAAAATCCTCATTCATTCAAAAAATTAATTGCACGTTGGTTGGTATGTTTGGTTTATGGCAACATATAAACCCAATAAACCTTGATCTTTAGCCAATAGGGGTGATGCCACAATAGAAGTGGCTCTCCTACCAATATAATGGTTTACTAGTTGTAGGATAAATATGTTTGCTTGTTTAGCCTTCCCTCTCATCTTATGTGGCTCCATAATTCAAAAAATAAAATTCCACTTGAATGCCTCTAAATACATGTCATACAACCCCAAACAGAATATGCCTCTTCGGTGCATATCGAAATTGCTTCAACAACTATTAAATTCTTATTCATTAAAAAAAAAATTCCTACATTGGTTGGTAGAATTGGTTTGCAATAACATATATACCCAATAGACCATGATCACTATGCCAATGGAGTTGACAACAAAATGGAAGTGGCCCACATTTTAACATGATGATTGATTGTTTGTGTGATGAGAATGTTTGTTTTCTAAACCTTGCACTTTCCTCCTATGTGGCTTCATAATTCCAAAAACATTATGCTTAAATGCATCTAAGTACATGCCTTACTACCCCAAGTCAAATTTACCTCTTTTGTGCATCTTGAAATGGCTTATACAACTATAAAATCCTCATTTGTTCAAAAAATTAATTTTTCATTGGTTGGTAGGTTGGGATTGTGACAACATATAAACCCAACATACTATAATTCTTATGCCAATGGGGGAATGACCCAATTGAAGTGTCCTTCCTACTAACATAATGGTTGAATGGTTGTGAGAGGAGTATGTTTCCTTGCTCAAGGCTTCCCCTCTCCTCTTTTGTGGCATATAAATATATAGCTTACTACTCCATGTCAGACATGTCTCTTTAGTGCATCTTGAAGTTCTTCTACAATTTTGAAATCCTTACTTGTACAAAAATTTAATCATGTGTTAGTTGGTACACTTGGTCTGTGATAACATATAAATCCCATAGATAATGATCCTTATACCAATTGGGGTGATGCCATGATAGAAGTGACTATAATACTATCATAATGGTTGATTAGTTGTGGTATAGTTATGTTTGCTTGCTCAGTCTTCCCCTCTCATCATTTTTGGCTTCAAAACAATGTATCTAATTATTTAGTGCACAGTGACCTAAATTATGCGCAAATATTAAAACTATTACAAAATACAAATTGGATCAAATTAAGTAAACACAACCACACATATATATTATGCTAAAATATAAAATGAAACTTTCAAAATTTGAAAAAGAAGATCAAAACATAAATACCTAAATTGTATCCTAATTGTGCAATTTTAGAGAAAGTCGCAATTATGAAAAGTGATCAAAGCAACAAGATAAATAAACCCCATAAATTGTTTTGTGATCTAAGAAATTTTAGGTTTTGTCTTATTTTGAGCCCTTCTCCTTTGATCATTGACCTGGTTCACCACAAAAACTTGAATGAAGAACAAGAAAAGGGTTAGTTGGGTTAGGTAACCTCGAGAGATTTACAACTACATATCTAACATGTTAGAATTAGACCGAATGTAGCTTTTGTGTAGTGTAAATGGAATCTCAAGTAAAGGCTTCACCTCCTCTTCCCTAGTGATGTGCAATACAATCACATGAACATTCACCCCAACCCTTTTTTTGTACAAGTTGGTGATGACACAAGACTTGAATATGATGTAGAAATAATGTTAGTTCAAATGTGCAATATCCTTGGCTAGTGATGATAATATCATCTTCATAAAACTCGATAAAATAGGCATAAGAGACTTGTCTCATAATAGGATTGAATGCAAAATAGATAATGAATTGATTAAGGGTAATATTGTATATATAGACCTCCTTTTAACATGACACACAAAATATCCAATTATAAAAAATAACGATATGAAAAATTAGAGGCATAGGAAATCATGTTAAGGCAAAAGGACCCACAAAAAAACAAAGGTGATGGATTCGACCACCTGTCAAATTTGCATAGAGTGGATTTGGTGATAGACATGTACCTATTGAATCCATTCCAAGAGAGATAGATGCTTAAGAAGGGTGCAATTATCTTGTAATATAGTTAAACAAGGCTCAAAAGGCTTAAATAGATAATGTCGAGGTGATATAGAATATATAAGGTTGGAGAGAGAGTAGTGTGGGGTAGGAAGTGTCCTAAAAATAGACAAAAATAGATAAATGGACCAAGTGCACAAAAATAAGTAAAAGATGCTATGGAATTTTTTTTTTTGCTAGTTTTGGGTGTCTAAAAATATTAAAAAACAATCCCACTTAAGTGCCTTTAAATACATGCCTTGATAACTCAAGTTGAATATTCCTCTTTAATACATCTTGGAGTTATTTCTATCGCTCTAAAATCTTCATGGGTCAAAGCATAATAGTGTGTCCCTCATGTTGGCATAGATGGGACACAAACACTCCATTCTCTTGTCAGAAAAATTGAGTTTGGTTGGTTGAAGTTAATTAAAATAAATGTTTTACACTATATATACAATATGTACAACATTCACATTTTTACCAAAAATAATCGTTAATTAATTTTTAAGATTTTTTATAATTATTTTTTGAAAGAAAATTTGTCCACCTAGTGGGACATGGCATTATGCTTTGATCCTCATTCATTCAAAAAATTAAACCCTCACTGATTGGTAGGCTTGGTCTGTAGATCATAAAAACCCGATGAGGGTTATTCCAAAATAGAAGTGACCCTCCTACTAACATGACAATGGTTGATTTGTTACAAGATAAATATGTTTGTTTTCTCAAGGATTTAGTTATCCTCCTTTATGGCTTCATAACATATAAAAAAATCATGCTCAAATACTGTTGATTACATGCCTTACTACCAAAATTCAGATACACCTCTTTAATGCATCTTGGAATTGCTTCTCCATCTCTACAATCCTCACTCATTCAAAAACTCAATACCACATAGGTTGGTAGGTTTGGTCCACCACAATGTATAAACTCCATAGACCATGATTCTTATGCCAATAGGGATAATTAAACAATATATTTACCTTACTACTAACACAATGGTTGATTGGTTGTAGGATGTGAATGTTTACTTTCTCATCCTTTCCCTCTCCTCCTTTGTGGCTTCATAATCCCTAGAACAAATCATGCTCAAATGCCTCTAAATACATTCCTTATTTCCCCAAGTCAAAGATGCCTCTTTAGTGCATCTTGGAATTGCTTCTATGACTCTGTAAAACTTTTTCACTCAAAAAAATAATCCCACATTGGTTGTTAGGCTCGGTTTACCATAACATATCAACCCAAAAGACCATTACCCTTATGTCAATGGGGGTGGGGGTGGCACAATGGAAGTGGCCCTCTTACTAACATAAGGGTTTAATGGTTGAAGGATGGGTATCTTTGCTTGCTTAGGGCTTCCCCTCTCCTCTTTTGTGGCTTCCTAATTCCAAAAACAATCCTGCTCAAATTCATCTATATACATTCCTTACTATCCCAAGTCCGACATGCCTTTTTAATGTATCTTGGAATTACTTTTAGGACTCTAAAATCCCCACTCATTCAAAACATTTATAAAACTTAGTTGGTAGATTAGGTATATGAAAATATATAAACCCAATATACCATGATCCTTATTCCAATAGGGGCGATGCCATAATAGAAGTGACCATCTAATGAACATAATGGTTGATTAGTTGCAAGATAAGTATGTTTGCTTACTAACCCTTCCCCTCTGCCAAAATAAATACCATTCAAATGCCTCTAAATACATGTCTTAATACCCCATTCTAGATATTCATCTTTAGTGCATCTTGGAATTATTTTTACGACTCTAAAATCCTCATCCATTCAAGAATTAATTACACATTGGGTAGGTTTCATCTGTAGCAACATATAAACCCAATAGATAATAATATTTATGTCAATGAGGGTAATTACATAATGGAAGTGACCCCCTACTAACATAATGGTTTATTATTTGCAAGATGAGTATGTTTAGTTTCTCAAGATTTCTTCTCTCCTCCTCTGTGGCTTAGTAATCCATAAAACAATCCAACACAAAATTTTTTAAATACATTGCTTATGACCCAAAGTTAGATAAGTCATTTAAGTGTGTATTATGTTGGGTGAATATTTTGTCATCAACTAACTAATGGCAAAATGGGGATATCAACCACAACACAAGGAGATTTATACGGCAAAATGGGTGTGGTGACCACAACCAGAATGAGACAAATCTCTCCTCTCAGCAAGGGGAGGTTCCCTATAAACTATAATATACTAATATAAATTGAAAATAGACTCAGGGGTGAAATCATACCATCCATCTCTTTTTTTTTTAGAGATGATGTTCACAAAACAAAGGAGAATTCTTGTGTAATTACTAAAGGCATTTCTCTTCTTTTAGAAATGATGTTTAATAAACAACATGAATTTTTCCTGGGTAGTAACTGAATCCACAAGAAATCCATGAAAGCACAAAGTCTTTCATTGTCTCTCATGTTGATTTAGGACAAAGTAACATAGTCATTTGAAGTGTAGCTCAAAGTCTCCATCGAAAAATACAGCAGAGTGAAAGATTACGAAGGATAACGGGAGCTCAAAGTCTCTCCAGTATCCTTTACAAAAAACACAGACTAAAGACAATTTTGGTAGCACAAAGTCTCCCATAGTCAGCTTTGTTGTCCCCAAAAAATGCCACTCATTTTTGGGACAACCTATAGACCAAAATCTCTCTCTCCCCTTCTCAAATTTGTTCTAAGCTTTCAGATTCCTCATTTTTAAGCTTTTTCTGTAAAGGGGATTCACAAGTTTGACAGGTTAAAAAAGCTTCTGCAGGCAAGTTCAGTCAAAAGAACAAGCTTCTAACACTTGTCATTTTCAGGATTGATTCAGTGCCTCGGTTCAATCAAAGGATTTCAATCGGCAAATGATAAAGGACTTAGGCTTGAACCATTGAACTTTGAACCACTTTGGTTCAAAGGTTCAATGGGTTTAACAAACAAGTTGGTTCAACGCGCTTGGTGCAAAAGAACAAAGGACTTAGCCAAATAACGATGTATGAACCGTTGAACCATTGAACCAAAGTTGGTTCAATAAAAAGGTTCAAGGGGTTGCCCCAAAGCAAAAAAGGCAAGTGCCCTTGTGGAAGGTAGGCATCATTGGTTCAAAAGCTCAAAAGCGGCCTCAGTCAAAGGAAAAGTGGCACACGAGTGGTTCAACGGATGGT
This sequence comes from Torreya grandis, assembly GCA_037957365.1. Taxonomy (NCBI): domain Eukaryota; kingdom Viridiplantae; phylum Streptophyta; class Pinopsida; order Cupressales; family Taxaceae; genus Torreya; species Torreya grandis. Next base: position 539,274 of record JARHVA010000799.1, read on the forward strand.
TCAACCAAGGAGCAAAGAAGTGATTGAACCAAGGAGCAATAAAATAAAGAGATAGAATGAACCAATGAATGATGAACTTTCAGTGGTTCAATGGGTCCAAGGTTCAACATGGTTCAAACAACAGTCAACCAATGACGCCCCTGTAGACGTCAAATTTAAGGCAAGGGAATAACCATTGAAATTCAAATAAAGCACAGAACTTGAAGGAAGAACCAAGTGACTGGCTAAAAAAATAGCCCGAGAGCTTAAATTCCAAGAAGAGACAAAGCTAGAAAAGACAAAAGCAGAATGAGGACAAAGAGGAAAATATCTATGCAGTAGTTATTTCGATAGTTGGAATAGTCTACAAAGTAGATTTTCTAGCTTGCAAAAATTAAAGACGCAGCCTGTTTTTCCTCCCATGAAGTAAAGACAAAATGGACAGCTACATCGATATCAGAGGGGACAAACTTGATGATCCAAACTCAAGAGAAGACCGATGAGATGAAATGACATGCCATAGTTAAGATAACTGTCCTATTTTCAATGCAGTCCTTTGACAAACCTGGAAATGCATTCAAGGCATTGAATGCACAGCATGGGTCGTTCTATGGAAAACAAGCGCCCAAGTCTTTCTTGGAGCGCTATATATTGTAATCTCTTATTTGTTACAAAGGAGACTTTTCATTTTACAAGAGTGAAACTCTGCCCATTTTGAAAGAGAAAAATTGAGACTTTGAGCTCAGGTTGTAATTTCATTTCCATTGTTATTTGAATGAGAAAGCAAGTTTTTCACAGACTTTGTGTTGTTCTGACTTGTGTCATTTGAAGGTGTCCTTATTCATTTAATTTGGTATGCAAAATTAGTGAAGGTAATAAAGAAGTGTCCTGAAACCAACTTTGGGAAGACTTTGTGCTTTCACAATTGATTTCAGTCTGTGTTTTCCTTTTTTTTTGTGTTGAGGATTCTGGGGCAACTTTGTGCCCCCATTATCCTTTGTGATATATTCTTTGAGCAGTTGAGGTGGAGACGTTGTGCTCTATTTCATCCTGCTGTTACTACGCCCTTTTGATCACTGGTTATTTCACTATCTGAAAAAAACTCCTGTTGTTTCTTGTAAGGACACTTTTGAAAGAAGCGAAGTGCCTTCAACATTTATAGCCAAGATTCTCTCCTTTGTCTGTGTGCATCATCTCTGAAAGAAGAGAGATGGATGGTTTGTCCCACACCTATGTCTTACTTTCTACTTATTTATATTGTATATAGCTTTGCATATTTAATAGGGAACCTCCCCTTGATGAGAGGAGAGATTTGTCTCTAGTTGATGTAGTAAAGCTGCACACCAAGACGACCCATCTCCCTATGCTATGGTGATAGGAACTATTTTGGTCACCAGTTAGTTGGCCAAAAAAATATTCACCCAACAGTTTTTTGCGACTCCGTTGGGGAAAGAACGAGCAATTCTAGTTCTTTCTCATTGTTATTTTTCCCCCCAACTTTGCGCAACAGTTTTTGATGACTTTGTTGGGGACACAGTAATTTTGTGCAATTTAGGACCTCAAGTTTTAGATTGAAACATCACATGTGTCTTACCCATATCATTATAATCCTTATCCATTATAGAGTCTGGAGACTCCCATCTGGGTCTTACCCATTATCCATTTATAGCCTTACCATTTTCATCCACCTCCATTTTCATCCATCTCCATTATATTATCTAGTCTGCAAAACCAGAGCTGTTGGGAAAGAAAGCGTGGTTTGAAGCCTCAAGCTTTAAGCTGAAGCAGGGCCAGTTTCTATTCCATTTTTGTCCTATAATTTGGCAACTTCACTTAGATGTGTTATCCCTATTGTTCATAATCCGATCATGGCAATTCGAGGCCCCTGGGGCGACTCATTTGGCCCACTTAATCTAACTCCACCCCTGCATGAGCTACTACTCAGTTCAAAGAAGAATTTTCCCAAATTCTTTGGTGATGGAAGAGTCCACCCTGATGAACACATTGCAGCCTTCACCATAGCCTGTGGTGTGATAGGGGTGGAATTTGAAGACGTGGCAGTCAGGATTTTTGTGGAGGCATTACAAGGTGCTACTGTAGACTAGTTTTACCATCTGCAGAATGGATCAGTGACTGGCTGGGACACTATCAAAGCTAAATTGAAGCCAGGTTCAGGCCAGCAGAGGATGCACATGCCTTGCTAGCCCATATCACACAAATGAAGGAGCCCCATGAGCTTATGAGGGACTTCATTGCCAGGTTCAACAAGCTGAGGCACAAGATTCCCATGATCACCCAATCGACACCTCAGAATCTCATGTGTTTCTTCATCAACTCATAGCTGCCTGAAGTGAGTTTTTTGTTGAGACGAGCTAGACATATAGACCTTGAGGCTGCTCAGGACTTAGCTACTGAGATAGAAGATGACCTTATCTTGGTAGAAAAGATAAGGAGAGACCTTAATAAAGGTAAATCCTCTTCATCTTTTGAGTATTCACCTGCAGCCACCACTGACCCAATGGTACAAAAGCTAGCAAATGAGATGCGAGCTCTCAAAAAGCAAATGGCATAAGGGATGTCATCTGCTCCTGCATATAGAGATATGCCCAAGAGGACATTTCATAATCAGGCGTACCAAGGCAATGCTACTAGGAATTAGGGATAGCAAAATCACGTTCCTCCTCCACAGAGGAACCTCGCCATTGAAGCACCTCTAACCAACTCAGTAGTTGGATATTTGGAAACAGAGCATGATTCCTCTTTCCAACCTGAGTTTAATCAAGAAAATAATGCTGACCTCTTCACAGAGGATCAAGAAGAGTTAGCTGGCAACTCTCACATCAGTTTCCTAGATTACTAGGATGAACTCAAAAGTAAAGGTGAAGCATCTGAGGGATCATATGCTATGGTCACCCAGTCCCAGAATTAGTTAGCTCAACAAGCTGATAAAAAGAGAAATAGAGGAATGACCTTAACCTGCAATTTTGATTGCTAAGCATGGGGCCACTCTGCCTATCTAGCTAAAGGACCTAGTGATTGCTAAGAAAGTAAGTATCCCAAACATTTTTGCACCTTCTACTTCAAATTTGCAGGCCAATCCTTCCACCCCTCCCATAAACTAAAAGGAAGAACTCCCATCCCCTGTGCCTAGTCCAATCCAGCCATTTGACATAATTGATCATGTCAAATGTGTCAAGACCCAAACAACAGCCCCTACAGCCTTTGTTTGAGTCTTCAGGCAGGGATGAAATAGTAGAAGAATTGGTGGAGTATGACATAAGTGCATAAGAACTCCCCTCTAAATGAAGAAGAATATGAGATATCTGAGGGGGACAATCAAGACATGTGCTGGGTTGAGCTATCAGAACAACAAATTATGGTACTAAGTTGTGCTGTTGCCCATCCAAATTAAGAAAAGGAACTCTTTGCCAGGAGAGCAAAGATTCATGGTTTTTGGACCAAAAGTCAAGTCTTGCTTTGGGGAAAGAAGAAAAGAAAACCAAGGGGAAGACACAGAAAAGTGGTTTCCTGATGGAGAGTTCCATTCGCTCGTCACTGATTCAGGGGACAAAATGGTTTCCTGCTAGTTTATCAAGATGGCACACCATTTTCATTATCTCACAATGGGCAACATCTGAAGCACTTCAACTCTTGAAGCATCAGATGAGTCCCCCTGTACATATCTATATTTGTATAGTCTTTTGCTTTGTTTTATTTGTGTCATTTTCATTTTTAAACCTTTCTTCTTGGGTAGTGTGACTCCATAACCCAATGGCACACTTCAAGACACTGGAGATTCTGGTTTCTACTCCCCTCAGCTGTGTTTCAAGTTTCTAATTGAAGGTAGTTCCCCAACTAGAGCCAGCTGTTGTCCCCAAAAAATGCCACTCATTTTTGGGACAACCTACAGACCAAAATTTCTCTCTCCCCTTCTCAAATTTGTTCTGAGCTTTCAAATTCCTCATTTTTAAGCTTTTTTGTAAAGGGGATTCACAGGTTCGATAGGTTAAAAAAGCTTCTGCAGGCAAGTTCAGTCAAAATAACAAGCTTCTAACACTTAGTTGTTTCTAGGATTAGTTCAGCGCCTCAGTTTAATCAAAAGATTTCAATCAACAAATGATAAAGGACTTAGGCTTGAACCATTGAACTTTGAACCACTTTGGTTCAAAGGTTCAATGGGTTCAATGACCAAGTTGGTTCAATGTGCTTGGTGCAAAAGAACAAAGGACTTAGCCAAATAATGAACCGTTGAACCAAAGTTGGTTCAATCGGTTGGTTTAATCGAAATGTTTAAGGGGTTGCTCCAAAGTGAAAAAGGCAAGTGCCCTTGCGGAGGGTAGGTAGCATTGGTTCAAAAGCTCAAAAGAGGCCTCAGTCAAAGGAAAAGTAGCACACAAGTGGTTCAACGAATGGTTTAACCAAGGAGCAAAGAAGCGATTGAACCAAGGAGCGATAAAACAAAGATACAAAATGAACCAATGAATCAATGAACTTTCAGTGGTTCAATGGGTTCAAGGTTCAACATGGTTCAAGCAACAGTCAACCAATGACGCCCCTGCAAACGTCAAATTTAAGGTAAGGGAATATCCGTTGAAATTCAAATAAAGCACATAACTTGAAGGAAGAACCAAGTGACTAGCTGAAAAGATAGCTCGAGAGCTTAAACTCCAAGAAGAGACAAAGCTAAAAAAGATAAAAGTGAAATGAGGACAAAGAGGAAAATATCTACGCAACAGTTATTCTGGTAGTTGGAATAGTCTGCCAAGTAGATTTTCTAGCTTGCAAAAATTAAAGACATGGCCTATTTTTCCTCCCATGAAGTAAAGACAAAATGGATAGCTACATCGATATTAGAGGGGATAGACCAGATGATCCAGACTTAGGAGAAGACCAATGGGATGAAATGACATGCCATAGTTAAGATAGCTGCCCTATTTTCAATGCAGTCCTTTGACAAACTTGGAAATGCATTCAAGGCATTGAATGCATAGCATGGGCCGTTCTATGGAAAACAAGCACCCAAGTCTTTCTTGGAGTGCTATATATTGTAATCTCTCATTTGTTACAAAGGAGACTTTTCATTTTACAAGAGTGAAACTCTGCCCATTTTGAAAGAGAAAAATTGAGACTTTGAGCTTAGGTTGTAATTTCATTTCCATTGTTATCTAAATGAGAAAGCAAGTTTTTCATAGACTTTGTGCTGTTCTGAATTGTGTCATCTAAAGGTGTCCTTATTCATTTAATTTGGTATGTAGAATTAGTGAAGGTAATAGGGAAGTGTCCTAAAACCAAATGTGGGAAGACTTTGTGCTTTCACAATTGATTTCAATATGTGTTTTCCTTTTCTTTTTGTGTTGAGGATTCTGGGGCGAATTTGTGCCCCCATTATCCTTTGTGATATACTCTTTAAGCAGTTGAGGTGGAGACTTTGTACTATATTTCATCCTATTATTACTATGCCCTTTTGATCACTGGTTATTTCACTATCTGAAAGAAATTCTTGCTATTTCTTGTAAGGACACTTCTGAAAGAAGAGAAGTGCCTTCAGCGTTTATAGCCAAAATTTTCTCCTTTATCTGCGTGCATCATCTCTGAAAGAAGAGAGATGGATGGTTTGTCCCACCCCTGTGTCTTACTTTCTACTTATTTATATTGTATATAGCTCTGCATATTTAATAGGGAACCTCCCCTTGATGAGAGGAGAGATTTGTCTCTAGTTGATGTAGTAAAGCTGCACACCAAGACGACCCATCTCCCTATGCTATGGTGATAGGAACTATTTTGGTCACCAGTTAGTTGGCCAAAAAAATATTCACCCAACAGTTTTTTGCGACTCCGTTGGGGAAAAAACGAGCAGTTCCAGTATCTGTCACATTTTATAAGGCAAAGCCTTGGCAAATTTTCTCCTAAAATCAATAAATGCATTTTTACCTCTATTCTGGTTAGATATCTCTATGTGTGTCTGAGTGTTAGTTTTGTGTTTAGTCATGGCTTTTTAATGCTTTCACAGGGTTAACACCAATGTACCTAGTGTCTATAAGGTGCTATTCCTGCAAGTGACAAGAAGAGCTACACCTAGAAGCGCAGAGACAGAAGAAGCTACTATATAGTGTGCCCTTTCCACAACACTTATGGTGAGTCCCTATTTTTTTTGTGTTCCATTGAAGCCTCCCTGTTAAGTTCTTGTAGCTTGGTCCTTTTGCCAGTTTAAAGTGTACGTATGTGTTTGTATGGTTTCAAGTGTGAGTGTGAGTAGGTCGAATCATTTGGTGCATCACCTCTTTTAGAGTAGTTTTGTTTTCTTGCAATCTTTCTCCCTTTCCATCCCCCCATTATATATATATATATATTTATATATATATATATATGTATGTATGTATATATATATGTATGTATGTATATATATATGTATATATATATATATATGTATTAGCACTTATTGGAACAACTTAGATGCATCAAAAGGAGCTAGCCCTTACTTAGAGACTCTCCCCTCCAGCTTCGCTAGTCCCACAGGTGAGAGGGGAGTTTCCATTTTGACGTGTGGAAGGCAAGAGCTAGGCGTCATGCCCCGGGTGTAATCCACTGCATCAACAATTTTTGGCATGCTCGGTGGGACTCAATTTTTTACACTCAGTAAAGTTTTAGGATTGATGCTGGTCTTGTTATAGTAAATTAACTATTTTTAGCATCTGGCAACTCCACTAGTAAGAATTTCTTTCTAATCAAAGACCAGTCTGACTTCTTATGCCTAAAGTCACCACACAGTCTGCTTCTAAGGGTGTCCCTTTCAAATTTATTAAATTACATTTAAACTCAGCAAAGCGACTAAGATTTGAGAGGACCCATCCTTATTTTGCAAACCACTTTCCAAAACCTGCTATAAAGAATACCTATGTAAGAAGGTCGGGGTTACATCCTTCATAGCTATGGCATTACCCTTTGTGACTTTTCGTGGTCAGAGTCCTTTGAATCTCCAACGTTATGACCCAATTCCAGGAGCAACTCTCAAAATTGTGCCTCCCTTTAAAGGAGAGGGGCCCATTATAGCTATTAAACACATCAAAAATATTGCTAATCTCTGCAATATTCACAATGTCATTGAGGAGAATATTGCAATCAAATTGCTGGCATTGTCTTTCAAGGGAAAAGTTTTGGACTAGTATGGGAATTTACCCATGAATTCAATCAATTCCTAGAATGGATTGGGCATCCTCTTGACGAGCTAATTTGGGGAGAAGAGCGACCACCTCTCACTTGCTGAGCAGCTGACTACAATGAAAAGAGCTCCACATGAATACATGCAGGATTTCAACACTCAATTTTATAAGACATGGAATAGAATTCCCATTTTGATAAGGCCAACTCTGAGCTATGCTTTCCTTTATTACTTAAGAGTGTTGAACAGTGATATCGCTGTTATGATACAGTCCATGGCAGGACATGTGTTGCCTGCCGCCTATGACATAGCTATAGCAGCTGAGAATTGCCTAGTGTAGGCAGGGAAAATAGCTCTGAGACCTCTTATGCTACTTCTCCCTAAAATGCTGCCTCCAATTCAGACTGTTGCTTCCACCTTAGCTCTTTTGCCAGCATAGGAAAGCTAGCTGCTACTCCATCCAATGACCTCCACGAAGTCAAAAGCCTGCTGCAAAATGTAATAAATGAACTAGTGGCTATTAAAAGGCAACAAGCTCAAAATCATCAGCCAAACTAGAGATATCAGCAGTTTGGGCAAACAAATAGGCCCCCTTTCTAGAATGACAATCAAGGACAGGGTCAATTTGCATGGGCCAGACCTTTTCAAGGCTAATATCCAAGTGCCCCTTCATCATTCAAGGCCATGGTGCTCGTTTAAAATAGTCTAGTACAAGGACAACCAAGTTGCTCAACTATGGGATATGGTCAGGAGTAGGCTATTTATACAAATGAAATGGTGGGCCACTACCCAAATGTACAAGATGGTCAAGCAACCACCCATTCCCAAGGAGTTGAGGCTTCAATGCAACCCATCACGAGCAGCAATCAGGCTCAACCCATTTCCACTCTCATGAATCACCTGGAAGGTGAATTCTATGTAGTCAATTACATGGGCACTACGGGTAATCAAGGCGACTGTGTCGTGACCAACACAAGGTCCAAAGGGAGAGCTATGGAAGAAGCTCAAGCAACTACTCAAACGTCCACACCATCTCTTTCACCACAGGCAAACCGAAAATTCCCAAAATTTAGGCTGTCAATCGTACCTTCAGCTCTCCAGCCTACGCCTCAGAAGGCTGCAAGCGACCCCAAAGAAAATATGGAAGGGAGAAATCTTCAGATCAACGTGGTATACTAGGTGAAGAAGCTACACAAATATTTCCTTGTAGGATCCAATATCAATACTATATGTACCAGATGAAGGAGACTTTAAAAGCTTTCCCTTTGATCCAGGAGGGAATCAAAAATACCTAGTTAGCTATATATAGTAGTTTGCTTTTAGTTTTCTTTCCCTGTTTTCCCTAAGTGTTGTTTGCAAAAATAGTTTTCTTAGTGTTGTGTGTGTTTTCATTTCCTTTTAAGGTAAATCTTCGTGATTGGTTTTAAAATTTATCAAAGCTATTGTTGATCTTTAAGTTACAACCTGACTTCATGCCCAATGGGATTTTGAGGCAACTAGCTTCTAAGCATAGCAAACATACTTCCCATGGGAGTCACCAATTTGTTGACCCTTTTTTGCCCAACAGGCCAAAAATCAGTCCCCTTCTTCCCCTACTGTTCTAGGCCAATTCATTCTTTGATTTTGCACAAGTCCAAGAATTTCTACGGACTCTGTAGGTGAAGTTTCTACGGATTCTGCAAAGAAGATTTTTCTATGGACTCTGCACGTTAGTCTTTTGGCACATGAAGAATCAGTTCAGAGAGTGGTAGGTTTTACAAGGCTTTTTCGGGCTCTTGTCTGAAGAAATTCACAAGGAAGGTTGGCATCTTTGAACCACTGAACCGGTTCAATGCCTTGGTTCAATCGGCAAGTTCATCACTCAAGTGCAACACAAAGTTCAAAGCTTTGGTTCAACGACAGAGTTCAATGTTTTGGTTCAAATCTCAAGTTCATCGGCCTTGGTTCATCGCTTTGGTTCAACATCTGAGTTCAATAGTTTTAGTTCAATGCCTCGGTTCATCGCTTGGTTCAATGCCTTGGTTCATCGCGAAAGGTTTAAAGGGGCTTGGTTTTAATCGACAAAGTTCAACAAATGACACAAAGCATTGAACCATTGAACCATTGAACCTTTATGGGTTCAAGCGTTTGGTTCAAGCAGTAGGTTCAAAGGCTCAGTTCAATGAATGAGTGGCACACATTGTTGAACCGTTGAACCATTTTCAGTTCAATCGATCAGTTTAACAGCTTGGTTCAATGGATTATCCTAAAACCAAAAGACGAGTGCCCTTGCGGAGGGCTGTTCTAGGTTCAAAATCCCTTGTGGAGGGTAGAGAGCACTTCGAAGGCAACCAAAGGATTTCAAGAAACATGTAAAAAATCTTAAGGCATTGAATTCTTTTAGACTTTTATCTGAAGGAATTCCTTCGAACAAAATTTTTGAAGGAATTCAGAAGGGCTGTGAGAGAGAAAAAAGCTAGGGAAAAACTCTGAAAAAAGTCAAAGTGACCAGGACAATTCTCGCAAACTTTTTGTCTACGAGAAAATTGTCCACACAAAAATCCAAAAAAAAGAGGCTAAAGGAATCTGCCAGGGATGGTGACATTCTGGAAGCCATCAACTTCAAGGAGCCAACAACCCACCAAGAAGATAGCTTGAGCGCTGAAGGAGCTAGAAAGTGACAAAACCAGGGAAAGCTAGAGCAGAGAAAGTGCCAAGTGGCAATTGCAAAAACTTTGACATGTTTTCTCTAAAGGAAGTGGAATGCACCATGTATCCCCTGTAAGGCTTGATGGAAGTTGACAAGTGTCAACACCCATCGCCTCTCCCCTTTTGTCCTGTGAACACTATGGTGGGCCCCGATAAACTGCTAAAGAGAGTGGAAGCCACCACGCGTCATTTTTTGCAGTACTCGCCAAAGGTATTTAAAGCTCTTATAAATTTAATGGATACTGCCACATGTCCCATCATAAACTCAGTGGAAGCCACCATGCGTCAGCATCTGTGTTTCAAAGTGCCTTATGAGTTTTAAAGTGATGGGCGTGTAGACATAAAACTTTATAGGAATGAATAACTATTGGTTTTTAAACAAATGGCATGAACCTGAAGGAATTCAAAGACTAAAGTTTGGAGAGTCAAATAACTAGCAGAGGTAACTTGAGAGATGAAGGAGCAGAAAATGAGAAGGTAGCCCAGGTGGCAAAAAGGAGGTGAGTTATATCTGTAGTTGAAACAATGTCTGCCAATTGATTACCAAGAGGTGCGAACAGGCGATGAACAATGCAACTCATCTTTCCCCATTCTACCTTAATGAATAGGCAATCCACGAAATGCCTTAAAGGAGCAGTCTTTTGTAGACAAACGACGTGGCCCATAATTTCACCTTGAAGCAAGGGGCTGACACAACATTACCTTGGAGCGGCTTTCCTCCTCCCAATGATCGGAACGCACATGGGTCATTTGTAAAAAGGGCACCAAAAGGCCTCCTTTCTTCCTAGATATATTGTAGACTTGTCATTTGGAAAAGTATCTGTCACATTTTTAAGGCAAAGCCCTAACAAATTTTCACCTAAAATCAATAAACACATTTTTACCTCTATTCTAGTTAGATATCTCTGTGTGTGTTTGAGTGTTAGTTTTATGTTTAGTCATTGTTTTCTAATGCTTTCACAGGGTTAACACCAACGTACCTAGTGTCTATAAAGTGCTATTCCTACAAGTGACAAGGAGAGCTACACCTGGAAACACAGAGATAGAAGAAGCTACTATACAGTGTGCCCTTTCCACAACACTTATGGTGAGTCCCTATTTTTTATGTGTTCCATTAAACTCCCTATTAAGTTCCTGCAGCCTGGTCCTTTTTCCAATTTAAAGTGTACGTATGTGTTTGTATGGTTTCAAGGGTGAGTGTGAATAGGTCTAATCATTTGGTGCATCACCTCTTTTAGTGTAGTTTTGTTTTCCTGCAATCTTTCTCCCATTCCATCCCCCCATTATATATATATGTATGTATGCATGCATGTATGTATGTATTAGCACTTATTAGAACAACTCAGATGCATCAAAGGGAGCTAGCCTTTACCTAGAGACTCTCCCCTCCAACTTCACCAGTCCCACAGGCGAGAGGGGAGTTTCTATTTTGACGTGTGGAAGGCAGGAGCTAGGCGTCCTACCCCGGGTGCAATCCACAGCATCAACAGGGGCCATGTTGGAATAGGTTATCAGCCTTAACTTTGGCATTCTAAATCATCTCAAATGTCTTCTCTGAAGCATGGGTTTCTCGGTCTTCTTTATGATGTTTACATGGCTGTCTATTCACCTTTACTCAATGAAGAAAAATAGGCCGCACCATTGAATACTTGTGCTCTCTGAGGTCCACCTAGTGGACTGCTCCACCTATTGGAATAACTCTTCTACAAATATTTTTGGGTTTTATATATTGTTCCCTTTTTCCTTGCTATGTTTTGTCTCTTCCTGATGATTTGAGCTCTCAGGGCTATCTTCTTGCTTTCTGCTGGCTCCTTCAACTCCTTTCTTGGCTAGTCACTGAGTTTATTCTCAGGTCTTTTGAAAATCAATGGTTATTCAATTATCCTAAATTTGACATCCACGAGGATGTCATCAATCACTTGAACCAATTTTAACCTTGAACCTTGAACTCTTTCAGTTTAATGGTTCAATGGTTCAGCAGTTTGATGATTCAATGTTTTGTAAAGGGCCACATTCACTTAGTTTTCTTTTATGCATTCAAGGTGTCATTGAACCATTTGTTTGATCCTTTTTCTGGAATCTTTTGCTTCAACCATTTGCTCAAACTTTGAGCTTTTAAACTTTGAACCCTTTGAACTCGTTGAACCTTTCGAAGTTCAATGGTTCAACGGTTCAATAATTCATTCTATCTCTTTGAATCCTTTTATTCTTTGAGTCTATTGAACTTGTTGAACCTTTGAACTCATTGAACCTTTCAACCTTTTAGAGGTGGGGTTCAATGGTTCATTCCAATTCTTTGAACCCTACCATTGAGCCTTTTGATTAAACCTCAGTGTTGAACCATCCTTATAATTTTTAGGAAATGCTTTAAGTGCTTTGAACTTTCCTTTGAGAAAGCCCGCCTGTTGAACTTGTGATTTCCTTAGCTGAAAAGGTTTGAGTAATTCAAAAACTTAACTGCTCAAAACATTTTTTGAGAAAGAAAGAGAGCATTTTTGTCTGCAGGACCAAAATGGGCGACATGTTGTCCACAAAAAAAAAGTGACAGATTTTAGGAACAACTAGCTCCAGTTAGGGAACTTCCATCGATTAGAATTTGAAGCAATCGAAGGGAGTAGAATCGAGACTCTAAGTGCCTTCATCTATGCAATTGGGATATGGAGTCATGCCACTTAAAAAATAAAGGCACCAAAAACAAATGAACAACACAAAATAAAGAAAGACTATACATATGTACAACTGAACTTATCTGATACTTCATGGATTGAAGTGCTTCAGATGCTGCCCATTGTGAGGTAGTGCAAATGATGTTCCATCTTGATATTTCAGTAAGAAACTATTTTCATCATTTAAATGATGAATGGAAAATGGGCCTCTCCATAAGGAATCTAATTTTCCATGCATTCCCTTTGATTCTCTCCTCTTGTCGGACAACAAGACTTGATCTCCAATCTAAAAATCATGAACCTTTACTTTCTAGTCGAAGAGTTTCTTTACCAGACTTTGATGTGAAACAATACGGTCCACCACCATAGTTCCTTGCTTATTTAGTTTATTCAAGCACATGATCCTCTTGTCGATGGAACTTTCAAAAGTTGAATCTTCGACTGCCTTTGTTAAATTTAATGTTGGTAATTCTAGGGTGATTGGTATCTCTGTATTTATACTATACAAAAGTTGGAATGGGGACATACCTATCACCCTCTTGGGTGTAATTCTATCTATCCATAAAGTGTCAAGCAGTGCTTTATGCCAGGTTCTCTGATTGTTATCTACTAGCTTCCTAATAATGGTCATTAGGTTTTTGTTACTTGATTCTGCTTGGCCATTTCCTTGCGGATAATAGTCAAAAGAGTGAGAGAGGATAATCCCATAATAGTAACATAATTGGGTAACCTCATGAGAAGAGAAATATACTACATTATCTTTTACAATCTTGGTTGGGACTCCAAACTAGAAAATAATATTTTCCTTGAGGAAATTACATACCACTTTTGAAGTAGCATGCTTGACTAGAATGGCTTCCACCCACTTGGTAAAATAATATGTGGCTGTGAGAAGATAGTCATGTCTAACACTCGAGGATGAATTTACAGCACCAATAAAATTAATTCCCTATTGCTGAAAAGGCTCTTCGATCACCACAGGCTTGAGAGGTAACACAACCAACTTAGGTTTCCCAACAAACTGTTGACACAGCGCATCTACACACCCAAGCGTATGAATCTCAAAACTAATTAGGCCAATAGTACCTGGCTCATAAAATTTTATGGGCAATCACAGGTGTAGAAAAATGTTCTCCACAAGCTAAATTGTGGAAAGACTCCAAAAGTTTGCTGTGTTTCACTTTATCCACGCAATGAAGAAATAAGGTTACTCTTGCACAAACCGTTATTCCACAGGATAAAGTTAGCAGATTTCAACTTAATAGTCCTCTTTTCTTTACGAGATAGGTGGGTAGGGCACTCACCATAGGTAAGGAAATGAGCAATATTAGAATACCATCCATTCATAGTAGTGACAAAAAGAACTATAGGCATGCCTTCAACCTCTATTTCTTCATGCCCTACTTTCTCTAATATATTATCAGCAATTAATTGGCACATACCTCTTCCCCACACAAGCTTCATAGGTTTGATGACAAGATCAAACTCCTAGATTTTAGCAATCTAATTACCCCTTTTAGTTCCAAATTCTTGTTGAGTTAGAATGAAATTTATTATTGTATTAAGAACCAGAGCAACAATGTGTGATTTCAAGATGTAAAAATAGAAATGTTTTACCGCCTTAACCATAGCATAAGCATGCTTCTCCATGTTTAAATATTTTAGCTCATGAGCTGTGAGAGGAAAAGTCTTGAAAGATATGGGGGACTCCACACCTTCTTTGTTCTGTTGAACTAAAATAGCTGAAAACATGTGTTCATAAGCATAGCTATATATTACGAAGTCTTTGGTATAATCAAGACAAACCAAAATTAGGGCATGGGTGATAACTTCCTTGATATTTTGAAATGCTAACTTGCCTTTTTCAGTCCAGCTGAAAGTAGCTTTATCCTTCCTCATGTTGATAATGTGGCAAGTCTTCTCTATGAATTTAGGAATGAACCTTTGTAGAAAGTTCAACTTTCCAAAGAAAGAATGGACTGCAGTCTTACTAGCAAGAAGAGTAAGCTCTTGGATGGATTTGACTCTTTCTAGGTTGATCTTTATGCCTTTTTGGGATACAGAGTGACTGAGAAGTTTACCTTCTGTAACCCTAAAAATTGATTTCTTGGGATTAAGAGAAATACTATTTTATCAACATCATTCTAGCACTTGTTGTAAATGATGAACATGATCAGGGTGATGTTTACAAAAGATGGTCAAGTCATCAAGATATACCACAATAAACTTCCCCATTTCATTTTTGAAAGCAAGATCCATCACTCTTTGGAAGGTGGTGCCAGCATTGATCAAACCAAAAGGCATTTTGTGATATGCAAATGTGCCCCAAGGTGTAGTGAAAGTGGTCTTATATTGGTTTGCTTTACTTTCATTTGATTATATATTAAAAAACCATCTAACATTGATAACATCTCTGTGCCAATCACTGTTTGTAGTAGCTGATCCATGATGGGCAGGGGGTAGTTGTCTTTTAAAGATGATTGATTTAGATTTATAAAATCAACACAGAGGTGAATTTCTCTATTCTTTTTTCTCATAGGGACTATGTTCGCAATCCAGGTAGAATGATGGATTGGAAAAATAATTTTTGCATTTAGCATTTTTTGGATCTCAGAAAGAATAGTACCTTTAACCTAGGGTTGTACTACCTTTTCTTCTGCTTGTGAGGCAATGACCTGACCTTGAGAGTAATTTCATGCTAAATTTCTTTAGGTCTGAGAGATTTTAGATTATCATAAGAGTACGCCAAAACATCAATGTAATGGCAAAGCAGAGTAATGAATTTGAGTTTTTCATCAGGAGTGCAACAATTCCTAATGTTAACCATTTTGGGATTATCTTCTGTACTCAAATTTATTTGATCAAAATCTTTGGAGGATTTTGAATCGATTTGTGGCTTCTTGATAAACTTATCATGCTTATCGAATAGCTTCTCAAGAGAAACTAATTCTTTGAAAATTTTATTCCCTTTGAACTGAAGGAACTCTTCATTAGTTTTTAAATTTATTTTGGAAGTTGATTCTCATGGTGGAGATTTGTTGACTTCAAAATAAAGCTCCTCAAAGCTATCCATCTATTCTAGAAAATTAATGATTTAGTTGTCACCATTAAACACCTACCAATGGTTGGCATTATCAGGTACACTTGATCAAAAGACCAACTCAATTATGTACTTGTGCTCTATGAAATTTCAATGAAGAACCATGAGAGTTATAGAGACGGCCAAGGAATTTGCTCGATCATTGAATTCTCTAGGCACCGCATAGATACTGAAAGCATCAAAATTTTCAAGGCAATCCCACACCAGATTGCGATAGTGTCACAATCTTTCATTCTTAGTCTGATACAAGTTCTTTACTTGATAAACCACTAGTTCAACATCTCCCTAGGCATGAAGAAGCTTGACGCCTTTAACTTGAGCAGCCTTGAATCTGAGCAACAATGATTCATACTCGGTAGTGTTGTTGGTATTGATGAACTATAGCTTATATGAATAGAGGAATATATCTCTTTGAAGAGATATCAGAATAATTCTGGCTCCAGAATTGGCAGTAGAATTGTTGCCATCAAATTTAAGAATCTAGACATCATTGGAATCTGATCTTCTTTTAGATTTTTCTTCATTAGGGAGGGAAGATCCTTTTTCATCTAAACTATGTTCTCCCAATTCTTTTGATGTCTTGTCTTAATTTTTTGGATTATCACCTAAAGAATTTTCATCTAATGAAACAAAACCATCTTTTGTGGATAGAAAATAGTTACCCATTCCTGAGGATTCAAATAGAATTTGATCTTCAGGGGCTGATGTTTAGGTGACAATATATTTTGACTCCTTCTCAAGAAGTAGCCCTTGCATGACGCCCTTGATAGGTATCCTCACCTTAGATAGGTCCATGCTGAAATCTCCACCAACATCCTTGCAAAAATTTCATCCAAGTAGAATGTCATAAAAGGTTGGAACGTTAGCCAGTAGGACTATCATTTTAATCCTCTTATTTGGGAAGGCTGCAAACGAAAATTAGGCATCTTTGATTTGACCCAAATGTGGCACTTGCTTGTTTTCCATAGAAAAATATTTCCCAAAAGTTTTAGTTAGAGTGAGCCTGAGAGAGTCTACTACCTTGACGGGCATCACATTGTTAGAGGTGCCAGAATTTATTATGCAATTGTTCAGCTTATGACCATTCATCAACAGGGAAACATAGAAAGGTTCTATCTTCTCAGGGGAAACAAAAGGAGTAATGACAATAATTTTTTGGGTGGATGTGTTCTTTGAAGGATCACGAGTTACCTTTGAAACATCTTGTTCTGCAGGGATAGTTTTGTTCTTGATGCATTCAACTAGCCTATCTAACTACTCAGGGTTGGATTGTAAGTATTCAAACTTAGAAATTTGGATCTAGGTCTTCCTAGTATGGTAAATTATATCAAATGACTAAAATGAAATAAAAATAGAGGAATGGAGTCTATCATTTTGGGTTTTATTAGGTGTGAGACTAATTTGAGAAATTGAACCAGAGGGTGCAGGATTGTTTGAGGTACTTATTTTTTTATTGATCATTGGGTCTTTTGATTGGAAAGGTAGTGAAGTCCCTCGTTTGGCAATTGAAATTACTTGTCGAGATTCTTCCCCTATTTTTTCTTTATCAGTTTGTTGAGTTGATTGGTTCTAGGACCTAGTAAATACAACGTATGATCCATCGAATACTTCTCAATTACTTCTAGCTTCATTCTGGTAATTCAAAAAACTAATGCTAGAGTCACCAGCTAATTCTTCTTTGCCTTATGTAAAAAGATTAATGTCATCTTCTTGGTCCAACTCAGGTTAGTAAGAGAAATTATGGTCAGCTTCATGATAACCAACTACTGAGTTAGCTAGTGCTATTTCAATGGCAAGCTTCCCCTGTGGGGGAGGAAGATGATTTGGTTGCCCTTGATTCCTGACACCATTACCTTGATATGACTGGTTGGGAAACATCCTCCTTGGTATATCCCGACAAGAAGGAGGAGTAGACATCCCTTGTGCCATTTGCTTTTTGAGAGCTAGTAATTCATTTGCTAGGTTTTGCACCATAGGATCAATGGTGTCTATAGAATTTTTTTCAGAAGATGAAGAAGATTTATTTCTATTAGGATCTCTTCTTATCTTTGCTGCCAAGATAAGATCACCTTCAACCTCAGTGGCCAAAATCTGAGCTACAGTAAGATCTATGTGGCTAGCCCACCTCAATAAAAAACTCACTTCAGGGAGCTGAGAATTGATGAAGAAGCATTTAATATTCTCAGGTGTCAATTGAGCAATTATAGGATCCTGTTCTTCAGCTTATCGAATTTAGAAATGAAGTTTCATATAGGTTCATGAGGCTCCTTCTTCATTTGCATAAGTTGGGCTAACAAGGCATGTACATCTTTTATGGGTCTAAACCTAGCCTCAAACTTGGCCTTGAGAGTCTTCTAGTCAGTCATTATTTGTGCTTGTAGATGATAAAACTAGTCTGCAGCAGCATCTTGCAATGTTTTCACAAATAGTCTGACTACTATGTCTTCATATTCAATGCTTATTACACCACAGGCTATGTAGAAGGCTGCAATATGTTCATTAGAATGAACTTTTCTATCACCATAGAACTTGGAATTTTTTTTTGAACTACGGGGTAGTTCATGTAAAGGTGGGGTTAGATTCAGAGGACCAAAGGTATTACCCCAGGGGCCTTGAGCTGTCATGAAATGACTATTGAAAGGAGGGATAACAAATCATTGTGGGATATGTATAGACAAAGCTCTACTAATAGAGAAAAAAGAAGCTTTACCTAGTATTAGAGACTTGAAGTTTGTAGGAGGAAAACTCCTAGTTCACTAAAGATAAGATGGTGGAGAAAAAAGATCAAAATTACTCAACTGTACCGACTTAAATATAGGGTCAATAATACCTTAAGCTCTCTAGCTTTGTGTGTACGGTGGATCAGCTAGAGTATGAAATAGAAATGGAAAAGAATTTAAACCGCTTCAATTTAAAGCTTGAGGCTTCAAATTGCACATTTTTCTCTATCAGATTCACCAAAAAATATTGGTGTGAAGTTGCTCGTTCTTCCCTAGCGAAGTCACAAAAAATTGTTGGCATGAAGCTGTTCATTCTTTCCCAGTAGAGCCACTAAAAACTGTTGGCATAAATATTTTGTCATCAACTAACTGATAGCAAAATGGGGATATCAACCACAACACAAAGAGATTTATATGGCAAAATGGGTGTGGTGACCACAGCCAGAATGAGACAAATCTCTCCTCTCAACAAGGGGAGGTTTCATATAAACTATAATATACTAATATAAACTAAAAATAGACTCAGGGGTGAAATCATACCATCCATATCTCTTTTTTCAGAGATGATGTTCACAAAACAAAGGAGAATTATGGTGTAATTACTGAAAGCATTTCTCTTCTTTCAGAAATGATGTTCAGTAAACAGTAGAAATTCTTCTTGGCTAGTAACTAGATCCATAAGAAACCCATGAAAGCACAAAGTCTTTCATTGTCTCTCCTACTAATTTAAGATGAAGTAACAAATGAGTTTGAAGTGTAGCTCAAAGTCTCCACCAAAAACTACAACAGAGTGAAAGATTATGAAGGATAAGGGGAGCTCAAAGTCTTTCTAGTATCTTTTACACAAAACATAGACTAAAGATAATTATGGTAGCACAAAGTCTCTCACAATCAGCTTCAGGACATCTTCCAGCTTATTTCCACTTATTCTGCTTATTTGATTAAATAGACAAGACTATATTTAGAAAAAAGACATAAGAATGATTTCCTAGATAACACAAGCTATTTCAACACAAAGTCTGAAAGGTCCCTTACTTTCTCATTCCCTTGATAAAATACGATTAACAGTGTGAGCTCAAAGTCTCAATAATGTCTTTCAATTTAGGTGGAGTTTCACTTCTAGTAACAGAGAGATCTCCCTTATTCAAAATGAGAGATTACAATATATATCATCCAAAGAAAGACTTGGGAGCTTGTTTTCACAAAATGGCCCATGTTGCATTAAATGCATTAAAAATTCTGTGAAGGGGCCATGTTGGAATAGGTTATCAACCTTAACTTTGGCATTCTAAATCATCTCAAATGTCTCCTCCGAAGTATAGGTTGCCTGGTATTCTTTATGATGTTTACACGTCTATCCATTCGCCTTTACTCAATGAAAAAAATAGGTCACGCCATTGAATACTTGTGCTCTCTAAGGTCCACCTGGTGGACTGCTCCACCTACTGGAATAACTCTTCTACAAATATTTATGGGTTTTCTATATTTTTCCCTCTTTCCTTGCTACATTTTGTCTCTTCTTGGTGATTTGAGCTCTCGGGGCTATCTTCTCGCTTTCTGCTGGCTCCTTTAACTCCTTTCTTGGCTAGTCACAGAGTTTGTTATCAGGTCTTTTGAAAATCAACAGTTATTCCATTATCCTAAATATAACATCTATTGGGATGTCATCAGTCGCTTGAACCACTTTGAACCTTGAACCTTGAACTCTTTTGGTTCAATGGTTTAATGGTTTAATAGTTCAGTGATTCAATGTTTTGTAAAGGGCTGCATTCACTTAGTTTTCTTTTATGCGTTCAAGGTGTCATTGAATCATTTATTTGAACCATTTAGTTGAGCCATTTGTTTGATCCTTTTTCTAAAATCTTTTGCTTCAACCATTCACTCTAACTTTGAACTTTTGAACTTCGAACCCTTTGAACTCGTTGAACCTTTAAACCTTTCAAAGTTCAATGGTTCAACAGTTCAATGGTTCATTCTATCTCTTTAAATCTTTTTATTATTTGAGCCTGTTGAACTTGTTGAACCTTTGAACTCGTTGAACCTTTTAGAGGGGGGGTTCAATGGTTCAACAATTTAATGGTTCATTCCAGTTCTTTGAATCCCACCGGTGAGCCTTTTGATTGAACCTCGATGTTGAACCATCCTTATAATTTTTAAGAAATGCCTTAAATGCTTTGAACTTCCCTTTGAGAAAGCCCACCTATTTAACATGTGATATCTTTAGCTGAAAAGGCTTGAGTAATTGAAAAACTTAACTGCTCAAAACATTTTTTGAGAAAGAAAGAGAGCATTTTGGCTTGTAGGACCAAAATGGTCGACATGTCCACAAAAAAACCAAGTGACAGATTTTGCAAACAACATATTGGAATTGCTTCTACATTTATAAAATCTTCATTCATTCAAAACATTAATCCCACATTGATTGGTAGGCTTGGTCTGCCACAACATATAAACCCCATAAACCACGATCCTTATGCCAATGGGGGTAATGCTACAATGGAAGTGGCCCTCCTCTTAACATAATGGTTAATTGGTGTAGACAACTAATTTTGGTATAAGGCTTATTATTGTAATGTTTTTATCATGGTTTTGTGCATATCATTATTTGAATTATGTACCCATAGGTGTTTATCTGCATATTTTCATTTCTCCTTTCTTCTTTGGTAGTCTTGTGCTTATCTCTTTCTTCTATTTTCTCTCTCCACTATGTTTTAACTATTATTGGAAGCTGCCCTCTATCTTTTCCTAAGTGTTTTTATGTTTTCCATAATCATGAGCCCCATGATTTTGGGCATTATTATTTTGTGGGCCCTTTTGCCGCTATTCCTTTTTTTTCATTATTTAGATATGTTTTGTTCATTTTATATTTTTTATTTGGTCAGCTTGCATGTTAATAGGTCTTTAATTCAAAATTGAGAAGTCTGTATACATAATGCATCCTAAATAATTTAATGGTAAAGTATTGAGGCATTCCAAAAGTCTTAGGTGTAACATCAAATTTATATTATGCTCTTTAAGTCTCCAAGTTGTTTCAAATATTTCATACTTCTCCATACTGGTGCTAGAATAAGACCTAAACAAAGTTCATGTACTTGCATTTTATTATCTATTGAGAGAAGGCAAAGTTTTGTCTCTCACTTGCATTGGGGACATTGATAAGCATTAGACCTACATTGATCCCTAATTTACAATACTATAACATGTGCTTGCAACCCTCAAGGGGGTGGGGTGTCAAGCCACTTGACTGCATGCTTCCTTAGTCTTTGGGCATGTTATTAGGTGATTATGATAGATTAGGGTTACTTCAAAAAGAGATACAATTATGATATTTGCTCATGTCAATTTGAAAATGAGGAAGAAACCCTACTCATATGTTGATGATGAAATATCTCACAAAGTTATAAATGACTAAAAGTTAAATTTCCATAATCATTGTAGGAAATCATAATCGGTAGAAAATTGCTGCAATCAGTCATATGACTATGATCAACCATATTCATGGGTCTAATGATTCTTGACACCTATAAAATTGGAATTAGATTCTAAGGATTCAGTCCAATAAGTCTTAGAAGCTTATTACTAATTTTAGAAGTCTATTACAAGGCCCAAGTGTTTTTATTTCATTATTTCTATTTCTATTCATTATCATTACTTGTAGATCTATTGTACTTTCATTTTTAATTTCAGGCATTAGGGAAGATTTGATCACTACTATTTACCATATTATTTTAGATCTATCTTGTGCCCTAGTTTTTATGAATTGTGCATAGTGTTATTATCCTCAAACCAAATTTTCTTAAAATATTTTGGTGAACCCAATCCTTACGATCATTCAACATAGGGTTTCATACCCTTTTCCACTTAGGGTCTAAAATTTATGAGTTATGATTCTCTTAGAATTTTCATTGAACCCTCTCCTTATATGTGCCTTATCATTAGTCTTCCCTTTGCTTGGACCATGTTGGCTTTGCTGACACTTGGTCCCTTCCCTTTGGTAGCTTATGTGTATGCTTATGTTTATTCCCTTTTAGATCAAATTTATATATCAGATTTTTTTCTTCTGAAATGACATGTACGTCGAGGGTTCATATATTTTACATGTTTTTAGGCTTGATGGTATGCTTTTTGTATAAATTCTTATCGATGTTTCCATTTTTATCATAAAATATTAATATATGGTTTGAAACATGACATTGTTGTATGTGATAATGATGTTTTATATGAATACCCATTGTATTTGATAGCTTTGTTGTTTTTCCTTATAATAATACCTCTTGCATGGTTTAATGTACAATGATTAATTATGAGGTAGATGTCATAACTACTCGAAGGGTTAGAGCACATATTATTTCTATTCCTCATCTTACTTTTGAATCTTGAGGTGGGGTAAACCAAAACACTCAAGTAATATTTCTAAACCTCCTAGTATTATAATACAAGTGGCTAAAGATTATGATCTCATTGACCAACTTAAAAGTACCCATGCCAAAATCTCTATAGTATAATTTCTTAAAAGGTCAAATGTTTACAAACATATACTTTATGAGACCTTGCATGATGCTACCTTCATGATCCCAAACCAACTTACTTTACTTATATTATTTAAACTTTAAAAGATAGTGAGAATCTCATCTCTTTCAACAAGGAAGATCTACCTCCTCTAGCTTTTGTTGACCAATATTTACCCTTGTACATTCAACTTAGAATAATTAATAAGGGAATCAAATATAGCCTTATAGATAATGGCTCTAGATTGAGCATATGTGATGAATAATTTCTTAAGGCACTTGTACTTGGTCTTCATTCCAATATCCATTCGAATACGATCATAAACATGTACGACAATCAACCAAAATGAGCTCTAGGAGCCAATATATATAACATAACTATTGGACCTAAGACCTTAACCATGTAATATTAGAAAATATCCAATGATGTGAGCTATAATATTTTACTTGGTGGGCCATGTATTCAGGCTATGAATGTAGTTCCCTCTACAATACATAAATATATTCTTGTCCCATGGACAATGTTCCTTTCCAATTTTGCAAAGTGGTTGAACCGATGATAAATGTAATTTCATAACTTAATATACTACAACTATATATATTATCTCCTAAATAATATACTCGTATGCAATAATTGAATACATATGAGGTTGGTAAAATTAATAAGACCAATGAAGATATTGACACTTGTAATGATAGTATAAACAAACATAAGGATATAATTCTATATAATTGATTATTCCACTATATTACACCCCTCAAGACTATGGAATAAAATTTTCATCATATGTTCTTATTGATGCATCATTTTTCGATGATAAAGGTAAACAACATATGACAAGCACTTGCTTAAACCAATAGAGCTAAAACGACTATGTAATTATATACATGTGCAAAGAAAATAGGATAAAAATGTCAAATATTAGGAAAAGATGAACAAGATATGCAAGAATTGATTATTCCAACTCCTTGTCAATTCAAACTAGTCCTTGGATATGGTATATAGACTCAAGCTAAAGACTTTCCCTGATCATGGGACTCTTAATGTTTATAATCAATATTGCACTTCAATGAAAAAACCTTTAAATACTCACTTCCTAAAGTCTAGTGCATCTCACCAACATGAAGTCAATGAAGTTACATCTTTATAACTTATATATCCTGAGTTGATTAATGAAGATGCTTCACCTAATATTCTCACTCTTGATTTTTTTTTCAAATGATGAAGCTATTCAAGAATATGTGGGATCTTATGTTAATATACCTTATTTCACTCATAAGGATAAATTTCCATATAACCTAAGTCACCATGCATATTTTCGTTAGTATGAGCCCTTCCCTATCGATGATGACATTCCATTAGATGGACCCAATTCATTACGTATAACTTCATATATTAAGGACCGATGCATAGTACCAAATGAAGCAACATCTAAATTTAATTATGGTACTAAATAATGTCCTAATATTATTTTGTTAAGTTCACTAATGACATCCAAAGAAGAAAAAAACCATTTATATCTTTTGATAGGGTTTCCTGAGTTATTCACTTGATCTTATTTTGACATGCTTGGTATCTATCCATCTATTACAGTTCATAATCTAGTTGTCTATTCTGATGCCAAACCAATTAAGAAAAATATTATAAAGGTGCATCGTAATGTTAATTTATTGGTTAAAGATAAAACCCAAAGATTATTAAATGTGGGATTCATATGACCTATTGATTAATCACCTTAGATTTCAAACAATGTCTTGGTTGCCAAACATGATAGATGCATTAGTGTATGTTCAGACTTTAAAGACTTGAACAAATCCTTTACCAATGATGAGTTCCCATTACCTAACATTAATATGATTTTCAATTTTATAGACGGGTATGAGATGATCTACTTTATGCATGGATTTGTTGGTTGCAATCAAATTGAGATAAATCATGTTGATCAATATAAGACTATCTTCGCAACATTATCATGCATTTTGATCTTAAAATGTTAGTTCATATTATTAAAGGTCTATGACACAGATATTTTATGATTACATGCACAAAAATGTAGAGGACTACGTTGATGATATGTTGATAAAATCAAATAAATGTGAAAACCATGTTAAAGACTTACAAAAATATTTAAAAGACTACATAAATAAAATGTACGGTTAAATCCTAAGAAACATGTCTTTGGTGTTACATCTAGAAAATTATTGGGCTTTATTATTTCCAAACATAGTGTCGTGGTTCATCCTAAGAAAGTATAAACTATTGTTGATATGCCTCTGCCCATAAGACTAATACAAATGAGAAGTTTACAAGGAAAAATACAAGCTATCCAGTTGTTTATAGTTGAATTAGCTAATAAAATTCAACCATTCTCTATATTACCATAGAAAATAACCAAGTTTGAATATGTTAAACAATGGTAAAAATATTTTGATGCTATCAAAGAATATCTAGCTAATCCATAGGGTGTGATGCCATTTATTGCTGATAGACCTTTGTTAGTATACATATCTACCACCATGCATGCCTTGGGTAACTTGTTAGCACAATGCCATGATGAGCATATAGAAAGAACTATTTATTATTTATGTCACATAATGGTCGACTATGAAATCAATTACAACTTAATGGAAAAGTTATGCTTAGATATTATGTTTACCACACATAACCTTATAGATTCCACACTTAATATTAAGACACGTGTTATTGCAAAGATTGAACCTTTGAGGTATTTCATGTTTAAGAATTATTTTTTCAGGTTCATAACAAAGAGGGTCATGTTACTTATGTATTTCAATCTTAAGTTTATACCACATAAATTGGTAAAAGGGTAAGTCTTCAACATCCAATTTGTTGTGGCTCCCTTATTAGACCACATTCCTATAAACAAAGTTTTTTAGATGAGTTTGTTATGTGTACCAATGTGAACAAAACATGAACCATGTATTTTGATGGGTCCAATGTGCTTTGGGTGTTGGGGCCAACATTGTATTATTGATAGCTCAAGGTCAAAAAATACTATGCAAAGTATAATTAGTGCCACATTAGGGCCAAATTTATGTTAGAAATCAGCAATTTTTTTATGTTTTTTATGAAGAAATTTTAAAGAATTTGAGTTATTTTTGTGGTACAAAGGTGGAACAAAATTGAATTAACTATGAATTTTTTATTTGTGACACATTTTCAATGCTTGTCCATCATATTTGTGCCACCCATAAATGATGTGAAACCTAATTTTGTGACACTATTCAGTGGCACAAAAATGGCATAAATATCATTTGTCATGTGTGTGTGTGTTTGTGTGTGTGTGTAATTATAAATAATTTTATGTAATTACAAATAATTATAGTATATTTATTTTTTAACTATTTAAAAATATAGGTTTTACCCTAATTTGGATTGTACAACCCCAATTAAGATGGAAATCTGAATGTAATATAACTTGTAGAATATGATAGTTGAGAATGAATCTAAATGTAAAATATTAAAATTGATTTGACAAGTGGCATGTGCTAAATATAGAAAGTACTAAAGAGATCAATATACATAGATTTTCTAGTTCACTAATTGGTTGTGACTAAATTTTGAAAATGGAAAGGGGATGGAAGTAGGCCTGAGTGTTACTCAAATTTCAAATTGATTGTTTATGCATGTAGGGTCATTAACATTTACACAGGGTAAAACTGCCAACATTTTCAACCAAGGTGGATGCTATTATTTGTGTTGTTTAGGTTCTCTATGATAATATAGTAAATTGCACCTACTTATAATACATTTGAGTATGTGATCTTGATTCTTGACTGTATGTGAAACTCAAAGAATCAGTAACCTTATTGAAAACCTAGGTTCACTTATGAACAGTAAAAACCTGTAAAGACTTAGAAAGTGTAATGGGTTGAGCTAAACCCAATCACCCCCATTGATGTTTAATTGTTTCCTATGCATTCAATACTCTAAAGATGGAATTCAAGCCACAAATAGTTATTCACCTTAATGTGAATGCAATTTTTTACTCCTTTGGTATATGAATGCACCTTAAATATGGCTTTTGATACTTAAAAATTTTCACTCTTGACTTGGCTTAGTGTGCTTTAGACTTGGTTGATGACTGCTCCTAGTGATTGTTTTACAATTTGGAAATAATATGATAGATTTGTTTAATGTGTATTAGTGTATAAATGTTTGATAAATAAGCACTGAGTGAGTAACAAGTATGGGTTTGATTTTTATTTATATGAGTCCATTTATAAATTTATCATGCCACTAGCATGCTAGGAAAATGGGCTAACCCATAGGAATGATTTAGATTTGAAAAATAGTTGTTGCTAGGTGAGGATTAGTAACATCACCCTTAGGTTAGTTTTATCGATGAAACTATATGAGATTGATGTTAGTGCCCAAGAAATAGGAATGTGGATCTGGTGATTTGGAAATGTTTGATTAAGATATGTAGTTGGTTTCACATAGATTGAGAGGTTCTTGTAGGTGGATGATAGCAAAATGGGAAGATTGGATTCATAACAAGCATGTGGATGTGATCAAATGGAAAATAAGAGACATTATTATGTCCACAAGTCATGTATGGTGAAGGTAGGTCAAAAGTGACATTGTCAAGTAACTAATACCAAATTTTGGTATCGATAAATTCCACCCTTTAATTCTAGTATTGAGATGTACAAATACTAGAGAAAAATGATAAAGTATATTTGATTGTGTAAAATACACTTTGTCTTTCAATTATGGCTCAAAATGTGCAACTTTGATCCAAGAGAAACCTACAATGAATATGTATTATCAATTTCGATGTGTGAAATTTGAAATCAAAACTTGACAATTAAGAGCAATGAAGGAATATACCTATAAGTGGGTGAAGTTGTGTTGCCTTATAGGTTGTTGGAGATGGGCCTCCATATTCAATCATTGGATAATTGTGCTTTTTTGTTAAATAATATGGATATTTGGGGTGACTATGTCTTAAAGTTGTGTAACTATGTAGATCCCTAGGTTTGAAAGATAAATGTTCCATCCCTCATGAATGTAAAGTAGTGTTAATACCATTCATCATCATTAAACCTTGACTACACTAATTTAAACAATTAATCTAGCTTTGATCTTGAACCTCAAGATGGTAAGGTGGGAACCACATAACATGTTCACTATGGGTAATGTCATGGTTTTTTATCATCATTGAACCTCAACATAATTTACCTAATAAGTTATGAATCCACTATTGTAGATGAACTTACATATTCAATTTTACTCGCTACTTGGTGTCTTTAAATTATATTTTTATAAATAATAAAATGTTACAGTGATCAATGCATAAAATGTAAATGTGCATGAACAAGTATCATGCCTCATTGAATCTATAATGGTGTATATGTGCATGAATAAGTAACACGCCCCATTGAATCTGTGTCAACTAAAATATAATGTTATGCATTTATATGCTAAACCTGAGAACTTGTATGTTAAATGTATCTATATTTGAAAACATGTGATGTGTGTTTTTGAAAATCGTGTGCACCTATGTGGTATATGTACTCAAGTGTATATAAATATGTAATATGTAAATCATGTCTTTGTAAATTGAGTTCATATGCATGACACATGCCTTAGAATTTGTACCAATGTGTAAATATTTGTCTCATATCTGAACCAATCTGATATTTGAATCACTCTTAAGTATATATTTTATACCCAAATTTTTAAATTTCTATTGAGGAGGTTTGTGTCTCTATGAAAACCCCATAAATATACCCCCCTTATTAGATGAGGGGTGAAACATGTAAGTCACTTATCTCAAAATAAGAGTTCATTGTATCATGTCACATATAAGGATGTAATCATGTATAATCATGTCAACGTGTGGATAATATGGCATCATAGTAATGTGTATATCATCAAAGAATGTATGTAACTCATGTAATATATGAGACATAAGTGTCATGCCAAGATAGATGTATCAATCAGACACATAGTAGTAACCATCACTGATATAAATATTGAATATGGCTATGCAATAAAGAAGTGCATGATACAAATCATCTCACCAAACACAAATATGAGGAGTGTGATATGGATCATGACACATGCAAACTCTAAAATCTCAATAATAGTAATAATCTTAGAAAATGATGCTAGATTAATCCACTCATAAGCACTTAATGTCACACACAAGGCTAAGGGTTACAAACAAGGGACATAAATATGTCACAAAAAATGAGGCCAAGGGCCACATACAAGGTACATAAAGATATTTCTAAAAATAAGGCCAAGGGCTCATGTAATAGAAAAGCAGTGAATAACCTCCCGTGCAAGAGTAACAATATCAATGAAGCATAGAACAAGTGAACACTAGTCTACAACATCCATGTATATCGATTTTCCATCACAATAAGATAGTATATCCATGTAGCACTATGTAAGATATGAGTAACTAACAATACATGTGTAAACAATATATATATATATATATATATATATATATATATATACCTTGACATGGTAAAAAGTTAGAGAAAGATATAACCTCTAATAATGTAACATGTGAAATAAGGCCCCCAACATTGGCATGGCCATTGGGTATAAGAGAGTTTAACATCTATGTGTCCATGTATTATATGTGTGTCTTACATAACATATACCATGAAATGCATGTGTTTATGAAAAATAATATGCCATCTACCAAACATGTGATAAATATGATATGTAAATAGTGTGATATGGTAATTGTGTCATGCATGGGTCCTTTTTTTTGAATTTTTGAATATCTGAATGTTTTTAAATTTTTGAATTATTTGATTTTTTTTAATATTTTTAATATTATCTTAAAATTTTGAAAGAATGTTAACTAATGATCCTATATAAGGAATGCCCATCTCTTGTATCAAGTTGTGCCAATGTTACTTGATGTGATTGAGGATGAACATGAGTAACTGAATCTTAATGTTGTAGTTGTGGTGCTAAAATATTATGAATATTCACACTTGCATGATTTACATTGCATTCATTATCTATCACAAAATATGGTATAACTAACTGCACCGTGTGTTGGAACTATTTTAGTAGTTGTCATCCTTTGTATAATGAGTAGTAATCAAACAAATAACTTCAACCTAATTTCATTGCTCTATACATTTTCCATCCCTTGAAATAAAATTAAATTTACTTTCATGATCAAATGAATGTAATTCTTATTTTTATCAATCATTGCCCCCATCTGCTTTAAACATGATCCTCTAAGAACAACAGTGTATGCACCCATATCAGAAAGAATGTTGAATGTAAGAAGACATAATTTTGAAAAAAAAACATTATTTTCAACTTGATTGATCCCATACATATTCCAGAGGAAATATCCAGCTCTATGTAATGAAGGTGATATCTAATAAATACAATAAAGGGTGTAGTACAAAAATTGCTTTCTTAGGAGTTCATAACTGCAACATTAATGCATTGTCTACCATTTATTTGAGTGGTGATAGTGAAAGGATATTTATATGAGGAAAGATTTGTAGTTAACTCCTTGAAACTTATGCTTATAACATTGACATTTTTAGGTTCATCTTAATTTTGAACTTCTTTCTTAGTCGAAATTGATTTCTTGGTTTCCTATATCATAAGAACGCTTTGTTATTTAACTTGTGCATATTGATTTTGAACTTATTTCTTAAGAAACCATTTTTTAAATACATTTAATTTCTTAGTATGTGCTTCTTTTTTCAAACTTTCTTTTTGTAATTTCTCTTTTTGTAACTCCTCTTTTTGAAACTGTTCTTATTCTAGTTTTTCCTTTTGTAACCTCTCATTGTCAATTTTTTCCCTTTTTAACCTTTTCATTTCCATTTTTTCTCTTTGCAATATTTCCTTTTCGAGTTGTTCTTTTTCCAACCTTTGCTTATCTAATTGTTCATTTATAATTTTTCTTTACAAAAGTTTTTTTTGTCTTCTTCTTTGTGTAATCTTTTAGTTTCTAATTGTGGCTTTTGTAACCTTGGCTTTTCTAATTATTAATTTTGTACTTACTCCTTGGAAGATGAAACCATAGTTTGAGTAGATTGTTTAACTATGGAGGTGTTTTTGCATTTGGTGGTTGTTTAATGAATTTATCTAGTGTAGGATAACCGCTATCAATGATACATTTTATTTTATTATGTCCATGCATTATATGACATGCACAATAGTATTTTGATTTCTGACGTAGGAGCATCCAAGGCATATGAACTATCTTACATCAACCAAAAAATAGTAGTTGTGTGTTCATGTGGTCTCGTTTGTTTATTTTTTATTTTGGCATGGTAAAGATGACCCAACAGAAAACATTAATACTCCAACACTTTTATATCATCAAACACATCATAAAAGAATTAGTTTCAAGATGCTACATGGTTTCAAGAAAGTTGGTTGGGTTTCTCACCCATCAGTAGAATTTAAACAATTAGTGCATGCATTGAATGCCTAAAATATATAGGTTATGGGGCAAAGGAAAAAAGTGCATCAAGCATTTCTTATATATTATGGTTACAAGAGGGGTTAGTTTATTTGTTAGCTCATAAAAAAAACAAAGTGAATAAACAAGACACATCATTCATAATCCTTCAATTTTGGCAAGATGTGAAAGCAAAGAACAGATAGAAAATACAATAAAAATGATTATACCTCTATCGTGGATGTTCCTTCCAATCTTGATTCAAGTTTTTTTATGCCCAAATTGTAGAGATAAGAGTCTCAACAATGTTTTGACAACATCCCTCATTGTTTACGAGTGGTTTTGTTTGATGAGTAGAATAAATGTTGAGGTTTTTTAATGGATTTCAACAGATCTTCTTTGCATGAAAAAACTTGTTATGCCTAGAGGGGTCACCCGAAATTTATAACATGGTCATATTAATTATATCCATTGTATCAAGAATGAGATGTGTGGCTATGAATCAATTCAATCTAGAGTGATTAATGCCATAAGTAGTTTGTAAAGATGTTCTGTTAATGAGGAATGACTTCCAAATTATGTATTTATGTTGATATTTTTTACATTTATAATACTGATTGCCAACGTTCTGTGTGATGTCATAAATCATGATATTTGTTGAATTATATATATATATATATATATATATATATAGAGAGAGAGAGAGAGAGAGGTTAGAAAAGTCCTCATCCCTTTTATTGATACCAAAAAATCCAAAAAAAAACATGAATATGCAACCATAGGGCAAACCAAGCCCAGGGTAAGGTAGATACACCAAAGAAGTAATATAAAACAGCCCAAAGATCACCAAAGGACCTGGGGAAAAACCAAAAAGAATGTAAACAAGTGGACCAACCCACCATAAAGTGAGGATATTACCAATGATTAGAGCAACCATTATATCTGTTGGGTGAATATTTTGTCACTAGCTGACTGATGAGAAAAATAGGTCTCTTCAACCATAGCATAGGGAAATTGGTCGACCAGATGTGCAATTTTACTACATAAAATGGGGACAAATCTCTCCTCTCATCAAGGGGAGGTTCCCTATACGTATGCAAGAGCTACATACTATATATATAAGTAGAAAATAACACTCAGGGGTAGGATAAACCATCCATCTCTCTTTTTTTAGAGATGATGTTTGAAAATAGAGGAGAAATTATTGATGAAGACACTATAGGCACTTCTCTTTTTTTAGAAGTGATCTTTGCAGGAAACAGTAGGAGTTCTTTCAAGTAGTGACAAGTAACTGGTAATAGGGAGTGTAGTAACCAACAGACTGAGATGTAGCATAAAGCCTCCACCTCAAATACCCAAGAGTGAAATACGAATAATAATGAGGTCACAAAGTTGTCCCAAGGTCCTTTACACAAGAACATAATATGAAAGATAATGAGGGCACAAAGTCATCCCAAGATCCTTTACACATGAATAAAAAGAAAACACACTAAAGGCAATTGTGGGGGCACAAAGTCTCTCCACAATTGGCTTTAGGACACCTTCCTGATTACTTTCACTAATTCTACTTATTTAATTAAATGGACAAAAACATATTAATGAAATAGACATTAGAACAATTTCCCCAACAATCAAGCTATTCCAGCACAAAGTCTGAAAAGTCACTTGTTTTCTTATTCAAATAACAAAATATGATCAACAATCTGAGCTCAAAGTCTCAATAATGTCTTTCAATTTGGGCAGAGTTTTTGTTTTTGATAACAAAGAGAGATATCTCTTAAAACAATAAGAGAGACTCCAATATATAGTGCTCCAAGAAAGACTTGGGTGTTTTGTTTCACAAAAATGGCTTACGATGCATTCAATGCCTTTAATGCATTTTAAATTCTGTCCATGGGCTATGCTAGAATCAAGCATCAATTTTTAATATGGGCTGCTTGATGTGTTTCCTGATGTGTGCACAGTTGTTTGCTCTACTCGATGCAAAAAAATAGGCCACGCCACTGAATGTTTACATTCTCTGATGTCTACTTGGTGGACTATTTTACCTTCTAGAAACATATCCCATGTGTGGATATTTTTGATCTTTCTCCATTGTTCCCCCTTTCCTTGTTGTATTTTTTCCTTATCTATGTGATCTGAGCCCTCTAACTATCTCTTTGGCCGGTCACTAAATTTGTTCACAGGGTCTGTGCTTAAGCCTGTAAGGATCAACAGTTATTTCATTGCTACAAATTTGACATCTTTGGGTCTGTCATTGTATGAAAGTCACTGACTACTTGGTTGCCCTGAATTTGATGGCTATGGGCCCATCATCCTCTTTAGCAATTCCTTCGTGTCTCTCCTGCTTGCTTTGGCTGCTTTCCACTGATCTTAATAAGTGACACATGGCACGTTTCGATGTGAAACATGCGAGGACACGTGGAAGCATCCATTCAACTTTTAGAGTCTTTAGATGTCTTTTGAGAGTCCCACAAAAGATGACACATGGAAGCTTTTGTTGAGATTTAGAAACAATATAGAAATATTAGGACTCATTTAGACTTCACGCAGACGATGGCACATGGCGCACTCCACTGAGTTTAGCAACTCACTCGAGGTCCACCATAGTCCTTACGAAACAAAGAAGTAGAAGGAAAGAACTACGGATATTGACACTTGGCACCCTTCACAAGACTCTTAGAGAAGCCTTTTGAAATAAGCTTTGAGACTTATCAGAAACCTGAGACGTGGATGTAGACACTTATCGCACTTCGCTGAGCTAGAATGGGACACATGGCATGTTCTGTTGCTTTGAAACTTATTAGAAACTGAGTCCCGACAGATGACACTTGGCAGCTTTCACTGCACTTTATCAACTTACCCAGGGCCCACCACAGTTCTTACTCAAAAAAGAAAGGAATTTGTGGAGTTTGAGACTTGGCAGCTTCCATTGAGATTTCCAAGGGACACGTGGCGACTTTCACAATTTTGAGAAAAGCACATAGAAACCTTCTGCATTTGCCACTTGGCACCTTCCACGAGACTCTACAATGGACACGTGGCACATTCCACTCTTTCGTCTTTTTCTTTCAAGCACTCCTTTGAACCATTTGATTGAACCGATCGATCGAACTAAATTTGGTTCAATGGTTCATTCCTTTGTCCCGTTCATT
Source organism: Torreya grandis (assembly GCA_037957365.1). NCBI lineage: Eukaryota > Viridiplantae > Streptophyta > Pinopsida > Cupressales > Taxaceae > Torreya > Torreya grandis. Next base: position 573,678 of record JARHVA010000799.1, read on the forward strand.
TAATTGACCGTCTGAGCCAATCGTGCATTGAACCTTTGAACCTATTGAACCCTTGAACCTTAACAAATGTGCTTAACTCTTGTTGATGATGTTGAACCTTGAACCCATTGAACCGATTTGGTTCAAGGTTCAATGGTTCAATGCTTCTTTTGAAGCTTGCTGATGTGTGAGAGCTTGTTCCTTTTCTATAGAGCCCGTAGAAATGAACCTATAGAGTCCACAGTTTTAAGCTTGCAGAGTTCGTAGTTTTCTAAAAAAGCTTGAAAATGAAGGAATTTGAATGCTTAGAACAAGTTTTGAAAAGGGAAGAGACAATTTTGGTCTTGCAAGGCCAAAATAATTCATATGTTGTCCCGAAAATGAGTGACATTTTTTGGGGACAACAATATCAACCCAAAAAAATTAGTCCATAACTCACCTTTAGAGGGAGCTATGATCCACATAGACAACCATCCTACCCTTTTTTACTTTTTTCTTTTTCACATATTGCCATATGCCTTGACTAGCCTCTAACATGACAAGTTGCCTATCAGAAGACATAAAATCAAAATTTAGATTTGATAACACCTCTTTATCAAAATTAGAAGTCTTTGATTCATGAACTCTCTTCACTCCTATTAGAATTGCCAAAGATACATTATTTGATTTTAATTTATCACCTTCAGCTGATACTATTTTACCAGTCAAAGTGTCTCGATCCTTATCTTTATTCTCCCCCAATTATATATTTTTTAGAGTACCTGAATTCTTAATAATATCTTCTACCACTAACTCTTTATCTAGATAGCTCCACCTACTAGAATTTAGATTCACCCCCTGTTTCTTATGATTCTAAGTTTGACCCTGGGGGCATGAAGCATGAAGATGCCTTGGAAATTTATAATTACGGTATCTAACTGTAGTATTTTCATAATATAGAGCTTGAACATGCTGAGATTGATCATGTTTAAGAATGATTTTATCAGGTAATCCTTTACTCAAATCAATCTCCACACATATTAGAACATATATGCATAAAAATCCTTTAGCTCACTCATTATTAGATATTATGAATGAACACAAAGTGTTCCCAATCTCTTTATGCACATGCACAAAGTGTAGAGGCAAGTTTGGGAGCTTAACCCATACTGGCATCTTTGTAACTAATAATGAATTTGGGTTAAAAGTTGGAAACCACAGAGTAATAAATAAACCTATGCTTCCCCAAAACCATGGACCTTCCAAATAACATTTTTGGTAATCTTTCTCATCAAGGAAATGAACAATGAAAAAGCCATTGGAGAAAAAGGACATCTCACATTGTTTTATCCATGTCTCATGTATTTATTGGTATAATGCCATCATTGAAAGCTAAAAACCATTAAACCTATAAATTACTACATCCATTGATAAAGTATCTCAATATTCAGTCACTTCCTCACTTATTATCTCCACATATGGCACCTCCTCAACTTGTTCTATTATGTAAGCATTACGTGAAGGGGTAGACTTCTTAGTACTCAAATTGGCAACAATTTTTTAACTACTTCCTTAAAATTAGCTGGTTTGGAAGTGGATGATTGTCATGGCCCTGCAACACCTCCCCGTAATATTTAAGTCATATGAATGATTGCATCCTTGCTTAAATTATAACTTGTTAGTAGATCCATGTTCTAGAATTGTTTTCCCTAAAACACCAGACATTCTAAATCCATTATAATACCTTAGGAAAGCTCTAGATTTTGCTTAAGATTCATCCCTAAATCTGTTGACTTCACCCATATGTATTTAGTTATCCCAACAATGGTTTGAACCATGATCTAGTGCCCTATTACCACCATCTTTGGCCCTAATTTACTTAGCCAAGCCAAATTCCTAGTTGGAATTTTGTCAAATACATTGAGGACATCCAACCAATATATGTTTTTTAATTAGCCAGACTAAATCTATTTTCCCTGTTTGAGTAATAGCAAGATTCCACATGCACCAAGGGCATTGACAAAGGTAAATTTATTCGATGGAAAGCCCACCTGCTGCATTTGGTGGAAAATTATCAATGACTCTCTATTTTTTTATTTTGAGCACAACCTATAATTACTGCAGACCCTGTGACTGAATCTCGTTCAAGTATTTTGCCAAACTTTTTCAATGCATCTTCTGATGGGGAATCTAGAACAACAATAGCTCTGATTCCACTTGTTAGGATCTTGCTCCTCAATAAGAGCACATATGATTACCTTGTATTAGCAACTAAACACGGAATTATACCAAAATGAACAAGTAACTAGAATTCACAAATGACACAGAATATGAGAGACAATACGCAATCTTGTATTAATATTCATCCAGAAAGAAAATACAATAAAGAAGATGCCACTTCTTCTTACACCTCTGTGAGGCTTCCCACACCTCAAGGGCTCCCAGTAATTCTCAATCAAGAGTTCACTCTCCTACCAAAAATGATCCCAACACACAACTCAAACACAGAGTTGGTGTTCACCTCCAACCAATCAGTAATAATCCTGCCAATACACAAGTACTCAAAGTACTTCAAGTAGATCTCCCATGAACTTGTAACAACCTGTAACTCAAATGATCTTACTTACACATGTAAAACTTCTCCTTGATATTGCAACACCTTGTAGATCACCCTATTCTTACAATTGGAAGGATCTACCTTGCCTTCCTCTATTTGCTCATCTTACAATACATGCCAATGGGTTTATAAATAGATCCCACACTAAACAATAACTTAGACTTCTAATTTAAAATAATTAGACACGTAACTCAAGACCAAAAATAGCCTTTTACATGCAAATAATTGGTTCAACGAACTAACTGTTCGTGCAACGAACAATTCTAGAACTGCACAGGCGATCGACGTCGGTCCTTGTCTATCTGGAGTTGACCGACGTCAGTCGACCTCCTATTGATGCCGGTTTCCCTTCTACACTATAGATGACTGATGTCAGTTACACTACCGACGCCGATATCCCTGGAACTCAGCAACCTCCTCCATGTCTACATAGTTGAAGCTTTTAGCTCCATAACCTAACAATCTCCCACTTGGAGATAAATATCTACAACTATACCTGTACCTGTACATCATCTAGTTTGTTTCCTTGGCTCTGTATCCCTCTTCAAGATCACTCTTGAAGACCAACCACCACAAATCCTATGGTGCACCTCCTATCATCCAAATCACCTGCCACATCTGCATCTACAAACCCATGTAGAAAGGAACTTGACCCTGCATAGCATGTGCACCTACTGCTGGTCCCTCTAAGAATCCACTGAACTGCCCTCTAGTGCTTCTTTCTTAGATTGGCTCCAAACTTGCTGACAACTCCCACTGCTTGGGAAATCTCAGGTCTAGTACATACCATGCACTTAACCTCATTATGTGAATCAAGACATTGTTCATAGAACTGTCCAACCATCGGCGTGATAACCGGTTTCACACAATCATCTAGAGACAAAATCAACTTATGACCTTCCATGTCTTTAGAATACACTCATGCCAAAGAATCTTGCTGCTCCTAGATTCCTCATGACACACCTCTGAACTAACTTTACCTTTATTTCAGCAACACCCTGCATATGTGACCCTGCAACAAGCACAACATACAATAACAGGATAATGTAGCTAATATTATTCAACTTGGTAAATAAAACACAATGGTTAAACCTCCATTGTCCTACAGCTTACTCAAGACCATATACCCTAGCCTTTCGTTTCACGTGTCCATTCTCGCTCTTCTTTATCCTGAACATCCATTCATCTCTCAGTGCTTTCTTCTAGTTGGCAACTCCACCAAAAACTCTCATTTGGTTCTTCTCAAAGGAATCACATCCTTCATCCATGCCAAGCTCCCACTGTTTCCTGGATTTACCTGTTCTGCTTCTTTAATAACTTCCTGGTTCTTGACCATCAATGAGTAACAAGTAGTGTAAAGAAGAGAAATGATGAATTTGAGGCTTACTTACCCTTTAAGTCCTCTATATGGGCGCTTGAGACTCCTTGACAGCTTGCTGTCCACCCAAAATCTGTCTCAGTGACCGATGCCAATCACATCTTAATCTGCACCTGACCGACGTTGATTCCATGTAATTGTCTCATCACCGACGTCAGTTTCCCTGACTAATGCCAATGTTTACTGTCTGGAGTCACTGACGTCAGGCTACACATAGCCGACATCAGTCCCAGTCTAGATGTCGATGCCAGTTTTCTAATCGACATCGGTCTCTGTGTTTTACTTGTGAATGATGACTTCTACCCACGAGCTCCTTTTGGATCAAACCCTTGTCCATATCAACCTTGCTCTGCTTAGAATTCTTCAGTCCCTTGCACTGATCTCTGTCTATCATCTTTTCCTTGAAAACCAAGGCTTTTTTATTCTTGTCACGAACATTGGATTTCTCAAGAAACATCACTTTCTTCTTTTGCTTACAGAAATCTCGATCCATGCTTTTCAAATCCAAAAGCATACCCTTTGACTCAAGAACATGCATCCCCTTCTTATTCATATGACCAAGCCTATTAAGCCACATCTTCGAATCTACAGCTGAAGTAGATCAACCAGAAGGAGAATCAGTAATACAAGTAGATAAATAAAGCGTACCTACTTTCTTACCTCTTGCTACAATAAGTGCACCCTTGGAAACCTTCCAAGAGTCTGCTGTGAGAGTTACTGTGCAACCCTCATCACCCAACTTTCCAACAAAAATCAAATTCCACTTTAGGATTGGGATATGCATGACCTCCTTCAACATCCATGCGTTCCCTGTCTGCAATTTCAGCTTCACTTTCCCTTTGCCAACCATTTGACAAGGCTTACCATCCCCTAAATAAATTTTTCCAAAGTCTCCGTGGACATATTCAGGGGATGCATGAAAAGAGGCACCAGAATCTAAAACCCAAGATTCTACTTTATCTAAGGAACATACCAAAGCATCCTATGTGACATAATCTGCAACATCTGCTTCTTCATGCCCTTCATGCTGATCTTCATTCACCCAATAATCTCTCTTTAAGTGCCCTTGCTTTCCACACTTCCAGTAGGTTATTCTGCCATACCTGGACTTGGATCTCCTGCCTATCTTTGACCTTGATCTCCCATGCTCAATCTTCTCTCTTTGCCTTCCCCTACTTTCAACACTCAAAGCATTTCCTGATGATTCACCTGTGCTTTTCCTGTGAATTTCTTCATTCAAGATTACACTCACAACATCATCCACTTTTAAGATTTTTGAAGCAGACGCAGTATTACTAACTGCCATTACCAAACTCTCCCAACTTTTAGGTAATGAGCATAAGATTAAGAGAGCCTTAATTTCATCATCAAAAACAATATTGACTGAATTTAACTGGTTTACCAAACCATGGAAATCACTAAGATGACTATGCACAGATCCACCATCCAACATTTGTAAATTAAATAATTGCTTCATAAGAAATACCTTATTCGAAGCTGAGGGTTTTTCATATAAATTTGCCAAAGATTCCATCAACTCTACCATTGTCTTAGCCTGTGATAAGTTGGAAATCACAGACGATGCAAGGCTCAACCTTATAGATCCTAGAGCCTTCCGATCAAGAACCTCCCTTTCTTCATCCTTCATATCTGTGGGCTTGCATGCAACCCCACCCAACGGTAAGTACAAATCTTTTTGATATAAATAATCTTCAATCTGCATTCTCCATAATTGATAGTTCTTGCCATTAAACTTCTCCATTCGTAGCTTACTTTCTTCTGCCATTACTATACTCCCACTCAAACAGAAACCCCTGTGAGTAACCTGTAATCAACACACACTAACCAGATCTGAAACACCTATTAGTAACCCAACCAAAAGCTTTGATACCAGTTGATGGGGAATCTAGAACAACAACAGCTTTGATTCCACTTGTTAGGATCTTGCTCTTATTTATCTTGCTCCTAAATAAGAGCACATATGATTACTTGTATTAGCAACTAAACACGAAATTATACCAGAATGAACAAGTAACTAGAATTCACAAATGACACAGAATATGAGAGACAATACACAATCTTGTATTAATACTCATCCAGAAAGAAAATACAATAAAGAAGATGCCACTTCTTCTTACACCTCTGTGAGGCTTCCCACACCTCAAGGGCTCCCAGTAATTCTCAATCAAGAGTTCACTCTCTTACCAAAAATGGTCTCAGCACACAACTCAAACACAAAGTTGGTGTTCACCTCCAACCAGTCAGTAATAACCCTACCAGTACACAAGTACTCAAAGTACTTCAAGTAGATCTCCCATGAACTTGCAACAACCTACAACTCAAATGATCTTACTTACACATGTAAAACTTCTCCTTGATCTTGCAACACCCTGCAGATCACCTTGTTCTTACAATTGGAAGGATCTACCTTGCCTTCCTCTATTTGCTCATCTTACAATACATGCCAATGGGTCTATAAATAGATCCCACACTAAACAATAACTTAGACTTTTAATTTACAATAATTAGACATGCAACTCAAGACCAAAAATAGCCTTTTACATGCAAACAATCAGTTCAACGAACTAACTATTCATGCAACAAACAATTTTGGAACTGCACAGGTGACCGACATCAGTCCCTGTCTATCTGGAGTTGATCGACGTCCACTGACCTCCTGCCGATGTCAGTTGCCCTTTTGCACTGTAGATGACCAACGTCAGTTACACTGCTGACGCCGGTATCCCTCGAACTCAGCAACCTCCTCCATGTCTGCATAGTTGAAGCTTTTAGCTCCACAACCTAACATCTTCCAGTATTCCACATTTGGAAAAAATGGTAACAAGTACATTTTCAACATTAATATCTAACTCAAATCTCAACTTGAGGACCCAAGCATTGGCTTGTTATCCCTATTCCAACATTGGTAACAAAGCACATGCCCTCACAACACTCACATAGGTAAAATCATTAGGTTTTATTCCATTTTGTAGCATCTTGAAAATTTATTTTAAAGCTTTGTCCTCATTCCCATTGTGAGAATACCCTTGAAGGCAATCACAAATTTTAGCTTATTTTCTCACAACATCAAGAACCCCATCAATGAGTATGGTGCCCTTAGTGTAATGGTCTTTGGCCCAATTATTCTTTGCATTGCACTATCTAAAGACAAAGTTATCAAGCCTATAAATTTGGCCATAATGGCCCAAAGGCATACTATCCATGGTGTCAGGATTGAGATCCATGGGCATGACCTGTTACATGAAATGACCACCCTTGGTTTCAATGTAATACACATTAATCCTCTCTAGTTATAGATTTGAGTTATTTAGGTATGAGCCTGTGGGATTAATCCCATGCTTGACACATATCACTGCCCAAAAATTCACCCTAATCTAGTACCTACATTGTCTACCAAGGGTAACCATCACTCTATTTCCAATGTTTAATTTTAGATTTAACAAATTAAAAATTTATCCAATTGCTATGGATTTTATACTCAGCCATGTAATTAGATTTGACTGGGTAAGTAATTTTGATTAACATTTGTGTAATATTTTATTGATAATAACTTTTGACTGGAGTGTAGATCTATTTGGGACACAATCAAGGGCCTAGATCCCCATGTAATTTATTAACTACCTAAATACCACATGTATATCATATATTACCATATATATACCAACTATTACAAACAACAGCCACCATCAACCTTGAGGATAACCAACAACTATTAATGGCCCCAATAATATAACTAACAACCATAATCACCCTCATATGACTTTTTAAATATTGGAGCCTAGGTGGGAAATGAAACAACAAAGCCACTTAACCAACTCACCCACATCTCATTGGTAACATTGTGCAATATTAAGAGTTGAATAATTATTGCATTTAATTGGTTGAAAATGCCATTTGTAAAATGAAAATTTGGTTCATAGTGAATTAGATGAAGCTGATAGCTGGTTATGATGCATTGCCCCAATAAAATATGCCCCAATGTATTTTAAAATGTGTACATCAAGTATGCAGGGCAATTTGGGTGTTTTGGTGATTTATGCATTATTGTAAGAAATTGATTTTGATCATAATTTTGACATGAAAGTGATGAGAATTGAATGTCTACATTTTTCCTCTATTTGAGAAGGTGTTATAAGGCACAAAAAAACATCTTTTCAAAGAATTTAAAATTCATTTTAAATGATCAAATAAAGATTGAAGAATGATGTATTAATGTTTTGTTGAATTTATTCAATTTGTTGAAAACGGGTTCACACTGATGCTCTATATGTTGTTTGGGACACCCATGATGCCCCCTTGAAGGGTAAGATGAATTTGAAATAAAGATCCATCAAAAAGAATAAAATGGCACACTCTATGGCCAAAAAGACTAAAAAATGGAGTAATTATAAGAAAATGGGAATAAAAACTGATCACATGACCATCTCCAGGCTTTTAGGGAAGAAAAAGAATTATACAACAGGCTTGGGGGGTAAAAATGTAAATTTGGAGATATATACTTACCCCTAGGGGTGAAAATAATTGATTTTCACCCTCCCCTATTAAGAAATTGAGATCTAAATTTTGGATAAGAGACTTGCAAATAAAATGGCACATGTTCGACATTGGAGGTATCTAGGTGAGTGAGTGCAAGAGTACTAATGACTAATGAGTAGTGGGGAATTGGTAGGCACCTTTATTTTTTGTAATCTTATACATTTCATGCCCCTTAGAGGTAAGTGTTCTAGTGAAATCATTATTTTCAAATCACCTTAAAATATTGAGATCGCATACACAAATGATGTGATCACTCAGTGAATGATGAGACTGTGACCAAATTAACAAGATTGCTAAAACATTATAAGTTCACCAAAATATTGAAATGTTAGTTTGGGTGTAAATCTCTAAAAAGGGTTAAAATAAGAGGAAAATAGTGAGATAACCCTATGTAATGGTCGGATTGCTAGAAAATAATGATAACAAAAAAAGGTCTGAAGGACTGGTCATACAGTAGGAACATCTTGCAAATCAGTGAGAATCTCCTACATAATGATGATAATGCAAAAATGATCAGTCAAATAGCAAGAATGTCCTATAAATCAATGGGAATGACCTACCAAATGACAAGATCACTAAAATGGCAAAATCACTAAAATGGAAAAATCACTCAAAATCAAACATGTGCAATTAGAAGAGGAGTCTACTTAAGTGAAATGATTGAAGTGTTAAGTCTACAAATGAGAAGAATGTGATTTTAAGATAAGTCAAAGAGATGAATAGAAGTGGAATAAATGTTACTAATAGATTTTTGATATGCAAGATGGAGTCAAGGTCGTGACTACTCATGAGCAATGTTCTCATGTTCCATGTCAGGCTAAACATTTGGATGGAGGTGATGGCCGAATTTCTTGAGATGATTGGGTTATTCCATGTGGCATGTATGCTAGTGATATGAGCATATAGAGCTTATCTATCAACATTAGTTGAGCATTGGCACTTCAAGACTTTGACCTTCCATATTTCCATAAGTGAGGTGATAATGATCGTCAAGGATGTGTGGCACATACTAAGATTATTGATTCAAATACCCATGATTTAGTGGATACAACAGGGATGATTGGTGGCATTAGAGGACTTGATTGACATTATGAATATTATTATAAAGGGTAGGGACATAAATATTGATTCCCTAGAGGACTTAACATTCCCACCATATACCATCCTAGGAGGGGATGGAGGTGTAACAAAAATTACAACATATAAAGGATAGGTAGAGGGTGAGATACATGTGCAATTCTAGGCATTGATAAAGGCATTGGCACTTACAGAGGTAGTGAACTTCATGGTGATTGTCAGTGGCCTCTTGATGCTTGATAAGAGTGGCTAATTTTTACATATAGGCCTAATTGGAGTAGTTAGAGGCATGCTAGATCACACTATATATTTTGTATCAGGAACCATAGTACTATCCCAGCTATACAGGGGCCTTCACATGGTGGCATGTTGGAGCAATAACAACATTGAGTTGAGCACACTATTCAGGTTCAGACCTAGGAGCACATTGTGATAGAGTAACCAGTTGGGTAGAGACTAAAGTGGGGACTACATGATCCACTGACATATGACTGACACTAGATAGGATATGGACATTAAGGCCATAAAAGATATTTATACTATTGTCGATGAGCCATTGATGAGATTATGGATGAATATTTTATTTGGTGCCTATACATGGTTATATAGTTTGGCTAGGTGGAGGATGGCTATGTAACCCATTCCATGAATATGCCATGCTACTTCATGAGGTGACATGATTTCATGGTGAAGTGATACATACTTGATCATGTGCAAAGATAGTTTGGGTTCCAACAAGATTTTCTTGATGGTCCTCATTATTTTGGAGACATCACATAGGAGGTTAGAGAGTGGGGGCACCCATCATAAAGGTACAATAAGATGGTGGTTATTTAATGGTATAACCAATAGTATGGGCTTATATAAGAGGTATGTTAATGTTAGGGTGATAGATGTTTACATGGCATGGTTGTTATAAGCCAAGCTAATGTAGTTGACACATCTTAGACCTCAATATCTAGGGCAACACCAGATTAAAGTGAGACTGAGTCAATCATTAGTACATGTATCATTATAGGTGCAAGCTCTAGTTTTATAGCCACCACAAGTGCCTCCATAATAGGTATTATAATAGGGTTTACATGTTCATATGTAATGGATTAAACAATAGGCACTACAAGTTCTAGTGCAACAACATATGGCACCTTTGGTCATATACTCAGGGTCGAACATAGAGTCTAGGAGTAGCTAGGATGGGGCCATATATGGTGATGGGGATAGAGGTTAGGGTCCTACTCTAGACATAGAGATGGTAGATGTGACTGTTGGGGGTTATAGCTATGGCATAAATGAAACAGGTCCATCAGGACCTACTAGATTAATAGAGGATCAAACTTTGATAGACATGCTATAAAGGGAGATCACAACCATAGTGATTGAGATATTGGGTTTAAAGCAAGATGTGGTAGGGTTACAGGTTGAGATAGTGACAACCCAAGCTAAATCCATGAGACTAGAGGGGATTATTGCAGAGAGACACACTAAGATTACAACATTGAGAGGATAGGTGACCCAATTGATGGTAGTACAGTGAAATTTATGACATTGGATGCAGAGTTAGTGACTATGATAGGGGAGTGGGATGGGGCTTGAGCAGAGTGAGACCAAACTCAAGTAGATGTTTAGAGGCTCCATGAGGAGAGGGATGTAACATGAAAATTTTGTGTTGATTAGGGTTTATCCAAGGTACTAATTGATATAATGCAAGCCAAGTATGATGGTTTACAAGTGAATGATGATTCCCTTATTGAGCACACACTTATACTGAGAAGGGATGGTGAATTAATATAATTTTATCTTTTACTTAATGAAACTTAATATCCATAATCAAAGCATTCACATAAAAATGACACATATTGAAACCATATTTATGTGAAAACCCTTTCAGGGGAAAACCATAAATGATAGTTGCTTGGAACTACCATCCAAATCCAACTATATAATAATCTTTTTACGAAATTCATAGGCATTGTTGACCAAATTTGACCCCAAGTCAAATTGGTCATCCCCTATAAATTAAAAATTTTCATGGTCTTGTGATGTGGTTATGTCATACCCTATATGGTCCCTCGAGTCTTCATTTAACCTTGTTAGCATGGTTTAAGGTTAGTTTGGAGAGGTTAAGGTAAAATCATGTTGTGGTCATATAGTACTTTAGGCATGTCATGAAGAGATAAAGCATGTTAAAGTTGTGTCATAGGTGATTAGGGGTTTTTTAATGTCATTTTATGTCCTAAACATCTTTTCATAACATTACATTAAGTTTTGGAAAGTTTGAGGTTCATTTGCTAGCTCTAAGGTAGTTAAAATACTTGAAAAAGTGATTTTTTGGCTAACTCTAATGTGTGTCCAAGTTACCTAGCTGAAAATATCATACCATACGCATTCCAAGGATTTTGTAGCAGTTACTCAACTATCACACTATTAGCATGTCAAAAAAAGGCTAGATTCTTGAAATTCAATGCCATATTGAGGAGTTAGAGGAAGTTGTATGGACTTTTGGAAGTCATGTACAAGGGAAAAAATTGTAGAGGTATCCTTTCTTCTCCTATAGGTTAGAACAAAGCTTGGAAGGAAGTTACAGATCCAAAATTTGTAGAAAACCACTTCTCTCTCCCATCACTTTATTCATAACCTAGTGAAGGTAGATTTCAATCAGATGGTACAGGTCGTACAAGTAGAGTTTGGGGATGATATTTTGTCCAAATTTTGGGACCCCTATGGGATTATATTTAGTGGCATTGGTCATTGGATTGGTTCTCTTAGATTTATGAACAATTGCTAAGAACCCAAACTGCTTTTTGAGATCTCAAAACCCCACAAGCTAAATTTAGAGTAGCTTTAATGCTAAATGTGAATTCATGGATGCATGAAACCAGTTGGAGTGAGTTATTCTATCTTTAGATTCCTAAGACACATTCACTCATCATAGTGACATGTGTGGATGTCTTTTTAGTATGAAAAGCCTCTTTTATGAGCAGATTGTAAGTGACTACCATATTTTCTAAGATTTTAAGTTTTTTAGGCGGTCAAATGTATCTAATTTTTTTTCATGGTCTCATACCATCTTTATCTATCAATTGATGGCCTCTAATCAACAAATTTTCTGTACAAGTTTGAAGAGATAGTCACATCTTCAATCATATTACTAAATGTGTTTTTTATGTCTACATGACAAGTTGACTTGGAGTGAGTTTGAACATGTTTATAAGGATTTTGAAGTTGTATTTCTTGATATATCATTTTTATCCAAAGAATACAATGGTCTTTGAAGATAAACAGTCATGCTTTTCACTTTTTAAAGGCTTCAAAAACAACGTTGCAGTCCTCATCACCTACCACCTATAGGTCTGCAACTCAAAAAAATGTAGGATTTTCAATGTTCAAGTGAATGTTTTATACATGAAAACACTATATTAAGTTCCAAGAAAATGCCATTGACACATTAAGGTCTCCAAGTGTCTTAAAACCAACTGATGATTAAGTTACCAAGCTAGTAGCCTAAGGAAAACCCATAGGATTTTGATTATGTAGACAATGGATACAAGAGCTTGAAGATGATTTGAGACACTTATATACTTGAGATAAGAAAAGGATACCTACCTTGATATATATTTGAACATTTTAATATGGCATGATAGATTTGAAAAGGTCATTTCAAGACCAAAAACATAATCAATTGTCTAAGTCGGCACCTACAGTTAGTAGTGAAATAATGGGTCTTGAGACAGAGAAAGGTGGTAGAGTTTAGAGTTATAGTGGAATGAAGGAGAATTATGACCTCATTAACAATTGGATAGATCCATTGGGATATTAATAAGATGATGAGAGAAGTTATGAACTCATATTAATAGTTGAGCTCTAAAAAGGGTACCTACAATTAGTGAATATGTAAATTGACCTTAAAACATGAAGGATGATCACATTTGAAGATTCATGGCATTTAGAATGTCTTAATACACCATAATAACATTATATATAACCATTAAAAAAGTTTTAAGGTTGGTTTTAGTCCTAAAAATCCTTATATGCAATTAAGCTCTCATATATACAGCTACCACCTATTGAAGGATTGGTTTTGAAAATATGGGTAATGGTGAAATATAGAGTTTCAAGGTTTTGAGAAGGTTCTCAATTGATCAATTACATTACATGAGTTTGAGGTTTCAATTTTGAAAGAATCTCTTAGAACACCAAGCTACAAACCCTCTCAAATGAACAACACATTGTCATAACAATCACCTGTAGGTTTCTATTTAGGTGATCAAAGTCTCTCCAAAACCTAAGAGATAGGTTTGTGTATGATTTCAAGGCTTGAAGAGAGTTATCAAGTTATTAAATCACTAGGTATATAAGTAAGGAATAGATTAAAGGACTAAAATAGGTGTTATGCACCTACACATAGTCATGGCTAATTACCTCATGAGGAAGTTTTGTTTGACTGAGTTTTCAAAGCTCTAAGAGAAGGTACACAATGTTTATATGATTGAAATATGGTAATTAAAATTATTTAATGAAAACCTCAAACACAATAAAAAATAATGGAAACATAGTTAACAACCCTGTTTAGTCCTAGCACTCCTGACTATATACACAGTCCTGTATGGGTAGACCTTGAAGAGATGCCAAATGGAGTTAGTTGGAGAAATGGAGACTTATAAGATCTAAGAAGATGTTGAATAGCCTATAAAATTATTTCATGAAATCTTATAAACTTGACAATGAGGAAAAATGGGACAAAACAATGAGTTAGGGAAAGCTAGGCAGTTTGGACTACAAACCCTTAGCCTAGTCTAATGGGATGTAGCAGAAGTTCAGTGAAGAAGGTGAGAAGATGGACATTGGTAAAGGTCAAGGGATATATCATGAACATATTGAGGTCATTTAAATATCAAATCAAACTCAGGGAAACTATATGTAAACCTTAATGTTGCTCAGCCTCTTAGAATGCATGTTTCTAACTCGAGAGGCTAGTTTGCATTGCTTTGTACAGATAAGAGAAGATGCATGGTACCCTGATATTCTAGGGGAAGTTTAATACCATAGTGAAATATAAGTTTGTGGAATTTTTTGGAGGATTTAGGCCTTGATATTATGAAACATCCTTAAGAAGTTGAAGCACTTTCAGGTTGCCTAAGAGAGCCATAAGGACTTGATGAGAGAGAAATCCATTTTTATGTCTCTAGATGGATTAAAAAAACTTCCAAATGACCCAAAACATGTTCAACACTCCCCTAAGCATCACCCCATTAATTGGTTGATATAATATTATATGTATTAGAGCTAAAAATTATAATTATTATTAATTAAGAGGTCTGTATAGTGAGTCAGATATTTAAATTTGGCATGGAGAATAGGGAGGATTTTTTCTAAGTGAATCACACACTTGTTTGGGGTTTGGCATTTGTGGAGATCCTGGAGAAGTATTTTTCACTCTCTTCACAAGGAGGCCTAATTGAGGCCTTGTTAGGAGAGAGAAAGGGTAATAAGGGACATCTCCATCCTCAGATCATGAAATTGAAGCTATAGCTATAAAACCATACTAGGTACTGGAATAATCCCTTAGATTCTCAACACCCTCTATAGGTTTTTCTACACAAGGAGGTTTGTCTCATTTTAGGGCTACAAAGAATGAGGCCTAATCGGGGCTTTTGGTAGAGAATGACTTGTTGGAGCTAGTTTGAGGTCTAAAAATGGATTTTTTTTAGGTCTAATATGGTATGAATAGGCCACCCATGAAGTTTGGACATGCTGAAGAAGATAAATCCAAGTTTTGACACTTTTGTGTAAAATAGGCCTAAGGAGATGAAGAGTCCTCTAGACACTTTACAAGAGAAAGAGATGATGTGTTAAGGAGAACCTCATGGGGTTAGTTGAGAGGTGTTAATAGAAGAGCAAAGAGTGAGGAGAAATTAATCTGGCCATCAATAAGGCAACTTGTCCTTAAACATGTGAAGAAAAAGAGAAGTTTCAAGAAGCTATTCAAGGTGTCAAACAAGCTTTTCAACTCCCACACCAGTTGGAGAGTTAGATCAACTTCATAGGAGATACACATGTCATCTTGAACCTATTAAGGTAGTTCCATATCTCCTCTTCCTATTGTAACTCACATGACACTTATATACATTCTCTCTCCTACACCATTCTTCTCTTCTCTCTTACATTCTCTATATATTGAGCCACTTTTGACTAAGTTTGTATCCTCCACCTAAGTATTGTGAAGCCCTAATCATTTAAAACCTTTAAGAAATAAAGAACAAGCTAGTTTACCTTCTCCATGAGTTGTTTCAATGTGTATGTTAATTAGTTGATCTTGTTAAGTGATAGATTCTCTTCCTTAGCATGTTGTCCTTATTTGCATTCATATTCAGCTTTGAAAGTCTATTGTAGGTCTCTTTAAGTGTTCTAATGAAGTGCTCATGAGTTTTAGTGAGTTATCTCTCCACTGGTGTCATGTTATGACTTTGTGTTTAGTCCTAGCTCAAGATTCCTTCTCAAACCTTCATGAGAAATACTAATGCAAGGGGCAAATTTGGATAAGTGTATGTGCAGGTTAGGCTTGTGTTTAAAGTTTACTTATAATTGGTTGGTAGTGGTCAGGATAAAATTGGTGCATCACCTCATAAGGATAAGTTTACCTTATGTTTTCTCTCTCCCTTTTCATTTAAATGAGCTAGTAGTTTAGGTGATGAGATTTAATAGACAAACTAAGGGAGCTAGCCCTTAAATCTAGACATTTACCTATACTATAGTCAACCCACAAGCCTAGAGGTAATCCCATGTTCCACTCAACTTGGATAAGGCTTAAACTACCTATCCAAGGGTGCAAAATTGAGTGACTATAGTTTTGGCACACCTAACGAGACTTAAGGTCCAAAAGAGTGGAAGAATTTTTTATGTATTCTTATACCTATCAGCCTTTGGAGGTATTCAACAAACACCAATCGTGACTCTAAATATAATCAGCTAGTTCTAGCAGCCCAAACACTCATTATGAAAGTTTTTGATGATATCTTGTGTTTTATTTGACTAATGAAGTTGGCATGGATGGGTATGATGAAAGTTTCTACTATAAACCTCCCTACCAGCCTTGTCATGATCCTAATTATGTGTGTTAACAACCCTATCAAGATTGGTATCAGCCTTATGAGTCATGACAGTCCTATGGTAATCCTACTTCCCCTTCATATGACCATGATGTTGTTGAATAATTGTATGAAGAAGCCTATCGAGAAGAGTACTAAGAAGTGTCTCCCTATCAACATCAACATGATTCCTATGAGCTCTAATAATAAAGAGGTGCATGGGAAAAGACTCAAACTCACCAATCTCTGGCTCTTATCTTGGCAATGGTCTCAATCAAATGCTTTGCTCTTCCTGAAGCTGTAATCTTCAATGTGGTCTTTCAATTATTCACTAGGTTTAATAGCCTCATTTCATTGTCCTTATTCCTTAAACAACTTGGAGTCATTCTTATCTATCATTAGACCCATTATGAGTCTCCATGAATTCCCTCAACTCATCTTAATTCACTATTTCATCTTCTTTCACTTTACTTATCACTAGCTTCACTCTAGACAAGTTGTTTAAGGCTTAAACA
This sequence comes from Torreya grandis, assembly GCA_037957365.1. Lineage (NCBI taxonomy): Eukaryota > Viridiplantae > Streptophyta > Pinopsida > Cupressales > Taxaceae > Torreya > Torreya grandis. The sequence continues at coordinate 590,865 of JARHVA010000799.1, forward strand.
CATTAATCTTGTTATAGGGTTCATAAACAAAACCAACCTTCTTGAATGACTTTCACTTATTGTACTAAACTTGTTTCAACCCCTTTTAATCCCTTACTCATACTCCACCATCCACTAACACACCTCAACCTCAATGATGAACCTATCCTCTTGTAGCCTTTTTTTCACTATTTCTCTTTGTTTAAACAATTTGTAAGTCATCTACAACATATAAGCCCATATTTTGGCACCCTCTATCTTTTTACAAACCCCATAAAGTTTCAAGGTAAAACTCTCTATTTAAATACAACTTCCTTTGTAGGCTTCTTCCTAATTAGGCCTTTTAGCCCTCCATACACTAACCCAATCATCAAAACCATTCTATTATTTATTTTACTTGACCAAAACCACCCGAATCCTTCTCTAAACAACAAAACAAGAAAGATTACAAAGTTTTAATGAATTCCTTAAATTAAAACTCAAGATATTGGGTTTTTAGTTTCCATACCCTACGTTGATGACTGTAGAGGCTGAGAAGGCTCAAAATTCATTTTATTCAATTTTGGAGCATTTAAAATCAATCTAAGACCTTATTTGGGTCTGTCTTAATAAGGTCCATCTATCCACATATTTTAGACGTCTCATTCAATCATGATAAAACTTTTGATGGTCAAAACACATAATTCTACATACTTTTACATGATTGTTTAAGGGTTTAGGGGTTTGTTGAGACTTCAAGGAGATTTCAAGACTTCACCAATGATATTCTTACATATTTTTCACTTTCTACACATATTGAAACTTTATCAACTTTATAACCATTTATTACCTCAAACATACACCTCCTTTCCTTGCACACTAACTGGATGAAATAGGGTATTTAACTATGTCAATAGAGTTATTTCATTCCTGTAGACTATGAATTGAATTTTAATATGAAATTACAATCACACCAACTAATATATTATTTCATCTAACATACTCTTCTCTATATAGAATTATCTCAAACAATATAGTGATCCTCTTGACATTAACATCTCAAGAAATGTTATGACAACATGTTCTTGGCCTATCACAATCCACAATAAAGTTTCTTCTTGCAAGGTTTTTATTTAAGTTATTTCTTAAGGAATGTATCAACTATCAACATTAAACTTATTAATATTTATATATACCTTTTGGATGACCAAACCAACATACTCTTTTATGCCATCAATCATAACTCCATCAAATCCTTCTTTTCATGACTGTAACCTATAGTCCAATACTCAACCTATAATCTCACACAAAAATTAACATTATCATGGCCAAAAGGACCTTTCAAAGACAATATATGATCTATAAAAATCCATATTCTTATCAAGAGAGAGTGAAATACAACAAAAACAACTTTTTTTTATTCATATGAACCAACTTTTGTTACATTTGCAATCCATGAATGGACTCTATCAACTTTGAGGAGTTTACATTCTTCCTATCTTAGTTTCCTCTCCTTCTTGGAGATCTCTCCTCTCTCCTTGCTCTCCTCTCCTCCTAAAACAAACTTACAACTTCCCTTTCTATCCAACCTCTATGTTGGTTTGGGTAGTTACTACTAAGGCATTTTTACATGCCAACTCAACTTGAGAATAGTAGTTATTATTTTTAACATAATTTTTTATTTCCAAGACTTTAAGGATTTAGACATAAAATGAATTAAAATAATATTGACATGACTTATTGGACATTTTTACAAACCTTCTCTCACATAACCACTTCATACCATGCTTATGGTCCTCCTAGGTTTAGTTCAAATATTTGAATTTTCAAATTTACACTTTTAGAGGGAAAGCTCCAATACACTCCAAATGCACTCTTGATGACTCAAAATGACTCAAAAGACTCAAATGGACCTATAATATCCTTTACACAACACTTATACTCCACAATAGACCAATTATGACTCGTAACTAGCACATGAGTCCTTAACAACTAAAAAATGACATTTGTTTGCTAGATGTTCCTACATCATACTCCCTAGGAGGGAGAAAATTTAGTACTAACAACTTATTTTTTGCCTTCCAATTCAATATTTGGGGATATTACATGATCACCTTACTACTAATATTTCTTTCTTACTCCTTTTTATTCGTTATATTCTTGTATTTTTGCTTCTTTACCTTGTCCATTCTCCTTGTGAGCTCGTCTTCTACCTCTATGAGATGTATGAATGGATGCAACTTCTTGTTTGTTATATGTTCTATCTTCTCCAACTCACTTTATGCTTCATCATACTCTATTTCTAATAAATGGTTGTCACTCTTCATTATTACTCTTGCTCTATGGTTAACTTCTTCATTGATTTATCTTGGTTAATGCATCTCTAAGTGTCTTTACTCCTTAGCATTGTTGGGTCCTTCTTATAATGGGTTCACATTGATCTTAATCTTTGTCACTTATTCAAGAATACTATATTTTGCTTCTTGTTCATTACACTCCTTCACCTTTTGATGTGTCTCCACATGACCTTGCTCATATTGCAAGAACAACCTCTTGTTCAATTCATCTTCAACATAATACAATGTGGTTTGCCATCTTCTTGACTTGTCATTACCATGCACATCAATAAATAACCTATTTAAAACTTCACATAATGAGTAAATTGCCTTTTCAACTTTCTCTTGCTTTACTTGCTTGCTTGCTAGTGTGTTTGCTTGTAGACTTGCTTGCATAACTCCTTGTGTTTCAGTATGTTGGTCTGTATATGTTTCTTCTTTTATCTCATCCATGAGCTTCTCTTGATGTTTTTCACTTGATTTAAGCCATTTTTATGGATTGAAAATCTTCTCTACAACCTTCAATTCCTCCTCCAACATGAGAGCATCTATCTTTACACAATCTTCATCGAATTTTGGCCACATTGTTTCTTCTTAGGCATCTTGATCCATAACCTATCTTTGGACTCCCTCTTTCAGGAGAGTCAAATAAATCTCATTATAATGCATATCAAGTTTGTTAAGCACTCTATGAGGTTCTTGATCTTCCTCTTTCCTTTTCACAAGCGCATCCATCAATGTTAGTGTTTCTATAAACAAAATATCTTCAATATTTAAATCATCTTCACATACATTATCAAAAAATGACATTAGAAATCAAATCTTAAGAATACTAAGCCTCTTCACACTTATCATCTTGCTCACTCAGTTGCAACATCATCTCTTTGGATTTGTTTACTTGCACCATGTCTCCTTGATTTTTTGATTTGCAATCTTCTTTTATCTTCATGATTTCTTTTAATGTACCTTTAAGACTATATTTGTGCACTCTTTCCTTGTTTTTCATGACCCATTTTCTACTTTGTACTCTTTTGCACTAATATTGATTACTTATCTCACCTTCTTCATGCTTCTTAGCTTGATATCCTATCATGTCAAATTGAGGTATTCCTCCCTTTGTTCTTTGCTTCCATATTTTCTCTTGTTTTCCTCCTATGTTTCTGGTTTGAATGGCATCTTGATTGAGGTTATCCTTCTCTATCTCACCACCTATTGCCTTGAGCCACTTAGGCCAAACATAACCATGCCCTTAGACCATTTTTGAGGGTTGTAAATTATTTTTGACTTGTCCAATCTATAAATTAGTTTCTTTCTTTTCATATGTGTAATCAAAATCAATGCTTAAGCATTCATTTACCTCCATATAAGACTACTACATGCTCATATTCTCTTGCATATCTTCATGTTTTGCTTTCATGTCTTCATGGTTTGTTATCTTTTCTTCCTTTTATGCCTCTTTTATTGCTTCACTTACAATGCTTGTCAAAGCATCATGAAATTCCTATTCTACCTCTTCTTTAGCATGTTGAGATGATTCAATGTTCACCATTTTGACTTCTACAACTAGTTCTTCTCCTTGGTCATATTCATCTTTATTGATGGGTGTTTTGCTTGATCCACTTCTCACAAGTTTTAAGGTCTCATTCTTGACCTTCATCAAACTTTCCTTCATATCTACATACACACACTTAAAAACAACATTAGAATATAAAATAAGAGACCATATAGTCTCCATGAATGCCTCTTGCATAGACATTCTCATCTTCTCATTACTTTCTTTCTCAAGTTCCTTTCTTAGCACTCCTCTCTTTATGTTTTCCTCAATGAGAAATATTTTCTTAGCTTCTTTATCTTGTTGCTCTCTTGGCAACTCCTCATTCCTTATGCCTATATGGGTTGTACCTCATTCTTCTTTTCCTTTAAGGCATTCATCTCATGCCTTCTCTCTCTCCTAAGTAACTCTAGTGGTCACTTCACCTTCTTATTCACACTACAGCCAAGCCATTAGCTTTCTTGATCTTTCATGAGCTTCACCAAGAGTTCTATCTTGTCAAGACTCTACCCCAACTCTCTTTGTATTTCTTTTACTTCTTCTTCTACATCCATCTTCTCACTTCCTCTTCAATTTATAGGCTTTGTTTAGACCACTCTCTTAGTAATTTGCCTACTTGCCTCTTAGATCTCTCTTAGATCTTTTTTCTTTCTCTAGTCCTTTGTCTAGGATTGATATTACCTTCCTCAACTCTCCTTGGTGCCTTTCCCTTCTCTCAGTAGAGCTGCAATGCTCTTTTTACTTCACCTTCTCTAATTCTCTTGACTAGTTTCAAGTCCTTCTCATTAGACTTAAGGGCATTATTTTCTCTCCTTATCAATATACAATTTGTCTATACTAACCTCACTAGGTCATACTTTCACCATACTTCTTCTCCCATAATACCCTATAATGTCATCTCATGCAATCCTCATAGCATTCTTTGCTAATTTCAACTTAACAAGCTTTAAGAAACTCAAAAGTGAATTGAACCAAGATATTAACTTGATCTGATACCAAATGATGCAGAGTTATATGAGAAAAGACTCAAACTCACCAATCCCTAGCTCTGATCTTGGCAATGGTCTCAATCAAATGCTTTGCTCTTCCTGAAGCTTTAATCTTCAATGTAGTCTTTCAATTATTCACTAGGCTTAATATCATCCTTTCATTGTTACTATTTATTAAACACCTTGGAGTCATTATTATCTATCATTATAACCCTTATGAGTCTCAATGAATTCCCTCAACTCATCTTAATTCACTATTTCATCTTTTTTCACTCTACTCAGCACTAGCTTCACTCTAGACAAGCTGTTAAAGGCTTAAACACATTAATCTTATTGTAGGGTTCATGAATAGAAATAACCTTCTTGGATAACTTTCCTTGATCATACTAAACTTATTTCAATCCCTTTGAAGTGCTTAATCACACTCCACCATCCACTAACACACCTCAACCTCAATGATGAACCTAACCCCTTGTAACCTTTTTTTTCACTATTTCTCTTTGTTTGAATAATATGCAATTAGTCTCCAACATCTAAGCCCATATTTTACCCCCTCTATCTTGTTACAACCCCCATCAAGTTTTAAGTTCAAACTCTCTATCTAAATACAACTTCCTTTGTAGGCTTTTTCCTAATTAAGCCTTTTAGCCCTCCATACACTAGCCCAACCATCAAAACCATAACATTTTGTATTGTACCTGACCAAAACCATTTGAATCCTTCTATAAACAAAAAAACAAGCAAGATTACAAAGTTTCAATGAATTCCTATGATTTTATGTGGATAGGTGGACCTTGTTAAGACAGACCCAAGGAAGGTCTTAGATTTATTTGAAATGCTCCCAAATTGAAGAAAATGAATTTTGAGCCTTCTCAGCCTCTACAGTCATCAACCTAGGGTTTGGAAACTAAAAATCCAATATCTTGAGTTTTTAGACATCTCATTCAATCTTGCTAAAGCTTTTGATGGTCAAAACACATAATTCCACATACTTTTACATGATTATGTAAGGGTTAAGGGCCTATTGAAAACTTCAAGGAGATTCTAAGACTTAACCAAGGTTATTATTATGTATTTTTAACTTTTTACTTGTATTCAAACTTGATAAAATTCATAACCATTCATTACCTCAAACACACACCTCCTTTCCTTGCACATTAGTTGGATGAAATAGGGTATTTGACTGTGTCAACAAAGTTATTTCATTCCTATAGATTGTGCATTGACTTTTACCATTAACTTACATTCAAACCAAATAATATACTATTTCATATAATATACTATTCTCTATAGAGCATTATCTCAAATAATAGAGTGATCCTCTTGACATTAACATCTCAAAAAATGTTATGATAGCATGTTATTGGCATGTCACAGTCCACAATAGAGTATCTTCTTACAGGTATTTTATTTAAGTTCTTTCTTAAGAAATGCATTAGCTATCAACATGAAACTTATTAAGATTTATATATACCTTTTGGATGACCAAACCAACATCCTATCTTATGCTATCAATCATAACTCCATCAAATCCTTCTTTTCATGACTGTAACCTATAGTCCAATACTCAACCTGCAACCTCACACAAAGATTAACATGGTCATGGCCTCAGGGGCCATTAAAAGAAAACCTATGATCTATAAAAATCCATATTATTATCAATAGAGAGTGAAACACAACAAAAATAACTTTTCTTTATTCATATGAACCAACTTCTGTTACATTTTCAGTCCATAAATGGACTCTATCAACTTTGAGGATTTTACATTCTTCCTATTTTAGTTTACTCTCCTTCTTGGATTTATCTCCTCTCTCCATACTATCCTCTCCTCATACAACCACATTAAAAATTCCCATACCATGCAACCTCTATTTGGTTTGGGTGGCTACTAGTAAGGCTCTTTTACATGCCAACTCAATATGAGAATAATAGTTATTCTTTTCAACATAATTCTCAATTTCCAAGACTTTAAAGATTTATAAATAAAATGACTCAAAATACTCTTGACATGAATTATTAGACCTTTTTACAAACCTTATCTCATCTAACCACTTCATACCATGCTTATGGTCCTCCTAGGTTTAGTTCAAATATTTGAATTTTCAAATTTACAATTTTGGAAGGAAAATTCCAATACACTCCAAGTGTACACCTGATGACTCAAAATGACTCTAAAGACTTAAATGGACCCTAGAAGATCCTTCACACACAATTATACTCCAAAATAGACCAACTTTGACTCATAATTAGCACATGAGTCCTTAACAACTGAAAAATGATATTTGTTTACTAGATGCTCCTACATCACCTATAATCCATATCAATCTCAACATGATTCCTATCAACCTTGTCATGAAGAATCATGTGATGTCTTTGATTTGAAAGCAATATTTAAGGCCTTATAAACTCAAATTAGGTAATTAAATCAACAATTTGGAACTCACCAAAATCCCTATTATCCCCCTCCTCCTCCCACTTCAATTCCACCTCAAGGTAAATCCTTGTCGGCACTCATGCATAATGTGATAAACTCAGATAAAGTGACGATAAGATGGGATGAAGAGCTTGATGTGATCCATATTATTCTCATAGATAATTTGAGGAAGTTAATTTAATTCTTTATGAATAAGTGGAGCTTAGTTGAAGAGTAAACCCACTATGTCATCAATGATGATTTGCATGAATTAAGATGTGATATCCAATGGTGGGTAGAGAGATTAGAGAGGTGGGAAAGGCAAGAGGTGGAAGATCATTTTTTAGATTTTAAAAAGGCTTAAGAGGGATATGAGGAAGGTGAAAATATTTTTGAAGAAGACACCTCCTCCATTTCTTAAACCAACTTATCATCTCCCCAAGAGTCTATTCAAGAAACCCCCACTCCCAAGCCCATCCATGATCCATCCATTACACCTCATATTCCTTCTCCAAACCACGAACTTGTTAAACACCCTTCCACCTTGTCCCTTCTTGAAGAAGAACCTATTCTATGGGAGATAAGTGAATAAAATCAAGCCAAAGTTGCAGTTGATCAAGAAGATGACTCGAGTGTCTATGATGAAGATTTCACTATAGGAACTCCCCTTGGTGAAGAATAGTAGAATTAAACCTTATTGAGTGAAGAAAGAGAAGATATTGATGATGTTTTAGTTTTTCTTAAAGAGGTTGATCAAGATATGGAAGAGGGAGATTTGAAGAAGAACACCACATCAACCGAATTAGTTAGATCTCATGGGCATGATCAAGAGGTTAAATTTGAAAAACTAATAGAAGATGAAGTTGTTTTTGACAACATAGATAAAGGTGACTCATGGTAGAATTTTAACAAAATTTGTGAAGAATTTGAAGGCCTTCAAAAGCTTACACCTCTTGCTAGTCAAGTTGAAAACATTCTAGAAGATGCATTATCTCTTGAAAGACAATATGATAGCTTCCAAAGTGCCAAGCTTGTGCAAGTTGAAGCCAACCTTGAAGTTGAAAACTCTTTAAGTATGCAAGTTGAAGTTGATAAAGTACACAATGAGCAAGAAGATGAAGTTGAAGAGGTTATGGTTCTTGAAGAGAGAGAAGGTAAAAATTATTGGCAACAACATATTAAGCTTCTCCAAAAACTTGAAGGCCTTTACAAGGATAAAGGTCACATGCACAAGGATATTGAACAAGACATATTCACTAAGGACAATGATGAGGATTGGTTTGAGTATGAAAAGATCCTTGAAGAGCTTAATGAAATTGTAATAGTTGATGAGAAGTATAATGCCATTCAAGATGTCATAGAGGTTAAGGAATCATGCTTATATGAAACACCATTGGATAAGGTTGAAGTTGAAGAGCCTCATGAGAATACTATTGAAGTACAAGAAGAATTCACCTTCATAGGTGATATGTTTGTAGTTGTTGTTTTTGCATTGGAGATTGTGCTAAAGAGAGTAGCAAGTATGAAGGAGTTGAGGACACCAAGGACAAGGTTCAAAACATAGATTTATTCATGTCCTCTTTCATTTCATGGAGAAAGATATGATACAAGATTCCCCTTTAATGCAAGAGGAATAAATTATTTTTAGGTTAGTTTTTATATAGTCTAGTTTACTTAAGTTGTTGTTGTGTTCCCTAAGTGCTTGATAGCACATGTGTGTGTCTTGCTCTTGATTTGTGTCTTGTTATTCTTTGTTTTATGTGTTGTGAAGGTTTAATTAGTTTGTTGTGTCATGTTCAAATTTTGTTTAGCTTAGCTATGAAACTAAGTGTAAGAGACTCCATTGTCTAATGGACATGCAAGGATACTAGTCCTATTAGCATTATAGGCATGCTACCCCTGTGAATTTTCAAGAATGTTGATCAAATTTGACCCCAAATCAAATTGGTCACTCCCTTATAAATTCACACTTGTCATGGTCTTGTGATTTGGTCATGACATATACTATATGGTCCCTGAATTTTCATTTAACCTTGTTAGTATGGTTTAAGGTCAGTTTAGAGAAGTTAAGGTAAAATCATGTTGTGGTCATATAGTACTTTAGGCATGTCATGAAGAGATAAAACATGGTCAAGTTGTGTCATAGGTTATTAGGTGTTAATTAATGTCATTTTATGTCTTAAACATTTTTTTTTAACATTTCATGAAGTTTTGGAAAGTTTGAGGTTCATTTGTTAGCTCTCAGGTGGTTTAAATACATGAAAAAGTGATTTTTTGGCTAACTCTAATGTGTGTACAAGTTACCTAAGTGAAAAATTAATACCAAACACATTTCAAGGATCTTATACTATTTAATCAATTGTCACACCTATCAGCATGTTAGAAAAAGCCTAGATTCTTGAAATTCAATACCCTATCGAGGAGTTACAGAAAGTTATATAGAATTATGGAAGTCATGTGCAAGTGAAAATGGTGAAAAGGTGTCCTTTAATCTCTTATAGGTCATAAAAAATCTTGTACGGAAGTTTAAGATCCAAAAGTTACAGAAAACCACTTCTCTCTCCTATCACTTCATTCACAAGCTAGTGAAGGCAGATTTCAATCTGATGGTATAGGTCGTATATGTAGATTTGGTAGCTGATATTTTGGCCAACATTTTTAACCCCTATGGGATTCAGATTTGTGGCATTGGTAATTGGATTGGTTACCTTATCTTTATGAACAATCACTAAGAACCCAAACTACTTTTTGAGAGCTCAAAATCCCATAAGCTAAATTTAGAGTATATTAAGTGAAAAATGTGAATTCATGGATGGATTGAACCATTTGGATTGAGTTATAATATGTATATAGATGCCTCACACACATTAAATCATCATGGTGACACATGTGGATGCCCTTTTGGCATGAAAAGTCTCTCTTGTGAACAAATTGCAAGTGATTGTCATATTTTATGAGTTATTGATGTGGTCAAATTATCTAAATATTTATTAATGGTCTTATAACATTTTTAAAATCCATTCATGGCTTCTGATCAGCCGTGTTTTCCATATAAGTTTGAAGAGATAGTCACATCTTCAGTCATATTGCTAATTGTGTTCTATATGTCTGCATGACAAGTTGACTTTAAGAGAGTTTGAACATTTTTATAAGGAGTTTTAAGTTGTATTTTTTTATATATCATGTTTATGAAAATATTAAAATGGTCTTTGAATATAAATAATCATGCTTTGCTCTTTTTAAAGGCTTCAAAAATAGTGTTGTAGTCCTCATCACCTACCACCTGTAGGTCTACAACTCAAAAAAATTCATGATTTTCAGTGTTCCAGTGAATTTTTTACACATTAAAACACTATAATAAGTTCTAATAAGAGGCCATGGACACATGAAGTTCTCTAGGTGTTTTAAAACCAAGTGGTGACTGAGCTAACAAGCTAGTAGCCTAAGGAGAACCTACATGATTCTGACTATGTAGACAATGGATACAAGAGCTTGAAGATGATATGAGACACTTATAGACTTTAAAGAATCAAATGAGACCTCCCTTGATATATATTTGACCATTTTAAGATGGCATGATAGATTTGAAAGGTCGTTTCAAGACCAAAAACATAGCCAACTGTCTAAGTTGGAAACTACAATTAGTAGTGAAATAATGGGTCTTGAGACATAGTAAGATGGTGGAGTTTGGAGTTACAAGGAAATTATGGAGACTTAAGATATTAGTGACAATGGGACAGATCCATTGGTATACTCATAGGATGATTAGAGAAGTTATGAACTCATATGCATAGTCAAGCTCTAAAAAGGGTACCTACAGTCAACCAATATTGAAATTGACCTTAAACAATGAAGGATGATCACAGTTGAAGATTTATGGAATTTATAATGACTTAGGAAACCATAAAAATATGATATAGAGCCATTAAAAAAGGTTTGAGATTGGTTTTAAACCTAAAAATCCTTATGTGCAGTCCAACTCTCATATATGCACCTACAACCACCTATTGAAGGATTGGTTTTAAAAAGATGGGTGATGATGAAATATACACTTTTAAGGTTTTAATAAGGTGTTAATAAATTAAATGACATGATTTTTGGGTTTCAATGTTGAAATAATCTCTTAGAAGACCAAGTTGCATACCATCTCAAATGAACAACGCACTACCCTAACAATCACATGTAGGTCTATGTTTAGGTGATAAAAGTCTCTCCAAAACCCAAGATATGGGTTTGTGTATGATTTCAAGGCTTGAATGGAGTTATAAATTCATTAATTGACTAGTTTTATGAGTGGGGAATAGAGTAAAGGACTAAACAGGGGTCATACACCTACACAGTCACATGCACACAATCATGCCTAATTAACTCATAAGGAAGTTTTTCTTGACTAATTTTTCAGAGGTCTGAGAGAAGGTATAAGATGTGTCTATGATTTACATATGGTAATTAAAATTATTTAATGAGAACCTTAGACACAATCAACAAGAATGGAAACATAATTAACAACCTTATTTAGTCCTAACACTCCTAATTATATACACAATCCTATATGGGCAGATCTTGAAGAGATGCCAAGTGGAGTTAGTTGGATTAGTTGAGACTTAGAAGACCTAATAAGATGTTTAGGAACATATAAAATTATTATATGAAAGTTCAAAACCCTGATAGTGAGGGTAAATGGGAGAAAATAGTGAGTTAGGGAAAGTTAGGCAGCTTGGCCTACAAACCCCAAGCCTAGTCCAATGGGATGTAACAAAAGTTTAGTGAAAAAGGTGATAATATGGACATTTTTATATGTCAAGGGAGATATCATGGACCTATTTATGTCATATAATTATCAAACCAAACTCAGGAAAACTACTTGTAGACCTCAATCTTGCTCAGCCTCCTAGAATGCCTGTTTATAACCTGAGAGGCTAGTTTGCATTACTTGGTATAGATCAGAGAAGATGCATGGGACACTAATATTATAGGGTAATTTTACTACCATAGTTAACTATAAATTTTTGAATTTGGTTTGAGGATTCAATCCCCAGGCTTTATGAATCATCCTTAAGAAGTTGAAGCACTTTCAGGTTGCCTAGGAGAGCCATAAGGACCTGATGAGAGAGAAATCCATTTTATGCCTCTAGATGGAAAAAAAATTCCATACCATACAAAACATGTTCAATACTCCCTTTAGCATCACCCCATTTAATTTATTGATACAATATTGTACGAAATTACATGGATTAGGGATAAAAACACTAATTTTTGCTATTTGAGAGGTATGTATAGTGAGTTAGAAATTCAAATTTGGTATGGAGAATGGGGAGGATGTTTTATAATTCAATCACACATTTTTTTGGGTTTGGAATGTGTGTGGATATTTTAGAATCATTTTTCACTCTCTTGGTAGGGAGGGCTAGTTAAGGCCTAGTTAAGAGAGAGAAAGGGCAAAAAGGGACATCTCCACTTACTCTTAGAACATGAAATTGAATATGAAACTATAAATCCATACTAGGTACTATAATATGCCCTCATATTATCAACACCTTATGTATTTTTATCTAGAAAAAGAGGTTTGTATCATTTTAGGGCTACAAGGAATGAGGCCTAATTAGGGCTTTTGGTAGAGAATGACTTGTTGGGGCTAGTTTGAGGCCTCAAAATGGATTTTATAGGTCCAATATGGTATGAATAGGACACCCATTATGTTTTAATGATCTGAAGAAGATAAATCTAAGTTTTGACACTTGTTTGCAAAATAGGCTTAAGGAGATGAAGAGTCCTCTAGACACCTTGCAAGAGAAAGAGGTGATGTGTTAAGGAGAACCTGATAGGCTTAGCTAAGAGGTGTTAAGATTAGAGAAAAAATGTAGGAAAAATTGATCTAACCATAAATAAGGCCACTTATCCTTCTACAAGTGAAGAAGAAGATAAGTTTTAAGAAGCTAGTCAAGGTGTCAAACAAGATTTTCAACTCCCATACCACTTAGAGAGTTAGATCATCTTCAAATGAAATACACATGGCATCCTAAACTTATTGAGTTAGTTCCATAACACCTCTTGTTATTGTAACTTACATGATACTTGTCTGCCTTCTCTCTCCTACAGCCTTCTCTTCTTCTCTCTCATGTTCTCTATATATTGAGCCACTTTTGGCTAAATTTGTATCCTCCACCTGAGTATGGCTAAGCCCTACTCATTTTTAGCCTTTGATAAATTAAGAACAATCTAGTTTACCTTCTCCATGATTTGTTTCAATGTGTTTGTTAACTAGTTGATCTTGCTAAGTGATAGGTTCTCTTCCTTAGCATGTTGTCCTTGTTTGCATTCATATTTACCTTTGAAAGTTTGTTTCAAGTCTCTTGAAGCATTCTAATGAAGTTTTCATGAGTTTTAGTGAGTTTTCTATCCACTATTGTCATGTAATAACCTTGTGTTTGGTCCTCCTAGCTCAAAATTCCTTCATAAATCTCCATGAGAAATACTAATGCAAAGGGCAGATTTGGATAAGTGTATGTGCAGGTTAGGCTTGTGTTTGAAGTATACATGTAATTGGTTGGTAGTGGTCAGGTTAAAATTGGTGCATCACCTCATTCTAATAGGTTTACCTTATGTTTTCTCTCTCCCTTTTCATCCAAATGAGTTAGTAGTTTAGGTGATGAGCTTCAATAGATAAACTAAGGGAGTTAGCCCTTCAATATAAAAGTTTACCTCTACTATAAGCAACCCATAGGCCTATAAGTAATTCCATATTCCACTCAATTTGGAGATGGTTTTAACTACCTCTCCAAGGGTGCAAAATTGAGTGACAACAGGCACCAACCTAATGGAGACACCAATCCCCATCACTAAACAATTGGTAGGCACCAACCTACTAGAAACACCAATCCCCAATACTAAGCATCAACTTAGCAAGAGACACCAATCTCTTCTTTATAAGGCACTTACTTATACTGAAAAAATCTTCCACCTTACTATTGTTGCTTCATCAATTAATGATGACAAATTTAGTTTCCTATTATTTTCCATAAAAATCTATTTATGCTTCAATGATAGAAAGAATTAATTCCATTATTCAAATCTACATGTGTTTTTATGATATGTCTTTTTATTCTCCACACACTTGCTTCATTCTCTTCTTTATTAATCTTCACATATCTCAAACTTCAACTTCCATATCTTTCTCAACCTTCATCCACGTTATATAGCCTTTAAAGGCTCTTCACAAAGGAGGTCTCCCATCCAAGAGGCACCTCTTCACCAAAAGATGTGACTTTTGATATTTCCATCGACATTTATGTCTACATTTTGACATTCTATTGACAATTTCGTTGACATTCCTATTGACAATTTCGTTGACATAGCTGTGAATATTACGGGCAGTTAGCTAACGAACCAAGTGTTTGCATGTCAAGAGCCAATTTTAGACTGGAAGCTGCGGATCTAATTATTGTTTGGATGAGATCTATATAATAGACTCATGGATTGTATTATAAGTTGTTCTAGTTTCAGTTGAGCAAAGTTTGCTTCTTTTATGTGTGAGGTGAGCAAGGGTGTTCCTCCTAGTTCCACAACAGTACCAAGGTGGGTGCTGGATTGGAGAATTAGTAGGGTTCTTCATGTATGTATGATCTTGGTCATCAGGTGAGCATGGCTACTTTAGGAGATCTACATGGTAAGTAAGATCATTGATTTGCAGGTGTATGTGTGTGCAAGGTCAAGGTTCACAGGTGTGCAAAACCAGATTGATTTGCAGGTGTGCAAGATCAGATAAGATAGCAACACAATAGGGAGCAGAATCAGGTGGGATCTACTTGGAGTATAGTGTGTACTCATATAGAGCAAAGAGAAAGGCAAGGAAGATCCTTCCATAAGTAAGATTATTTCAGGTGCAGGTTGTTGCAGGTTTAGGAGAGATCTACTTAAAGTACGCTTGTGTACTTGTGGAGTGCATGGAGCACTTGTGGTGTGCGTGGAGCACTAGAGAACTGGCAGTAGTGGATACTGGCTGGTTGGAGGTGAACACCAACTCTGTGTTTGAGTTGTGTGTTGGGACCTAAGAGAGAGAGCTTTGAGGGAAGATTTACTATTTATGCCCTAGAGGTGTGGGAGCCCTAGAGGTGTGTAAGGAAGAAGAACTATGGCAGCCTTCTTTGTTGTATTTCCTTCTGAAAGAGTTTTAATACAAGTTGTGTATTGTCTCTCATATTCTGTGTTATTTCTGAATTCTAGTTACTTGTGTATTCTGGTTAATTTCCGCATGTTAAGTTACTTGTATTTGGTAATCAATTGTGTGCTTCCAGTATTTCCCAACAAGTGGTATCAGAGCCTGGTTGTAGGTTCAAGAGTCTGATACCAACAAGTGGTATCAGAGCTAAGGATGTAGGGAGCAGGTTTTGTGTTTGGTTACAGGTCACTCTTAGGGGTTTTTGATTGAGTGGGAGTAGAGCAATGGCAGAAGAAAGCACGCTAAGAATGGAGGAGTTGAAAAGCACAGATGATCACTTACGATCCTATGGAAAGAATGAGCAAGTAAAAGAAAATTATTGGTTTGTGGAAGATCAGCATGAAGGAACTGAAGAAGCAGATGTTGCAGGTGATGTGGCACAGGATGCTCTGGGAGGTTTCTTGGATAAAGTAGAATCTTGTTTTATAGATTATGTTGCCTCTTTCCATGTAGCCCCAAGGAGAGGAGCTGGTGAGCCTTGCCAAAGAATTGGCAAAGGGGAAGTGAAGCTGAAATTACAGGCAGCCAACACATGGGTGTTGAAGGAGGTCATACAGGTCCTAGGTTTGGAGATGTGGCTAATTTCTTCAAAAAATTTGGGTGATGAGAGATGCACAAGAACTCTCACAGCGGATGCACTTGAATTAGCTAGTGGTAAGAAAATAGGTACTCTTTATCTACTTGTTTATATTACTAATTCTTCTTCTGTTGTGGAGACGTGGATTTGTAGGCTTGGTCACATGAGCAAGAAGGAGATGCATGTTCTTAAGCGGAAGACAAATATATTTGACAGGCTTAAGAACTAGAAAGCCTTGGTGTTCTTGGAGGAGATGACAGACAGAGTTCAGTGGATGAGGCTGGATACTTCTGAGCAGGGCAGTTTGGACATGGGTTTTGGTTCAAAGGAGCTTGTGGGTATAAAGTCATCACTCACAGGCAAACACAGGTACCGGCATTGGATAGGAAGAACCAACATCGAATAGACAGGTGCCGATGTCGGTCATGTGCAGACTGAAGCCGATGATGTCAGGCAGGGTAATACCAACGTCAGTCAGAGGACCAACGTCGGTTGGATGCAGACTGTGTGGTGACCGAGGTTGGTCACTGTAATGGATTTTGGGTGGATATCAAGCTATCGAGGAGTCTCAAATGCCCATATGGAGGACTGAAGGTGGTAAGTAAGCCTCAAATTCGTTGTTCCTCTTCTTTATACTAGTTGTTGACTGCAGAGCAGGAAGGATCCAGGAAACAGTGGGAGCGTGGCAGGAATATGATGCAAAACCAAGCAAGAGATTTGGTAGGGTTGCCAACTGGTATGACATCACAGAGATGAATGGATACCTTAGTTGAGGAATAGAGAGAACGGACACGTGAGATGAAAGGCCAAGTCATATGGTCTTGAGGAAGCTGCAAGATAGTGGTACAGGTTTGATAGGTGGATGACAAAGCATGGCTTTAGTCAATTTCAGGGTAACTACTATGGTTCATCTTACCAGGGGGATGATGGTCATGACATTATCTTATTACTGTATGTGGATGGTATGTTTGCTAGCAGGTTTGTACATATAGGGTTTTCTGAGCTAAGGGTAAGATTAGTTCAGTGGTTTGTTATGAAGAATTTGGAGCAGCAAAATTCTTTGGCATGGGAGACATGGAGATCACAGGTTGATTTTGTCTCCAGTGGGAGCTAATGTGAATCAGGTGTTGGCGAGGTTCATTACGCAGGATGCAGAACTGGAGCACACTAAGGGCTGGATAGTTTAATGTTTGAAATCACATGAGGTCTGGTATAGACTTGAGTTTGCCCAAACAGTGGGTGTTGTCAAAGAGTTAGGAGCCAATTCAGGGAAGTGGATTCTCAGGTATTTGAGAGGGACTAGCAGTAGGTATACGTGCAGGGTCAGGACTTCACTACATGGGTTTGTAGGTTCGGATGTGGCAGGTTACTCAGATGACAGGAGGTGCACCACAGGTTGTGTGGTGGTTGGTCTTCAGGGTTGATCTTGAAGAGGGATACAAGCCAGGAAATAGATTAGATGGGGTACAGGTACAGGTATGGTGCAGCTATTTATCTCCAAGTGGGAGATTGGTAGGTTGTGGAGCTAAAATCTTCACTGATGCAGACATGGAGGAGGTTGTTGAGTGTCAGGCACTGGCGTCAGTCAAGCCAACCGACGTCGATAGGGAAGAGACAGGAAGCAACCAACGTCGGTCAAAGATCAGCCAGCGTCAGCACCCCCCAGGCAGACAAGGACCGACGTCGGTCACTTGTGTAGTTTGAGCTGCGAATGTTACGGGTAGTTAGCTAACGAACCAAGTGTTTACATGTCAAGAGCCAATTTTAGACTGGAACCTATGGATCTAATTATTGTAATTAGATGTCTAATTATTGTTTGGATGAGATCTATATAATAGACTCATGGATTGTATTGTAAGTTGTTCTAGTTTGAGTTGAGCAAAGTTTGTTTCTTCTATGTGTGAGGTGAGCAAGGGTGTTCCTCTTAGTTCCACAGTGGTACCAAGGTGGGTGCTGGATTGGAGAATCATCAGGGTTCTTCATGTATGTATGATCTTGGTCATTAGGTGACCATGGCTACTTTAGGAGATCTACATGGTAAGTAAGATCATTGATATGCAGGTGTATGTGTGTGCAAGGTCAAGGTTCACAGGTGTGCAGAACCAGATTGATTTGCAAGTGTGCAAGATCATATAGGATAGCAACACAACAGGGAGCAGAATTAGGTGGGATCTACTTGGAGTACAGTGTGTACTCAGATAGAGCAAAGAGGAAGGCAAGGAAGATCCTTCCATAAGTAAGATCATTTGAGGTGCAGGTTGTTGCAGGTGCAGGTTGTTGCAGGTTCAGGGGAGATCTACTTGAAGTATGCTTGTGTACTTGTGGAGTGTGTGGAGCACTTGTGGTGTGCGTGGAGCACTGAAGAACTGGCAGTAGTGGATACTGGCTGGTTGGAGGTGAACACCAACTCTGTGTTTGAGTTGTGTGTTGGGACCTAAGAGAGAGAGCTTTGAGGGAAGATTTACTGTTTATGCCCTAGAGGTGTGGGAGCCCTAGAGGTGTGTAAGGAAGAAGAACTGTGGCAGCCTTCTTTGTTGTATTTCCTTCTGAAAGAGTTTTAATACAAGTTGTGTATTGTCTCTCATATTCTGTGTTATTTCTGAATTCTAGTTACTTGTGTATTCTGGTTAATTTCCTATGTTAAGTTGCTTGGTAATCAATTGTGTGCTTTCGTTATTTTCCCAACAAATATGAAGGACTCACAAAATGGTGATAATGTAAATGGGCTCAAAAAATGGCTATAACATAAAATGGGCTCATAAAATAATGAGAGTGTAAATTTGTTAGCTTGCAAAATGATAAGAGTAGAATAAGAATATTGGGGGAAAGGAAAATGGGAATGATAGCGACCAAACTGACCTGAGCTACCCCATGTAGTCAAGAATTATCTACATAGTCTATGTGGACCTCAGGTCAATGTACATCTCCCATAAATGGGAGTGTAATGAATGGATAATATTATTGATTAAATTGATCGTTGGAGGATGAAGAATACCCCCAAAAGTTATAGGCTAATCACCTGAGAGAACAAGAAAATCTAAAGTTTGAATGATTAGATGTGATTGAAGGCAAAGGAGACATCATGATGTAAAGAAAAGGTTTCCAACCTATGATTTTTCTCAAAGCCAATGGAATGATGTATCCACATGATACTCAAATAGTGCCATTCAAAACAAAACCAATAGGGAAAGTCACATTCCAATAACATGACCAATTATGCAAATGGTTTTGTTTCTTTACATTTTTTTGGGATTTTAAGATTTTTTAATGTTTTTGGGGATTTTGAAATAAGATGTAGAAGGGAATATTGACAAATTGACAAGGAACCATCTAGAAAAAGAAAAACAACCTTGGGTAGGGGCTCAAACAACAACAAAATTGGCTACAATGGGGCTTACTCACAAAATGACAAGAGCATGGATTATACAAGGGGGAAATGAAAGGATTATCAATCTATAACAATACCAAGGTGAAAAATAACTACCCTTTAATATAAATGTATGATGTAAAAAGAATGGGACACTATGGGAATGTGGGATTTATCATAGGGCTAAAATAAGTTGCATCCATGATTGTTAAGCAGAGAAACCATGTAAAAAGCATGTCGATGTTCTTAAATTCTTCTTGTGAGGAAGAATTTATGATGACCAAATATAAATTATTTATTGAACCTTATACTAAATCCATCTATAGTACTTGTAGGTCATAATCAAGATTTAAGATGAGAAGAGGAAATATGAGGAAGACAAGGCTTGAATCCATAATGACAAAATAAAGGAAGGGAAAATAAAACATATGAATGAAATGCCCCGAAGTAGGGGCCCTTGTAGACAATGTTCAAATCAAGTTAAGTGTGAAAATTCTTGAGTTACATAGTGTTTATGGGCTTGCCAAACTCATATCCTTCTAGTGTAGCCAATTTTTATGCCCTAGAACCATAATTTGTAGAGATAATAAAAAGACCTAACCAATCAGGCTCAAACTTCCCTTTCTTTTTGTGCTTCGCATTATTTATTTACTCTCTTTTAGGACAAAATCACTAGGACAAAATCACCCACTTCAAATTCTCTTGGGATGATACACTTTTTATAACTATAGTGTAGCCAATTCTAATATGCCTTGAGATGATTCAATGTGGCTAGTCATTTATCGTCAAAGAGTTCCAGTTCTTACAGTTTGGCCACTTTATAATCTTCATCACCAATTATACCCTTTAATGAAATACGCATAAGACAATTCAATCTCAGTTGGTAGAATGGATTCATAGCCAAAAACCAAGGAGTAAGGAGTTGCACATGTATGAGTACAAACATTGGTATGATAGGCCCAAGGGGCAAGAAATAATTACAAATGCCAATCTTGGCATACTTTGTCAACAAGTTTCTTAAGGATTTTGACAATGGATATGTTGGATAGTCACATAAATCCCTAAACTAATGAAGTTGTTGTTAATGATATGATACAATCTTATATTAATGTACTTTCAAGAATCAACCAATCAAAATAACAATGTGAAATAGTGAACAAATTGCTTAGGGTTCTTATGGTATCACCAAGTAAAAGTTTCAAAACATGACAGGCCCAAAAACACATTTTCAATAAGTGGTGATCCTTCATGTATATAATTATGCCCTTTGGCCTAAATAATACATTTGTGGTATTTAGTCAGACAATGGTTTGTGATTTTAGGTAAATTTATACATGAGTTCTTGGAGGTATATTTTGATGATTAAATAGTATGTGGATTTTTAAAAGACCATATATAGGTATTAAAATTAATGCTTGAGAGATACAAATTACTTGAAATATAATTGAATATGAAGAAGTGTATATTTTCAACACCATTTAGAATACTACTAGGACATATCATCTGTAAAGAAGGACTAATGGTTGACCCTTTAAAAACTATAATTATAGTAAACTTATTGCCACCAACATTACAAAAGTATGGGAGTATATTTTTGGGTTATACATGATACCATATGATGTTTATAATGAATTATGCCACTATTAGTGTTCCAATAGAGGAGCTACTAAATAAAAAGAACAATAAAACCCTAGATAATATTTTGCAAGGCCAAGAGGCATTTGACACATTGAAGAAAAAATTGGCCAATGCATTAATATTAAATTTTTATATTAAAAGTTTCCCTTCCATGTATAAGTAGATGCTTTAGAGCTATCTATATGGGAAATTTTAGCACAACAAAGGAGGCATATGTACCATAAAAACTCCTTCGCCAATAGGAAATTGGAAAATCCAAAGATAAACTACACAACCACTTAGAGAGAAGTATGAGATGTTATGTATGCCTTACAAAAATTCAGGTATTATCTATTGGAAACACCATTTATATTTTATATGGACCTTGAGCCATTAAAGTAATTGGTACATAGGCTTGTCAAATAAGGAAACATTTAGAGGGGGTTGAAGTTATTTTTGTTAATTGAATTTAGAATAGAATTGAAACCTAGCAAGGAAAACCAAGGGTCAGATTACTTTCCTAGGATAGATAATGGGGAAGATAAAGGGCCAATAAATGATTATTTTCCTGGAGCACATATAACCATTATAGGGGTAACACCATAATAAAAGGATAATATCACAAAGATATTGACAACATGGAAGTTTCTAAAGGAATATAATAAGTAAGAACATAAAAGGTTTATAATACAAGAATTTTAATTTACTTTGAGAGAGGAAGCCCTATACAAAAAGATTTGATATGAGATTTTGAGTAGATTTGTCTTATGACATGAAAGGGATGCTCTAATAAGAGAGGCAAATGATGGTATAACATAAGGTCATAACTTATGTGACACAATAGGAAATAAAATGTTGTTGGTAGGATTGTGGTGGTTAACATTTTTAAAATACAATCACAAGCATGCAATGGCATTTAATGTATGTTAAAGAGTAGGAAATCACAATGAAAAAGCAAAAGTGCCACTAAGATTTGTGGTGGATTTGATGCCATTAAAATTTTAGCTATTGACTTCATTGGTTCCATAAATAT
Organism: Torreya grandis; assembly: GCA_037957365.1. Taxonomy (NCBI): domain Eukaryota; kingdom Viridiplantae; phylum Streptophyta; class Pinopsida; order Cupressales; family Taxaceae; genus Torreya; species Torreya grandis. The sequence continues at coordinate 612,926 of JARHVA010000799.1, forward strand.
TGAGACAAGGAGTCAAGCACAATTTTATTTAACCATCACAAAAGACTTAAAGAAGTGGGAAAAAATAATTCCTACTAAGGATTTTACCACAACTACCACAAGAAAAAATTTGTATGAAAAATTATTGCATAGTTTGGGTGCCTAATTAACATCATAAGAAATTAGGGGAAGTATTTTTTCAACCACACAATAGAAGAGTTGTTGATACATTTTATCATACCCCATGATAGGTTTACACCTTGACACCCTCAATTAAATGGTACCACAAAGGTGTTTAACAAAGTAATGGAGAAGTTGTCAACCAAGATAAGTGATACATAAATAATTGATTGAGATATAAATATTCATGTAGTACTTTGGGGATATCATACAACATATAAAACATTAACCATATATTTCTCCTTTTGGTTGGTATGTGCTTTATATGCCATAGTATCCATGGTATGCATTTTACCAAGTTTGAGGATGGCCCTCCAAATCAAATTGAATAAAGAAGAATCACAAAAAGAAAGGTTGATAGAGCTAGAAAATTTAGGTGATAAAAGATTTATATCCATGTATAATCAAACACAATAGAAAAGGATACAAAAATCTTAACACGATCGAAACTAAAAAATTAAGGAGTTTGTGGTAGGTGATAAGGCACTACTATATGACATAAAGTATAATAAACCAATAAATTTGAAAATTACATGGTTGGTGACCATATTTTGTAAACCATATATTGGTGTTTGAATCAATTAAGCTAACAACATTATCAATAATAAACAATAAAGGTTATGTAAATGACACAATGTTTAAGGCCTACATAACAAATTTAGGGAAAAAAAGATAAAAATAAATGAGAAACAAAAGTATAAAAAAAAATTGTTTTTGAAAAAAATCATTAAAAGTCAAAATAATTTTAAAAACAATTACAAACAAAAAAAATAAATTTGATAAAAATGGATAAATTATTGAAAAATAAATTAAAAAAATAGAAAAATGAACTACCATTAGATTGAAAACTAATAAAAAATAACTTGGTGAAGTGGATAAATGAAAACCTACAAGGGCACTCTTCCATGAAAGTGAATTTAACTTTTATCACCACATTTTTTTTGGATTGACGACTTAGTTATAACACTTGTTTAGCTAAATATCATAAACAGGGAGAAGATGGTGACTAAAACTTAATCAAATTTTAAATTTTCAAGTTTGAAGTGAGGAAGAATGACACAAAGGCCAAAAAATAATGGGAGTAGAAAAGGTAAAAAATAAAGTAAGAAAGATGAGTAGGAGTAAAAAAATATAAAAATGAACGACCATCAAATTGAAAACTGATAAAAAATAACTTGGTGAAGTGGAGAAGTGAAAAACTATAAAGGCACACTTCCATGAAAGTGAATTTAACTTTTATCACCACAATTTTTTTGGATTGACGACTTAGTTATAACACTTGTCTAGCTAAGTATCACAAATAGGGAGAAGATGGTGATTAACACTTATTCAAATTTCAAATTCTCAAGTTTGAAGTGAGGAAGAATGACACAAAGGCTAAAAAACAATGGGAGTAGAAATAAATAAATAAAGTAAGAAAGATGAGTAGAAGTAGGTAAAATGGTAAAAAACATAATGATAAAACAACTGTTAAAATGGGAAGGAAAAAGAATGGGAAGTAGAAAATACTATTAAATGTGAACAATAAAAATACAATTTTTTAGAGAAAATCTTAGAGAGAAAAACTGTCATTTTGTGAGTTCTAGTGTTTGTAAAAATGGTCATCCCATAAGTGGTACCTAATAAGAAGATTAAGCGTCCAAAATACAAAAGACATTTGGTGAAGTTATATCTCCCATATTTTCAAGGAGCATTTTCAAGGGTAAAATTATGGGTTATTTACTATGAGGATGTATAACATTACATACATATAAAATTAGGAGAAATAACACATAGTCATTGAGGCAAAAATAAGGGGGTTGATTCTACTAGACCAAACCATGTAACAATGGATTGGGCATATAAATATGGGTGGTCCACCAAATTAAGCTCGAAGCATGAAACACATTTCATTTCTCCCCAATTCATGAAAATATGGTAAAATATTGTTGACACGAGAACATAGAAACAAATTCTACCTAGATAAAAAAATATTGCATCATCATGGAAGTTATCCATGCAATGACAACGTAGATGAATGAATGAGTAGATTTCAAGAAGTGTAACAAGAATGGAAATCTAACTATCAAGGAGACAATGAAATAAACAATGATTTTTGTAAATAAAATTTCTCTCTAATTAGATTAAGCTTCAGCAAGTGAGATATGCCATGAAATAATTATAGGATGTTTACTATACAAACTGCAAGGAACTGTCACCACAAAAAGTATCACCCTTTAGGAGCACATGTTGGATAACTTGGATAAAATCAAGAGTGGTAATGATTATTTATGTTATGTCTCTCTTATCATAATATTGGCCATGTATTTTACAAAATCATTTTGAGTGAGGAGAGGTAGTTAATTGGGAGCAAGGGAAGACTACATAGGAACAAATCATAAACCATCTAAACACATTCTTGAATGGGGTGAGATCATAAATATCATAAGAAGATGAGGAGATAGGGTCAAAAAGTGCTACTTGGTTAGTCCAGGATATTAGGTATAATAATGGATAAATATAAAGATGAAATACTATTTGGGATGGACACATATCACATTATTTCCACTCAAAGTAGCCATGTCAAGTAAATATATTATGTCACTTCCATGTTAAGCTACAAATTAACAAGTAGATAGGTTTATAATGGGTTTCAAGATTTTAGGGCACCAACACCATTAAGATTGATTAATGAAACATTATGGTAGCCAGGTTATGGAATAGTTATGGAATTAGAGCCTAATGAACATGTTTCAAGCTCAACAACACCTCCTATACCAACACAACAAGGAGAAACAAATGGTACAACATATGTCACCATCGATCTAAGTAATCCAACACATAAGAGGGTAAGCATAGTGAACCACTCAATTTCTTCTTGAAAAAAGTGAGGGCCATTATCTAATAATCTATATCTGGTGAAGCATAGCATAGTGAAATATAATTAGGTGGGGGGACAAAGGTAAAATGAAAAGAGAAGGTCTAAGAGAAATCGTTAAGCTCAAATGGATAAAGAGTATAAGTTTGAGGATGACCATAATACATATAGTAGGGGAAGAAACTATGGCAATATATGCCTTACAAAGGGAGAGAGATCTCCTTGTATGTAAAATGTGAAGGGGAGAAATAGAAGAGGGAAACTTCATGAGAAGGAACAATGGAACCTCACTCCAAGTGGGATCACTATTGATCCAAAGTGCCTTATTTTACACTTGTGCTAATGATTAAAAAGGAAGGGAATCCAAGGAGACAATATTAACCACCTCTTTAGTCTTTGTCTTACACCTTCATATGCTTCCAAGATCCACTTGCACATACTTCCAAATGACACCTCTCTCATGCATGTGAAGTGGAATAAAAAATAGTAGACCTTTGTCATCTTCCTCCCATGTGCACACATGCTTCCAAACATCCTTTTGTCTTCTCCCACACTCCAAAACATGCATCTTCCTAAGGGTGGCACCCCAAATATTCACCTTTGTCTTTATTCAAGCATGTGAATTATAAAAGACAAAGAAACTTGTTTTTTAGTACCCCACTCCTTCACATGCACTAGATTGCATGAGAGATCCTCTATGGGCCATGCCACATCATCCAAAACCACCTCATCTATTACATCATTAGTTGCATCACCTGCCACATCATAATGAATAGTAACATGTGAATAGTAATTGGGAATAATGACTTGACACAATATTATTCCCTTACATCACCCGACTTAGCCTATAGGAATGAAATAGGCTAATGTTCTTCTACAAATGTCTCAAAGGGAAAAAAGAGACATTACAATATCCTATTAAAATAACAAAGATGAATACAAATAAGTTTATATAAGGAAAATGTAAAAGAAAGTATGATCATTCCCCACTATGGAAGAACTTGTATTATACTTAGAGAGTGAGACATTTGAGGGAGAATCAAAGATAAAAGAATGCAATGACACTAATTTATCATTTTTCAAAGGAGGAATAAGACCAAGACACCAAGTAGTAAACTCAAAATCTCTCATTTTAGAATCCCAAAACCGTAGTAGTGTGACAAGGGTTGGAAAAACCTACGATTGTGAAAATAAAATAGGAAAGGAAAGAATCATTCAAACCACTTTGGAGTATGTCAAAGTAAGAAATTTTACATTTGATAACATCATGGAAATGTTGTTATCCATGCTATAAAACCATCTCATAGAGGTGATAGAGGAGAGGAGGAGAGCCAAGGAAATGCCAAGGCATTGCAAGAATAAACCCTTCAAAACTTGTAAAAAGAAATACAAATGACTCTATAACACAAGGAGTGAATGAGGAAGTTGTAGAAGAATGAACTATGAATAAAATAAAGAAAAAATGCTTTAGTAAAAACCTCTAAGCATCATGAAAAATAGAGGCAATAAAAAATAAAGAATTAGAAGTCACCCAACATGAGCAACTAAACTAGTAGGCATCCTCTCCTTTTCCCTAGGACATGTTTTTTCTCCTTACTTTTATGTTTTATGTCTTATTTTTATACTTCTCCCCTGGTACTAGAGGGTTGGGTTGATTCTATTTAGGTTAATTTCCACTTCCTTCATAATTTTTATTATTCTTTGTCTTTTAGATTAGGTCTAACTCCTTGTACCACCATGATTTGATATAGGTTGTGTTGTCCTTCCATGGATTTTATTCTTTTTAGTCCTATCGGTTTTTGTATATGTGCTTTTGGTTTATTACTTAGAGAGTTATCATTTATTTTGTTACTTGTGGTTGTAACATTATTTTTTACACATTTTTTTAGTCTTTAGGTCTAACTCTTCTCATAAGATTATAATTTTAGGGCCTTCTACTTTTTGTTATGCTTATTTATTTACCTCGTTGGTTTATTCTTTGGTATATATTTCTCTCTTTTTTGTATATGTGCTTTTTTTGGTTTATTACTTAGAGAGTTATCATTTATTTTGTTACTTGTGGTTGTAACATTATTTTTTACACATTTTTTCAGTCTTTAGGTCTGACTCTTCTCGTAAGATTATAATTTTAGGGCCTCCTACTTTTTGTTATGCTTATTTATTTACCTCGTTGGTTTATTCTTTGGTATATATTTCTGTATTTATTGTATTTTGTCTCTACTTGTTATTGTTAACACACCAACCCACTTAAATAATTTATTAAAAATGAAAATTCAACTACTTTACCTATCACTTTTCATCTTCCTCTATTATTTTTGGTATTCCACAACAATTCATCAAACTACATATTTTATTCATGAATAAACTATGCATGATCATTGAACTTATTTCTAATTTTATTTACATTATTTGTCCTCCCTTCTTTCTCTCTCTTAAATTATTTACATACTGGGTAATTTGATCCTTTATTATTATTTTTATTTATATTTATTTTGGTTTGATTTCTCTTTATATAATTTTATTGTATTTAATCATAAATTTTACTTGACAAAATTAAGTAATTACTTTTCATATTGATATTTTCTTTATAAATTGAACCTATATCTGCAATCTACTACCATTGTATTCTCATCCTAATGATGAATCACTGAGTGTGATTTGAAACATCGATCTAAAACTAAGTACATAGTGATTCTAAAAGCATTATCTTACATTCAACATAGACTGTGGAAATATTATTGTTCTTAATGAACAACTAAAATGAAACACAAAGGTGACCACTTTACTGGCCCAACATGTATTATAAAAATAAAATAGAGAGAAAAACAAAAAGGCATAGGCACATGCCAACGTAGAAAAAGAAAAATAATCTAGAAAGGAGGACAAAAAAAGGAAAAACTAGTATAAAAAGAGTTAGAAGAAGAAGAAGAAGAGAAGAGGAGAAGAGAAGAAAAAAATGTAGAATTTGAAAGGCAATAATGGAGACAAGAAGAGGAGAAAAGGCAATAGAAATAAAAATAAAAATCTAAGTTGTTGAGTACACATTATTTTTAGATTGTACTGCATTTTTTTGCTCTAATGGAGGAGAGAGGAGAATATGAAGAACTTATGGTCTACAGGCTTTTAGGGTTACCCCTGCATCTCATCACACCATTGATCTATCTAATCTAGGTAGGAGTTAATCACAATGCATTTACTGCATTGATTTAGGCTACCCATCCACCCATTGGGAGGTTAGTCACCTTAACCTATATTAAATTGTTGCCACCAACCCTTCGACATCATTCTATACAGGTACCACTGGGGGGAACCATAGAAGCCATGGTGTTGAAACAAGCTCGAAAGTTTATTGTGAAAGTTTACCATGAGGTATTAATTCTAACTCCAATACTCCTTTTCCAGATGTGGTTCTGGACTTACCAAAGTTTGATAAAGCTTTTCATTATTTTTAAATTTTTACCCTTGTTGCTTACTTTATGGTTTGAGTTCTTCTAGAGATCCTCTTGAAACAATGAGTTCATAACCATTGGCAATGCCATGGGGTGAAACTAAAAGGAGTCAAAAACCTTTAAAAGGTTCTCTTCTTATTTAGTTTCACAAACCCTAAACATTATAGAGCCTTTTTAAATCATGGACCATGGTTTATTCACAACACCCTAGTTGTTTTTTACCATTAGACCAAAGACTTCTAAGTCTCTGAACAAGCTAAGCTTAAAATCCTAGTATGGGTAGAGTTTACATGCTTACCTTTGCCTCTGTGGAAGTTTGTTGACCAACTTATCAAGCCTCTAGGTTGATTTATCTATCATGAGCAACCAAAGTTCTATGAATCTCAACCTTAGAGAAGGGTCTGTGTTGAAATTGGCCTAGCCAAAGACCTTTAAGAATCCATCAACATTCAAGTGGGAAACAACTAGTTCTTTCAACATGTCTTCTATATCAACCTTTCAAACACTTATTTTAGGTGCTAGGACTCAGACCACATGATTAAGGAATGTCCTCTAATGGTCCCCACTCCTATGTTCCCTTATTACCAAAGTGTGTCTAAGATAAAATCCCCATTCTCTGATGGGTAGAACATGGTTTCTAACAAGAAAAACATTGTTGCCCATGGAAATAGTAGACCTCGGCCCTAAAACCATCTCAAGTTAAACTCCCACCTCCCATCTCCCAATCACCATAAATAGTTGCTCAAATTGTGTCTTCCCCATCTCCCATTCTTATGGCTCCTTTACCACAACCCCTTTTAGGGGTAAATTATTCAAATTTAGATTTGGGTCTTGTAATCCTCAACTTCAAGGATGGCATACATGGCTTAGATAGTCCCTCTCCCTATATAGATGAGGATCGTGTGCCAAATAAAATTCAACCCTTCAAGTTGGGAGACTTTTCCCTTCTAGGCTCAACCTTCATTCAAATCATAGCCCTCTCAGACCTCTCTAAAGGAAATGATATGCATTTAGATATTTGCCAATGATAGTTTATTCTTAGAATGTTCTAGGACTCATTGATCTAACTCATAAGTATATGGTTAGGAACATTTGTCATCATTTTGTTCACATGAATATTTTATGCATGTACAAAATTAATTTTTTGGGCTTTTGCTTCAATCTATAACTCACACTATCTAGCCTAGAGCACTCTATCAAGCCACCTATCACAAGTCTATCGATGGGGGAGTTATCACCCTATTGGTACTTGAATTATCTTAAAATATCATTTCTTGGGATTCCAACCCCATCCATCAGGTGATTTAGACATTTTTTTACTTTGATAATCGCATCATTGGCCATTTTAATCTATACACAACTAATGTTGTTGTGGAATGCACCCTACTATGGAGATGGTTAGTTGATTCCCTCCCATATTTACATTGGATTATATGTGTTAAATTTAACATGATTGAATATATGGAAGACAAATAAGGTTGCCTTCCCATGAGATGGTGTGTAGGATAAAAGGAATCTTTGTTCTATATGCAAAATAAAATTGGGGTATTCAACCCAAATCATCATAGAAGGGGTGATTTGATAATGTGACCAAGGAATTTCTTGCTCTCCTTTAGTCAAGACAAGATGCTAATAAAATAAAATACATTAAAAGTGCTACATATAGGCTTACCAAACTTATGGATATCCTTTAAGCCTTTACCCATCACTAGCATGGTGTTTTTGTAGCTTAACATTTATCACCTGATCATGAGGCTGCCCTCTCCCAATGCCTTAATGTGGTCCCATGTAAGCTCTTAGAAGATCAGAGAGTTGTATGTGATAGACTTCTCAATTTCAATGACTTTAAATAAGTTGTTATGTATATGGCTTTTGATAATCCCCATGCATTGATGGTTTTCCTTTTGAATTCTATCAAACCTTATGGGACACTGTTGGACCTAATCTCCATAGAGTTTATTCTGAAGTAGTCTTGACCAATTCTTTAGGCTAGCTCATCAATCGGGGCAACATCAAGTTCATCCCTAAGGTATGGGATCTTGAGGTAATTACCAACTGGAGACCCATTACTTTGCTAAATATGTCATATAAAATCATAGCCAAAGCTTTATCTCTCATAATTAAGCACTTACATCTTTTAATTGTTCAAAGTGAGGAAATTGGGTTCATTTAGCATAGATATATTTTGAACAATGTTATTTTCATATGGGAAAGCATGGAATGGGATATAATGTTCAACCAAAAGGCCTTGTTCATCAAGATTGACTTTGAGAAAGCCTGTGACCATATAGAGTGGCCCTTTATTATAGTTATGCTACATGCACTAAGGTTTGGCCCCAAGTTTTTTCATACTATCAATATGCTTTTTTAGGATGTTGGGGCCTGCATCACCATCAAAAACTCTTAGTAGAAACACTTTGAGCTCCAAAATCCCATTAGATAGGGTCACCCCTTAACCCCTTCACTTTATGTTGTTGGTTATTAATGGTTTTAGCTACTTTTTGGCTAGTTATGCTTCCAATGTCTAGTCAAAGGGCTACCTCTGCCTAATTCAAACCACTAATTAATCAATGGTTACTTTGTCAATGACTCCTTCCTCACCCTACAAGAGGATGAAAGTTCTGTCAGGCATACCATGGAATGTTTAAATATTTTTTCCCTTGCCTCTAGGTCATTTATCTAATAGCGTAAAACCCAATAGTACCACTAATATTTATTGCCCAAACCTCTTTGGATGGAGGGATATATGTGGAAATGGATCATTTTGGGGTTTCAATTTAAATTTATAGGCATTATTTTTTATTTTAGAGCCTCTCTTACAGAGTTGTGGTCCTATATGGTTCAAAGAGTGGAGAATAAAATCTATTTCTAGATCACTAAGCCTTTGACCTTGGTTGGAAAGTTCCATATTTTCTCTAAAGCACTTACTGCTACTCATGTTTATTACTCATCTTGTTGGGCCCTTCAAATTCCTCCAATGTAAATCTTGAAATGTTCCTATGAGATTTTTTATAGGCTAATTCTAAAGGATACTAGGGCTTTTATCAAGTCTCTTGGGCCATCTATTGTCATTCTAAATAAGTTTGTGGGTTATGGCTTATTGACATAAAGCTTCAAAGAACCACTATTGATGCTAAATGGATCATTAGAATCATGGAAGGTGATTAAGCCTACAAAATTTTACCATGGCACTACATTTTTCAAGGTTACCCTCTCGACAGAAAAGCCTGATAAGGCATAGGATTTCACAGTGTGCTTATATCACCAATGTCTATTAAAGCAAGGGGCACATTTATTATGAAAAGTATTTGGAAGGCCTAGGAAAAGGTTAAACCTCACCTTATTTGGGTGGGGGAAGGTTCTAGAAGCATCTTTCTCTAAGTTCCCAATCATTATGGTGGTCTCCTCAACTGAGCTTCCACAATGTCCCTTATGCCATGGTCCCCTAGATCAAAAGCTTAATGTTATTTAAGAAAGGTATTCTCATAGTTAGTGATCTATTATGTAATATATTTAGGGACTAGCTTCTTTGGACTATGCTAAAGGTCAAATTCTAGCTCAAGGAAGATGCAGAATCCATTATTAAATTGTAGAGTTCCATACCTGATGTATACTTGCACAAGATTGGAGTTTCCTCTTTCATGCATGGTGGAGGGACTCGTGTTGGCCTTCGGCCACACCATTATGTTATTATTCTCCTCGATTGGGTTACAATGTATTAGCCTCTAACATATCAAAATAAAGGCTCTTAATTGTTGATGGTCTCTCTAATCCTTTCATCGAGTTTGGGCTAGGAGATTTGATAACATTTGTACAACTTGTATTGAACCTAAAAAGGCACACTTCATTTGGTGTATTATTTACTGGGGTTTTCCCAAGGTAAATCAACTTGAGCACATGGGGGTTTTTTATCCCACTTTCTCGGCTTGTCAACACCTAAAAACCATCAAACACCTATTTGGGTTTTTCCCACATGCTCAATCATCCTGGATATGGAATCATACCCTTTTCAAACCCTTCAGGCCTAAATTTCTCACTTGGAAAATGGCTCTCCTAGGGGAATATGCCATATTACCTATAAGATATAATAGATTCTATTAGATCTTTCATTTTGATATTTTATTTTAGATTTTTAAATCTAGAAATTAAGAATGTTTTAATAATGAGTTTATGGAAAAAGGTTTATTTATAAATAACAAAGATGTTTTGATCACTAACATTACCCTATAGATCTAGAGTCAAACAAAAAAGGTCTAGATTGAGCTTCATCATCTACATGTTCTCTTGGACCACTAAGGGAATGCTCTTTGTGCATTCAGTCATGAACCACATGATCCCCACCTCGCACTCTCCTCTTGGGGGTCACAGGCATGAGGGAGGCACCACCACTCTTGCAAACAAAGGTGTCAAATTTGGAGGAGTTTCTCTCCTCGCTATCACTAGCCATCTCCTTTAAGAAGATTTGATAGAGGTAGAGGCAGTGGTGGTCGGAGGGTGGAGGCCCCTTCTGTAGGATAGGTTCTCGCATCTAGAGCTAGCCATCTATCCTTCCTACTAGGATTTATAGATATAAAATGATGATAACACTACATAAAATGATGATGGTTAGCACCCCCTCCTTGTGGATGAATATCCCCTAACCCATGATGGCCAAGGATGGAAGCCTCAAAACCTTCTACCTCCACCTCCTCCTCTAGCTGCCATGTTTGTAGATGTTGTTTAGTGTGTTCCTTGATGTTTGTGTTATTTTGTTGTCTTTTTTTATTGATATTCAAACTATGGTTATTGCTTAGATGGTTATTTTGGACTTTGGTTTCTCCCAAATCTTTTTTATCTCGATTTGGTATTAGGGGTGTGACTTTTCCACCCATTTTTTTGTATGACTAGTGTTGTAATATTAGCTTTTACTTTAAATTAATATAAGTGCTTTTCAATCAAAAAAAAGCTAAGTTGTTTCAATGTATTTTACCCTAAATTAGATTAATGCAATCAAGACTAATTGTATAGGATATAAACTTGTAGAATAATTCAAATTAATAAATATGGCATTCAAGCATATATCTGGATGTAAAATACTAAAATTATTTGCACTAATTTGACAAGGGGCATATGATAAATATACTAAGTACAATAAAGGTATGAGTAATTATCTTTCTTGAGTGACTTTTTAGTGTTCTTATATTATGGAATTAGAAATCAATATAAAACAAGCATGTGATTCATTTGGTTCAAGAATAAAATTTCTATGTACATAGAGTTGGTTTCACCGACCTGGGTTAGTATCACTAGTCTATACTAACATGTGTGGAAATGAGGGACTGTGACCATAAAATCACCCTTGCATGTCTTGGTATGATATTTATTTTCAATCCTAAACCCTAATGATGCACACAACTCTAGAAACTAGTCCTTTCTCTCAGGATGAAACTACCCCTGTTTGTGACGGACCTACCTCACTAAGTAATAGAAACACCATAGATATGGAGTTTACAAACCAAAAATGACTAAAGTGTTCCATATAAGGTATTTTAGCAAACCAACATGGTGGTTATGTCATTTTTAATGAAGGTTTCATTTTTGTCACTTGCAAATTATGATAGTTTCATCACAATTTACTCGTCTTCCATTTTTAGCTTCTGAGACTTTATTTATCACATGTTTTACATGTTTACTTCATTTTTATTACTTTATTTTATTTGTGTTCTCCCTCATGATGTCCCATCTCACTCCCACTCTTATTTTGATCACTGTTCATCATTACTGAGTTTAACTTTCAGTCAATGAATAGTTAAATTCATCCTTGCACCTTCCTTGCTTATTCTACAATTATCTAGATCCAAAATTTGAATTTAAGATTTATGTTTTCAAGCTATACCAAACCTGAACCCACCTAATTTTAGTTATATAAAAAAAATCTCCATCTTTGGCCATCTTTGTGGTCATCCTACAAAGTTTTTGAAGGGAGAAACTATTTGATAATCATTATTATTAGTGGAAAAACCAAACACAATACATATGAACTCTTCTCAAGGGTCATGTCTTGTTATCATTATTTTTCTACCATAATTTGTTAGATAATTCCTACAAATGCATTGAGCAGAGGAGATAGCTTACCAAGGATATTATACAATAATAATCTCCTTGCTTCCATTTGATCTCACCTTAATCAGGTTGGGTGTTTTTCAATTTCAATTTTACTTATTTTTTATTATATTAGAATAATTTATATTTCATTTAATCATTATATTATCTTTGTTTTCAAAATCTAAAAGAAAAAGAAAATAAATCTCTCTCTCTTCTTCCTCTCTTCCACTAAAAACATAGTCTAGATCTCTCATTTGTAGTTGCATTTTAGATTCTTGGAAATAATATAATTTTTGAAAATTTTGTAGGATATATAATTTAAAAAAAATTATTAGGTACAACCATTATACAATATTTTATTTTCAATTTTAGACAACTTCTCATTCACAAAAACTTTCAATCAAACACCCACAAAAACTTAGATAAATTAGATAGCCAAAATCTTGCATTCTAGGTTATAAATATATTCATTTTGATATTGAAATAATGTTTTTTTGAAGTAATAAACTAAAATAATCTGAATATTATATTGACATTATTTCACTCATAGATCACTTCATCTCATAAGCAAACACTTCAATATTTCTAAAACTAGTTTCTAGCTTGTATATGTGGAGACAATTTTTTTGAATTGATGGTAATCTGACTCGCTAGGGTTTTAGATTTGAGTTTTACATTTGCATGTTATAAAAGATAATTTTTAGTATCATATCATATGATTTTCATAATAAAATAATCAAAAATATAGCTTAGTGCATTTGACTTGCATTAGACAAATCATCTCACACCTAGGAAAAACTAAAAAAATCAACATTTTATATTTCCTTTGAAATTTTAGTTTTAGCTTTACATACATTCAAAAAATTGGAAAAAATTAAAAAAACATGCTCCTTTCACTTGTATTTGTTGATTTATGTATTTTAGTATTTCATTTTCAATAAGTAGAGTAATTCACTTTCTTTTATCAAACATTGTCAAAACAAAACTCAAATATCCATAAAAGCCTTGTCAAAATGAACACAAGCCAAAAACCTTGATCAAACACTTAAAAAAAACAAGTATATCATTCTAATAAAATTATCCAAACAATCTCATATGCTTCATTACAAATACAACAATTTTTTTTTCATTTTTTTATAAAACTTCTAGAGTGTCCTTACCTTATTAGAACAAATCTTTTTTATAGGGTTAGATATCTTGTTCTTGAAATCATTTTACAAAGTGATATTAGTGTAGAAATAAAAGTATAATTATTCCATTACAAACCCATCCCACACTAATTTTTAATTCCCTTAACATTTTTTATGAGTAGGAGTGGATTCTCGATGCTCCCATCAACATCTTACCCCAAAATCAAGGTCATGGGTACAACATTATCCAGGCCTAGGCATCCCCCTCTAATTTTCCTTTTATTTATTGAACTACCCTTTTCATATATTATTTAATTTATGTATGACAATGATAGGACATATCCAACCCAATAGAGTTGACCACATTTCTAGAATTATCCAACCCAATCACACCCACTTAATTATCCCTAGTATTGATTAGGAGCTTCACCTCCTTATCATCACCAACACAGAGGGATATGAGTTTTATCCCTTCCTAAACTGAATCCCTCAATGCACACAATGAAATGGTAGAGATATTTTAGTTCCATGATGATCATCCCCTTCCGCCTATCATCCAAAAGACTATTCCTCAAATCAATCCACCCTCTCTATAGATTTACCCATCTATCTATCCATTACATCATTTATCTCATCCAAGCCTCAATAAGCTGAGTGAACATGTTAGCAAGTATATTTTCACATGTAAAAACCTTAGGCATGCTTGTGAGGGTTATAAACCTAAAAAAATTGGAAAAGTGTAATGGGTTGAGTTAACCCCAATAACCCTTGTTTGATGATTAATCGTTGCCTACATATTTATTTTACTCTATTTTTCATAAAACACAATCAATTGTATTTATGATTATAGGTGTGAAATTTGATAATATCAAAATGATAAATATGTAAAATAATCAACAATTCTGATCTCGATGAATGTTAAATATGAAAAAATGTTTTTTTGAAAAACACTAAGAAGAGATTTACATAACTTGCACATGGGTTTATATTGACTATTTTGAATGTTTGAAACTAAAAATCAATGAAATAAGTGAATGTGCAAGTTTAAGATTAGACACAAAATCAAAAACTATTCCTAGATAGGTCTATTATAAGTGAATAAAAACGAAGTGCATTCCAATCCCTTAACCATGGACTTATTTTAGATGACTGTGTTGATTGATTAATAAGGGGAAAGCATAATTTTAAAAATGAAAGATTATATATAAAATTATAGAATATTATTGGATGTAACCACTGTAAGTTGAAAATAGTGTAAACGCTTGAGTTTATTGACTATGGATTTATATATGTTGATTGTGCTGAGAATTTGATAACTACACTACCTGTACCTAGTTTAGTTATGACTATTGATGCACTTGTAGATCTGAAATATTGCATGAAATACCTTCAAAGACAAAACCTAGTTTACTGCAAAAAAAATCAATCAAATTGTTGTGGGGCTAGGTATTGAGTTGGATTGGCCTTGGTCAATCCCCATTGAATGACCAAGCACTACACTGCATTTCCAAGACTCTGAAGAGGGATCAAACTTGAATGCATTTTTCCCACTTACATGCATGTGAAATTTTGAATGCAAGTCTAAATATACTACAATATACCTATAGATAAAACATGAAAATCTTTGAATATCTTTTGAAAGTGAGGAGAACCATCCTCTATACTTTAGAGGAGCCTTGTATTTATAGATTTTTTTATTTTGAATTTGGGACCTATTGGCATGTAAAAGTAGACTCAAGGTAAGACCCAATAGACAAAAATAAGAATTAACTGAAATGTGACTCGAAAGAAGTTCTGAAAATTATGCCTAGACAAGTCCATGCTAAACCAACAGGTTCTCAGGCTGGTCCTATCCAGATATTGTGAATCTATCTAGAAGGAAAAAATACCAAAATTAGGGATACCCATGATAAAAGGGGAAGATGAATAATAAATAAATAAACTCATGAGCCAAAATAAGGAAAAGACCCAAGTAAAATGTGTCAATAAATATCTAATTCATTGTCATTAGTATATGCATACAAAGTTGTAATAAATAACATAAAGGATAGCCTTGTACTAAATTTAGGTATTTACAATATCCAATACTCTAATGATGAAAATCAACCCACATATACTTAACCCATCTAGTGTGATTTTGTAATTGTACTCCTTCGCTATATGTATGTAGCTAATAATTTTGATTTGATACTTACAATGTTTTCTTTGACTTCAATTTGTGTGCTTCAAACCTAGCTTGTGACTATTCCTAGTGATATGTTTGAAATGTTAGAAGATTAGGGCATATTTTTTCAATGTGAAATAGTTTACAAATTTGTGCTAGATAAGTGCCATGTCCCTTTTAAACGAGACCTTGATTTGTTTATATATGAGTTTGATTGGGTACCTCATGCCACCAACATGTTAGGAAAATTGGCCAACCCTAAGGAAAGGTTTGTTGCTGAGATAGGGTCAATACGAAAAATATTGTGTCATAATTGACTATTGATATTGATTGAATATAACATAAACAAGTTGTATATAGTCATACTGAATTTAAAGTCTGGAGATGTCTGTGTAGGATATTTAACGAGTTTGAAATAGATTGTGAGGTTATTTTAGGTGTGCAATAACATAATAGAAGAGTTAACTCATAACATAACATGATAATGTGAAATAATAGCAAATTAAGACCTTATTTATGCTCTCAATTCATGTGATGTAAATGTGTGTCAAGTGCAAAGCACCAAATTTTAGTATCTAAAAATGTCTGCCTTTTACTATGGTAATGCAATTACTAGAGTTAAAGGATAAAATGTACCTGAGTGTGTACAACACACTTTGTCTTTCGGATGAATATCTAATTGTGTAGGTCACTCAATAACAAAACCTATAATCATGTGTATTCAATGTCCATAGATAGAATATTTTTATCTAAAACTAAGAACTTGAAAAAACAAGGGTAAGATTACATCTATATGTAGGTGAAATCCACCTTGAAACTTGTTGGAGATGATTCTTCATTATTGAAGCATCGAATAAATTTGTGTTTCTTTGTTAAATCACATGGATAGTTGGGGTGATTGTGCCTAAAATTCATGTAATTATGCAAGATCTTGGGTTGGGAAAACAACATACCCCAAACCTCATAACTATGGGGAAAATTCAACAATGTACTAATTGAAATATCTATGCAAGTAAAATATTTAACCATTAGGATAGGTTCACTCAAAAAAACTGAATCAACCACTACAAATGAATTATTTTTTCGATTGTATAGTTTTTCTCGAGTTCACTCCATTTAAGAAAAATGCATGATCAAAAGGTAATGAACAATGTCCATGCCCAAATCATGAATGTAGATTTGAATGTATAGTTTCACTCAATATAAAATAGAAATGCACAATTAAAATAGAATGAACAATGTTTGTGCTCCCATCATGACCACAAATTTGATATGTGTGAAGTGGAATAACAACCATTTTACATTCAATTGTAAATTGTGTTATTATATATGTACATCAACTCTTATCATGTCTTATGAATTTAAAAGTGTGTATATGTGCATGACCTGGTATCATTCCCCCTAAATATATACCAAATGATATATAATGTTATGCATGTATATGTTGAATTTAAGAAATTGTATGTGAAATGTATGTGTATATAAAAACATGTGATTCTTGTTCCTGTAAACTATGTGTTTATGCCCATGTATATGCACCTAAATGTGTATACATATGTGATAAAGTGTCTGTAAAGTGAGTGTATATGCATGGAATATGCCCTCATGATTTAAACTAATGTCTCGATATCTATCATATAACTAAACCATTTTGAAGCTCTAAAATCTATACTCTAATATGAAATTATGCTCATATACGCTTATGTCTCTATGACAAACCCATAGTAGTGCCTCCATTTTTGGATTAAGGATGAATCTTATAAGTCACTAATCTCAAAATAATATTTAACAATATCATTGTCATGTATAAACATAACATTATGTAATGTTCGGTCAACATGTGGATAATATGTCATCATAGCCATGTATATGTGGATCAAGGCATGATTGACTATACAAAACTGTGTGTTGAATATAAATGTGTTTATAGAGGTAGTGAAGGTGAGGAAGGAGGACAAAAATAGTTTTAGAATTACCAAGAGGATAAAGGGTTGTTATAAGGGTAAGTCTATAGATGTGGAGGCTAGTGGTTTGGAAGAAATGGAGAATCTTCTTACTAAAATGGTTGAAGATTGAAATGTAGCCCTTGTTGGACTTGGTGCTTAGTCATTGGTTCTTTTGTGTCTTAGTTGTTGTTATATTTTGAACTATTGTTTGATGTTTCTTTGATGTTGATCGGCTATTTATCAACCAATTTTCGTTAGTGCCCTTTTGTTTTTATTTCTATATATAGGAGTTTGAGGTCTTTTTCTCATTCATCGTAAAAGGGAAGGATCCCTTTCAAAACCCTCACTTTACCTATATAAAAAAACCATATATAATGTAATGAATATAAGTGTCATGTCTAAATAGATATGTCAATAAAGTATGCAATAGTAGGATCACTGAGTAAGACTACATAGTAAAAAGTGCAAGATATAGATCATGGCACCACTTAATATCATTAAGCTCAGCAAGTGCAAATATTGGTGTCACACATAGGGTCGATAAATTCATACAAAGGTCGTATATGTGTTGCAACAAACAATGTCAAGGGCCACACATAAGGTGACATGAAGATGTTGCAAAATAAGGGATATAATACATGCCACATTAAATAAGGCCTAGGGCCACACTTAAGGGACATAAAGATATCACAAACAAGGCCAAAGGTCCACACACAATAGACAAACACAAAGTATCCTATCATGTAAAAGAGTAAAAGCATATATGGAGCATAAAATGAGGGAACTATTTTACATCATCCATATGTATCAACATCACATTGTAGTAATATACCTTATCCATGTATCACCATGTAAAATATGAGTAATTATCAAGTAATGTGTAAGTAATATAGGTGTCTCAACATAGTAGAAAGGTCATAAAAAGATATTAAATATAATAGTGAAAACTATGAAGTAAGGTGCCCCCCATCTGGGCATGGACACTAGGTAGAGGAAAGTCCAAAATCTATATGTCCATGTGTTACTTGTATGTCCCTAATCACACTCATATACCATGAAATGTATGTGTATATATTTGGATACTTGTATTTGGTAATGAATACTTGATAATATCATTTTTGGCCCATTGTTACCTTAATTGACTTGAGCACTTAAATTGGTCTTATTTCACCACCTCATTCTAGTTTAAGTACTTGGATAGAACCATCCCTTATAATTCAAAGTCTTACACTTACTTAAATACTCTTAACTAATGAAAAAAAACCCTTTAAGAATATATAATAACATTTAAAAATCTTGATAAATGATGTTATATTTCCAAGTCATAATTGACCCGCATGGGTCAAGATTGGTATTTAATCCTAACCTAATGGGTTGATCTTGCCTTTTGCCCCATAAATGACTCTTTTTCAAAGTTAAACACTCCCTATATGTTGGTTCACATTTTTATGTAGGGATCATGAGGATTCACCCATTCGAATTGCTATAAAAATACATCTAGTCCACTTATTCTATCATCTAGTAATTTCACTACTTAGGCAGAATTATACTACTTCACATTAAGCAAAGCTCCCTTATTATTTTCAATTTCTATTATATTCACTTGAAGTATCCCTTATCTAATTCACAATTGTATTCTATATGAGTTAAGTAAAGCATTATCAAGTATTCAAGCCATCTCTAGTTGCATACATGTATCAAAGGAGCATTATCACACAAAGCTCTCTAGGTGGGAGAACTACATGGACTTGAATTCCCTCATTGGAGCATTGGATATATAGGAAACCTTTAATCATTATGGGGGTGATTGGGGTTTGCTCAAGCCATTACACCCCCCTTTTTTTTTCAATTTTTCAACCATTGCAAACCCTAGTAGGGTTTCAACCCTGAAGAGATCATTTTTAAGTCATCCACACATAGCTAAGGATCAAATTTCAACATGCATTCATATTTAAATCAAGTGGAAGTTACTATATCATCATATTCCTAATTTCCCACATAAGAGAAGATCCACCCATAGACGATAATAGTGGCATTTGATCCCAACATTTTCAGATCAATTGTGTCCCAAAAGAGTGATAACTCATGTTTTAGTTTCACACATATAATCAATCTAAGTTTATTATCTCTAGTCATTGTTTAGTTACACACAATCAAACTAATGGGAAAAAATCAGTTAAGTCTTCTTTATGTTTTTCATAGTTAGCTTATTTCACTCATTTGTGCTTTGTCCATTTCAATACTTATAGTATTCTAGTTACAAGTTATTTACAACATTTACTACCCTTCTGTTCATTTTATCTTAATTAGATTTAATACACAAATTGATTCTAAATTCTGATAAAACATATTGATGAACCTACACATTTTATTCAAGCATTGCTTAAATTTTATCTTGGGATTTAAATAAATTATTGAATATCTGACATGAAATAGATTTCATTTCGACTTTGGATCTAATATCTGACACAAATAATTTTATTTTGACCTTCAATTCAATATTTGACACTGAAGTCACTTTATTTTAACCTCAGATTTGATATCTAACACTAAAATCACTTTCTTTTGACCTTGGATTTTAGGGGAATTTACTTATCTCCACACATTAAAAAATTATTTCTTTTTCTAGCATTCTTTTTTACTTATTGTGTACAATATATTTTCAATGTTATTACTTTATGCCATCTAAAAGACCTACCTACCTTATTCCTATAAAGTGTAGTGATAGGTTAAGTGTGGGCCATATTGAGCACACTCAAATCCCTTTGATCACAATTAAATTGGACTCCTCTAATGCAAACAATGGATCCTCTTTGTTTGATGAAAAAAATGCTTGTGAATATATTCAAGAAGATAATCACAACAAAAAAGCTAATCAAGATGATCATAATGAATATTCTAATCATGAAGGGTTAGATATAATTCATCTAGATGAACTCAGTGGGATAGATCATGAACAAGTTCAACATTTATCCAAATTTTTATCATGACTTCATCAAATTTTATAGGATATACCCAAAGTAATCAAAGTCCTCTTAGATTTTAAAAGTGTACAATAAGTTAAAATTTCTACTACCAATGTACAATAACAACCACTCTTTCACATTATAAATCCTACCATAGGTATTTCCACATGTATACTATTGATATTGTTATTACATATGCATCATTAGACTTGGGGGCAATGAAAGGCTTCCAACAGATATTTATGCCCATGCCTAACCAGATGACTCATACAAAATCCTTTATAGCTATGTATAATACATCACCTTCCTTACCTACTAAATAATCCCTCTCACAAACTATTTTAGTTTTACATGCCAAGCTATTACAATTAAAGCAAGGTATATCAAAATTTAGCCAATCAATGGATTCACAAGCCTTGATTCATAATCTATTAGCACATGATATTGCATCATATCTTTTACTTCAAGGATTTGTAACTCCTAAACATCCACTATATGAAAGTGAACGAGATCCAAAACAACACCTTTGATATTTTAATGTAGCATGTATGGAATATGCTATCAATGAAAAGTTTCTAACTGAATTGTTTCTTATAAGCTTAAAATATTATGCGTTATGTTGGTTTTATAATTTACCTATCCAATCAGGCAAATCATTCAATCCTTTAACATATCATTTTCTCAAGCATTTTATTATCAACATTGATGAAAAGCTCTCTTAGATGCAAATTGTTAAATTTAAGCAAGGAACTAATGAGCCTATTATTTTTTTATGTAATTTGTTAAAAGATCATGCTTTCTAATATGACTAACACCTTGGAAAGTATTGAATTACAATATATCTTAAAAAAACATTTAATTGTGTATGCAATAAAAAATTCATCATGTCTATAAATCAATCTTCGCTTAGAGAAGATAGAGCATACCTACACTTTTGATTGGGATACACTTGTTAAGCGGGAGCATGACCAATATGGGGATCTACTAGACCTGATTAGGGGATTACTTATCACAACATATCATACTAGGAAGGGTTCCAAAGGCTACAGTCTAACATAATTGCATAACCACCCTAATGGATCCCTAAGGTTTAAAGCATTCACTTATTCTAATAACAAGAAAGTAAATCTAATCTAGTGCACACCAAAGCTTGTGGCACAAAGTGAGGGTTACAAATAATAAAACAACTAAACTAAACATGTATTAGAAGACATATACTCACATCAATGTATATGGAATCCTAATACATGGGATAAGAATAAAAATGCATCATTTATCTACTCTTACAAAGGAGAAATAAATTTTGGAATACTTACCTTTGAAGATGAACCCGTCAAGCCTCAATCTCTCCCTTGGCCAAGGTGCTTCACAAGAGATTGTTGTGGTATGTAACGACAATGAAGATAAATTAGTTAGAGGCTACACAACCTATCTAAGCATCCAAAAGACTTCTCCACAAGACAAGATCCATATCTCTAAAGAAAGTATGGAACCCTACACTTTAATCCTTAAGTAAAATGGTCAATAAGCATATGTTCATTCTCACTTCTTCGTTATTAATTCTTCTCTAATGATATGGTGTGAAATGAACTTGTATATCTATGTGGATCTTGCCCTAAATCCTCTCAAAAACATCAATTGTATAGGGTGGACCCCATCAACCCAATGTATTTTTGGGGACAATTCATTAGGTCTGAGCTAGGTCGGCCAAAAGGCTAACAAGCTAAGAAAGTGAAAAATACCCATAAACTATACTAGATCGACCCAGTCGACCTAGTACAATCAACTGACCAAAAGGAAGCTAAGGCAAGAAAAGAATGGATAAGGCATGGCAACTGAGAGGAATGGGTAGGACCAAGGAAAATAATCTTAGGGTAAATAGTTTTAGGAGACAAGTGTATAGATGACAAGTGGCAAAAGGAACAATAATCTTACAAAACACAAATGGTTTGCCCACCCCTTTCCTGGTGCACCCCTTAAGGCATACACTTAGAGAGATTGAGACTTGATAGGTTCCTATAAGATACAAAGTGTCAGTAATCAATTAAAATTTAAAAATATTATGTGTATACATATGCCCCATTCGAAGCTCATCATGTGTCATGTAAGTACAACACATGATGGTGCTTTGGGATAGAACATGATAACACACAATGTTGATGCTAAATAAAGTGCATTAAGTAGAAAATAAGATAAATGAAAGGACTGGATTGAAAAACACATACCTTTAACTTACCTTAATGTCATAGATAAATAAGTAGACTTTTAGAAATGTGAAGGTGTCCAATGTAGAGAACAATAGACAACCCTATAAAAGTTAGTGAAAAAAATAGCCAAAAATCAAAAAAATTGGAATATAGGCAAACGGTAGTGGAAAATAATCTCTACATCATCATAAATCCATTGCATTTTATGGTTTGCAAAATGGATGAATAAAAACAAAGATATAAGCTAAATAAGGAATATGCTAAAAAAGAATTGAAAGATTTGAATTTTGAAAAGTGTTTTTAAATAGGGCAAAAGACAATTCATTTATTATTTTTATTTTTTATAGATGGGGAAAAGAGATCTGGAGACAAAAATGAGCTAGGATGGTGAGGAGATGACATGCTAGGTGAGGAGGAGCTCCAGCGGCGGCAATAGGTGCACTATCAGAGTTTGCAAAACTCTCAGCCAAGATCTCTCCAAGATTCCATCACCATAGCCATGATGCTAATGCATTTCACACACAAATAAGAAACTATCTATTAACAAAAATTAAAGATTATAATGATAATAACCACTTCTCTACGTCTTCTCATATATCTCCGTATATCAAGATGCACTACTAGAGTACCTATAAATAAGAGAGAGAGAGAGAGAGTGAGGATAGGTATGTCAACATAATGTTGACATCCTCCTAAGTAAGCTTAATAAGTAATTAACCCATATTAATTACTCTAACACCCTTCCTTGAGCACAACTTAGGGAGTAGTGAAAAGTAAAAGAGTGTAAGACTCCTCAGAAGATAGGTCCCAATAACTATGCCATGTTGGATACCTATGTACAATGTCAAGAGAATCTAGTGAATATGCCAAATGTCCTGATGGATGTCAATCCATCTTGTCAGAATACATGGATGCCAATCATTGTAACTTCCAAGTAAAATAGGAATTGGTGTTGAATACAAGGATCAATTGGAAGAAACACTGATCTCCAAAAGACTGGGTAGAAGATGAAACCCGAAGAAGCATTACTAAACATCCCTCTCTAAATGTTGAACACTAGGTGAAAATGCTCATAATATTTGCATGAGTGGTTTGAATCCACTACTCAAACACTTGACCTACCATGGTAATTTTAGAACCATAAAAATGGCTACCCATGGGTAATTTTAAATCCTGATAGATGCTAGGGATACCATAAGTCACTCACAACATGGAAATGATCATACTATCAAGGCTGGTGTCAAAAATACAAAAGAGTACACCAAAGAAGGCCAACAAATGATGAGACATTATGCAATCCTCATATAGGTTCTGGTAAACAAAGTGACTAAATAAGATACCCATGTATAATAGAGGAAGCCAAACTCATTATTGTGCTAAAAACAAGAAAGCACATAAAGTAATGGAATCTCTCTTGGAAAATGGAAGGAGGTGCAAAGGAAGGGGCCTTTAATGTCTCAATGTCATGAGCATAGGTAGAAGTTTAAACCAACCAACAATGACAGATGAAGGCAAAGAAACTTGCAAAACAAAAAAGGTCATGCATGAGTGGCCCAAAATCCACTACTTGAACATACATTCAAAAATATAGGAGTCTTGTCAGATAATAGCCATGTGAAAAAAGATTAAAAAAATCATCAATAGGGTCTTGGCAACAAGGCCATTTTAGGTACCCTTTATAAGATGAAGAAATATAATGCATGTTTGAAACCAGATAATAAGGAGAGATACAAATAAATACATAAAGCTTATTGTGGGGGCATGACCACCAGCCATGCTAGACCCACCCACTAGTCTTCAACACTCAAAAGTATTGTAGAATGGGGCACGATGTTAGGGGGGCTGCGCTCCCTACTATAATTTGAAACCATTTTTTCCCTTTAAAAATCTCAAAATCCATCAATTTGAACAAAAAAATTGGCCTCACCCAATAGACATTGGTGACCACCAAAAATGCATGCATCTACAAAAAGGAGAATATTAATAAGAGGCCAACACAATATAGTGATTATGAAAAAGCATAAACCTTCCATGATAAAAAATCCCAACCTGAACTTGCGGGGGGGGTTGAAAAAAATCTTGAAACACACCCCACCTTTATAATATGAAAAATGCCCGTGACCACGTGGTCAAAAAAGGAATCTCACCAAATTTTTGTCCCCCCACCAAACAATATCACAAATTTGTCAAAAAAAAAATTGACTCACCAAACAATATCATGATTTTGTCAAAAAAAAATTGACTTGGCTAATATAAAACACATGAATATCTTACATGGATTAGTAAAGTGGGTAGGTGGAAAAAACACATGCAAAGGGCGTGCCTGGGTAGGGAAGGATTCGGTCAAAGTCCACATGGTGAAGGATAGGTAACCAATAGTTTCAACAACTAAAAAATGTGTCTCCTTCGCACTCAAGCCCTGAGTTCACCAGTCAAAGAATCATTCTATTTCTAAATAAACCCATGCACACTAACACATAAAGTAATGCCATTATAATGTCATCAAACTAGGTGGATGATGCACATAGCTACTAGGTGTGGGAGCAATCAAGAATTAACAGGACCATGAAAATGCTAAAATTTAAATATGCCACCTTCATAATATGAAAGAGGATCAGATCTTGTTGTAATAGACCTGATGTTTGTTGTTCAAAGGAAGACTACAGTAAGGCATTAATAGGTTGAAAAGCTTGCAAGTGTCACCCAAACCCTAACCTGGCATCTAAATCCACACATTTGACCAAAGAGATCAGTTTTATAGAAGGGAATGAGCACATACCAGCATGCAAGTTGTGATCAAATGGTTTTCATAGTGGGGAGATCAACTTGAGACATCCACATAGATGTCTCCATGTAATACTGTTGCAAAGTAATTATCAAATAAACCAAAGATTTGTCCAACTAAACAATAAATCTAGTTAAGTGATGTTAAGAGGAGAGGTAGGCCCTAAAACATATGACCACCAAATAAACACTTCAAATCCTTGCTTTCGACAATAGCTTTGTCAAAAAAATGGAACAATATGTGGTGGATTTGGACAAACAAAAAAATTGCCTAAAACAACACAACAGTGGTGTACGCCATATAGAGAGCAAAGTTGAATAAGGATATGGTTAGAGGTGTGTAACCTAAATAATGAGAGTTTTGAAAAATAATCCAAAAAATCTCAAAACAATAATGTATGGCAAGCACAACTAAAGATCCAACCAAATCAAAGATCCAACCGACTCAAATCTAAATCTTCAAAATAAAAAACACGTATTTTGAAGATTATAAGCTATAACAAAGGGAGAAATTAGACATGTTGAGCAATGACTCAAGGAGATGGCTTTGATACCAAAAAGAGTTTGCAAAACTCTCAACCAAGATCTCTCCAAGAGTCCATTGTCATAGCCATGATGCTAATGCATTTCTCACACAAATAAGAAACTATCTTTTCACAAAAATGATAGATTACAATGAGAATCACCACTTCTCTATGTCTTCTCGTATATCTCTATATATCAAGATGCACTATTAGATTGCCTATAAATAAGAGAGTGTGGGGCTAGGTATGTAGACATAATGACAACATAATGTTGACATACTCCTTAGTAAGCTTAATAAGTAATTAACCCACATTAATTACTCTAACATGCACTATAGGTATGCAACTATGAATCTCAAACTAGTTTTTGAAAATTTTAGTGGATTAAGTGTAGTTTTAATAAAATTTGATTTGAAGCATTTTTAGAAGTCAAAATGAAACAAAATTAATTCTAGGGGTAGTAAATAGGAAGACAAAAGATGGGTTCAGAGAGTTTAAGAAGAAAGTAAGAAAATTGAACTTTTTTGGGCAAATACAAAGGGTCAATAGACAAACAACACTGGATTAATCCATTCAACCCAATGGGCTGGAAATGAATAGAATCCACAGTGCCAACCCAATAGGTATGGGTCGACCCTATACATTCTGCAGGATGATGGCCTAGTTCAGATTTG
This sequence comes from Torreya grandis, assembly GCA_037957365.1. NCBI lineage: Eukaryota > Viridiplantae > Streptophyta > Pinopsida > Cupressales > Taxaceae > Torreya > Torreya grandis. Next base: position 639,870 of record JARHVA010000799.1, read on the forward strand.
CTAGGTGGTCTAGAAAATTCTAGAATGAAAACTCAATACTAGGGAGGGGAAGAGAAGGGGGTTGACTTAGTTTTTTGAGTCAAACAAGCAAAAAAATTGGAAAATTTTGGTCAACTTAGTTTTACCAAAGAGTTGGAATGATATAGAAAAGTTTATCATATTTTGGCCCCATGGAAGCAATGGATATGCTTATGAGTATAATTTTTTGATATTATACTCAGTTTTAGTTTACACGACATTATTATTCATGTAAAATATTTCATGTATTATATTTCTCATACATGTGCACTACATACTTTGACAAGTGCAAATTTAATGAGACAAGGATGTACAATCATTCTTCTCCATCCTTATTTCAACTCCCACACACCTTTCAACTACACTTCACATAAATTGTGGGGGTATCTTGACCATGCCATCATATTAAATTAATATGTTACTTTGACACATTTACAGATTGTTTAGTGCATACTCTACCTTGACACATGTTGTAGACTATATCTCTAGTTCTATGATCCATTGATGCTATTACTTATACACATTATATTATAATTTACTTGTCTATTGTGTGTGGCCTTGGCCCTTGTGTGAACATTTCTTGAGCATTTCTATGATATCCTTGTTTGATATGTGTGACATTTGAACATGTCCATTTCTTGTGACCCTTGTCTTTGTGTGTACAATATTTGCTTATGTGACATATGAGTGTGTGCCTTGCAAGTGGCCCTTCACCTTATTATGTGACATTACACTTGTTGTGTTTGTGTACTTGTTGAGCTTGTTGAGTTTGATGAGTGACATGAGCCATATCATCCACTAACTATTACGTACACATCTTATATTACAACAACTACTATGAGCTTCATTAATACATTTATCTAGATTTGATACTTTAGGCCTTGCCTCATATGATTCATAAATGCTTTGAATGATACACATCTTACTATGATGCTATAATTCTTTAAATATGCTATGATATTCAATTATTACATCTTGATACATATGATATGGTTAAATTTTATTTTGAGATGGGTGACTTTTATGATACATCCCTCACCTTGAACTGGGGGCATTTCAGTGGGCTTTTCATACAAATATAAGCCTCTATTAGTAAAAAATCAGTTTGGGTACAAAAATATAGTTTCAAAGGATTCATAATGGTTCAAAATTCAATCATTTGTATATATTATATGGGCATATGCATTCACATTATAGGAACATGTTATGGATTCATACATTTTGGTGCATATGCGCACAAACAACAAAAATAAAATTAAAAAGTTTACATATAAGTATAGATTTTAAATTTATCACATGGGGGCATGATACAAATTCATGCACTCTATACTATTTTAAAAAATTAGGGGGCATGATCCTCATTCATGCCATACTTTTATTACTACTTATTTGCAGTCATGGTAGGAGCATGGATGTTATCCATTCTATTTTGATCATGCATACAATAAATATGGAACAAAGTGGCAATTGAATCTATATGTCATATGTAGTGATTGATTCAATTAAAGTGCATAGTGCCTACTGGAGATTCAATGCCCTCCAACATTATAGCCTGTGAATCCTTTGTGCATTCCAATTCATTTGTCTTGGGGTTACAAAGACCAGAAACATAAATTGAGATTTTTTCATCCCTCAATGGGATCTATTTTATATACATGTTCACTTCAAATTGGGGTTCGATCCTCCTCAATTCATCATGGTTCAACAAAAGAACCAATCTTTCCAAGTGCTTCATGGGACTCAAAGTTGCAAGAGCAACAAAAATTTCACACATATAGGTGTACTCCTTGTTATTTAAATTACTTTCAAATTCAAGTTACAATTCAATTTTCAATTTCAAATATGGACATTAATTACTTTTACATCATTACAGAATTTACTTTGGAGCACCTTGCATGATTAGATCTTTCTTCCATAGGCAAAGTGTGGTGTACACACTCAAGTATATATTTCCTTTTAATCTAATAATTTTATTTACATATAAGAGTGGGGGGGATGGGAATGAAATGCATATACTCAAATTTCTCTATGAATACTTGAAAATTTCAGTTTTGGCTCACTTTTACCTTGATTGACTTGAACACTTGAATTGGTCCTATTTCACCACCTCACTCTATCCTAAGTACTTGTACAAAACCATCCCTTCTAAGTTGTTTCCTTACACCTATATAAATACTATTAATCACTAAAACCCCTCCAATCATCTATATAAACATTTCAAATTCTTGAGATCAAATGTACCTTTCCAAGTTAGAATCGACCTGTACAAGGATAGATAAGGAATCAATCCTAATTTTACGGGTTAATCTTGCCCTTCACCCCAACAATGGATATTTTTAAAAGTTAAACCCTCCCTTATAAATTGGTTCATATTTTTAGGATAGGGAGTGTGAGGTTTCATCCTTTAGCTTTATATAAAATTAAATCTTGGCCGCCTATTATACCACTTCATAATTTCACTACTTGAATAGACTTATGTTATTGCTTATTGAGCAAAGCTTCCATATTCTTTCCATTTTTTATTCTATTCACTTTAATCAACCCTTATACAAGTTATAAGCCTATTTTATCTTGGTCAACAAAAGCATTGTCAAGTATTAAATCCATATCTAGACGCATACATGTAGCAAATAAGCACTATCACACTAATCACTCTAGGTAGGAGAACTATGTGGGCTTGAATTCCCTCCTTATAGTTTTGGATGCATATGTACCATTCAGTCATCATGGAGGTGATTGGATCCATATCAACTTATTACACTCTATTAAAGGTACAATCCATTGAGAGGGGGTGAATCAGTGATGGCAAACAATCTAATTCAATTTCCAAACCCTTACAAATACTTATGCATTCAACATAAGAATTTATGAAGCATACAGATCATTCACAAAAATGAACAATAAAAATAATGCAAGTTCACATGTAGAACACAAGGTCTACATGGGAAACGCTCTTGGAGAATAAAACCCACTCTTAAACTTGCAAACACATGGACTACTATTCTATAAGATGATTACAAACAAGAGACTGATCAACTCCTTTAGACCATCAAACCTTGTTTATGTCCTCTTGACCAAAGGTATTTAGTGAAACACCTATTATAGAAGAAACACCTACCCTTAATATGATCAACTCCTTTAGACCACTTACCTTTAGTAAAATAACTATTTTACAAGGAGCAATTGCCCCCAAGGAAGACCAGCTCCTTTAGACCCTCCTTTGATAAGAACACTTCCACCTTAAGACTAATGTCTTCAACACATGATGATGGATCTCTAGATTATCTAACAACTACACAAACTCTTTCTCTTTCTCAAAAAATTCTAACACATAGGCATGCCACACTCTCTCTCCTTCACTCAAATAATACTCATATGCATACTCAGATCTCTTCACATAACTTCATACAACAAGAAAACTATACTATCATTAGAAACATGACCTATATGTTATACACATAGTCAACCAAATGTTCTATTTATTAACTCCACCAAAAGGCACAATGCCTATCCTTTATTCCACAAAGCACACACAAGCCTCGCTTCAATCTCTCCCAAATATCTCTCTTATAAGTCTAGGACCCAACATATTTGGTTCCACTGTATATAGAGTAATCATAAATTATCAAGTCCATAATAATCCTTATCAACCATAATACATGCCTTCACCCTTAAGGCAACTCATATGGGTCACACTTAAGCATAGTCCCCTTTCTAAATAAGCATAAGTCACTTTTAGGTCCTATGGAGACCCATTCACCTCTTTGGCACTTATCCAAGCATAATAAGAACATATAACCACTTATAAACACATAGGTCCACTCCTCATGTCCCCTAGGACATCCTTAAAATATCACAGTCATCTTAGCTTACCTTTGTGTATGCTCAAACAAAGACATTATACATAGAAATTCCACTTTCGAACATACAATCAAATTCTTAAGCATTTTTCATACTTAAGATAGATTGATCACGACTCCAAAATATGCATAAAGCATCCTCATGAAGTCTACAATACTCTCCAATATCCAATTCACCATGAAACATCGAAACAACATCTACATAAGCTTGAATATCCTTCTCGGGTCACTTGCAGAATAGATATGAAAACACGGTCAACTTTGAAGCTCAATATCTTTGTTTATACATACTTATAAATCTACAAATCCATATAGCTAGATGCACCTTAGATTCCTCTACCACTTTGCTTTTTATTATAATAGTAAATTTAAATCCTATCAAAAGTTATGGTCCAAAAACTAGACACTGGTATTTCCCTCACAAATTCAAATATTCATATACAAATGATCATAGTTAACCTTCAAACATAATGCTCAAATATCATGAAATCTCAGCTCAAGATCAATCTCACACCATAGATCTTATCTGAGCTTTAATGCATAGACTACCAAATCCAAACATTAAACAACCTATTACTTTCACCTCATCTCGTGCAATCTCAAAACATTGACTTCATGCACTCTATCGATCTCTGCAAATCAACCAAGTCCTTAACGATCAACGCTCATCATTCATCAAACTGTATGAACGCTTGCTCACCATTGGATCATTATCTTGTACCTTTGCTCAATCATTAAACATCATGCATCTATCCTCATCTTGTTTTTTCTTGACTCCTTAGAGCAAACACACACCTTTGATCTTGCTCGAGCTTTAACACATTCAAAAATGACTAAGTATGGGGACCCCTTCAATATGCATGAGTAGCCATTTTTGCATCTCAATAAATTTTTTTGCACTTTGATATAGGATCTCAAATTTGGACCAAATGATCTCCTCACATAGGAGAATCCAACCATGTGACATACTACTCTTGTAACTCTTGTGCATGTGAGATATAATTTAATTAAAATGCCTTCTCAAAATATTTTGTCACAGAGCTAACTATGTCATGCTTTAGCGTATGATCTCAAATTTAGTGTAAATCATATCTACTCAAAACTAAATAAACCCATATGATTAGTTTTTCTTTACACCTTCACATGTGTAAGATATAACACCATCAATATGCTCACGCAACTCTTTTTTCCAGACTACAAAATTGGCTAAGTATGGGAAAACATAGTAAATCTTCTTGGGAGCCCAACTTTGCATATGCATATCTTTTGACATGTTCCATCGCATGATCTAGAAAGTAGTGAAAATAAACTAGGTATAAAACTAAATAAACCCATATGATCACCTTATCTTGAATCTTCCACACGTGCAAACATTGACCTCATCAACATTCTTACTCAACTCTTTCTGGCCACTTTGCAAATTTGGCTAAGTATGGGAAAATAATGAAATTTGTCTTAGAAGCCAACTTTGCACCTTCATATATTTAACCAAACTTTGATGCATGAATCAAGATTTGGCAAAAAATAACTAAGAACTACATTGATCATAACCATATGACCATCTCCTCTTGACTTATTCACAAGTGGCAATGGTGACATCATCAAACTACCTACTCAAATTTTCTGCCACTGCACCCAAAGTGTCTATATGAAATCTATGGACTACCAGATGGGTTCTACTCATGCATACAAGCTCTAAAAGCATAGATACCATCTTAGGGACATTTTTCATATGTTCTAATCACCATACTCTACCCTGAACATCTCTACCTAGTCAAACTCTGAAGATCAACCAAGCATACTTCAAACACACTAGGACAAGCACATTGCTCACTTTTTCATTATTACTCAGGCTATCAAGGTTCTTCATCCACTTACTAGGACACCTCCATAACACCACCATGATGTTATCATGACAACTTTACAACAATCTACCCTTTTGTCATTGACGTCAACATCCATCTGTATAGCAATATACAACTCACCTTCTCTATCTTCAAAGCACTCCCACAATAAGAACTTCCCCCCCTTTGATACAATGACAAAGTGGGCATAAATATATCCTAATTACCTAACAAGATTTCCAAATAGGAAAGTACCATCTTATAAATATGATACAAACTCCCCCTTACCTTGAGCCAACCTCTGGTTGTCTTGACAACATCCTCTTGCTCCATGCCAACACTCTCTTCAATCAAGCATTGCAACCAATGAAGAAAGAGCACACAAAAACATAGAATTCTAATAGAACACATTAGAAAACAACTAAAATGGACTTTCCTAATATCTTTGAGTAATTGCACCAGTTGATCATCTTCAGATCTCCATACACCATGAAGAATCACCACATAAGCTTACCAGCCTTCTCTCTCAAGACACTTCCATGACCACCAATAGAGCATTATACCACTCAAAAATTAGTAAAAATTTTATAAACCAATTTAAGATCTCACCTTGAGTACATTCACATTTTTCTCTTTTGCATAAACTGAACAAAATCACTCTTCTTCTCACTAGGCCAGTCTAGTCCTCTTATAGCCCTACCTGTAACTTATAGAGTCCACAACTTTTAGTAGACATAACTTTAGGACCTAAAAATGTATATCTATATAACTCTCATATGCCCCCTTAAGCACACCAATTTGCAATAACATTATCATCCTCTACAACATACTTCCTTTACAATCCTACTAACTAATTAGCCCTCCATTTTGACATAAACAAGAATAACTTGAGAACCACAAACCTTCAAATATCTATGAAGATTGATTTGACCACCCATTTGGCCCATTTAACAACTTAATAAGCCTCACACCTCAAGTCATAAGTCAAAACACTTTTCTAGTAGAGCCCAAAACCCTACTATCTCAAAATAGATAAAGTCAACACATCACTTTCCAATCAACATCCACCTCTAAAACTTTTTGTACACCTAAATACAACCATTACATACTTCTTGACCGAGATTTGAGCTTATACACCATGGGGGACCTTGATAATCCATTTTAGGACCTGTAAGCTCTTAAACACAAATTAGGAAACCCAAGAGCTGAAAAAATCTCCAAATTGACTTCAACACACCTTCAAATCACAAAACCACCTTGGCAAATCATAAATCCACCTTTTCCATCTGGGAAGCTTCAATCTAACCTTGTAGACTATTCCAACTGGAAAAAAAAACACCATAGTAATACTTGCTTCTCCACTTAAAAGGAGTCTCTTAAGAACAATAGATAGAGACACCCTCTATACCTCAATGCTCTAAAATAAATACAAATCCTCACATTCCTCTTCCTTCTTTCTTAGATGATACTTATAGTTCTTATTCTTCTTCATTGGCTTTAGAGAAAAAAACTTCCTCAACTACTACACCATTCTCTTTTTCGTCTATGATTGGATTATTAATACATGGAAACAACATAGATTCATGGCATACCTTTTCATCTGAAGAATCTTCCTTGTAGCTTGGATTCTCATCACTAAGAACTTGTTCAATAATAATAGGATGTTCACTTGGATCCATACATACCTCATAACTAGCTTCAACCAGCATCTTGGGCTTCTCCTTAAGCTTAGTCTCTTGATTCTTAACATGAGCAGACAATGAGACCTCTTGAGACTCTTTAAGTTTAAAAGTATTCTCTACCATAACAAACAAGTTACTTGGACTTACAGCCTCATTATGACTCATACTTACCACCTTTGTTCTCCATCATTTCATTTGTCTTCTATATTTCACTCTAGGAGCTTGATAAAAACTATTTTATCTTGTAGGCCTTTGCTTGATGAATCTAACAATATGACCTCTCCGTTCACAATTGAAGCACACCATACTTTTTGCAAAAATCTCTTTCTCCCTTTCCATATTTGGACAATATCTTGCAATGTGTCCTAGTTCATAACAATTGTAGCACACATCATTTTAGATTGTCCTAGTTCATAACAATGTTGGACAATGTTTTGTAAAGTGTCCAACATCATGATAATTGAGGCACTCAACCTTGCTTAAACCTTTTGACTGATGACCCCCATCATAGTTCCAAGTAAATTCACTTTTAGCAGGTCTTCTACATTCTCTAGCTCTAAGCCCAAACTAATTACAATTATATTAGTAACCATTGAAATTTGCATATCTAATGGCATTTGGTTGTCTAATATATTTTGTATTCATCTTGCTAGCACCTTCATTCCTTGTCTGATGATTTGTCTTGAAAAGTTGATCCACCTTGTTCACATTAATCTTCATCTTGTCTTGAGTTGTAGTCTATGGTTCTTCTTTGTATCCAAGACCAGTCTTATCACTTGCATGCTTTTGATCATTCAGAATGTTATCTAGATCACTTGAGCTCTTTTCAAATCTCATAAATGACATTACTTTACTAGATACCTTATTTAAATCATATTTCAATGACTCATTTTCAATTACATACCTTGCACATTCATCTTCTTTAGATTTTAAGCATGTAGATAGAATTTCCAATTGATAACTGAGATGTTTTACCATATCTTCATGTTCTTTATCTTATTCATCTATTCTTGCCTCAAACACACTGAAATGCTGCTCAAAGTCCTTGAGTTTAGATTTCATCTTCTTATTGATCTTCTCAATCTTCAATTCTTCATGAGCATTAGTCAATGCAGTCTCATATTCCACTTCATCTTCATTGTCATCTAAATCACATGAAGTAGACACCTTATGATGTGATCAACTTCCTTCTTTAGCCATAAATAAAGCTTCATCTTTAGTAGAACCAACATCTTCATGATCATATTCTGAGTCATTGTCTTCACTCCCATTTGATGAGATACAATCTTCTTTGGTGTAGAGATTCTTCTTATCCCTGAAGTACTTCTTGTTATCAAACCTTTTATAACCATTTTTAATTTTATCAGATCTAAAAGATCTCTTGCCATCATCATGACCTTGATTTTGTTCTTCATTATCATTCTTCTTATACTTATGTGGTCACTTATTAACAAAATGTCCTATCTCACCACAATTGAAGCATTTGAGGGGTAAATTACCTTTATACTTTCCTGAACCTATTCTCAATTTCTTTGAAATCAAAATAATTAGTTCATCCTCATCTATATTAGGAATATCATCCTCCTTGATTTTCTTACCTTGGAACTTCTTCTTTGTATGCATTCCAGTCTTGAAAGTTACTTCCTTCTTTGGAGGTATATCATCATTCTTCCTCATCTCATAGGTAGTAAGGGTGACATGCAATTGATCCATATTTAACTGAGTAAGATCATGACTCTCTTCTATGGTAGATACTTTTGGATTAAACTTGGAGGATAGAGACCTTAATACCTTTTGACCAATAATAGTCTCTTCAAGATTCTCTCCAAGACTTCTGATGATGTTCACAGCCTCATCAACTTTCTATAGAAAGGATGCCATAGTATCTTCTTCATTCTTATTAAGACTTTCAAATTGCCTTCTGTGAGTCTGCAACTTAGCAAGCTTAACCTTTGAATCTCCTTCAAAAATAGTCTTCAATTTATCCCATATTTCCTTGGCATATGTGCAATGAATTACTTTGGTGAACTCAATTTCTATAAGACCACAAGTGATGGCATTCATTGCCTTAGAGTTGTTCTCAAATAGCTTCTTGTCTATAACACTAGATGGAGTAATAGTAGGAATAACATAACCATTCAAAATAGATTGCCATACATCAAACCCTAGGGACATAATGTATGTCCTCATCCTGGCACTCTAAAAAGCATAGTTAAATCCAATGAACAGTGGTGTTCACTTAGAATAAAAACCACCTTGCACATTATAACTAGCCATTGTACATTAAATCACCTTCAAGCTATCAAGATATTACCAAAGTACCTCTCTTTGATACCAATTTTTATACATATAATTCACTGAGAGGGGGGATGAATCAATGATGGCAAACAGTCCAATTCAATTCCCAAACCCTTGCAAATACTTAAGCATTCAACACAAGAATTTATGAAGTATATAGATCATTCATAATAATGAACAATAAACATAATGAAATATCACATGCACAACATAAGGTCTAGGTGGGAAACCCTATTGGGGAATAAAAGCCGCTCTCAAACCTGCAAACATATGGACTATTATCCAATAAGATGATTACAAAAAAGAGATTAATCAACTCCTTTAGACTAGCAAAGCTTGATCATGTCCTCCTAACCAAATCTATTTATTGAAACACCTATTACACAAGGATCACCTACCCCTAATATTATCAACTCCTTTATACCACCTACCTTTAGTAAAACAACTATTTGATAAAGAGCAACTACCCATAAGGAAGACCAACTCCTTTAGACCCTCCTTTGATAAGAACACTTCCACCTTAGGACTGATGTCTTCAACACCTGATGATGGATCTTTGGATTATCTGACAACTACAAAAATTCTCTCTCTTTCTCAAACAATCCTCTCACATAGGCATGCCACACACTCTCTCCTTCTTCACTCAAATAGTCCTTATATACATACTCATATCTCCTCACCCAACTTCATATAGTAATAGCACTATATTATCATTGAAAACATGACCTACAGATCATACACACAATCAACCAAATATTTTGCTCATTAACTCCACCAATAGACATACTACCTATCCTTGCTCGACAAAGCACACATAAGCCTCTCTTCAATCTCTCCCAAATCTCTCCTACATGTCTAAATCCTAGCATATTTGGTTCTACTATATATAGATCAATCATTAATTATAAAGTCCATAATAATCCTTGTCGACCATAATACATGCTTTTACCCTTAAGGCATCTCATATGGGTCACACTTAAGCACAGTCCCCTTTCAAAATAGGCCTAAGTCACTTTTAGGTCCTATGGAGACCCATTCACTCCTTTGGCACTTCTTCAAGAATAATAAGAACATATAACCACTTACAAACACATAGGTCCACTCCTCATGTACTCTAAGACATCCTCAAAAGATCACGGTCATCTTAGCTTACCTCTGTGTATGCTTAAACAACTCAAATAGAGACCTTATACACAGGAATGCCATTATCAAACACACAGTCAACTACTTAAGCATTATTCATATTTAAGATATATTGATCACACCTCCAAAATACTCACAAAGCATCCTCATGAAATCTAAAATACTCTTCAATAGCTAATTCACCTTGAAACATCGAAGCAACGTTGACATAAGCTCAAATATCCTTCTCGAGTCACTTGCAGAACATATACGAAAACACAATCAACTTTAAAGCTCAATATCTTTGTCTATACATACGTCTAAATCTACAAATCCATATAACTAAATGTGCTTAGGTGTCCTCTTCCACTTTGATTTTTACTGTAATAACAAATTTGACTTCTATCAAAAGTTGTAGTCCAAAAACTAGACATTGGTATTTCCATCACAAATTCAAATATTCAAATGCAAATGGTCACAGTTAACCTTCACACATAATACTCGAATCTTGTGAACTCTTAGTTCAGGATCAATCTCATACCATAGATCTTATTTGATATTTAATTCATAGACTACCAAAGCCAAACATTAAACATCTATCACTTTGACCTCATCTCATGCAATCTCAAAATGTTGACTTCACGCACTCCATCGATCTCTACAGATCAATTAGGTCCTTAATGATCGATGTTCATTGTTGATCAAACTATATGAACAATCGCTCATAATTAGATCTTTATCCTATACCTTTGTTCAATCATTAAACATAATGTACATGTCCTTATCTTGTTGCTTCTTGACTGCTTGGAGTAAACGGGCACCTTCTATCTTACTTTTGATTTAACACATTCAAAAATGACTAAGTATGGGGACCCTTTCAATATACATGAGTAGCTATTTTTGCATCTCAATAACTTCTTTTACGCTTCAATGCAGGATCTCAAATCTAGACTAGATGACTTCCTCACATAGGAGAATATAACCATGTGACATACTACTCCATAAAATCTCATGCGCGTGAGATATAACATCATCAAAGTGCCTTTTCAAAATCTTCTATCATAGAGCCAACTATGTCAAATTTTTCCTGAGAGGCCAACTTTGAGCATCCATAACTTTTGTCGTGCTTCAATGCATGATCTAAAATTTAGCAAAAATCATCTCTGCTCAAAACTAAACAAACCCAAAAGATCAAATTTTCTTTACACCTTCACACGTGCAAGATATAACACCATCAAAATCCTCAGTTTGCTCTTTCTGCCAGACTACAAAATTGGCTACGTGAAAACATAGTAAATTTGCTTGGGAGCCCAACTTTGCATATACATATATTTTGACGTGCGACATTGCATGATTTAGAAATTAACAAAAATAAATTGGGTCCAAAACTAAACAAACCCATATGATCACCTTCTCCTAAATCATCCACACATGTGAGCTCTAACCTCATCAACATGCTTACTCAACTTCTTCTGGCCACCTTGCAAATTTGGCTATGGGAAAATAATGAAACCCATATGAGAAGCCAACTTTACACCTTCATATCTTTAATCGTGCTTTGATGCATGACTTGAGATCCAACACAAAACAACTAGGTACTATAGTGATCATAACCATATTATCAAATCCCCTTGACTTATTCACACATGGTAATGGTGACATCATCAAACTGCCTACTCATATTTTTTGCAATTAGACCCAAAGTGTCTAAATGAAAACTATAGACTACCAGATGGATTCTACTTATGCATACAAGCTCTCAAATCATAGATAACATATTAGGGACCTCTTGCACATGTTATAATCACCATACTCAACCCTAAACATCTATAACTAATCAAAATCTAAAGATTAACTAAGCATACTTCAAACACACGAGCACAAGCACATTACTCACTTTTTCAATGTTACTTAGGCTATCAAGGCTCTTCATCCACTCACTAGGACACCTCCATGACACCACCATGACATCTCCATGATAAGTCTCCAACACACTCCCCCATTTTATTTTATAGATTTTAGCCATTATAAACTCTAGTAGGGTTTCAACCTTAAAGAAGTCATTTACACATAGTCAAGGGTCAAATTTTTGCATATAGTTATATTTCAAGCAAGCACAAGTGACCTCATCATCAAATTCCTATTTCACCCATAGGTCAATATCCACCCATAGAGGAGAGTAGTGGTAATTAATCCTGATCTTTTCCAGTCAATTTTAACCTAAAACACTGACAACTCATATTTCAGTTTCACATGGATAATCAATTTGAGTTGATCATCTCTAGTCATCTTTTAGTTGCATATAATCAACTTAATAAATAGAAATCAACTAAGTCTTATTTTTGTTATTCATAGTTAACTTCTTTCATTCATTTGTGTTTTCTCAAATTCAGTACTTTACTTTCAATTTGCTAGTTACAAGTTATTTACATCATTTATTACCCTTTTATTCAATTTATCTTAATTAGAGTTGATATAAAAATTAATCAAATTATGATAAAATAATTTGAAAAGAACATATACCAAACATGTGATAAATAACATATGTAAATAGTGTAATCTAACAATCATTTCACGATTGTTTAGGTATTACTTTTGGATTTTTTTGAATATTTTGATTTTTTTTCGTATTAATGGAATATTTGAAATTTAGTCACATCAGGCCAAGTGACAATGGTTTCAAAAATGGAAAAGTGGGAGGGATTTGAATAATAGACAACATGTGTTAAGGCTTAATGTGCACTAAAGCAAGTAATATGCCTCCACTATATATGTGACTCATAATAATGTAGCTCAAGAGTGTATGTGGAGATGAGGATCATTATGTCCCCAATGGGAAAGAATTAATGTGTGATCATGTATTATGTAGATATAGATATATATGGTCATGTAAGATCAATGGAAGCCACAAAGGATGTGTACTAGAATCATTGGAGGATAAGTGTCATGGATGTCTAGATTAGGATGACAATCAAAATGCAAGGGCCAAGTGACAAAAAAACCAAGGGATAGAAGAATGATCAATGTGAGGGCATATGTAAAAGATATAAGGATAACCAATCATGATACAATAAATAATCATAAGGAATATGTGCACAATTATGTGTTGTAAATGAACAAAAGAGTTCATGTGAAGGTCCTATATCTGATGGTAATAATGTATTGTCACATTGGTGTCATCTATCATATATATTTGATGCAATTGTATGCATATCAAGATTTGAATATGAATCTAAATCTATAAGCTATGTACAAATTATGTGATACTCTTTATTATTATCATACTTAAATTTCTCATATGCTTGTTAACCATTTGTAGTGATCATGATAGGCTATTAATTTTGATAATCATTCATTTTTTATCTTGGTTCTCCTATAGGTATGCCAATTAGAATATTATTGTTGTCAATAAGATCTTGTATTATGTGTCTCAATTTGAAACATTGTGTTCATAAAATGTCCTACAATCTGATGATAGTCATAATATGCATTTCCATCATAATTCTATGGTGTAGGCCTGTTCAGGTCGAGCTCTTATTTAGTAAGAAGTGTGATAAGGTTGAACTTGAGTATCTTCTTTAGCAGTATGTGAGGAGGTGATGGTAATCTCAAAAATCACTTCTACAATAGAGACAACACTTTGAGTTGACTGGTAGGTTGAGATATTACTTAGAATATATTGTCTTTTTTTCATGTGTTGCCTTAGGTAGTGATGAAATATGATTCATTATCTTCCTGATGTGTATATAGATGTCCCCAATGTGTAAAGGTAACAAACATATGTAATGTAGATGGTATTGCATTTATAGTGTGTATCCAAGGTTGGCCCAACAATAGACTACAATGTGTATCATGACGTATGAATTGAAATAAGGAACACACCTTAGTTATTACAATATCACCTCCATTGAAATTATGCCAAGTGGTAGTCGTTTCCCATGATATGAAATAGTAATGATGTGATCCACTATGTTCAAAATTTGCATAGAAAAATCTAATGCATACAATAACGATGTATTACAAATATCCTCAGTTGATTTAGCATCAATAATAACTTGTTTGATGAGCTTATATCATAGCTTGGATAAATAGTTCATAATTTTGACCCTTTGTATAATTGATACCTGCATTACCTTGTAATTCTCTCTTAGTAGTAATATATTGAGTAGAGTAATCTTATACAGTATTGAGCACATTTGTGTCATGAGAATCAATATGAGCTTCTTCATTTGGTTTTATGAAATCACTATATGTATTTAACTTATTAGTTTTTAAAATTGCTATGTATCCAATACCTTATCCTCCTCTATGAGTAGATGTTGTGATGGGATGAATAATGTCGTGTGCATGTTTTCCCAATCCTTGTACTATATAGCCCATTTTTGTAAATAAATGAATCCAAAACCATATTGAGTCATGTATGTGTTATTTGTTTTACAAGTGATTTTATTACCTGATGTTTGAATATTTAGAGTCAAATATTTGATATCCTTTTGAAGAGATTGCATATGTCCTTGTAAAATCATGTTGGATATAGTGCTCCTCATATCTTGGTTATTTGAGAAGTACACCTTATCTTTTGGGATAGTGGTAACATGGACCATAGTAGAGGGAAAATAACTAGCACCACCCTAAGGAAAGGTGGGAAGAGTAGAAAAATAATCCATAATAAGAGAGTGGTTAGGGTTTTACGGGTATTTAGACATAAAGCATGCAAAATTATATAGTATTGATGAGTAAAAGTAGAAGGATGACCCATAGAATAAAAAGGAATACAAATGAGTATGAATTGGTTCTAATAGGATCTAAGGATAAAATATTCAACCTAGAAAAATGAAATCCTAATGAAGATCTAGGATCGAAGGTGAAAAGATGTTTTTGTGTACGGAAATAAAAAATTAGAAATAAAACCTTGAGATAAAAAAATATAAAAAATGTTTTTTATGTATGGAAATCATAAATGAGATTTGAAACCCTAAGCTAAAAAAGATGAAACCTTAGAAGGATGGTTTGATATATCTACAAGTTCACCAATATGTTTTACCCTAATTTAGATTAATGTAATCAAGACTAACCCTGATAGGATAGAGACTTTTAGGTTACTTAAAATTAATAGATATCACATTCAAGTGTTTATCTAAATGTAAAATAATGAAAATGATTACACTAATTTGAAATGTGGCATAAGTTAAATATAATAAGTATTATAAAAGGTTGATTACTTAGATTTCTTGGGTGATTATCTAACATTGATTGTTATCTAGAAGTGAAATTAGGATAAAGCAAGATTATGGTTTGTTTAATTTGAGAACTAAATCTTTGTCTACGTAGGGTTGGTTCCACTGATCTAGGTCAATATCATTGATTGATACTAACTTATAATGGTCAGTATTGACATGTGAAAAAATGAGGAATTGTGTCCATATCATCACTTTCACCTATCTTGGTATGCTCTATATTTTCAATCCCAAACACTGAGGATATGTGCAGCTCCAGATTTCAATCTCCTTTGCCTTGAAACCCTGAGTGTCCTTGGGTTAAGATCACTCCAATCACCTCCATTTGATGATTGACCATTATTTATGTATTCAATAATTTGAAAAGGGAAATAAAGCCAATCATAGTTCTTCCACCTAGTGTGACTTTGAATTTGTGCTCCTTCATTATATGCATGTAACCAATGATTTGGATTTGATACTTGGCAATGTTTTCTTTGACTTCGATTTAGTATGCTTCAAAATTAGCTTGTGACTGCTCCCAGTGATAGGTTTACAATTTGGGAAGAGTAAGGTAGATTAATCAAGGTGTAATAATGTATATATGTATGTGAGATAAGTACCAAGTCCCTTTTAAACAAGACCTTGATTTTTTTATATACGAATCCAATGAGCTAACCCTAAGGTAAGGTTTTGATTTTAAAAATTAAATATTACTAGAGAGGGTCAGCATTGTCCATATTAGGTTAGTAGATCGACTGGTAATACTGATCAAATCTTGTAGATATGACTTGTGTACAAGCATACTAAACTAAAAGTCTAGAGATGTTTGTGTAGGATATTTAGTAGGTTTGAAATAAACATGAGGTTCTTATAGGTGTGTAATAACAGATTGTAAGGGTCAACTCATAATATATCATGAAAGTGTGAGAAAATGGTAGGTATCCATGATAAATGTATGTTAAACTTGTCATTGTCAAGTACCAAGTACCATATTTTAGTATCTACAAATTATGAGTGATAAAAGAAGGTGCAGGTGGAGGAATTGGATAAATTCACTAAGGAAGAGTGCAAGAAGAAGACTCAAGTGGAGACATAATCTAAGTTAGATGAGGAGGTAAACAAAAATAAGAAACATGTAGATAGAATGGAAGGAAAGAATAGTTCATGGGAATCAAGCTACAGATCACAATTGCCAATAATCCAATTGATAGAGGCAACCAAACCTTTTTTAGAATCACCATGGGACCCGATGTCTAAGATCAAAGCTCTCCTAGTTAAGCAATGCTAAGGAATAATAAGTATGGACATCACCCTAGTATTTGTACAATAGATGTTGCAAGGGAAGGTGATAAATTTGAAGAAGCTAACACCCATTTAGAAAGAAAATATTAGGGTGTGTTAAAATAGAGCACAAGAACATACTTGGAGGTGGGGATATTCATATAAAATCAAGTTATTACCATTGCATGTCCCCACTACGAGTTGAACTCCACACTACCGATTGAAACACAATTAGAGGAGATGATCCAATTTTTGTTTGGATCACATAGACCTATTTGAAGATAATAAGAGGATCAAATAAGATTCCATAAAAAAATATGAATGATCAAAGATGATGTCCCTTGTGTTGAATATTATAAACCAAGTGACCATATTTAAAGAAGTGGTTGAAAAACTTTGGAAAACCACATATAATGAGAAAACATTATTTTCATATTATATGAGTTTGCCAATGGCAATATGAGAGCAAAACTAGGCATTAGATTTAATGAAAATCCAACTATTGCATCCCCAACATACAATGTGACAAAATGACCCAATTGACATAGAGTTAAATATTTATCGATCTTAGCAAGGAATATAGAAAGAAACAATTGGAAAGGCATTGAGATGAATGAGTATGATAATCTAAGTATGAGGTAGTTAGAGAAAATGGAAATTGACATTATCAAGCATGAGGCCCTTTTCAAAACATTGGATGACAACCTTTACCCCCCAAAATTATTATAATGGATACAAAGAATTATACCTTGTAGCATAAAAGATAAATGGAAAATCATTTCTAAATAATTGGCATGTTTTTAGAATATGTTGACCACTAAGTACTAAACAATTCTACCATAACTAAAAAATTAGGGTCAGACATCAAGTTTTGAAGGTGTTGTACAAGACCCACCCATAAGCTGACAGGGGGTGTTTTTTACCTCATGGTAAATGCCAAAAATTTTGGTTGGTTGATAGTTCTGCTAGCTCCTTGGAGTTTTTTTTGAGTTGAAGATACAATGGTTTGGGTACCTCCATATATTTTTCATCAGCATGGTCTCGTGGATAAGTCAAAAGTTTAAGTTCATGGATAATTTTGGCACGAATATTTATCAAGGTGATTACAAAATTCTTGTATGCTAAAAAGGATAAAAAATGTCACGACATCAACAATGATTACTAATAGATAAGACAAAGCAATTTCCTCCTAGACCTTTATGGCATTGTACAATGTTTTGTGACATCTTTTGAGCACTTGTATAAAGAGTAGACATGCAGGTTGGCCAAAATTGACCTACAAAGAAAAAAAAAACCTAATTGGACTTTACCATTCTCCTAAGATATTTAGTGACCCCCTTTTGCCTTGATGACTAGTCTCTTTATAGTCATGACTTGATGATTTAGTACACTATCTTGGAGGGTCTTGGCATGGTGTTGTGAATTGTCTCAGGATCCTATTGCAGCGGGTGATCTAATGATGGAGAGATAAGAACATTTCATGGCATACATCAGTGTCCTTTCACTCTTTTGAAACACTTTAGCAAGGTTTAAGGTAAATTTGGAAACTTTAAGGTAAAGGCTTAGAAATGGGGTTTTAGGCTCTAAATGAAGGATCTAACTAGTTTCTAAGGTGTTTAAGCATATAATGCCACGAATGAGATAGAATACAAGGTAATCACCCAATCAGAGCTTTCAAAAAGTCAAAAATGAGGTTTTATGGAGCCAAATTGCCCAAAATACACCAAAAGTGCATTAGATGACGTTAAGAGCCTTCAAATATTTTTTTTAAGTGAAAGTTGTGATTTTTGCATAATTCAAATGGGTTGTTAAGTGAAAGTTGGGATTTTTTAATAATTCAAATGGGATTTTACTTCCTCCACCTTATTTTGGTGAATTTTACCCCTTCAAACATGTTTGAGACCATTTCGAGTCATTGGGAGTGGAGGAGAGATGTTTGAGTGAATAAGGATGTAGTTTTGGACTTCTAGGAGACATGGTTGAATAGGATATTGTAGGTTTTGCTCAGTAAAGTAGATTTCTTGTATTATTCAATAATATAAGGTGTCTCTAATGTCCTCCTCAAGGCCTCTGTAATAAATTATAGGTGTGAAGATTAATAAAAATGCAAAAAGCCTTATAATAGTTGTAGGGTGGTGACCAAGAAGATTTTTAGCCATTGAAAAATCATACCAAACTTCAAAAGTTTTATAGAAATAAGGAAAGGTCCTTAGAATCATGTTAAAACTTGTCTAATTATTTGATTTAGGAAACAAGCTTGTGGTTCTTCATATTGATAAAAAACCATCAACTGGCTCTTAAGCATCTTCATGATCCAAGACACAGGTCTTTCTAGGTTGTGACATTTTAAAGTAGAAAAGAAGAATATGAGTGGTCATGGGGTGGAGGTAGAGGACTCATGACATGTTAAAATTGTCCTTGTATCATGATTGCAATGCCTCTGAAGTTTTAAGGCCCTTAGCCTAGGATGCCCAAGCTTGAAAGAGGGCCTTCAATGAGGTTTCTACCTAGTTTCACTCCACTACAAGTATATGGGAGGTTTTTATGGTTGTTTCAAGTCCCATACATCATCACACATCTTCCCCAAGATTTTAAAAACCACTATCATAGGTGCTCTAGTTCATCACCATCTCAAGCCTATGCATTTAACATGCCTAAGGTCTAAGCATTTATTGGTTTGTACATGATCATAAAGACTAAGATATTTAAATTTGGCATGTGGAATCAAAAATAACACCCTATTATTAAATCAATCACTTTTAATATGTTTCCCATGTGTGAGCATTCAAAAAT
Source organism: Torreya grandis (assembly GCA_037957365.1). Classification (NCBI taxonomy): domain Eukaryota; kingdom Viridiplantae; phylum Streptophyta; class Pinopsida; order Cupressales; family Taxaceae; genus Torreya; species Torreya grandis. Next base: position 659,987 of record JARHVA010000799.1, read on the forward strand.
GGCAAAAATTCAGTCTTGAGAGTTGAAAGCCTAAAAGAGGCCTAGTTGGAGATAGAAGTGTGGAGTGAACATGCTCGCATTGGGTGTATGACAATGAAACAAATCACATAATAGGAGGGGCCAAATGGGTACTCAATACTATGTTTGGTTTGTTGAGATCGCCTCTGGATTGCTCCCGACAAGGATCTTTGCATGTTTTTAAGGCTACAAGCAAACAAAAGCACGTACGAGCCTCAAGCATGAAATGAGATGTCATAGAGAAATTGAGGTGACAATGAGAGTTTTAAAAAGTCAAATTATGATAATAAAGTCCATTAAATCAAGAAACTTGTATGTTTGATGGTCAAAGCAAGATTTCAGGCTTTGAGTGGAGAGATTTAAGCCTCAAATTAAGAGAAAATGACCACCTACAAGCATATAAGAAAAAAGTGGAACTCAAATGCATGGTTTAAGGGCACATACAACATGTTATAAATATTTATAAGGTAAATAAACCTTATATAAATGAGTTAGAAAGACCAAAGATGATAAAAGAGTCGTCGTACTCAAGGAGGTTTGTTGATGGCCTTCATTAATGGAGTTTAATAAAAGTTACAGGTCCAAATGCCTTACAAAAGTGAGTTAAAATTGTCTTTATCTCCCTAAAATAATCTTACAAATTTTTATTATGGTCCACTTGACATCATGGCAGCACCTAAGGAGACTGAAAGGAGCTTGAGGAGACTAAACTAGCTTGAGACCACCATGCACACCTTCATGCATATAAAATTATGCCTGTGTTTGTGTGATATAGGGGTGAATAGGAGTATTAAAATAAGTAAATACATCAGCCCAAGATTCTTTAGCAGTTTGAATGACCATTAGAGGCCTTAAGTAAGATGGAGAGGAATAAACCTATCTCAATCCTTAAGAAGCATGTCACCAACTATAGGTGGTCCAAGAGGTTTTGACCATGAGTGAGCCTATATAACCATGGATATGAATATTCCAGGAATGATAAATTTTTTTAAAACTTTAAAAAGGTTTAAAAATACCTTTCAAACTAAATTTTGGCTTTTGGCTCAAAATTGCACTCTCTTGGCCAAGCCTGCAACTACAAGTTCGAAGTGAGTTTTCACTTGCTCAATACTTGAAGGAAATGTTGAATGGGAGATATATATTTTATTATGGATTGTGGAATTTTTTTTTATTCCATTTCCTATACAATCAAAATAGGCCCATAGGTTTATTAACAATCCTTAAGACCATCAAGTACTCTAAAACCTCAAAATAACCCTTTCTCAAAACCCGATATGCTTTTTCTTTTGCTTGGCATGATCAAAAAAATATATTGGGAGGATAAAATTTTGGGTATATTTGGTATCCTGATTCAATAAGGTTTTAAAATCATTATTTTCACTTTCCCATCCTCTATCTCCAAGAACCATCGTCAAAACTAATTGCAGGTTTTTAGTTTTCCTAGCCCTCTCAAAAGCCCTGTTTGACCCAAAGCTTATTGAAATCTCATCCAATGCCATAAAATTCTCCTATAAACATATAAGAACACAATTTTAATCTCATATAAACATTTTGGACCTTTTTACAAGAGAAATATGTCATGTGTGGGGTGGATTTGAGCTTAAAATGACCGGTTACAAGTCAAGAATGAATGTTTTGGGTATGGAAAAGATTCTAAATGAATGAAATAAGACCTTACAGGCATAAAATAATTATTTAATGATATTATAAAATATTATACAAGGTCATTCAAGGTTTTTTTTTAGGTTCAAATATCAAACACTAAACATGAAGCTCTCTTTTCAAAAGTTACAGGTCTAAATGTGACTAAATGGCAAAATTATAGGTCTAGAGAAACCTAAATCTTCATGTCCATCCTTGTATGAATTATTTAGAGGAATTATAAGATTAAAATAGGTCCAAAGGTGTGAAATAATTTCTTTTGATGACATAGGATGAGTTTCATATCATCTTGGTGAAACCAAGTCAAGAGTTGCAGTCCTTCATTAATGGAGTCAAGAAATTACAAGTTCAAGAATGGCCATGGGATGGTCCTATAAACATGAAATGACACATTGAAGGTTTATATAAAGACATGTATTCATATTTTAAATCAAAAATTAGGAATATCATGGTGTTTAATTGACATTTAAAAATATTGTGTTGCTAAACATGATCAAAACTTGAACTTGCAGGTTTAATGGTGTTTTGCAGGTCTAATGGAGTCCAAAGGAGTTGTAGGTTTCATGGTGTTATTGTAGATTTAAGGAGAAAATAATATCTAAGGACTAAAATGATAAATTCAAATCCATATTCATGTTAGGTTGTGGAGCTAAAAGCTTCACTAATGCAGACACGGAGGAGGTTGCAGAAGGGTTGCGGAGTGTTACTGTCGCCGGCATCGGTCAAGCCAACCGGCTTCGGCAACGAGGAGACAGGAAGGCAACCGACGTCAGTCAGAAGTCAGCCAGCATCGGTGACCCCCAGGCAGACAGGGATCGATGTCGATCACCTGTGTGGTTGGACTGTGAGTATATTACAGGCAGTTAGCTAATGAACCATGTGTTTGCATGTTGAGAGCCAATTTTAGACTGAGAGCTGCGGATCTAATTATTGTAATTAGATGTCTAATTATTATTTGGATGAGATCTATATAATAGACTCATGGATTGTATTGAAAGTTGTTCTAGTTTGAGTTGAGCAAAGTTTGCTTCTTCTTTGTGTGAGGTGAGCAAGGGTGTTCCTCCTAGTTCCACAGCAGTACCAAGGTGGGTGCTGGATTGGAGAGTCAGCAGGATTCTTTAGGGGTGTATGATCTTAGTCATCTGGTGTGCATGGCTTTTATCATTGATCTACAGGTGTATGTGTGTGCAAGGTCAAGGTTCACAAGTGTGCAGAACCAGATTGATTTGCAGGTGTGCAAGATCAGAGAGGACAACAACACAATAGGGAGCAGAATCAGGTGGGATCTACTTGGAGTACAGTGTGTACTCAGATAGAGCAAAGAGGAAGGCAAAGAAGATCCTTTCGTAAGTAAGGTCTATTGAGGTGCAGGTTGTTGCAGGTTTAGGAGAGATCTACTTGAAGTACGTTGAGTACTTGTGGAGTGCGTGGAGCACTTGTGGTGTGCATGGAACACTGGAGAACTGGCAGTACTGGATACTGGCTAGTTGGAGGTGAACACCAAATCTGTGTTTGAGTTGGGTGTTGGGACCTAAGAAAGAGAGCTTTGAGGAGAGAATTACTGTTCACTTGAGGTGTGGGAAGCCTCTGAAGAGGTGGTGGAGAAGAAGTGGCATCTTCTTTATTGTATTTTTTTTTTATGAGTATTAATACAAGTTGTGTATTGTCTCTCATATCATGTGTTTTTTCTGAATTCTAGTTACTTGTTGATTCTGGTTATTTCCACATATTAAGTTGCTTGTATTTGGTAATCAATTGTGTGCTTCCGGTTATTCATCCCAACACGTGGTATCAGAGCTAAGGTTGCAGGGAGCAGGTTTTGTGTTTGGTTACAGGTCACTCCCAAGGGTTTCTGATTGAGTGAGAGTAGAGCAATGGCAGATCAAAGTAAGCTAAGAATGGAGGAGTCGAAAAGCACAGATGGTCACTTATGGTCCTATGGAAAGAAAGAGCAGGTAAAAGAAGATTGTTGGTTGGTAGCAGATCAGCATGAAAGAACTGAAGATGCAGATGTTGCAGGTGTTGTTGCACAGGATGCTCTGAGAGGTTTCTTGGATAAAGTAGAATCTTGTTTTATAGATTTTGTTGCCTCTTTCCATGCAGCCCCAAGGAGAGGAGCTGGTGAGCCTTGCCAAAGAACTGGCAAAGGGGAAGTGGAGCTAAAATTGCAAGCGGCCAACACATGGGTGTTAAAGGAGGTCATGCAGGTCCCAGGTTTGGAGATGTGGCTAATTTCTTCAAAAGAGTTGGGTGATGAGAGATGCACAAGAACTCTCACAGCAGATGCACTTGAATTAGCTGGTGGTAAGAAAACAAATACTCTTTATCTACTTGTTTATATTACTGATTCTTCTTCTATTGCAGAGATGTGGCATCGTAGGCTTGGTCACATGAGCAGAAAGGAGATGCATGTTCTTAAGCGAAAGACAGATATATTTGATAAGCTTAAGAACTAGAAAGCCTTGGTGTTCTTGGAAGAGATGGTGAATAGAGACCAGTGGATGGGACTGGATACTTCTGAGCAGGGCAGTCTGGACATAGGTTTTTAAATTCAAAGGAGCTCGCGGGTAAAAAGTCATCACTCACAGGAAAGCACAGGTACCGGCATCGGTAGAAAAATTGGTGTTGATGGTAGGTAAGACCGACGTCGGTCATAAGGACCGACATCAATAGAAGGAGACACCGACGTCGGCAGGGTTGGTAGTCAGGACAGGCGCATGGAACGACGTCAGTTGGATGCAGACTGTGTGGTGATCGAGGTCGGTCACTGTAACAGATTTTGGGTGGACAACAAGCTGTCAAGGAGTCTCAAACGCCCATATAAAGGATTGAAGACGTAAGTAGGCCTCAAATTCGTTGTTCCTCTTCTTTATACTAGTTGCTGACTACAGAGCAGGAAGGATCCAAAAAATAGTGGGAGCGTGGCAGGAATATGATGCAAAACCAAGCAGAGACTTGGTAGGGTTGCCAGCAGGTATGAAAGCACAGAGACGAATGGATACTTTAGTTGAAGAATAGAGAGAACAGACATGTGAGACGGAAGACCAGGTCATATGGTCTTGAGGAAGCTGCAGGATAGTGGTACAGGTTTTGACAGGTGGAGGACAAAGCATGGCTTCAGTCAATGTCAAGGTAACTATTGTGGTTTGTCTTACCAAGTGGATGATGGTGATTGCAACATCATTCTGTTATTGTATGTGGATGGTATGCTAGCTAGCAGGTTTGTACATACAGGGTTTTGCTGAGCTAAGGGTAAGATTAGTTCAGTGGTTTGCTATGAAGAATTTGGAGCAGCAAAATTCTTTGGCATGGGAGACATGGAGATCACAGGTTGATTTTGTCTCCAGTGGGAGCTGATGTGAATCAGGTGTTGGCGAGGTTTAGGATGCAGAATCTGGAGCACACTAAGGGCTGGACAGTTCAGTGTCTGAAATCACATGAGGTCTGGTATAGACCTGAGTTTGCCCAAGCAGTGGATGTTGTCAGAGAGTTAGGAGCCAATTCAGAAAAGTGAATTCTCAGGTATTTGAGAGGGACCAGCAGTAGGGATTCATGCTATGCAGGGTCAGGACTTCACTACATGGGTTGTAGGTTCGGATGTGGCAGGTTACTCGGATGACAGGAGGTACACCATAGGTTGTGTGGTGGGTTGTCTTCAAGATTGATCTTGAAGAGGGATACAAGCCAGGAAATAGATTAGACAGGGTATAGAGTACAGGTACAGTGCAGCTGTTTATCTCCAAGTGGGAGATTGTTAGGTTGTGGAGCTAAAAGCTTCACTGATGCAGACACGGAGGAGGTTGCAGAAGGGTTACAGAGTGTTACTGTCACTGGCGTCAGTCAGGCCAATCGACGTCGGCAGAAAGGAGACAGAAGGCAACTGATGTCGGTCAGAAGTCGAGTCGGTGTCGATGCACCCCCCAGGCAGATAGGGACAGACGTCGGTCACCTGTGTGGTTCAACTGTGAGTATATTACGGGCAGTTAGCTAACGAACCATGTGTTTGCATGTTGAGAGCCAATTTCAAACTGAGAGCTGCAGATCTAATTATTGTAATTAGATGTCTAATTATTGTAATTAAATGTCTAATTATTGTTTGGATGAGATCTATATAATAGACTCATGGATTGTATTGAAAGTTGTTCTAGTTTGAGTTGAGCAAAGTTTGCTTCTTCTGTGTGTGAGGTGAGCAAGGGTGTTCTTCCTAGTTCCACAGCAGTACCAAGGTGGATGCTGGATTAGAGAGTCAGCAGAATTCTTTAGGGGTGTATGATCTTAGTCAGCTAGTGTGCATGGCTTCTATAAGAGATCTACATGGTAAGTAAGATCATTGATCTGTAGGTGTATGTGTGTGCAAGGTCAAGGTTCACAAGTGTGCAAAACTAGATTGATTTGCAGGTGTGTAAGATCAGAGAGGACAACAATACAACAGGGAATAGAATCAGGTGGGATCTACTTGGAGTACAGTGTGTACTCAGATAGAGCAAAAAGGAAGGCAAAAAAGATCCTTTCGTAAGTAAGGTCTATTGAGGTGCAAGTTATTGTAGGTTCAAGAGAGATCTACTTGAAGTACGTTGAGTACTTGTGGAGTGCGTGGAGCACTTGTGGTGTGCGTGGAGCACTGGAGAACTGGCTGTAGTGGATACTGGCTAGTTGGAGGTGAACACCAACTCTGTGTTTGAGTTGGGTGTTGGGACCTAAGAGAGAGAGCTTTGAGGAGAGAATTACTGTTCACTTGAGGTGTGGGAAGCCTCTGAAGAGGTGGTGGAGAAGAAGTGGCATCTTCTTTATTGTATTCTTTTCTGTATGAGTATTAATACAAGTTATGTATTGTCTCTCATATCATGTGTTATTTTTGAATTCTAGTTACTTGTTGATTCTGGTTATTTTCACATATTAAGTTGCTTGTATTTGGTAATCAATTGTGTGCTTCCGGTTATTCATCCCAACACGTGGTATCAGAGCTAAGATTGCAGGGAGCAAGTTTTGTGTTTGGTTACAGGTCACTCTCAGGGGTTTTTGATTGAGTGCGAGTAGAGCAATGGCAAATCAAAGTAAGTTAAGAATGGAGGAGTTGAAAAGCACAGCTGGTCACTTATGGTCCTATGAAAAGAAAGAGCAGGTAAAAAAAGATTTTTGGTTGGTAGCAGATCAGCATGAAAGAATTGAAGATGCAGATGTTGCAGATGTTGTTGCACAGGATGCTCTGGGAGGTTTCTTGGATAAAGTAGAATCTTGTTTTATAGATTCTATTGCCTCTTTCCATGTAGCCCCAGGGAGAGGAGTTGGTGAGCCTTGCCAAAGAATTGGCAAAGAGGAAGTGGAGCTGAAATTGTAGGCGGCCAACACATGGGTGTTGAAGGAGGTCATGCAGGTCCCAGGTTTGGAGATGTGGCTAATTTTTTTAGAAGAGTTGGGTGATGAGAGATGCACAAGAACTCTCACAGCGGATGCACTTGAATTAGCTGGTGGTAAGAAAATAAGTACTCTTTAAATACTTGTTTATATTACTGATTCTTCTTCTGTTTCAGAGACGTGGCTTTGTAGGCTTGGTCACATGAGTAGGAAGGAGATGCATGTTCTTAAGTGAAAGACAGATATATTTGATAGGCTTAAGAACTAGAAAGCCTTGGTATTCTTGAAGGAGATGGCAGACAGGAACCAGTGGATGGGACTGGATACTTTTGAGCAGGGTAGTTTGGACATGGGTTTTGATTCAAAGGAGCTCGCGAGTAAAAAGTCATCACTCACAAAAAAACACAAGTACCAAAGTTGAAAGGAAAACCGGCGTCGATAGTAGGTAAGACTGACATCGGTCATAAAGACCGACATCGGCAGAAGGAGACACCGACGTTGTTAGGGTTAGTAGTCAGGACAGGCGCATGGAACCGACGTCGATTGGATGCAGACTGTGTGGTGACCGAGGTCGTTCACTGTAACAGATTTTTGGTGGACAACAAGCTGTCAAAGAGTCTCAAACACCCATATGGAGGACTGAAGACGTAAGTAGGCCTCAAATTCGTTGTTCCTCTTTTTTATACTAGTTGCTGACTACAGAGCAAGAAGGATCCAAGAAACTGTGGGAGCATGGCAGGTATATGATGCAAAACCAAGCAAAGACTTGGTAGGGTTGCTAGCAGGTATGAAAGTATAGAGACGAATGGATACCTTAGTTGAAGAATAGAGATAACGGACACGTGAGATGGAAGACCAGGTCATATGGTCTTGAGGAAGCTGCAGGACAGTGGTACAAGGTTTGACGGGTGGAGGACAAAGCATGGCTTCAGTCAATGTCAAGGTAACTAATGTGGTTTGTCTTATCAGGGGGATGGTGATTGCAACATCATTATGTTACTTTATGTGGATAGTATGTTAGCTAGCAGGTTTGTATATACAGGGTTTTGCTGAGCTAAGGGTAAGATTAGTTCAGTGGCATGTCATGAAGAATTTAAAGCAACAAAATTCTTTAGCGTGGGAGACATGGAGATCATAAGATGATTTTGTCTCTAGTGGGAGCTGATGTGAATCAGGTGTTGGTGAGGTTTAGGATACAGAGTCGGAGCACACTAAGCGCTAGACAATTTAGTGTCTAAAATCACATGAGGTTTGGTATAGACCTGAGTTTGCCCAAGCAGTGGGTGTTGTCAGAGAGTTAGGAGCCAATTTAGAGAAGTGAGTTCTCAGGTATTTGAGAGGGACCAGCAATAGGGATTCGTGCTATGAAGGGTCAGGACTTCACTACTTGGGTTTGTAGGTTTGGATGTGGCAGGTTACTCGGATGATAGGAGGTACACCACAGGTTGTGTGGTGGGTTGTCTTCAGGATTGATCTTGAAGAGGGATACAAGCCAAGAAATAAATTAGATGGAGTATAGAGACAGGTACAGTGTAGCTATTTATCTCCAAGTGGGAGATTGTTAGGTTGTGGAGCTAAAAGCTTGACTGATGCAGACACGAAGGAGGTTGCAGAAGGGTTGTAGAGTGTTACTGTTGCTGACGTCGGTCAGGCCAACCGACGTCGGTAGGGAGGAGATAGGAAGGCAACCGACATCGGTCAGAAGTCGGCCAGTGTCGGTGACCCCCAGGCAGACAGGGATCGATGTCGGCCACCTGTGTGGTTCCACTGCGAGTATATTACGGGCAGTTAGCTAATAAACCATGTGTTTGCATGTTGAGAGCCAATTTTAAATTGAGAGCTGCAGATCTAATTATTGTAATTAGATATCTAATTATTGTTTGGATGAGATCTATATAATAAACTCATAGATTGTATTAAAAGTTGTTCTAGTTTGAGTTGAGCAAAGTTTGCTTCTTCTGTGTGTTAGGTGAGCAAGGGTGTTCCTTCTAGTTCCACAGCAGTACCAAGGTGGGTGCTGGATTGGAGAGTCAGTAAAATTCTTCAGGGGTGTATGATCTTAGTCAACTGGTGTGCATGGCTTCTATAGGAGATCTACATGGTAAGTAAGATCATTGATCTGCAGGTGTATTTGTGTGCAAGGTCAAGGTTCACAAGTGTGCAGAACCAGATTGATTTGCAGGTGTACAAGATCAGAGAGGATAGCAACACAACAGGGAGCAGAATCAGGTGGGATCTACTTGAAGTACATTGTGTACTCAGATAGGGCAAAGAGGAAGGCAAGGAAGATCCTTTCGTAAATAAGGTCTATTGAGGTGTAGGTTGTTTCAAGTTCAGGAGAGATCTACTTGAAGTATGTTGAGTACTTGTGGAGTGCGTGGAGCACTTGTGGTGTGTGTGGAGCACTGGAGAACTGGCAGTAGTGGATACTGGCTAGTTGGAGGTGAACACCAACTCTGTGTTTGAGTTGGGTGTTGGGACCTAAGAGAGAGAGCTTTGAGGAGAGAATTACTATTCACTTGAGGTGTGGGAAGCCTCTGAAGAGGTGGTGAAGTGGCATCTTCTTTATTGTATTCTTTTATGTATGAGTATTAATACAAGTTGTGTATTGTCTCTCATATCATGTGTTATTTCTGAATTCTAGTTACTTGTTGATTCTAGTTATTTCTACATATTAAGTTGCTTGTATTTGGTAATTAATTGTGTGCTTCTGGTTATTCATCCCAACACGTGGTATCAAAGCTAAGGTTGCAGGGAGCAAGTTTTGTGTTTGGTTACAGGTCACTCTCAGGGGTTTCTGATTAAATGGGAGTAGATCAATGGCAGATCAAAGTAAGCTAAGAATGGAGGAGTTGAAAAGCACATATGGTCACTTACGGTCCTATGAAAAAAAAGAGCAGGTAAAAGAAGATTGTTGGTTGGTAGCAGATCAGCATAAAGGAACTGAAGATGCAGATGTTGCAGGTGTTGTTGCACAGGATGCTCTGGGAGGTTTCTTGGATAAAGTAGAATCTTATTTTATAGATTCTGTTGCCTCTTTCCATGCAGCCCCAGGGAGAGGAGCCGGTGAGCCTTGTCAAAGAATTGGCAAAGGGGAAGTGGAGTTGAAATTGCAGGTGGCCAACACATGGGTGTTGAAGGAGGTCATGCAGGTCCCAGGTTTGGAGATGTGGACAATTTTTTTAGAAGAGTTGGGTGATGAGAGATGCACAAGAACTCTCATAGTGGATGCACTTGAATTAGCTGGTGGTAAGAAAATAAGTACTCTTTATGTACTTGTTTATATTACTGATTCTTCTTCTGTTCTAGAGACATGGCTTCGTAGGCTTGGTCACATGAGCAGGAAGGAGATGGATGTTCTTAAGCGGAAGACAGATATATTTGACAAGCTTAAGAACTAGAAAGCCTTGGTGTTCTTGGACGAGATGGCAGACAAAGACCAGTGGATGGGACTGGATACTTCTGAGCAGGGCAGTTTAGACATGGGTTTTGATTCAAAAGAGCTCGCAGGTAAAAAGTCATCACTCACAAAAAAACACAAGTACCGACATCGACAAGAAAACTGGCGTCGACAGTAGGTAAGACCGACATTGATCATAAGGACTGACGTCGGCAAAAGGAGACACCAACGTCGACATCGTTGGTAGTCAGGACAAGCACATGGAACTGACGTCGGTTGGATGCAGACTGTGTGGTGACCGAGGTCGGTCACTGTAATGAATTTTGGGTGTACAGCAAGCTGTCAAGGAGTTTCAAACGCCCATATAGAGGACTTAAGACGTAACTAGGCCTCAAATTTGTTGTTCCTCTTCTTTATACTAGTTGCTGACTGCAGAGCAGGAAGGATCCAAAAAAGTGTGGGAGCATGGGAGGTATATGATGCAGAACCAAGTGGAGACTTGGTAGGGTTGCCAGCAGGTATGAAAGCACAGAGATGAATGGATATTTTAGTTGAAGAATAGAGAGAACAGACATGTGAGACAGAAGACCAGGTCATATGGTCTTGAGAAAGCTGCAGGACAGTGGTACAGGGTTTGATGGGTGGAGGACAAAGCATGGCTTCAGTCAATGTTAGGGTAACTACTGTGGTTTGTCTTACCAGGGGGATGGTGATTGCAACATCCCTCTGTTGCTATATGTGGATAGTATGCTAGCTAGCAGGTTTGTACATATAGGGTTTTGCTGAGCTAAGGGTAAGATTAGTTCAGTGGCATGTCATGAAGAATTTAAAGCAGCAAAATTCTTTGGCATGGGAGACATAGAGATCACAGGATGATTTTGTCTCCAGTGGGAGCTGATGTGAATCAGGTGTTGGCGAGGTTTAGGATGCAGAGCCGGAGCACACTAAGCGCTAGACAGTTTAGTGTCTAAAATCACATGAGGTCTAGGATAGACCTGAGTTTGCCCAAGCAGTGGGTGTTGTCAGAGAGTTAGAAGCCAATTCAGAGAAGTGAGTTCTCAGGTATTTGAGAGGGACCAGTAGCAGGGATTCGTGCTATGCAAGGTTAGGACTTCACTACTTGGGTTCATAGGTTCGGATGTGGTATGTTACTCAGATGACAGGAGGTACACCATAGGTTGTGTGGTGGGTTGTCTTCAGGATTGATCTTGAAGAGGGATACAAGCCAGAAAATAGATTAGACAGAGTACAGAGACAGGTACAGTGTAGCTGTTTATCTCTAAGTGAGAGATTGTTAAGTTGTGGAGCTAAAAGATTCACTGATGTAGACACAGAGGAGGTTGTAGAAGGGTTATAGAGTGTTACTGTCGCCGACGTCGGTCAGGCCAACCGACGTCGGTAGGGAGGAGTACGGAAGGCAACCGATGTCGGTCAGAAGTCAGTCGGTGTCGACGACCCCCAGGCAGACAGGGACAGACGTCGGTCACCTGTGTGGTTTGACTGCGATTATATTATGGGCAGTTAGCTAACGAACCATGTGTTTGCATGTTGAGAGCCAATTTTAGACTGAGAGTTGCGGATCTAATTATTGTAATTAGATGTCTAATTATTATTTGGATGAGATTTATATAATAGACTCATGGATTGTATTGAAAGTTGTTCTAGTTTGAGTTGAGCAAAGTTTGCTTCTTCTGTGTGTGAGGTGAGCAAGGGTGTTTCCCCTAGTTCCACAGCAGTACCAAGGTGGGTGCTGAATTGGAGAGTCAGCAGGATTCTTCAAGGGTGTATGATCTTAGTCAGTTAGTGTGCATGGCTTCTATAGGAGATCTACATGGTAAGTAAGATCATTGATCTGCAGGTGTATGTGTGTGCAAGGTCAAGGTTCACAAGTGTGCAGAACTAGATTGATTTGTAGGTGTGCAAGATCAGAGAGGATAGCAACACAGCAGAGAGCAGAATCAGGTGGGATCTACTTGGAGTACAGTGTGTACTCAAATAGAGCAAAGAGGAAGGCAAGGAAGATCCTTATGTAAGTAAGGTCTATTGAGGTGTAGGTTGTTGTAGGTTCAGGAGAGATCTACTTGAAGTACGTTGAGTACTTGTGGAGTGCGTGGAGCACTTGTGGTGTGTGTGGAGCACTAGAGAACTGGCAGTAGTGGATACTGGCTAGTTGGAGGTGAACACCAACTCTGTGTTTGAGTTGAGTGTTGGGACCTAAGAGAGAGAGCTTTGAGGAGAGAATTACTATTCACTTGAGGTGTGGGAAGCCTCTGAAGAGGTGGTGGAGAAGAAGTGGCATCTTCTTTATTGTATTCTTTTCTGTATGAGTATTAATACAAGTTGTGTATTGTCTCTCATATCATGTGTTATTTTTGAATTCTAGTTACTTGTTGATTCTGGTTATTTCTGCATATTAAGTTACTTGTATTTGGTAATCAATTGTGTGCTTTTGGTTATTCATCCCAACACGTGGTATCAGAGCTAAGGTTGCAGGGAGCAGGTTTTGTGTTTGGTTACAGGTCACTCTCAGGGGTTTCTGATTGAGTGGGAGTAGAGCAATGGCAGATCAAAGTAAGCTAAAAATGGAGGAGTTGAAAAGCACAGATGGTCACTTACGGTCCTATGGAAAGAAAGAGCAGGTAAAAGAAGATTGTTGGTTGGTAGCAGATCAGCATGAAGGAACTGAAGATGCAGATGTTGTAGGTGTTGTTGCACAGGATGCTCTGGGAGGTTTCTTGGATAAAGTAGAATTTTGTTTTATAGATTATGTTGCCTCTTTCCATGCAACACTAGGGAGAGGAGCTGGTGAGCCTTGCCAAAGAATTGGCAAAGGGGAAGTGGAGCTGAAATTGTAGGTGGCCAACACATGGGTGTTGAAAGAGGTCATGCAGGTCCTAGGTTTGGAGATGTGGCTAATTTCTTCAGAAGAGTTGGGTGATGAGAGATGCACAAAAACTCTCACAGTAGATACACTTGAATTAGCTGGTGGTAAGAAAACAAGTACTCTTTATGTACTTGTTTATATTACTGATTCTTCTTCTGTTGAAGAGACGTGGCTTCGTAGGCTTGGTCACATGAGCAGGAAGGAGATGCATGTTCTTAAGCGAAAGACAGATATATTTGACAAGCTTAAGAACTAGAAAGCCTTGGTGTTCTTGGAGGAGATGGCAGACAGAGACCAGTGGATGGGAATGGATACTTCTGAGCAGGGCAGTTTGGATATGGGTTTTGATTCAAAGGAGCTTGAGGGTAAAAAGTCATCACTCACAAAAAAACACAGATACCGGCGTCAGCAGGAAAACTGGCTTCAGTGGTAGGTAAGACCAACGTCGGTCATAAGGACCGACGTCGGCAGAAGGAGACATCGACGTCAGCAGGGTTGGTAGTCAGGACAAGCACATGGAACCAATGTCGGTTGGATACAGACTGTGTGGTGACCGAGGTCGATCACTGTAACAGATTTTGGGTGGACAGCAAGCTGTAAAGGAGTCTCAAATGCCCATATGGAGGATTGAAGATGTAAGTAGGCCTCAAATTCGTTATTCCTCTTCTTTATACTAGTTGCTGACTGCAGAGCAGGAAGGATCCAGGAAATTGTGGGAGCGTGGCAGGTATATGATGCAAAACCAAGCGAAGACTTGGTAGGGTTGCCAGCAGGTATGAAAGCACAGAGACGAATGGATACCTTAGTTGAAGAATAGAGAGAACGGACACGTGAGACAGAAGACCAGGTCATATGGTCTTGAGAAAGCTGCAGGACAGTGGTACAGGGTTTGACGGGTGGAGGACGAAGCATGGCTTCAATCAATGTCAGGGTAACTACTGTGGTTTTTCTTACCAGGGGGATGGTGATTACAACATCATTCTGTTGCTGTATGTGGATAGTATGCTAGCTAGCAGGTTTGTACATACAGGGTTTTGTTGAGCTAAGGGTAAGATTAGTTTAGAGGCATGTCATGAAGAATTTAGAGCAGTGAAATTCTTTGGCATGGGAGACATGGAGATCACAGGATGATTTTGTCTCCAGTGAGAGCTGATGTGAATTAGGGGTTGGCGAGGTTTAGGATGCAAACCCAGAGCACACTAAGCGCTAGATAGTTTAGTGTCTGAAATCATATGAGGTCTGGTATAGACCTGAGTTTGCCCAAGCAGTGGGTGTTGTCAGAGAGTTAGGAGCCAATTCAGAGAAGTGAGTTCTCAGGTATTTGAGAGGGACTAGCAGCAGGGATTCGTGCTATGCAGGGTCAGGACTTCACTACTTGGGTTTGTAGGTTTGGATGCGATAGGTTACTTGGATGACAAGAGGTACACTACAGGTTGTGTGGTGGGTTGTCTTTAGGATTGATCTTGAAGAGGGATACAAGCCAAAAAATAGATTAGACAGAGTACAGGGATAGGTACAGTGCAGCTGTTTATCTCCAAGTGGGAGATTGTTAGATTGTGGAGCTAAAAGCTTCACTGATTCAGACACGGAGGAGGTTGCAGAAGGGTTGCAGAGTGTTATTGTCGTCGGCGTCGGTCAGGCCAACCGGCGTCGGCAGGGAGGAGACAGAAAGGCAACTGACGTCGGTCAGAAGTCGGTCGGCGTCAATGACCCCCAGGCAGATAGGGACCGACGTCGGTCACTTGTGTGGTTCGACTGCGAGTATATTATGGGCAGTTACCTAACGAACCATGTGTTTGCATGTTTAGAGCCAATTTTAGACTGAGAGCTGGGAATCTAATTATTGTAATTAGATGTCTAATTATTGTTTGGATGAGATCTATATAATAGACTCATGGATTGTATTGAAAGTTGTTCTGGTTTTAGTTGAGCAAAGTTTGCTTCTTCTGTGTGTGAGGTGAGCAAGGGTGTTCCTCCTAGTTCCACAGCAGTACCAAGGTGGGTGCTGGATTGGAGAGTCAGCAGGATTCTTTAGGGGTGTATGATCTTAGTCAGTTGGTGTGCATGGCTTCTATAGGAGATCTACATGGTAATTAAGATCATTGATCTGTAGGTGTATGTGTGTGCAAGGTCAAGGTTCACAAGTGTGCAGAACCATATTGATTTGCAGGTGTGCAAGATCAGAGAGGATAGCAACACAACATGGAGCAGAATCAGGTGGGATCTACTTGGAGTACAATGTGTACTCAGATAGAGCAAAGAGGAAGGCAAGGAAGATCCTTCCATAAGTAAGGTCTATTGAGGTGCAGGTTGTTGCAGATTTAGGAGAGTTCTACTTGAAGTACGTTGAGTACTTGTGGAGTGCGTGGAGCACTTGTGGTGTGCGTGGAGCACTGGAGAACTGGCAGTAGTGGATACTGGCTAGTTGGAGGTGAACACCAACTCTGTGTTTGAGTTGGGTATTGGGACCTAAGAGAGAGAGCTTTGAGGAGAGAATTATTGTTCACTTGAGGTGTGGGAAGCTTTTGAAGAGGTGGTGGAGAAGAAGTGGCATCTTCTTTATTGTATTTTTTTCTGTATGAGTATTAATACAAGTTGTGTATTGTCTCTCATATCATGTGTTGTTTCTGAATTCTAGTTACTTGTTGATTCTGGTTATTTTTGCATATTAAGTTGCTTGTATTTGGTAATCAATTGTGTGCTTTCGGTTATTCATCCCAACAATTCAATGTCTACCAAACATCAAATGCTAGTATGACTAACCATCAAGTGTCAAGGTGGCTTCTAGAAGATCAAATGGCAAAAATGGCATAGAAGGCAAGTGGGAGAAGTTAAGAGGAGTTGAGAAGGTTTGCTAAAGCATATAAAGGAATTAAATGAGATGTTCAAAATAGGAATACCTTTCCTCCAAATAGTGGATGATGACATTAGTAGTCATAAATCACTTTTTGTCTTCAAGTGCCTTTCTAGGCCAATCAAAGCTCTTGAAGCCCGTTTTGATCAAAGAAGATTAGCAAGCAAACCATGATCAGTCCCTAAGAGACATATAATTTTATTGAAAGACATTTAATCCTTGTATTCTAAATTGGATGGCCAAATATGGTGGTTGAAGCACATTTATGAAGGATTGAAAACTTTCTCCTCCCCTTTCTTTTCCCTTCTTCTATATATATATATATATATATATATATATATATATATCTCTCTTTTCTTCTCATTGTAAATATAATCTCATTTGATAAGGTAAAACCCTATCAAAAATTTGTAAATAATAGCCTTTAAATCAATTATATTACCCATTTTTCCTATATCTTTGACTTCACTTTATGTTTTAGGTATCTTGTGTATGATTGCCTTGTGAAGAAGTCTTCTTTCTTGGTGATTGACCTATCTTCCTTATCCCTTTTGTAGGTGGTTTAAGGTGTTTAAAGGTCTGATTTTGTGTTGTTTTAGTCATAGGTGAAGGTATAGTGTGAATTTTACCATTCCTCTATGATTTATCCCTTATGTAGAAGACCTTATTTATAATTATTCATGCAAACTAGCTAGTGTTAGAGATTGTGTGAATGAGGGATCTTTGGGCTAAATTTGTGTTTGTTTTTTGGCAATTAGGAGTGTCATTTAGTCTAGTGTATCAACCCTTTTATGGTTCAATAATTTCGTGCAACCTTTCTACCCATTTCCAAAGCAAAATTAGTAGTTTAGGTGATATACCAAGAGGAACCAACTTTCTTTGGAGATTCAACCCCACCATAGGATACCCACAGTCTAGGGTTGATCCCATTGTGTAGCTAGGAGTGAGAGAGTCTGAAGAACTCTCTCACAAGGCGAAATTCTAAGCCACAATATTTTATAGCATGCCCAATGGGAAATATTTGAAGAATATTGATCAGTATTGATGTTGGTCTTGATCTATTTGCAGTAGCTATAACATCCACACTCCAACGAACACTTAGAGTCCTGGTGACAAAGCAGTACCTATCTTTCATGCCAAAGGTGACTACAAGGTTAGCTTATAGAGGTATTCCTTTCAAATTTTTTGAATTACATTTTAACTCATCAAGAAGATCAAGGTTTGCTAACACCCATCCATACTTGAAAAGCTTCTGTCTTGAGCCAATTTGCAAATCTACCTCTACTAAAAAATCCCTGTTAACCCCTTTCACTACCATGGTTGTCTGTAGAGTCTTACCTATTTTGGATATCAATGGTCAAAGTCCTTTGGACCTAAACTAGTATGATCATATTGTAGTGGCATACCTTAAGAGTGTGCCTTACTACACAAGAGATAACTCTATAACTCCTTCTGAGTACATCATAGATATAATAAACTTTTATAACATCCATGACATCACTGAAGAGAATGTAGCTATCAAGTTATTGGCCATATCTTTCAAGGGTAAGGCTTTGGATCAATCTATGAACCTAAATCTTAATTCCATCAGAACAGGACCAATTAGGGGATGCTTTATGAAATAGGTTTGAAGACAAGAGTGAGAACGTGTCACTAGAAAAATAGTTGACAACAATCAAAAGGCCCTCCCAAGAGGTCATGCAAGACTTTCACAATAGGTTTCATAAAATATGAGATAGGATTTTAATCCTTATCAAGCCCACTCCTAAGTAGTATTTCCTCTATTATCTAACAGCCCTCAATAGTGACATTGCATCGTGATACAATCAATGGGGGGATCACGTTACCATATGCTTATGAGGTAGCAATCAGGGTAGAGAATATCCTAATATAAGCTGGCATGATCACACCTAGGCCTCCTATGCCCTTGTTCCTTGAGATTTAACCATCACCTATTGTTGTTTCTCCTCTTGTTGCCATTCCTCCTTTACTAACACTTGTTTCCATACTTGCACCAAGACAAGACAAAGCTTTAACTAGTTAGTCTAGTGAACTCTAAGAACTTAAAAACATGTTCCAAACACTTAGCAATGAGTTGGTGAATGCTAAGAGTAATCAAGCTCAATTTAATAGACCATATCATACCCCATATCAGTCCCAATAACCCTATCAAACCAATAGGCTACCCTTCAAGGCTAATTCTCAAGGGCAAAGGTAGCTCACTTATGTTAAACCAAGTAACAGTTACAATCCTAATACTGCAAGTAATTATAAGACTTTGGTCCCTAATCAAAACAATCTTTCACAAGAAGGTGAGTGTTCTCTACCTTGGAATAAATTTTACAATTAGGCTATCATTCTGAATGCAGAGTTCAACCAAGGCTTCAATGAGAAATGGTATCAGGGTGCTAGTTATGCGTTCAACCAAGCTTTAATGGCACAAAATCTAGAAGTGTTAATGATGACTAAACTAGAAGAGCCTCAACAAGGTCAAGGGGATAATGAGGGGTAACATTAGTTGGGTGTTACATTGATGAACTACTAATAAGAGTGTTATGCTTCCAATCAACAAATAGGTACTAGCCAAGCAAACACTCCTATAGCAACCAACACAAGGTCCAAGAGAAGGAACATGGAGGGTAGCCAAGAAGTGGTTAAGGCATATTCTACTCCTCCATTGTTATTAAATCCACATAAGCCTAATGCAACTCCAAAAACTCAAACAACTTAAAAAAATTAGAACCAAGGATGTGTTTCAGCGTAAAATTACACCCTTGTGGGAGACTTTTTCAAGCTCTCTCACTCCCAACTACAATATTGGAGTAACCTCAAGTTGTGGGTATCCTGTAGTGAGGTTGAACCTCCAGAGAAGGCTAGATTCCTCTTGGTAGATCACCTAAACCAATGTGTCTGCTTAGAAAATGGGTAGAGAGGGGGTATAAGGTAACTAAAAGAGCTAAATGGGTGATACACCAAATTGATTGACACTCACATAAGCATGAAATAAACATTGATTCAGCATAAGATAATTCTTGCTCACACAATCTCACAAACTAGCTAATTTGCATAAGTGTTTCATAAACTAGGCTCACCAAACAATTCATGAAGCAAAAAGGAATTTCAAAATTCACACCAAGCATCTATTAATGGTAGAAAGAGCTCAAGCTCAGACCTGCCATTAACTTTATAACACCTAAAAATAGGCAAGAAAGAAGGACGATGGACATGGAAGAACACTTCTTCACAAGGCCATCATGCACAAGCTTGCTAAGCACAATTTAGAAGCAAGAGATAAGTAAAAATTGATCCTTATTGCTTTAAAAGGTCTTTCTTAAAAAAATTGACAGGGTTTCTCTTGTCAAATGAGAATATCTTTAAAAAAAGGGGGAAAAATGGGAGATATAGGAGAAAAGGAGAAGAGAGAGAGAAGAGACAAGCAAACATAATTTAATAAATGAGATCCAACCACCCTCCATGGATTCTCACCCACATTTGGTTTAATTATAACTAATAATTCTTCAACAAATTAACCTCCATTAGCTCCAATAGTCTTCAAACCCTCTCATTAGTTGAGAAACACACTAGAAGACATAAACTTGCCAAGGATGATGATTTAATGATCCACTAAGAAGGAAAAGTCTTCAAAGACTTTGAAAATGTATTGAATGTTCCACTTGCACTCTCAAAACTCCAAATCTCTCTCCCATAGACATCTATGCCCCCCTCCACTTACTCTTCTAGAAGATGTTAGGCAAAAGGTTAGCTAACTTGGCATTTTGTGCTTAACTGACCATGGAGGTTATTTTTCATGTTTGATTTTTCAGGTTTTTTTATATTTTCAACTTGACTTTGATCCTCTAACCTGCAATAAACTCCATGATACCTACAACTCCCATAGACCCCATTGATGGAGGTCACAAGTTTGAGCCACCCTCAACTAGCTACCCTGAAAACTACTCCCAAGGCCATTTGGCACCATGAAGACCACTTTTGGACTTGTAAAAAAATGCTAGACATCCATAGCATGTGTATGATGAAGAAAATGGATATTTTTAAAACCTTCAATACCTAAAACAATGGTGGAAATCACCATTAAAATTGCAAAAATGCACAAATATGTCAAAAATTGGGTTTTTAACCCTTTCGCTCAGCAAGGCACCATGAAAACTCTTTTAAAGAGATCTAAATGACATGTAATAATGTTTTATTTCCTATTAGACCCCTTACATGGTTTTATACCATTTATTTCTTTGAAGACCTGCAAAAATATGCAATTTTGAGCCATTTTGGGCCTCCTAGGCACCCAAACGTGCTAGATTCTTCTGTGAGATAGGTTGGTCAAGATCTATAGGGAGTCCTCTACACATTCTAGGTGGTTTCCAAGTAATTCTAGGCCATGTGATGGACCTGTGAGTCCAGAAACACAAAATTGATCAAAAAGCTCCATTATAAGCTTAAGCAAATTCACTTTCAAGACGATTGTTCATATAGTGAAGACACCCATTACACCAATTATTACCATGAATATATAGTACATAGACCCCTATAAATATTGGGATCCCATGCAAAAGGTGTGAAAAGATACACACGTAAAGATGATTATTTGTAAGGTTTGGAAGCATTCTAGACATGCTTAAACTCTTAACAATTGTTCATAAAACTCAGGACATTTACCAACCTCAATCCAAAATTAATTTAAATTACATAAGGTTACTCAAAACATACTAGAAGCACTTATCCCAATTCTTCATGGTATGAAAGAAATGAGCATCTAAAGATGGGATAAAACTAGGTGTCTTAGGCCTTAAAATATTGAATTTCTCCAAATGACCAATTTGACCTTTCTCACTGATATTCCTTGCTTTAAAACATCTTCATGACATTTGAAACACCTCAAAACACCTCTCGAAATTATCAAAACTCAACTTTGCCTTTTATGCCTTTGAGACTACCTGCGGGGATTTTAGCCTGCCTTTAGAGTTTGAAATGTGTTTAAGAGGATTAAAACCATCTTACCATGCTTCTAAAGTAGTACCCTAAGCTTGTAAACCTCAAACACACCTTAAAACTCTGAAAAGTGTGCCTACATGAATAATGACCATTATGAGACATATGGAGGAATGTGTATAAATAGTGGGAACTTGTACTAATCACATGACCCTCCTAAGATGATTTATGGATATAATAGGTCTTTATTACCAATATTACCAAGTTTCAAGTCGTTTTTATGTGTACTTTGTCATGTAGACCCTTTTTACCAAAAGTTACATTGATTTGCTTGCATGTTTCCTTCATGCCAAAACTTGTCTTTATTCAAACTTTTGCATGAAAAACATGAATTTTATCACTATCATAGGACAATATAAGTTTAAAACATCATATTATAACATTTTAAGACCTCTCTAAGGCCTAAACTGCTTCTTGGCATCCAGAACTAACAAAACTTCATTTGGTCTCCAATGGCTGCCTTCTTGAGTGCCTATGGACTGTGTAAGAACAACATGAATTTTCACTCTTTTTAGGACATTTATGATGGCATGGGATTATTTTTTAGGTTATGGATACCATACATACCAAATTTAATGTTTTGACTCAACCTGTATATGCCCAAAAATGGCCAATTGTTCCAAGGCATACTCTAATGTTGACCGTGATTTGACATAGGGTTGACTATAATAAATCAGAGAATATTTATCATTATAAAAAAAAATTAAATTATTTTGAATAGGTATAATAGGTCATAATGATCATCTCCACCAAATTTCATGATTGGATCCTACATATTTGGCCTGTAGGCCCATTCTTGCAAAAGCTAGTGACGTGTGCCTACATGGTCAAAATTCACAACTAAAATTTTCTTTCCTTTGAATTTAATTGATATAAAATAATGTGATTTTTTTTTAAATTCTTGTGGATATTCTCCTTTCATGATTCCACTCTTCATTTCTTTGCCTTCAACCTCATTCCACCATGTATGGCTTAAGCTCTTCAAGGAAAATCCATGGATGCTTGTGTGCTCAGTGATGTAGGTGATGGATATGAGGTGTATGACTATAGATTGCATTGTTTGAAAAAAATTATCATGATTCTCATGATATAATTCCCCTTATTGTCCTTAATTATCTCTTTGGAACATGAAACCCCATAGAAATCATTGAATGACTTCATTAAACAAATGTCAATATTGAAGGCCTTCAACTACTCCTTTCCTCTAGTCATACACCACTTTCCTTTTCCAAGGATTTTCCCCTATGATATATCTTCAAGATGAGTGGATTTAAACTGATAAAAAACCTATGAAACATTGTTATTTGGCATCAACAAAAGGGCCTGGGACCTCTGTTTTTGTGTTTAAGGGAAATTATCCTTAACACAATCATTCAACTTTGAAGATGGTTTCTTGGCA
The DNA here is from genome assembly GCA_037957365.1 of Torreya grandis. Taxonomy (NCBI): domain Eukaryota; kingdom Viridiplantae; phylum Streptophyta; class Pinopsida; order Cupressales; family Taxaceae; genus Torreya; species Torreya grandis. The sequence continues at coordinate 682,566 of JARHVA010000799.1, forward strand.
CTTTTGGACTCAAACATGATTCTTATGGTATATTATAGTTGTAAACATCATGTCCTCTATTGTCCCCTAAAAATATCACTCATTTTTGGGACAACCTATGAACTATTTTGGTTCAACATACCAAAATCCTCTCTTCTCATTTCAAAAATTGTTCTGAGCATTCAGGTTCTTCATTTTTTAAAGCTTTCTCAGAAATCTACGGACTCTGCAGGCCAAGTTCTATGGGCTTCGTAGGTTGATTTCTACAGACTCTGCAAGTAAGAAGCAAAGCTCTCAAAAGAACAAGTTTCTAGCACTTAGTCATTTTTAGGATTGGTTCAATGCCAAGGTTCAACCAAAGCGTCCATCAGCAAGCTTCTAAGCAAGAATCAAACAATTGAACCTTGAACCATTTTGGTTCAACGGGTTCAATGGGTTCAAAGGTTCAACATCAGTAGCAAGAGTTAAGTGCATTTTTCAAGGTTTAAAGTTCAACTGCTTAAAGGTTCAATGGCTTCAAAACACTTAGCGAAAAATGACGCGTTGAACCATTGAACCGTTGAACCTTGAACCACGTTAGTTCAACGGTTCAACGGATTCAACAGTTCAACGGGTTCAACAACCTATTGGTCCAATGTGCTTGGTTCAAAAAGATCAAAAGATAGCCAAATAATGAAGAATGAATAGGTTGAACCATTGAACCAAAGATGGTTCAATCGGTCAGTTCAATCGGCAGGTTCAAGGGGCTGCCCCATGGCCGAAGGAACAAATGCCCCTGTGGAGGGCCATGAATCAAGTCAAGTGCCCTTGTAGAGGGTCATGAGCCAAAACAAACAAAGTTAACTCTTTCGAAAAAATGAACAAGGCAAAAGGCAAAGTAGAGTCCTTCAGACAAATTGTCCAAAGGAATTCCTTCGGACATTTTGTCCGAAGGAATTCACCTAGGAAGAGAGCATGAAGAAAGCGAAGGAATTCACCCAAGAAGAGAGCCCAAAGAAAGCAAAGGAAAACCCTGATTGAAGAGAAAAGGCCACAAAAAAATGCCTAATGGAAAAAGACAAAGTGCAACAAAAGCCGCCACGTGTCATCTTCTGCAGGACCCTCAAAAGCTTTCTAAAGCTTCTATAAGTTAAGCAAATACATCACGTGTCCTGTTATGACTCAGCAAAATGTGACAAGTGTTTGCATCTGCGTTCCCCTTTTGAAGTTGCTCAAGCAAGATGTGTCATGGATCCCATTTTTCATAAGTTTCTAATGAGTTTCATGACAGTGGAACTTGCCACTTGTCAAAGACGTAGAAAGGACCCCCCAAAGACTTAGACAAGAAGGGTTATAAAGGACAAATAAGCAACATGGATGATTCTGAAGGCAAGTTCAATTAAAGTGATGGTTCCACTAGAGAGCAAATAAGTGCTTAAGCAGTGAAGATAGGAGCGAGACCAAAGGACTAGAAATATCTTTAAAAGAGTTATTTCTAGTAGGTGAAACAGTAGATCAAGTAGACTTCTGAGCGCACCAAATCAAGGATGCAACCCTGTTTCTCTTCCATGAAGTAATGGAGAATTGGATAGCTGCGTAGACATCAAGAAAAGGACCAGACATTCCAGACTAATAAGAGACATATTAGAGGAATGGACACACCATAGTTATGGCAATGCACTATTCCCAGCATGGTCCCTCCAGACAAAACTGAAGGTGCATTGAAGATATTGACTGTAGCATGGGCCATCCCATGGGAAGGAACGCCAAGTCTTGAGTAGTTTTTTATAAGATTGTAATTTCTCTCATTAGTAAGGGAGATCTTCCCCTTATTAGAAGCAAAACTCTGCCCATATTGAAAGGCATTACTGAGACTTTGAGCTCATATTGTAATGCATATTTCTTTGACTGAATGAGAAAGCAAGTTACTTGCAGACTTTGTGCTGTTATATCTTGTGCTAACTTAGGATATTGTTCTTATGTCTATCTTCTAAAAACATTCTTATTTATTTGATTTAACAAGCAGAACTAGTGAAGGTGATAAGGAAGGTGTCCTGAAGCCACCTACTTTTAGACTTTGTGCTGTCATAGTTGTCTTCAGTGTGTGTTTTTATTTTCTTTCTATGTAAAGGACCTTGGGATGACTTTATGCCCCCATTGTTCTTCGTATCTCCCTCTAGGGCAGTCAAGGTGGAGAATTTGTGCTACATCTTAGATTGTTGGTTACTCTGTACTCTGTTACCAGTCACTTATTACCAGAAAGAGTCCTGCTGTTTGCAAGAACAAGCACTTCTGAAGAGAAGTGCCTTCTGTCGCTTCACCAGGGTTTCTACTATCTAGGAAGGGATTTGGCTCTTGGCTGAATGTTACTTCTGCAAGAAGAGAAGTGCCATCACCAATCACCTAGTATTTCACCTCTGTTTGTTAGCATCATCTTTGAAAGAAGAGAGATGGATGGTTTATTCTACCCCCATGTGTTATTTTTTGCTTATTTATATAGTATATAGCCTCTGCATATTTAATAGGGAACCTCCCCTTGATGAGAGGAGAGATTTGTCCCATGATGATGTAGTAAACCTACACACTATGACGACCCATCTCCTTATGCTATGGTGATAGGAACTATTTTGGTCACCAGTTAGCTGGCCAACAAAATATTCACCCAACATCCTCTTTATTTTTAACCCACTACATGAAAGGAAAACTTTTATAGTTGGTAAACTTACCTGCAACTCCATTGGAACTCTAACTAGCAACTTGATTGTTTGGTCTATAAAGGCTTAAATGAGATACTAAGGATTTCTGAGCAAGAAAACTTGTGAAAGTTGATGTGTCATAAGGAGGATGAGGTAAATTATCCCTCTAACACATGTTCCACTCTGAAATTGATCAAATGACCTTTTCACAAGGATAGCAAAGAAAACCTATTTTATACCATAAGTACCTTCTTGGAATGAATTATATGATGAAACCAATTGTAATAGGTCTTATTTGAACATATAATGAATCCTCTAAAACCATTCTTTCTCATTGAATTCTGAAGTGAAGAAACAAGGGAAAACATGGGCACTGTTTGGATGAGTAGGCCATCTAGACACCCCCAAATTGTTAGAAATTGTTCATAAAGATGGGGAGATGAACCAAACCATGAATTAAACAAAGTGGAAGGCCATTAGGGTCCCTATTACTACCCAAAATACTCTAGTCTAACTCTCTCTCTCCTGATTATACTGAGTGAAACTTTAAGGCTCTCCTAGAGTTGTCCCAAACTGCCCAAAATGGTTTTTCTTTAGCATGAATAACCAGAATTCTGCATATGTAATCCAACACTTGAAAAATATTATTTGGGTTATAAATGACCTTTCCTTCCCTCTGTAAACTTTATGAAATATTTGGACCTATATTAATGGCAAAAAACCTGTTTCATGCCTAGTTTGCAGCCAATAGGTTTTCCTTGCCTCTATTGGTTCCTATGTTGGAATATGATTCTAGGGGCCTATAAGGGGATATTATGGACACCATAAATGCATTAATATGATATCTGAGCCACTACATAAATCAAATCCTCCAAAAACTTGTTCTTTTAAAGCTCTAAAAGGCTCCAAACTGCATCCTTTTGCTCTCAAACTCCTTCCCTCCACTCCAAATGATCTCAAATGACCTTGAACATGTCTAAAAGGGTTAAAATTGCCATATGGAGGTGAGAGGAACTCAAAACCAATTTGAATTCCTCAAAAAGTCACTTTTCCACTTGAAATTCTTATTTTGATGACACTTAAGTCATCTAATGCACTTTTGGGGTTCTTTTGAGCATAATAGATTATCTAAGCCCCATTTTTGGCTCGTTAGAATCTCTGAGACTTTGTGCAAACCTCCTTCATGCCCTTGGATGATTGAACACTATCAAAACCTGTTGGATCCTTCACTTGTCGTTCTATACTTATTTCTAGGCCTTTTCCTCAAAATCACTAAAATCACCTTAAAACTTGCTTAAAGTGTTCCAAAAGCTTGCAAGTGACATTTGGTAGGGTCACGAGGATTATCTCCTTTTACCATTAGATCACTCAATCAACTAGAACTTTGATTGACTTATCACACCACACTAGGACCTCGTATAATACTACATTGCATCATCAATTGAGGACCACAAAGGGACTAGTCATGGGGGAGAAGGTTATTGAAAGGTCCAAGAGAGTTGTCTGATCTATCTAGGTAAAAGTTTTGTATGTAGGCCAATTTTGACCAATAGGAGGTGCCTTTATACCTCAAATATCACAAGCACAAATTACTATTGTGGCTCCCAAATCACAAGCAAAGATTAGTGATTCTTGCATCAACATTGTTGAGCAATTACAAAAGATTGATCTAAGTGTTCTAATATGGGATGTTTTGTCCTTACCTAGTCAAATAGACATTCTTCAATATGGGTTATCTAAGATCAATGTTTCATAGAAACCACCAAGCAAGATGAATGTAGTCCTCACTAAAGGAACCAACACAAATGAAGGGCAATCAATCAAAGTAGTCAAACTTCCTCCCTTCTACATTTTTTGATCATTGGTAACTCCTTCGTACACAATTACATGGTGGACAATGGAACAAGCACTTCAGTGATGCCTAAATTGATAAAAAATCAACTTGGTTTGAAGTATGACCCCCTCACTAAGGGAGTATTACAGCTTGATGGATCTTATACCAAACCATCTGGTATAGTCAAAGGTCTAAATCTAACCCTCCATGCTTGTCCTAATGTTTTAGTGGCCCAATATGTGGTTACTCTAAAGGTACCACCCCACTTTGCTCTATGGCTATCTATAGATTTCACTATCAAAATTGGGGGTTAGCTAAAAACATATTGGTCCTATATGGCATTTAAGACAAGGTATGGAACTAAGGTGTCCATTAAAGTTCAACCAATTGCAAAGTTTCACATTGAACCTTGTGAACCAAGTAACCCAAATATCAACTACACAATCCTAGATGAGGAAGACCACCTTATTGGTCAAGAGATAGACACTCATGTTGAGGTGATACTTGATGTGTTATTGGATGAGTTATAGAATAAGAAATAACAAATTGACCCTTCGGGAGGAATTGAAGAAATAAATATAGGAGTCTACTACTTACATGAGGAGAATGAGTTTATGCCATCCCTTAATAGGCCATAAGAGGAGATTGATGGAATCTAGAAAATGTTCTTTGATGGATTAAGGAGCAAACATAGAGTAGGGACAGGTGTTATGTTGGTTTCTCCCTCTAATGACAAGTACTATTTAACTTATAAGTTTTAGTTTAGGTGTTTTTGTAATGCAATCGAAGGCCTTATCCATGGCCTTCAATGGGCTAGAAAGAGGGGAATCAAGTAATTATAGGTATATATAGATAGTAAACTCATCATCAATCAAGTAAGAAACCAAAATATAGATAAGAACCCCTTGATGAAGTCTTACAAGCATAGGGTGTCAGACCTATTAGAGGATTTTGAAGCCTTCAACATCTAGAGTGTACCGAGAGAGAGAAATAAACATGCAAATATATTAGCATCAGTGGGGTCCAAGTTTGATATGCCAGGTGAGGTGAGTAAATCATAAAATCAGTCACATGTTAAGGTGGTTTCAAGACCATCCATTCTTGACAATGAGGCCAATTGGTAGGTTTTTGTCAGTGACAAGTAGATTGCTTGCTTCTTGCAACAAGAGGCCAGATTTTCATCTTTAAGTCATAATAAATTATAAAATTAATATGGATATCAAATTCTCAAATTAAAATCAAACAAATTCTCTAAGGGGTTGGTCACCCTTGAGATCATCTTCTATGAGGGAGATTTCATGAGGAAGGACAAGTTAGGCATGTCCACTGGTGAAGAGAACCATTAGAGAGTTCTCATCTTCCAATACAAACTTATCAAGCTTGGGAAGGTCAATATTAAGACTTAAAAAGTTGCATTTATTGTACTTTCTAGGGAGTTTATAGATATGTTTGCTGGGGAGTGCAATGATCTTAGAGGTTTTAACCCTCAGCTTGCTCAGCACACCATTGATCTAGATGTAAATGCAAAGCCTATGAGGCAAAAGTAGAGGCTTAGCAATCCCAAGCTATAGGTTCTCATGAGAAAAGAGTTGACCAAGTTTATTGAGTCAAACACTATCTTTCCAATTAAACATTCTTTATGGGTTGCAAAGCTGGTACATGTAAGGAAGAAAAGTGGTGAGATTTGATTGTGTTAACTTCAGGGATTTCAATAGGGTCTCTTTGAAGGATCACTATCCTTTTCCATCCATAGAGTAGCTCCTTTGAATGGTGGTTGGTTTATAATGTTTCTCTCTCTTGGATGGATACTTAGGATACAATCAAGTGCTAGTCAAGGAGGAAGACCATTAAAAGATAACCTTTACCACCATGTGGGGGACTTACACTTACAATAAGATGACTTTTGGTCTCTCTAATGCTATTCCACCTTCCAAAAAGCCATGGACATGGCTTTCCAAGGTCTGCTTAATCATATGGTATTTGTGTACTTGGATGATATCATAGTTTTATCAAAGAAGGCAAGTGACCACTTAGACCATTTGAGACTCGTCTTTGAGAGGTGTAGGGAGTTTAGGATCTCCTTGAACCCCAAAAAGTGTGTGTTTATTGTTTATGAAGGTAGACTATTGGGACATGTTATCTCAAAAGCAGGGTTAGCAATTAACCCTAAGAGGGTAAGTGTCATTTTAGCCTTGTCTTTGCATCAATACAAGAAGGGCCTTCGAAGCTTCCTCAAAAAATAAATTTTGTGAGAAGATTCATACCTAGTTTAGCATGTTTAGTCAAGCCTATAACAACAATGTTGAAGAAGAATCAAGGATTCTCTTGGTCAAAGGAAGGAAAGGCAAGTTTTGAGGCTATTAAGTTAGCCATTGTACAAGCACCAACTCTCTTGAATCCTAATTTTTCAAGAGATTTCTACCTGTATGCGTTTGCTAATGTGGACAACATATCAACTATGCTCATACAATAGAATCAGGAAGGTCTTGAGCAACCCATATCTTTCTTCAGTCAGGGACTTGAAGGCTATGAAGAGAGATATACTTTTTTTGAGAAGCAAGTGCTAGCTATTGTGAGATCATTGAAAAAAATCAAACCTATTGTGTCAAATAATAAGATTCATCTCATGGTCTCCCATCTAGGTGTGAGATATTTCCTCTTAAGTAGAGATCTAAATGAGAAGAGGGCTAGTTGGATCACCAAAGTCATGGAGTATGATGTTGAGATCAAGGTTACTAAGTTAGTAAGAGGTAAATGTTTGTGTGAGCACTTGGTTGCTGACTTACATGAGAAAAAGAGGCTACTCTAATGATACCATATGGCCTACAAGAAACTGCACCTCTACCCTCCACCAATTGGATGCAAGACATTATTAGATTCTTAATGACAAGTGAATGCCCTCAAAGTATGGATATGATTAAAAGGGGATACTTTAGACTTCAGTTTATACCTTGTGCCTTAGTTGATGGGGTATTATTCAAAAAAGACCTCAATGGAGTGTTGCTCAGGTGCATAGAGGTTAATCAAGTAAACAAACTCTTGGAGTAGTTCCATGATGGACCTGTAGGAGGTCACTTCACTCTAAGGGAAATAAAAACATAAAACATGAGGGTTGTTATTGTTGGCATGACCTTTTCAAAGATGCCTACACATGGGTTAGGAAGTGTCAAAAGTGTGCTCTCTTCAATGGTAAACAGAGACTAGAAGCCCTTCTTCTTAACCCCATTCAAGTAGAGTAACCCTTCATGTAGTGAGGCCTTGACTTCATAGGTATGATAAATCCACCTTCTAATGGAGGGCACAAGTGGGTACTCACTTCCACTAACTACTTCACCAGGTGGGTGGAGGCTATTGCTCTAAAAAAGGCCAGTGAGATAACAATGTTGGATTTTTATGATAGTATTGTGACAAGGTTTGGGGTACCATCCACTATCATCTAAGGTAATGCCTTGGCATTTATTAGCATGAAAACATGTGAATGGGATCTTTAGCTGGGTATATACCTTAACACATCATCCAACTACTATCCCTAGGGAATGGGCTTGTTGAATCAACAAACAAGAAATTGATTAGGATAATCAAGAGGACTATGGATGAGAACCAGAGAGTATAGCATACTAGGTTAAAAAAAACCCTATGGGATGATAGGGTGACTCACAATAGTGCCATTGGCAACTCACCATTTATCTTTATGTATGGGAGAGAGGCCAAGCTACCCATCTCTCTTAAACTACCTAATCTGGAGTTAGCTCATCAACTTTAGTCGATGGAAAGTGAGCCCATGGGTTTTATAATGGTAGAACTCATGGAACTAGAAGAAAAAAGAGACCTTACAATGAAGACAATGGAATCACATCAAGCTCAAGTCAAGAAGGCTTTTGACAAGAGAGCCATTGCAAGAGACTTCAAGGAAGGTAATTTAGTCTTAAAGTGGGATGCTAATAAGGCCAAACCAGGTAACCATACAAAGTTTGATAACTTATGGATTAGACCCCTCTTGATTCATGGTTACAAATAACAGAATGCCTTTCAGCTTACCAGGCTAAATGGAGAGATATCACCTATCTTTGTCAATGGGATCCATCTAAAACCTTGTTATTAAAATAGGTTTGCAACCTTGTATATATTAGAGTATATGTTTTTTCCCTTCCCTAAGTGCTTTGAGCACATGTTATCTTTTGTTTCTTGTTTTTTTTTTTGTTTTAAGAGGTTAATTCAGAGGTTGGTAGCCTTGTTCTTAGTTGAAAATCAGTTTGAGGGAGACTTTTGTAACTCCTAAATCCCAATGGAAAGACTAAGGCAACTAGTCTTTTGCATAGATAAGCATGCAATCCTAGGAGGTCACTAGAAATGTTGGCCAAAATTGGCCTACATAATTTTTTTTTGCATAAGTGGACTTTACCATTCTCCCAAGCCATTCAGTGACCCCTTTTTGACTTGATGACTAATCTCTTTCTAGTCATGACTTAATGATACAGTGCACTATCTTGGAGGGTCTTGGCATGATGTTGTGAATTCTCTCAAGATCTTATTGTAGTGGGTGATCCAATGATGGAAAGATAAGAATATTTTCTTGGAATACGTCAGTGTCCTTGCACTCTTTTGAAACACTTTAGCAAGGTTTAAGATAAATTTGGAAACTTTAAGGTAAAGGCCTAAAAATGGGTTTTTGGGCTCTAAGTGAAGGATATAAATGACTTCCAAGGTGTTTCAACATCTAATTACATGAACGAGAGAGAAGATAAGGTAATCACCCAATCAGATCTTTTAGAAAGTCAAAAATGAGGTCTGATGGAGCCAAAATGTCCAAAATACACCAAAAGTGCATTAGATGACTTTAAGATCCTTCAAATATAAAATTTTAAGTGAAATTTTGGATTTTTGAGGAAGTAAAATGGGTGTTTACTTCCTCCACCTCCTTTTGGCTAATATAACCCCTTCAAACATGTTTGAGATAATTTCAAGTTATTTGGAGTGGAAGAGAGATGTTTGAGTGAAGAAGGATGTAGTTTTGGCCTTCTAGAAGGCATGGTTGAATAAGATTTTAGGGGTTTTGATTAGTAACTCAAATTTATTGTATTTTTAAAGAATATAAGGTGTCTCTAATGACCTCCCCAAGGCCTCTGTAATCAGTTGCAGGGGTGAAGATCATCAGAAAGGCAAAAAACCTTATAGCTGCAAGGTGGTGACCAAGAAGTTTTTTTGCCATTACAAAACCATACCACACATTAGAAGTTTTATATAAATAAGGAAAGTTCCTTATCATCATGGTATTACTTATCCAAGTGTTGGATTTAGGAAAAAAGCTTTTGGTTCTTCCTAATCGTCAACTAGCTCTTAAGCATCTTCATGATCCAAAAGGCAGGTCTTTCTCAGTTTTGACCTTTTAGAGTAGAAAATAAGAATATGAGTGATCATGGGGTGGATTAAGAGGTCTCATGACATGTTATAATGGTCCTTGTATCATGATTGCACTACCTCTAAAGTTTTTAGGCCCTTAGCCTATGATGCCCAAGCCTGAAAGAGGGGATTCAATGAGGTTTCTGCTTAGTTCCACTCCCCTGAAAGTATATGGGAGGTTTTTATGGTTTTTTCAAGTCCCATACATCATCACACACCCTCCCCAGGATTTTTTAATCCATTATCAGAGGTGCTCTAGTTCATCACCCTCTTAGGCTTATGCATTTGCCATGCCTAATGTCTAAGCATTTATTAGTTTTCACATAAGCATAAAGACTCATACCATAAAATTTGGCATGTGGAATAAAAATAACACCCTATTAGTTAACCAATCACTTTAAATATGTTTCCCATGTGTGAGCATTCAAAAAGGGCCAAAATTCAGCCTTGAGAGTTGGAGGCCTGAAATAAGCCTAGTTGGAGAGAGAAGGGTGGAGTAAACATGCTTGACGTAGATTTATAATAATGAAACTACTCAATAAATAGGAGGGTCCAAATGGGTACTCAAAAATATGTTTGGTTTGTTGAGATCACCTTTGGATTTCTCCCGACAAGGAGATTTGCATGTTTTCAAAGCTACAAGCAGACAAGAGTTTATATGAGCGTCAAGCATGAAATAAGGTGTCAAAGAGAAATTGGGGTGCCAATGAGAGTCAACACAAGAAAAAATATGATAATAAAGGACATTAAATAAATAAATTTGAATGCTTTATGGTCAAAACAAGATTTGAGGCTTTGATTGGAGAGACTTAAGCCTCAAGTTGAGAAAAAATGACCACCTATAGGCATATAAGCAAGAATTGGAACTCAAATTCATGTTTTAAGGGCACATAATGCATGTTATATACATTTACAAGGTAAATTAACCTTACATAAATGAGTTGGAAAGACCAAATATTATAAAAGAGTCACCATACTCAAGAAGATTTGTTGGCAGCCTCCATTAATGGAGTTTAATAAAAATTGCAGGTCTAAATGCCTCAAACAAGTGGGTTAAAATTGTATTTATATCCATATAAAATGCTCAATAATTTTTATGAGGAGCCACATGACATCATGGAAGCACCCAAGGAGGCCAAAAGGAGATTGAGGAGACTAAACTAACCTGAGACCACCATGCACACCTTCATGCCTATAAAATTATAGGTCTTAAAAAGCTAATCCAAGGAGATTTTGTGTGATATAGGGGTGGAGAGGGGTAAAAAAAAAAATTAAAGACATCATCCCAAGAGTCCTGATCAGTTGGAATGACCATTAGAGGTCTCAAGCAAGATGGAGAGCAAGAAACCTATCACCACCTACAAGTGGTCTAAGAGGTTTTGACCATGAGTGAGGCTAAATAACCATGGAATGTCCTATTCTAGGCATGATAAGGGTGTTTCAAATATTTAAAAAGGTTTGAAAATACCTTTCAAACCGAATTTTGGCTTTTGGCTCAAAATTGCACTCTCTTGGCCAAGCTTGTAACTACAAGTTCGAAGAGAGCTTTCACTTTCTCTTTACATGAAGGAGATGTTGAATGGGATGTCTATATTGTAGGAGAAATTGGGGGAGGTTTTTTTATTCCATTGACATTAATTTATAAATACAAATAGGCCCACAGTTTTATGAACAATCCTTAAGACCATCAAGTACTCCAGAACCTCAAAACTACCCTTTCTCAAAACCCGATATGCTTTTTATTTTGCTTGGCATGCTAAAAAAAAAATATTGGGAGGATAATGTTTTGGAGATATTTGGGGAATTGAGTTAGGAATTTTTTCCCTATCATTATTTTCCTTTTCCCAAACTTTGTATCCAAGAACCATCATCAAAGCTAATTGCAATTTTTTAGCTTGCCTAGCCCACTCAAAAGACTAGTTTGGACCAAAACTTCTTGAAACCTCCTCCGATGCCCTCAAATGGTCATAAAGACATATTAAAACATTATTGGACTCTCTTATACATCTTTTTGACATTTTCACAATAGAAAATTGGCAATTATGGGGTGGATTTGAGCTTAAATTGGTCGGTTACATGTCAAGAATGAATGTTCTCGGTGTGGAAAAGATCCTAAATGAATGAAATAAGACATTGCATGCATAAAATAAGTGTTATATGATATTATTATAATTTATCCAAGGCCATTCAAGGTGTTTTTTAAGGTTCTAAGACCATTCACTAAACATGGAGGTCTCTTTTCAAAAGTTACAGGTCTAAATATTGAGTAAATGGCAAAATTGTTCATCCTAAAGTTACAGGGCAAGAGAGACCTAAATCTTCATGTTCATCCTTGTATGAATGGTTATAAGGCCTTGGAATTTTCAAAAAAGTCACAAGGTTGGAAATAATGGTGTTTTTATGACCTAAGATGAGTTATATAACATCTTGGTCAAAGTTAGTCAAGAGTTGTAATCCTCCATTAATGGAGTCAAGAAATTGCAGGTTTAAGAATGGCCATGGGATGGTCCTATAAACATGAAAAAATACCTTGAATTCATATATACATACCTTTTATCATATTTTAAATCCTAAACAAGGACTATCACGGTGGTTAATTGATCTTTATGAAGCCTTTTGTGGCTAAGTGCGAGCAAAACTTGAACTTACAGGTTTAATGGTGTTTTATAGGTCTAATGGAGTCCAAAGGAGGTGTTGGTTTCATGGTGTTATTTTAGGTTTAATGAAAAAATAATAGTTTAGGACTAAAAGGAGACATTCAAATCCATCTTCAAGGTCTACCAAACATCAAATTGTAGTATGACTAACCATCAAGTATCAAGGTGGCTTCTAGAAGATCAAATTGCAAAAATGGCGTAGAAGGCAAGTGGGAGAAGTTAAGAGGAGTTGAGGAGGTTTGCTAAAGAATATCAAGGCCTTGAATGAGACTTCTAGAAGAGGAAGACCTTTCCTCCAAATAGTGGATGATGACATTAGTAGTCAAAAAGCACTTTTTGTCCTCAAGTGCCTTTCTAGGCCAATCAAAGCTCTTGAAGCCCCTTTTGATCAAAGAAGATTAACAAGCAAAGCATGATCAGTACCTAAGAGACATGGAAGGTTATTGAAAGACATTTACTCCTCCTCTTCCACGTTAGATGGCCAAATATGGTGGTCTAAGCACATTTATGGAGGATTGAAAAAAATATCCTCCCCTTTCTCTTCCCTTCTTCTATATATATCTCTTTTCTTCTCATTATAAGATATACTCTCATTTGACAAGGTAAAACCCTATAATTTTTTTGTAAATAAAAACCTTTGAAACAATAAGATTACCTATTTTACCTATCTCTTTGACTACCCTTTATGTTCGAGGTAGCTTGTGTATGATTGCCTCGTGAAGAAGTCTTCTTTCTTAGTGATTGTCCTCTCTTCCTTGTCCTTTTTGTAGGTGGTTTAAGGTGTTTGTAGTTCTGAGTTTGTGTTGTTTTAGTCATATGTGAAGGTATAGTGTGAATTTTACCATTCCTCTATGATTTATCCCTTGTCTAGAAGGCCTTATTTAGAATTATTCATGCAAACCAACTAGTGTTAGAGATTGTATGAGTGAGGGATCTTTGAGTTGCCTTCGTGTTTGTTTTTGAGCAATTTGGAGTGTCATTTAGTCTGGTGTTTAACCCATTTTATGATTTATTCATTTCATGCAACCTTTCTACCCCTTTCCTGAGAAAAATCAATAGTTTAGGTGACTACCAAAAGGAACCAACCTTCTCTGGAGATTTAACCCCATCATATGATACCTACAGTCTGGGGTTGATCCCATTGTTTAGCTAGGAGTAAGAGATCCTAAATAACCCTCTCACAAGGTGAAATTCTAAGCCACAACAACGCCCTTATGATATTTTAAAGTATGGAGGTGGTACAAATGTCGGGTATGATATTTTGCAATATATGACGAGTAAGAGGAGAGAGTGGGATATACTGTATATGCGATCTAAGAGTGATTATAAGAGGCATATAAGAGAGAGATATATAAGTGAGTAGGACAAATAGTATGGTGACATGTAATAGATATTTATAAACAATAAAATATTAGTTAGATTAGGAAATCGGTGTTATTTTTTATATGCATATAATATAGGACCTACTTCTTTAATTTTCTAAATATTAATTTGTTAATTTTTTTTCATTACTCTGCTTTTTGTAATGTCACCTCTAGTCAAGGTCACATGATCCCTAAGTCGATACATATTATCCAATTCAAGCCAACAATTATCCATACCACATTTGTTAAGTGAATACAAGCCTCTGAGATGGTTGTTATATAACATTAAATTCTTTTATATGATCATTACTCGTTGGAACACTGCCATAATTACTTTTATTCCTAATTATTGACTTGTTTTGAAGCATGGAAGCATTGAGATAATATTAAATAATGTTTACATCTAATAATTTTGTTTCACATTCTCTTACATCAAGACAAAGCTCCTCAAAAGAATTATAAGAATTGAATATGATATTTTATTTGATATTTAGAAGCAAACTATCAACAAATATGATTTGAATCTTATTATTGTGTAGCTCATAACTCATATTGGAAAACATGGTATTAAACCTAAACACATAATCTTTCATTTCACTCATTATATTCTTATCTAATTTGAGCTAATTTCAAAAAGGGAATCTTATGAGCAACATTGATTTGAAAACGAGCTAAGAAATCATCAATTAGAGTTGTGAATGAATGTGTAGATCTGCGCAGAATATTATAACATAGTGAAGTGCACAATCCTTCAAGTTTTTTAGAAATAACTTAGTTAACAATTTATTAACATGAGAAAAATCTAATCAAGAGGCATATAAAGCACTAATGTGATGTGAAGGATATCCCATTCTATTAAACAATTTAAACGTTGGAGCTATAAATCCCAAACACTTCACAAGCTGAGGGGTTTAAGAAAATATCATTAGAAGTAACCCCACATTTTGGCTTTTGCAACCCTTGAGAAATAATTTTGATTCGATTTTTAAAATTACATAATGTATGCATCATAGCGGGGTTTGGTATAGAAGTAGAAGAAAAACAAGTTGCAATAAAAGGTTGTTGAAACTTAAGATAAGAATTTGAACTTAGAGGATTTGGAGACACATAAAAAGGCATACAAACATGTTGGACAACTGAATGATGTTGAAAAGTAATACAAACATGTTGAGAAATCAGAGGAACTACGTGTTGAGAAGAAAGAAGAGTGATAGAAACATCCTGAGAATTTAAAAACAAAGCATTTTGAGAAGGATGAACGTTAGAAACAATAAAGACAATGGTATGTTTAGAAGGAATAACTAAGAAGACTTCATGGGAAGGTAGATTGTGACAACTAATTTTTTTCAATGTATTCACAATTCCAAATATCTTAACATGACTATTTATAACATATTTCCTAATATTATCAATGTTCTCATATTTATGTTGTGTTTCTAATTTGGCCACATAATCAATATTTTAAAATTTTCATTCTAATAATCATCTTGAGAGGATTTAACATTCACAATCGTCACTAGTATTTAAAGAAGAAACATTGTTGTCTACACGACAACATGTATTTAATTCCACATTATTCCTTATAGCTTGTGTCATGATTTTCTCATGTTTTAAAAAGGAATCAATTAGTCGAGGATAAATAATTTATTATGCACATCCAAGTTCAAATCTAAAATTTTCTAACATACTTTATGTGAGGGTAACACTTATTCCCTTATTAATTATTTATCTCGTATCAAAATTTGACTTCTCATAATCATGAGAGCCCATGTAATAAAATGAATGCCAAATACATTTATTCATTTGTGTATTCACTTAGACCTACATGGATAAACCATATTTTACCTAACTTTTCATCAATGTTATCCTCATTATTACAATCATCATAATGACTATCTTCTACATCATTATGAGAAGATATGACATATACATCTAAGAATTTATTATGTTTTGAAAAATTACATTTAAAGGGTGAACCATTAGGGTTTAACAAAATTTCAAAAATTTAAATGACCCAAGGCTTGGGTTTAAGGGAATCAAACACGAGGAAATTAAGGATGTCGAATCTAAGAACATGCAATAGAATTAACACTAGGAAATTAGATAAATTCAAATTATTACTTTATTGGTGTAGGTTGTAAAAGCAAAAGAGATAAAACAAGGGTCACAGAAGATAATGAGAAGGACCTAGACAAAGCTTCTCATAATTGTACACTTGACACTTTTGGTAAATGTCAAATCCATGTTTCTAATAAAGGGAGTAGAATAGGGCCAAATCTTTTAGGAAGGGAAATGACTATAATGTCCCCTTTTTTATAGCCTTCCAACATTTCTTGGAAGCTCCAACTTTCTTGGAGAATGCTTGCATTTTTAGAATATAATTTAATTAGTGACATTGTATTCAAGGGATCAAGATGAATCCAATGGTTTTTTCAGGGAGTAATTACGACATCTAATAAATAACACAAAGAGCTCAGGAGTGAGATCACTATTCACAAGTACTATTCACTAGCACTATTCATGGTGACATGGTAGGTGATGATGTAGCAAAAGAGGTGGCTTGTGGATGAGGTGGCATGGCCCACAGGAGAATCTCGTATGGGGACAAGAGCCTGTGATTGGAGTGGGGCGTACCACCCCACTTGGGAAACAAAAATATTTGCTTTGTTGACCACATGGTCTTGGGTTTGGTCGAAAAGACATTATGAAGAAGTATGGCACATTTTTATATGGGCTTCATAATGTAGGTGTGTGGAAACATAAAAAAGGAGGTTAGGACCCTCTTAGAGACATGTGGGAACATGCATGAATGATGACAAGATCCCATCATTGATTCTCTTACACATGGGAGAGATAGGCATCATTATGGAAGCATGAGAGAAGGAAATAATTATGTTGAAAGTGAGGGCTTACTTTTGACCCTTGCACATGGGCTAAAACATGCCCAATAGTATCCATTATGGCTTACATGGAAATGTGGCACCACATTCTCTCTCTCTTCACAATTCCTTATTCATTATAAATTTAATAAGTATGAGCTCACTCCCTTTGAAAGATCATCATTGAAAATCATGCCCCCACATTTTATAAGCTTGAACCTTGTGTTCATTTTCTTCCTCTCGTAAGGATGAAAACCCTTGGAGTGTGGATAATCTTAGAGGATGAAAAGCCTCACAAGATAATTGGTTTCAGTGGTGGAAGATCCTCCCTAGCTGATCATGGTGGTTTCACTCATAAATCATAATTGAGCTTTAAAACAGATCCAATGGTGTAGTGTGTGGATGTTATTTGCAAGTTTCCAATGTGCAAGTTGAGTGGAGTTCATCTAGTGGATGTGTTTTAGCTTGTAGTAGTTTCTCAGTGTATGTGTGTGTAAGTTCATATTTCATGTAATTGATATATTATCAATTGGTAGGGTTCTTCATGTGATGTGTTGTGTTATTTAAAGAGTTGTTGTTCATTCATTACTCCAACTATATCTATTGTTTAGTATCTCAGTTTATGCAAGAAGTTATTTATGGGTAGTCAAATTTTGTATCATTTAGTGTTGCAATTGATGGAATGTGTTATTGTGTCAAATACAATACATGCTTGATAATGTTGAATTTCATGCAAGTATGTGTTGTGAAGTTGTATTAGGTACTATTTCAAATAATGATAAGTGTATATGTCAATGTAAGTGTGGGTTTAAAGGAAATAATTTCAAATTTGAGTCCATTAGCATAAGTGTTGAGTTTGGGTTTTATAATTTTGAGTGTCTTAACAATAATCCCATTTGGGGATATTATAATGGTATCAAAGTTATGTATCGTGCCAGCCTATGAGGTTTTGTGTGTGCAAATTGGACGTATAGTTTATGAATCATGGCACCAATGATTAAAGACGAGTTGGGTAAGAAGATTTTCAATGCCAAAGATAAACTTGTACCTTTATCTCAATCAAAAGATTTTCTTCTCAGTACTTTAAAGGAAGTAGAGGGTTTTTTATACATGGTGGATCCATCACCTTATTAGGTAATGTAGACAACTATGACTCCTTCAGTAAATTTTTTAGCTGAGTCTCAGTTATTGAGGCACAAAGACAAAGATGCGAGACTTGCAGTCACCTCTTGCTTTAGTGAAATCATAAGAATTTCAGCCCCTAAAGTTCCTTACAAGGATGACATGAGGGAAGTATTTTAGTTGATTGTGGAAAATTTTCAAGGTTTGGATGATAACAAAAACCCTTCTTTTGATAAGAGGGTAAGAATTATAGAAATTATGGTAAGAATGTGTTTTTGTGTTGTGATGCTAGATATTGATTGTGAAGATCTTATTTTTGAAATGTTAAAACATTTTGAAAGGTTATTGATGAGTTCATTCAGAGACAGTTATCACTTCCATGCAATCTATTATGTCTTTGATTTTGAATGAGACGATATTTCTAAGCTCTTGCTAGCTAACTTGTTGGTTGTTTGGAGGATGGAGCAATACGTGTCACCTATGGCACATGAGTTGTTAAAGAGATTGGTTAAAAAAAAAATGTAAAAATTGAAAGGTCATTTAACAAAAAGAGATTTGCTTTCTTGTGGTTTGCAACATATAGGTATTTTCCAGTAGAGTGACAATGTGAACAAAGTAGTTGAAACAATGTAACTCAAGTAAGAATAATCACTTGGTGCACCTGAAAGTGAGGTGTACATGAGTCTTCATGACAATGCCAAGATTGAAGGGTGTGTTGATAGTGATTGGAAAGTACATCAAGAGTGTGAACTCTCAAATTTTGAGGAGCAATTTTCACATGAAGGTGCAATTTTAAGCCATGAGATAAATACTATAACAAATGATGCATGTGGTTTTTAGTGTGAAGCAATTCTTGGATCAACAACTAATGATGAGCACTCATAAAGTGAAGAAGGTGAGAATAAGACCTATGAATACACTATTGAAAGGTATGAAGAAATTATTGATTCTATGATTGCAAATAACAATCCATTGTATTTACATACTGATAAGGTGATAGACAAGTTCCATTTGGATGACATTGGTGAGAGACATTATGTTATTGATATTCAAGATTTTATATCTAAGCACGAGATGAAGTTTGTGGACCTAAACTACACACAAGGTATGACATTCCCTACTGGAATTGTTATTCCTTGCTTCATGAAGACATCACTACTTGTTATTGCAATGGAAGAATCCAAGGTATGTAAATATTTTGTTATCATGGATCTAGATAGTATGTTGAATTTGCATTGGCTACATCTTATTGAAGCGCTGATTGTGGGTACCAAGAGGTTACCTTCAAGGAAGATACTTCATTTTTATAATGTGTGGTTTGTCATAAACATCACTCTCTTGACATGGTTATCAAATGAGATAGTGATGGGTTCCAACCTTGAATCTATTATTTTTCATTCATTAATGGCTAATCAATGTGTGTTTTATATATTAAGATTATTGAGTTGGCAAAATTTCAACAATTTGCAACAAGTTGTGGGAGGTAACCAATTTGATTATAGCCCAAGGTGTGAGAAGGAAAGTCATATTTTATGTATGTTGTTTCCTATTGTGCCATTTCAAAATTATTGTCATGAGAAACACTCTAGGAGTGGAGAGAGGATGAAAGACACAACCTATACGAAAGGATACAAGGATCCTTTTATTTTAGTTCAAAATAGTCTACAAATAAAAGTATAGGATCTAGGTAATTTTACGAGTTTTACAAAAGTTTTGAATTCTGATTTAAAAATTTTAATGGTTGAATCCATGGGAATAAAGAAAGAATTATAATTGTTTTGGGTATGGAGGAATAGAGGCATGCACAAGTTGACATTGAAAGGTTGGCATACAAAAAGAAGCTGCTTATTTGAAAACCATGGTATTCACAAGGTTGGGGGTATGGAAGACATCTCAACCCATCTCTATTCAACAAAGGAAGATGAGCTTTATGATGGTAGCCATAAGCATGCAAATAGTTTAAATTTATGGCTTCCACTTGTGTCATCGCTATATTTGTGTCATCTTGGACAACATGCACAAGTTTTGGTGATTGGAGATGACTATTCTTTAGTCAAGTCCTGAGTTATGTAGGATGGAACCATAACTTTCTCCTTTCACATTGATAAGCATAATTGTGAAGGGAGAAAGGTGAGTTATAGGGATGAATATGTTGTGTTGGCAAAGAGAGACAAACATGTTAATCACAAGCCAAGGTATGGAGATCTTCTAGTTCTATTTAACTCTAAATTATGATCATCATGGGAAACATGCCAAGATGGATGTTAGAGGCCTCAATTCCAATTTGATTGATAAGTTCTTTGTTCTATACATCCAAAGAAAATCCATAAGGAATCATACTTGGAGTGTTTTTTGATTAGAGTTGATTGGTAGAGGTAATCTAGTCATTGGAAAAGTCCTTTCATTCTTTTTCATGCTCACATCTCCTATGCATATAAGAATATTTCATCATTACAGTTATTGCCCTGGTATTACAATGTTAATTTTGATAAAATCAATCATTGAGTAGATTGATTTTGAGTACTTATAGGTCTTATGGCAGCATATTGTGGGAGATTTTTCAAACATGGTTCAACTATTTCTAACTTCCATATGGGTGAGTACTAGTTATTGCAATCACTTTATGTTGATAGCCTTTGTATTTTCAGATATTATAGTGATGATTACAACTGATTTTGTGGATTGATGTGCATGGGGCAACCTTTATAACACTCACAGATTGAGTGTTAACGAGGCATCATCAATTTATGACAACAGAAGCATTCCCAATATATCTATGAATTTAAATTTAAATTTTAACATTGTTGTCATTAATTGTATCATCCAACTAATTGAGTTTAATTTGCATCATTTTTGTGACACCATAATGAGTTATGTTGAGAATCATGCCTTCTTGTTTAATAGATTAATTTTCTTATCACCCAAGATCATGATATACAATGGGATTGTAAAGGTTGATTGTATTAAGATTCTTTGGTATGGGATGTTCTATGTTACAATAAAGGAGAATTCAGACTTCACATGATGGTATTCTAGTTCTAATTAGAGTGGTGCAACGTCAACATGGTGAGATCTTCCTAAGATTGATCTGGGATTTAGGAACTTCATTGGGGCCTACCCGAGATCAATCAGAGTTGAGTTGTGATTGTTTGAAGACAATCAATCTTGGGAAAGGAAGACTTGTAATGTCCCCTTTTTTATAACCTTTAAACATTTCTTGGAAGCTCCAAAATTATTGGAGAATGTCTACATTTTTAGAATGGAATTTAGTTAGTGACATTGTATTATGGGGATCAAGATGAATATAGTGGTTATTTTAAGGAGCAATTACGACATCCAATAAAGAGCACAAGAGCTCAGGAGCGAGATTACTATTCACAAGTATGATTCATATGTACTATTCACATGTCACTATTCATGGTGATGTGGCAGGTGACGATGCAACAAAGGAGGTAGATTGTGAATGAGGTGGCATGGCCCACAGGAAAATCTCACACAAGGACAAGAGCATGTGCTTGGAGTGGGGCATACCACTCCATTTGGGAGACAAGAATATTTGGTTTGTTGACCATATGGCCTTGGGTTTGGTGGAAAAGACATTATGAAGAAGCATGGCACATTTTCTTGTGCGCTTCATAATGTGGGTGTGTGGAAAAGTCAAAAAGGAGATTGGGACCCTGTTGGAGGCATGTGAGAACATGGGTGAATGATGGCAAGATTCCATCATTAATTTTCTTGCACATGGGAGAGATAGGTGCCATTATGGAAGCATGAGAGAAGGAGATAATTATGTTGAAAGTGAGTGTTTACTTTTGACCCTTGCACATGGGCTAAAGCATGCCCAATAGTATCCATTGTGGCCCACATGGAAATGTGGTGCCACATTCTCTCTCTCTTCACAATTCCTCTTCCATTCCTTCTTCATTGTAAATTTTATAAGTATGAGCTCTCTCCAATTTGAAGATCATCTTTGAAAATCATAAACCCCCTATTTTGTAAGCTTGAACCTTGTGTTTTGTTTCTTCCTCTCCTAAGGATGAAAACCCTTTGAGTGTGGATAATCTTGGAGGACGAAAACCCTCACAAGATAATTGGTTTCAATGTTGGAAGATCCTCTTTAGCTGGTCGTGGTGGTTTCACTCATAAATCACAATCGAGCTTCAAAGAAGATTCAATGGTGCAGTGTGTGGATGTTATTTGGAGGTTTCCAGTGTGCAAATTGTGTGGAGTTCATCCAATGGGGGTGTTGCAACTTGTAATAATTGCTCAATGTATGTGTGTGTGAGTTCATATTTAATGTAATTGATATATTATTAGTTGGTAGTGTTCTTCGTGTTATGTGTAGTATTCTCAAAGGAGTTGTTGTTCATTCATTGCTCCAACTGTATGTATTATTCAATATCTCAATCTATGCAAGGAGTTATTTATGGGTAGTTGTCTATTATATCATTCAGTGTTGTAATTGATGGAATGTGTTGTTGTTGTTGTTGTTGTGTCAAATACAATATATGTTTGATAATGTTGAATTTCATGCAAGTTTGTGTTGTGAAGTTGCATTAGGTATTATTTCAAATAATAATAAGTGTGTGTGTCAATGTAAATGTGGGTTTAGAGAAAAGCATTTCAGGTTTGAGTCCATTAGCATAAGCGTTGAGTTTGGGTTTTATAGTTTTGAGTGTCTTTAGCAATATTCCCATTTGGGGATATTACAATGACAATGAGAGGGTGTTAGGAGGATGTGTGAGGGCCAAGGAAATTATTATATATGCCAATAACACTTAATTGAAAAAAACAATTGACAAATATATAAGCACTCTAGAAAGAAAAGTATACAAACATCTTAGAAATATGTAATCTAATGAGTAATAAATGCCTAGGGGCATTTTTAGGTGTCTAATGTTTATGTTAGAGGCGTTTTCTCAATAAAAATATCTTTCCTCAAAGCCCACACGGGTGGCGTAGTTGGCTAAGGGCTTTAGGTTCTTCCCATATAGGTCCCGAGGTTGATTCTCGCGACTCAGGTTATCAAGGTTGTTCGGTGCATGCGGGCCTCACTGGTAGCCCCTAGAGGATTAGTCTTGCTTCTACTCGCAAAGATCGTTAGACGGAGTCGCAGTGTCCCAATTGGAATCAGGGATACCTCCAGACTATTTAAAAATAAACAAAACAAAACAAAACAAAATATCTTTCCTCAAGCTCCTCATCTCTTCACTTGTAGAATTTGTAAAATTATGACAAATTTTATAAGATCAACAATTTTAATTTATAATTTTAATGTCGCCCTTTTTATCAAATACAAAGTAGTCCCAAAAAAAGATTATTTCATGTATAATTTTACTTAAAGTGTTCCCATACACCATTAGAAATTTAAAATCCGCTTAAAAAAAAAATTTTTACACCTTAAAATAACGAGTAACTATTATCTAGAATTTTTTTTTTAAGTGCAACATATTGTACAAAATTTAAAAAACCGTGAACCGTTAATAGTAAAAAGACACTATCTCATAGGTAGTACCCCTGAAAACAACCCTAGGATGGAACCGCTACCTTATTTAACCGCGTGCTTTGCTGCCAGGTGGCAACGGCTATTATTACCACTTTTAAACTCCACAAATATTAGCAAAATAAAAAATTCCTCCAAAGGCGGTTCTGAACCCTAATCTGACGGTTAACTCGGCCATGCATGGCGACCTCATTTCAGTCGTTTCACAATATCTCAGAAAAGACCTTAATTTGTCGGATAATGATCCATATTTCGTATTTCAATGACATTTAACTCCTAAATCCCGTGTATATCTTACTGGCATTTTTTTACTTTGACATTTGGGAAAGACCTAGATTAACCTTTTCCTGTTCAATACTAGTCACAATTGATTTTCATGATTTTCAGATACCCAGCATTGTACCCCTGAAGAAGTTGGGAGTACTGGTCTGAAGAAGGTGGGAGTACTGGTCACAAACGAAAATGGGTAAAGAATGTACTCTGCTGTGAGATTGTACCCCTGAAGAAGTTGGGAGTACTGGTCTGAAGAAGGTGGGAGTACTGGTCACAAACGAAAATGGGTAAAGAATGTACTCTGCTGCTCACAAGTTTTTCACAGGATGTAACAAGAATATGAGGTAAGTACAATGGACCATTATCTTATTCAGATGAACTGGGAATGCTAAACAGAAGAGAATGTCGAACACCCACTAGATACGTAGATTACTCTAGCAGTTAAAGGATGAAGAGGCCTTATGATTATGGTGAAAGCTCAGTGGTAGGCAAATACCCACTTGATATTCATAGGTTAGGTGTAGATTCAGAGTTGGAAGATGGTCCAATATCTAGTGGGAATCACAGCTCACTTTGGTACAGACAGAGGGAAGCTTATGCCAGAGGGAATCTGCATGACTTGGGTTTTCAGGGTTATCAAAGTAGAGATAAGATTGCCTCTAGCTCTGCATCCCATCCTGATAATGGTTGTAGGCCTCTAGAGGACCCAATCCACATACATGGTGGTTCTCTAAACTTTTACTCAGCTGATCCAATAGTAGATGGCGGAGAATGTAGTTTGGAATTGCTGAGAAAGTTGAGGGAAGGTGGAAACATGGGAGATTCTCTGCTGACACGTCCAGTATACCCATTTAGATCTATGCATGCTTCACAGAATGCCTCGACTGGTAGAGGAGAAGAGAATTTCAAGTATAGAGTAGACTCATCTGGAATACCATTTGGTTTTTCGTCCAAGAGTGTGTTGAATGGCAAAGGAATAGAGCCTTTGTTTGCTTCAAGGACGGAGAAAACACAAAATAGTCCACGGTCAAGGACAAACCTATCTATGCCAGAATTCAGCTTGCATGCTATTACGGACGAGCCATGGAAGAGGAAACATACTGCAAACGGCAGTCTTTTGGCTGATAAGCGTAGCATGACATTGAATGGTAATTGCAGGGATTATGATGATCAACGGAGACAAACAGGAAGAATAGGAGAAGGTGATTACACCAGTAAAAATGTGAAAATGGAACCTCTGGTCCATTACCAGGGGAGACCCTTTGAGGGGCATAGCTCACATAAATTTTCTGGGTCTGATGATAGACGTGATAACATGCATCTACAATCGCCTGAACTATGGATGTCTGCAAGAAGAAAAGGAATATTGGATGACACTTACAATGACTACGTGACTGATTATGGATGGAGAGACCGAAGAAGAGTTGATGAAATTGACAGTAAATGTTTAGATCCAGACTTTCCAAGGTACTCCAAAACCAGCTGGTTCTGTTATGACAACTCACAAGAAATCGCTGCCTCAGGGTTACTACCGGGCAGTAGGTCGGAGCTCATGCATAGAAGACATCCCGAGACATATACCTCTCAGTTCAGGACTGATGGATGTGGAGGATCATTAGGTGGCACTGTCAATGACTATTTTACAAGGTTTCACGAAAGGGAGATGGGTGATGATCGATGGCGAGTTGAAAGTGTGTACAATAACTACTCACATGTGGAAGATTATAACAAAATAAGAACTTTCGTTGATGATAGCTTGCACAAAATTACTGATGGCAAATCTGTGTATATACCAGGCACTGGCAATGATTATTATACAAGTATCTGTGAAAAGGAGATGAATGGCAATGGTTGGAGAGAACAACGAAGATTCGATTCTACGTATGAAACATATCCTGATGCAGAACCTTCAAGAACTCTGAAGGTAAGACCTAGACATGATTTTAGTTCCCACAGAATTTCCATCTCAGGCCCCCCAATTGATAATAGATCTGACTATATGCATGGACACCTGTCTGAAAGATCTACATTGTCTAATAGACAGCACAGTCCACTAAAGCAACATAGGCACAGTGCCCAATATGACACAGAGTCTTTGGAGAAATATGAGAAAGAAAAATATTGCCAGGATAAGAATGTATGCAACAATCAACAAAAGCCATGCAATGGACAAGTTACAAAACATGCCGCTCTTCTTAATCACAGCGAATCTATTCGGCAGTCTGAATTGAATGAGAATTCAGAGAAATTCAAGCAACGTGTTCACATTTTATATCTTCGATTTTCAAAACTGCTTAATGAAAATTCAGAACAGAAGAAAAGATACCAGGTACAGGGCGAATCTGGTTCTTTAGTTTGCATCGTGTGTGGCAGGTAATTGCATTGTTCTTTATTGTGTAGTTATTGTAAGTTCCAATCATTTTTAGCTCCAAAAGCACCTGTCTGTGTTTCTTGTTTGAATGCACTTTGTTGTATTTTATAATTATTATTTTTATAACTCACACAAAGTTCAGCAACTGAAAATGTTACAGTGAATATCAGAAACCTTTGATTTGATAGGAGATCTCGAAAAGGATGTGGGCTCCTTTGGAATCTTTGATTCGACCTTTTCTTCAAACTTGTGATTAATTCCATATGGTTGATGCTTTACATGTTTAGATCCAACTATAAACTCAATTTTATGCTCACAAATATCTTTAGGCACATCTTTTAAATCTCTGTACTCCTAGGAGAACACAAATCGTAATAGCTACCTGCAGTAAGTCTTGGCTCCGTCCTACACCGATGGCATTATTCTTTGGTTCTTCTTCTGTCCCTAAATTTATGAAGGCAGTGAGAGGCATTTAATACCCACTATCTTGTCTCTGTAAATGTTTCTTCCTGTTCTCCCTTGATTTCATGTCTCCCTCCACTGCTTCAAGGAACACCCTTGGAAATTGTTGTTTGTCCACTTCAGTTTTCAGTACTTCCTACACAAGGTTCACTTTTGCATCCAATCTTTTCTGCTCCACTTCTCTTTGCTGAGGTGTAGTTTTTTTTTTTTTCCATCATCCACTTTTTCCATGCTTGGAAACGAGAAAATAATTCCCGTCTTTCTTATTTTCGAATAGGGCCATGTGTTCATCCTTTCTGCAGTTATTCTTTGCTTTTGTCCAAATTTTCTCTACTTTGTAGGAAAGGATTTCCAACACTTGGTCCATACCTGATTTTTGTTTCTCTTTCGAATGCACACTAATCTCCATGAATATCTCATGAGCAGCCTTATGATCACCTGCATACATTTATTACCTGCATGGTGCTTCATCTATATAGGGCGCATCATTTTTTTTCTTGTTCCCCCATTATTATACAAGGTACATCCTTGTTTTCCTCCATTCCACCACAGCATTGGATTTCCCAACCACCAAACCTGCCTTGTGACCTCCTCTTACTCACCCTGCTAGGCTGCTTCCCCATTTGTCACAAATTGCCTCTCTTTCAACCTCTGCTTTATCCCTGCCAGTATTCAATAACCATAAAAAATGGCGGGTGGCCCTCCACTTGGTTACCATGTTCTGGTGGTGGGTGAAGACCAAGCTGGGACGTGAATTACATTTAATATCTTATCACACCCTTTGTTCCCTCCTCATGCTTCATATTTCCATGAGTAAACACAAGATTGACAATGGTGCCACAGACATTCGACATGCTGGGTTGCAGTCTTGATCTCCCACTTTGATCTTCATCACTTCATGCTTCATTGAGGGTTCCTTCCCTAACATGGCTATTTTTCCTTGTACTTAGATCATATTGTTTGGTTTAACCACTTTAAGTTTACCCCTCAAGCTATATTTTCATTGTTTTATTGCTCTATGTTTAGTTACTTCTCGGAATCTAGGGTCTTTTTGACCCTAGTACTTTTCTTATGTAACAGATTGTAATTTTGAGTGTCATCTGTATCGGTGTGATTTTGTTCTTATCTTTCTACAAATTTAGTGCTGTTTGAGCTGTTTCTGAACTATGCTGAGTACTGCTAACTGAGCTTGAGTATTCTTATTCATGGAATGTGCTTCTAGGCATTTTTTCATGATTGCTGGACTCTGTTTGAGCTGGTTTTGAGTCCTATGTTATTTGGAAACAGTTTTACCATACCCTCTCATGAATTTGCAATACTCACAGTAGCTGCTTCTCACCACATGATCCATTCCCTGTCCGTGAGAGATCTTGGATGTCACTGGCATACATCTCTTAAGGCCTCAATGCATTTTGGGGATATTTGAGGTCGGATGCATTGAGTTTGAAGTGCAGTTGCCATGATCCAAAAAATGAAAACAAAAATTTAGAAACAAAATGCTGAATTCTCCAACCAAAATCTTATTGATGGGCTTTAAACTGAAATCCAGAACTCTGAAATATGATTGTAAAATAATTAACTTCCACTATAAAAAGCAACAAAAATATTTTATAGAAAAACCAACATACATAACAGCCAAAGTATACACAACAGCCAAAGTTCTCATGTGAAACACTCTGGATTGTGAAGACAAACCAATATTCAATGTGTAGAGTGAGCCACTCCTAATTTCAAAATCAAGCCAATCTTCTATGTATTAAGTGCATGTCCAACAAGATCACACAATTTTGCATAATCAAAATACTTTTATCACAATAAGTCTTACCTTATTTATAGACAAGGATCCCTCTCCTATATTTATACACACTCCCAAAGATAGACTTTCCAAAAAGAACCCTATCCGTGGTTCATTCTTTTAAATCCATCTTTTTAGCCTTTCAATGGTCTTATTTGCTTTACTCTTCTAAAACAATAATTAGCATTTCAACTGTAATAATTACATGGCTTTATTTGTTTTATCCATTTTCTTATAATAGAAATTTGATTTATTTTCATCCATAGTTACATTGAAAACTCGTACCTTGACCCTTAGTACTTGTCTTTTGTCTTGAAAATGGTACCCTATCGGTTGTGTATGGGAACATCTATGGACATCTGAACACTTCAACTGATGCCTCTTAGAGTCTCTAGATGTCTCCTAGAAATGTCCCTAAAAATTTGATGAACTCACTAGAGCAGTTTCTTTAAAATGTCATATCAATGATAGGTTTTATAATTTATTAGCTCATGCTAATAACTAGTTGAAGAGAGTTAAAATAACTAAAGAAAAGTACTAATAAGCATGTTTTTGTCTGATTTTTGCATGAAAATTTACATATGTAGTAGAGATTTTTCTAATCAAATCCTAAAGTGGTATTGGTAAGTAGAAAAAACAATAAGAACAGTTAAAACTTAAGATATCTATGTGTACAAAAACTTTATTAATTGATTGAAATGGGAAAGAGGGATGCTCAATGTTTGCAGTTTATGCTAATGAATTATAGCATTGTTTGATGTGTATTTGAAATTATCTTGTAATTGACGAAAATAAATTCCTATAGTCATCAGTTTCTAGAAAAAAAACTTCAATATTATAACCACATCTGACAATATAGGTAAAGTAGGATTGTTACTGAAATATCCCCAAATAGGGATAATAGAAAAATAACAATATTTCCAAAACTAGGGCACAGAAAAATCTGAAACTTAATTTGCATATAAGAATTTCAACAACAAACTCAGATTTACAATCAGATCAATGATCTGATTTTTCTGCTAAAAGAAATAAATTTTTGAGTATTATTGAACTTAGGAAAAGTACAGGGAATCCTTTTATTTATGTCGAGAAAGTTCAGATATGCATTACAATGATTTTTCTTCTATTTTTATGAGATAAAACTGAAATTAGTATGCAAATTTAACATAAATACCTCAAGGCTTGATCAAATCCTAGCCGTCTTCAAATATGGTGTCAACGCCCAAAATAAATTAGCGCTAGGCCTGATTTTCTGTTGCTGTCCTCAAGAATGCTTAGAAATATGAAATACCATACTGAAATCACTCTAAATCTGAGCCTTCAACTTTGAATTTTATCTCCAATTTGGCCTCCAACCCTAATAAACAATTGCAACCTAGAAAAGATGACGTGCTAGGGTTTCACAAACCAAAGCTCTTCCACCGAAACACACCCTTCTGACTAAGGGGAGCCCGTATGTCTCTCCGAAACCAGGGATACTCAAGTGTTTCAAACTTTAAGCCAAGTTGCAACAGCAATAAACAGAAAACTCACAACATAACTAGTTCTAAAAGACCCCTAGAGAGTTATATAATAACTCTCAAAGAGATGAATTAATCTCAACTCTTGAATCGCCACCTCTTAATCCAAAGCTCCACATTAAAAACCTAAAAATTGAACCAATAAGCTCCTAGAAAACCCACACCCCCTTTGCCTTTTTATCACATGGTTTTTAAAAGTCATTTAAAGTACATAAAAATGAGACAACTTAAGCTTTTTGGCAAGGAGTCACTTAAGTTGCCTAAAAAGGCGTGCCCTTAGCTTAAAATAACTTAAGTTCACTTATAATAACTTAAGTTCACTTAAGTTGCATAAAAAGACATGCACACAACCTAAGAATAGAATTGAAAACAAGCCAAAGACTCCAAAACTTACCCAATGATGCTCTAAGTCCTTTTCCTCTTGGGTAATCCAAGGAAAGGACAACCAATGTGATGCTAATCCTCATGATTTGAGTTGGGGACATTACAGTCCTTACCACCCAAAAAATGCTTGTCCTCAAGCATTTGTAGACTAGGATGCTTAAGAATCTCCTCTCCTTCCCATGTTGCATCCTCTAAAGGCAAGTTTTTCCATTTGATGAGATATTCGGAGATTACCTTATTCCTCAACCTTTTCTCTCTCACTTGCAAAATTGTTTCTGGAACGAGTATCAATTTACCTTCTTCATCCATGGGAGGCAATTCCGTAGAATGCGTCACATGCTGTCCAAGAGCTTTCTTGAGGCATGACACATGGAATACATTGTGAATTTTGCTTGTAGCTGGTAACTCTAACTCATATGATACTTTACCAATTCTTTTGATCACCTTGAAAGGCCCATAAAACTTTGGTTTAAGCTTTTCTGCTCCACTTACTTTCAATGAGGATTGTCTATAAGGTTGAAGATGCAAGAATACTATGTCTCGCACCTCAAAAGACCTCTCAACTTTATGGTGATCAACATAATTCTTCTGTTGTTCCTGCACAATTTGAATATTATGTTCAAGTGCCTTAAGAATATCTTGGTTCTCTTTTACCCACTCAAGAGCTTTTGGAGCTCTAGAATAAGAAAAAACCAAATCCATAAATGTAGAAGCTTCATAACCATACAAAGCTTTGAAAGGTGTCATACCTATGCTCATATGATATGTAGTGTTGTAACAGAATTCTGCCAAATGCAACCACTTTGCCCATGCACTTTGCTGCCCAAAGACATAGTTTCTCAAGTAATCTTCAAGTCATTTGTTTACAATTTCTATTTGACTATCCGTTTGAGGATGATAATTAGTGCTATGATTGAGTTCTGTGCCAGACAGCTTCATCAACTCTTGCCAAAAAGAGTTGAGGAATATGCAGTCTCTATCACTTACAATTCTTTTTGGCACACCATAAAGTCTGAATACTTGTTCAAAAAACAGACCAACAACTTGTGGTGCATTAAACTCAAAAGGCATTGGCATGAAATGAGCATATCTAGTGAGTCTATCCACCACAACAAAAGTACAATCCTTACCATTGACTTGAGGCAGCCCAGTAATGAAATCCATCGATATTTGTTCCCACTTTTGATTGGGAATAGGAAGTGGTTGTAACAACTCCGTTGGGAAAGAAACTTCAGCCTTGTTTCTTTGGCACTCTATGCATTCCCTCACATGTTTGAGAACATCATCTTTTATACCTTTCCATGAGAATCTTTCATGAATGTACCTTTATGTCTTCAAATAACTTGGATGACCAACAAGCTGATTGTTATATACAACTCTAAGAATCTTATGTTTGAGGTTACTTTCTGGTACTAAATAGATTCTATCCTTATAATAGATGATGTCATTCAACACTTTATACCTTTCATCATCGATTTTATCATCTAGAATATCACAAGAATGCTGATTTTTTGAATACTTTACTAGTATGAGATCCTTCCAAGAAGCTGAAATTTCTGAAAGCGAGCAAAATGAAGGGTTTCTAGATAATGCATCAACAACAGCATTATTTTTTCCCTTGACAAATTCAATGTCAAAATCATACCCTTGAAGCTTACTTACCCAACGTTGTTGTCTCATTTAATCCTTTTTGCTCCATGAAATACTTGAGGCTATTGTGATCAATCCTCATTGTAAACTTGCTGCCCACAAGGTTGCTTTGTATTGCTGAAATCCGTCTATATACGTGCTCTTGGGAGGATTTAAAGTGTCAATCCAAAAATAAAAGAGCATGAAGTAGTAGGATTTTTACACCCCCCTTCTCCCAAGAGATTGTATGACGATATGGACCTTTGAGCTACTCGCCCTACATCAATAATATGTTCGCGACAAATGGGGTTGTCTTAAAACTTAAATTTTCAATCGTCTAGATGGTCCCAAGTGTGATTAACACTAGAGATCCCTTACGTCAATTGAGTTCATATCAACTAACTTACTATGCAAGGGTATATTCCTTTGCATAGTGATTCCATCCGTGTACTGCTTAGTGGAATCTCTTGGTTAACTAGACTTGACTCAGATTTTTATTATGAAAGGAGAGGTTAGTCACTCAAGCCTTGGCTCTCGCAATATACGTGCCCTGATTTATGTACCCCGCTGTGGAGAGGGGTTGAAACAATACTCGGAGATGAAACCCCTAGTCAAAGCTTCCCTAAAGAACTCGTGAAGAAGCTATGAACTCCCCTTCACAAGCCAAGATGTATAAAATAAAACCAAGTGAAAAGACTTTAGAGGTTGCTTTTAGATCACCCAAACCATATGGGTTTTGGGGAGAGCTTTGACAACATTCTTTTCACGCCTTGGACAAAGGCACAATTGCAAGGAAAAGACGCTTTTGGTCACCCAAGTTCCTTAAAGGGGACGGGGGGAGAGCATACAGGCACTCTTTGTTTTGCACAAAAAACAAACAAGTAATAGATGATCTAGCATAAAACAACACACTTTTGAAAACTTTGCAATTTAAGTGAGTGTTAATTTTAAGCACCAAAGTGAAGTGTTTGATGAAGTTTTTTCCCTCTTGGCCTTAATTGCAAACTTTGAAAAACTTCACATAACAACTTAACTTAAAAAACATCTAGGTTCCTTTTAAACACCAAATGGAAGGTTTAAGACTTAATCATGCTCAAATTTGTCATTTTTCTACGCATGTGACCTGCAAATGTTAGAGGGTTTCCTTCTGCTTAGAAGCACTTTTGTGGATAAGCAAAACATTTATTAAAAATTAGCTCTCGGGTTTACATAGTGTAAAACTGCAGAACACAAAGCAAAATTGCGGATCTGCAAAACCGCAATTTTCAGAGCAATAACACAATTTTCGGGAAAACAGGGCATAAAAAGCAAAATCACAACTTTGTTTGCAAAATCGCAACTCACAGAGCAAAATTGCAACTCTAAGAGTCGCGATATTACGCCATACCCTGAAATGGTCAGCCTAATCGCTAGCAGTTAGAGGCAAAAACACAAATGGTTAGGCAATACCGCGATTCGCAGAATCATGGTATTGCGATATCTTGACTGTAGAGTCGCGATATTGCAATATCACAAATAACCCTTGCAGGAATAAAAAACAATCAGAAACACAGACACATATTCAAAATTGTGAAAATAAAGGCAAAAACGCAACTGTGTGAGTTGTGATATTGCTGTTTTGAGAGCAAAATCACGAATACACAGGGCAAATTCGCGATTTCCAAAATATGCCCCCTAGCTTCCAATTTTCACCTATTTTGATCAACAAGTTCAAGATTTTTCATAAAAAATGTTAGTAGGATGGTTTTAAAAGCTTTAGGAACAAATTCGTGGGGTGCAGGGCCCATCAGATATGCCAAGATGTAGAGATGGATTACAAAGTTAAATCAAACATTAATCAAGAAAACTCAAGAAAATGCATAAAAACATAACTAGCTAAGCTAACTCCTTCGATGGGGTTTGGCAAATGACAATTCAAAACTAATGAAAGAAAGCATACACAATACCTTCCCAACAGCATCCCATCAGCGAAATGCAGCTCAAAATGTGATTTTTCCCTTGATTTGGTGCTTAAGTCTTTGTCAATGATGCAAGGCAAAGCTCCTCCATCAAATTTTGCTTACTAATGAAATTAGGCTCATGACATGAAATCAAATGTATGCCTATCAATGAAGCTATTTTATTGCAAATTAAGCATAATAAAAGCCACACACAAATGCCTTGTGGAGATAATTCTTCATAATAAGTTTACACAAATGAAGCTTAAAAAATGGTGGTCTTAACCCTTCTATATATAGATTTTTTAGATTAACCAGATTGAACTGTGACCGTCCATCTTGAGATCAAAATGTGTGGCCAAGAATTCATTCAATTTTGGAGTCTTAAATCATAAATACCCTCATACATATTTGGAAGGAAGGGGCATTAAAGAGACATGAGAGGCCTTAAACATGATATTTGTTGCATTTATGGCTTATGGATGCCACCCCACAAATGATGTCATTTAATGATGCAGATATTAAGGATCAATTTCCAATTAAAAGATATTCAATAACTTCCATGGATTTTTCACTCAAGCTGTTGATTTGGATTAATTTGCCTAAGTGAGATTAATCAAATTTTATGCAATTCTTTGAAAATTAGTTGCACACAATTAATCAAATTGGTCAGAATGTCATATTACTGGTCGTAATTTGACTGGAAAGGAGTTAGAAGGTGATGTTAGTTGCGTATGGACTAATATCCAATTTAGAACGTTGTTGACACAAAATAACACATGCACGTGTCGTGTGCTTCCAAATTAGAAGAAAAAAGTGATCCAGAGCACCTAAATACATTTTCGTCATTTTGACTCGAAATGATTTGAGAAAAGTTAATAATCAAATAAAATGCATTGCCTCGTTTAGGGATACATTAGCCTAATTTGGCACTTGTATACAACAAACTCGAACCATTTAACATGTTTAAGTAATTTTGGCCCAAATTGTGCATTTTTACAAATATTGAGTAAGATTGACAATTTCAAATTGTGTTAGGAATTGGATGTCTACACCTTCCTCTTGCCACTTAATGACATATAGGAACATCATAGAGGCTGTTAGGGTGATGAACAGTAGCAGGGCAGTTGATGAGGAGGGTTTCCAAGTAGAGTTCTTCAAGTATGGATTTGGTGCACTAGGCAATTATTTGGTTGATCTCTTCAACCACGTGGTCCATTCAGGTTTTTCACCGGTTTGGTCACATCACACTATTCATCTGATTCACAAATCGGGCCCCAGTTCAGACCCCAAC
Source organism: Torreya grandis (assembly GCA_037957365.1). NCBI lineage: Eukaryota > Viridiplantae > Streptophyta > Pinopsida > Cupressales > Taxaceae > Torreya > Torreya grandis. Next base: position 717,644 of record JARHVA010000799.1, read on the forward strand.
AACTATAGGACGATCATGGTGGGCCACACATTCGGGAAATTGTATGCTATAGTTCTCCATATACAACTCTCAAGTGAGTTGGAGGAGAGACACCTTAGAGCTAGGGGACGGGCGGGGTTCTGACCCACTCATTAGACCATTGATCATATCTTTACTCTCCGGGCCATCATTGAGGAGGCAAGTCATTGCTCATCGAAAGTCTATTGCTACTTTGTGGACTTTTGAAAAGCATGACTCCGTTCCACAAGAGTACTTACTCTAGAGGCTCAAAGGCATTGGCATTTTCGAGACCCTTTTGATCGCCATCATGCGCCTATATGAGACAATCCTCAGTCGTCTCCACATGGCTCATGGGACCTTTGATTTCATCAGGAGTACCATTGGGATTAAATTGGGTTGCCCCATTCCCCACTTTATTTGGGATATACATTGATGATAGAGACTTTTCTTCCCGAGCAATCCAAGACAGTGATGGGTACCTCCACCAGTTTTTGATATCTATCCTCTTGTTTGCGGACGATGTGATTCTCCTAGCTTCATCTCCCAAGGGTTTACAATGACAGTTGGATGCCTTGGCTCTCTTTTGTGATCTCTGGTAGTTGACGGTTAATTTGGTGGAAACCAAGGTCATGGTGTTTAATGGTTTGAAGACCTCCCACCTCCATTTCTTCTTCAGGGGAAAGGAGATTGAGATCACCACTTACTATACTTATTTGGGAGTGCAATTTTTTGGTCCACATTTCAGCTTGAGACAGGGCCTTTAACCTGGGATAAACAAAGGTTATGATTCTTTAGCCCCTTTTGAACGACATTTTTTTCGACATCACTTTCAGGTTATCTCATCCAAGATTTCCCTCATGGATAGACTTATCAAATACACGATTCTTTATGGATTTGTAGTTTGGGGGCCTTCTTTGCTGGAGGGTGATTGGGCTATTGTCGAGAGGGCCTAGACACTTCACCGCATTATCAGATGTAAACAGACAGTTCCCAAACACATTATCCTTGCAGAGTTTGGAGCCTGACCCTTCCGTTTAGAGACTATATTTGCTCTGATTTATTTCTTACATCTCCTTCGAAGCTTTGTTGATTCAACGAGTGGGCGTGACAGATATCCATACTTAGCCTACTGTTTTTCAGAGACTCTTGCCCTCTCGGCTCCTTTGACCTGTGTCCGATGTTGGTATACAGGGGTTTTTGATCTATTAGAGTCTGTGGGAATTAGGATGGACCGCCTTCCTCCATTCAGACACTCTTTGGATGCATCAACTCATCTTCTACCTACTAGACATGAGCTGAATTGGATTATTCGAGAGGATATTTATAGGTAGTGTATTCATACTACTTGGGTAAACCCCACTGGGGAGCTACGCCCAAAGATGGGATTTTATGCATAACACTTTCTGGAGCTGAGTGACAGGCTTATCATCTGTCCACTGTATACATTCCGCCATTGGATGCACTCTCTTCGCATCCCACTAGGAGAGTTTTGAGTGGGCTCTCACAGGTTTAGGATTGAGACAAATCACTAGATAGATCGAGCATACAAGATTTGTTAGTTATGCAACATTTAGGAGATGGAGTTCGAGGAACACTTCATTTTTTGTTGTCCCATATACTATGAGATCAGGAGGAGATTTCATTGCTTATTTATGAGGACACGGAGTCGTTCTGACTTCTTCAGATATGAGGACTAGAGATGTTTAGCTTTATATAGACAAGAAGCTCTTAAGCTTCGTGATCATTCTATTCAGAGACCCACTAGACCAGATTCCACCCAATGGATCACGGTGCTCGCTTCGGGGAGAGGTACTAAGCGACAATTGACATTAGTTCGACCTCACATTCCAGACCAATGCGAACCAAAGAGACCATCTATAGTTCCCCGAGATGTCACCAACATATCCATTTCAGACTTGGCACCAAGACACAGACTAGATCCACTAGATCTTCGCAAAGGACTTTTCCTTCTAGGTAGCGGATTGGATGACAGACCAAACATCCTATCTCCTCTTCTTCGGGTCATACTTCTATTCGGAGTGTCTTCTTATCGGCCTCAGATGTTAGGAGAGTTGGTTCGAACTCTTGATGGATCCCCACCTAGTTCTTCCTTCTCAGGGTTCATTCCTGCTTTCCTGATGTTTAGGGATTTTCTTGGGTTGCTCATTTCTTCTGCTTCTTTCGTTGGCTCTGAGTGTTGTTGCTCTTGGCTTTGTTTTGTACTATTTCTTTCAGCATTGTTCTTCTCGTTTTTGGAGACCTTTTTGGTTTCCCGCTTGTTCCTGACACACTTTTGTAATCTACAGTCCCTTTGACCTACCTTTGTGGTCATTCGTTGGACACCAATATTTATCTTTATCTTATCTTATTATCATAGTTTCCTAACTAATCCTACATTTATGCTAGTTGGGTTTAATCCTTAGCCGAACACCCTTGACCTAGAGTACACTTTTCCTTGCAGGAGAAACATCGACACAACTTTCTTAAGTCTTCTCCATTTGCCTTACTATTTTATGTGGAGGGGGCACAAGTCTTGAAAACACTACACAAACCACATAAAAGGGGAGAAAAATGGGTAAATCAGGGCTAAATACAATAATGCAAGAAATACAATAATAAAGACCTAATTTAGTGTGAGATTGAATTAAAGTACCTTGAGAAATTGACAATTGAAAGATAGTGAGATCCCTACTTGAAAATGACTTGCTTGAGTTCCGACAATGACTAATGATATTGGAAAACAAGTTTTGGAATAGTGCAGAAGAGCCTCCAAAAAGTTGGCAGTGATTTGAGATGATGACCACTTTCAGATTGTTTTGAAAAAGCCCATGACCGTAATCTAAATCTGAAAGAGATATGCAAGGCAAAAAACGGCTAAATAGGTCCAAAAATGGCTTTGTAGATCCCTGGTGTTAGAAACTTATTGAAACCCATCGCCAACAACAGAAGTCTAAAATCCTCTTTCCGATAAGCAAAATGATGCGCGTAGATATCAAAATCGTCTCCTTTAATGTAAACCCTAATTCACCACAATATCTAACAATACATCTAAGACTAAAGAAAATATGTTAGTGCTAGTACCTTGGGCCCCTTAAGCGGGGTTGCCCTACATATCGCACACACTTGAGAATTAGGGCTAATATAGCTCCATGCATGTGAGTCCTGGATGTAGGGCCCTATGCCTATACATACCTCATCCATCATCCTAGATCTGATTTTTGGGTTTGATCTCTTTTATCAAACTCTGATCGTTGATCATCTTGTCATGTAGATACTTTGCTTTCTTGACACCATTCTTCTCTTGACTTTATTAGGCTCAATAGCCGCCTTCATGCATATGGTACCTCTATCTCTCTTAAGCAGTATCATCCATCAACAACCTTTGTGTTTCTCTCTCCTCCTTAGCATTAACACCATCCTCATTTCCTTAAATTTCATGTCTTCACTCTTTAGTCCAGCTCTAAACTTGCTTATCTTCTCATATAGACTCCTAGGCTTAAAAAGCTTCATACATGATCTAAATGTTCTATCACCACATCAGGGTTCCCATGGCCATCAACCTGCGTATTTGAACTCCCATAGACATACAAACATATTCCTCAATCCCCAAGTTTGCACTATCCATTAATCTTCACCTTCTTTCTGCCTCTTTCTCTAGTAGCCCTCTTTTCACACAAAGCTCCTCGGTTTGAAAAAATCACTAAGCTTCACAACAAACTAAAACCTCTTTTAGATACCCTTTAACCCCATTGTGCTTCATCTAAAGTTTTATGGCTCAATTCTAAATGGAACCACCTTTTCTATCGCACCCTTCTTGCCAATCAGGTCTCTCCTAGGTCTAGTCAAACACACAGTGATGGGAATCATACAGTACGGATTGTAACCAACCTAAAACCTCTTGAATCCTGAAGTACACATTAAAATACTTTTGATTACAAAGTTTCAAGAATTTTCAAGGGTTACAACAAAAGTTATATAAGTTTCTATTTTCAAAACCCTAACTAGTTGTAGATAGGCATGTGTGAATCCGAGGGCAAACAAAATGGGTTTAAATGAGATTTAAGGCACTTCAAATGCTTCTACCACCTGGAATAGGTCTATATTACCTCTCCCCACCTTCTCCAAGAGTTATTTCTCCTTGAACAATCTCCAAGCGTCTTCAATACCCACTATTACAGAATTTTGGGTGTGTTTATAAGGCCGTGTTAAGGTTTCTTTGATATCTTGTACTCCTAATAGGTGTTTGAATCTCCAATAGGATCAAACCTAACAAGAATACACCCTCTACTAATGTGTTGATGCAAAACAAATCAAAATCAAACAACCATTCACATATCTCAATTGCTCGACCTTCTTGACTGTAGAACACAAAATTTCTCCTCAATGGACTGTGTAATAATAAAATGCAAGAGAGGCATGATCTTGAACTTTGAGTGGATTTCTTAGCTTTCTAATGGATTAAAAACAATAGGCAAAGATTCACTACCCTCTCTCGACCTCAACACTCCTCAAAACAACCAATGTGCTCTCTATCTACTCGACTATGCAAAATAGAATTGTTATCAATGGATTGGGATGTATCTTCTCACCTTCTTATCTGAGTCATGATTATGGAAACACCATATAAGCATGCCTATCAACAAAACACATCCCTTCTAGTCATAAGAATTTAACAATGATTCTTCAAACAAATTTTATTCCATCCTCACAAGCATATATATACAGTGTATGTACATAATTATTCTTTTTGTAGGCAGATTTCCTTCACATCTTGATCTTTTCTTGGGACTCTCTACCTCTCTCCTTTGTACCTCTCTTAATCTTATCCTTCCCCTCTCCACTTTACAAGCATTTCTCACCTTTTGTTATGCCAAACATGCAACAACTTCTCCTTTCTTGCCAACTCCACGTATGGAGGGTAGTTACACATATGCCATTCTTGGCTTACATTGTTGTTTTCATGAACTGCACATTGATAACACCTCTACACACTCTTCTGAGACCTAATGGACCATTACAAACATGCACCAACATTATGATTTCCTCCAAGACTCAAAACACCACTCTAACATAGTTTTAGATTCAAAATTTCAAATTCTTGATTTTGGCAGAAAACATCAGATGCCTACAAACACACAATTTCAAAGATTCTTAAAGACTCTAATGCAACCTAGGGGACTCTATAATACCGCTCGCACCCAAACAAGTCCAAAAATGGTCACAATGAACTCTAAAACACATTTACATGCTTTGTTCCTTAGTGATGCTTTGCAACATGCTCTTCAAGTGGGGAAAATTTGAGCTCCTGCTCAAATGTATCTTGTCCACATTCTTTCTTGTTTTCCAATTTCTTTTCTTATAATCTTCTAAGCTCCTCTTGCTGTTGCTTGTCTTGTTTTTCTCCTTTCTTTTCAATTGGTTCCTGCATCTTTGTCTTCTTGCCTTGTCTAGTCTTTTTGCACACTCATCTTCTATCTCCATGAGGTATATGACCTGCCGCAACTCCTTGTCTACCTCCTATTCTATCTCCTCCATCTCTGACTTCTCTTTATCATAATCTGCTTCCAAGGGCTGATCCTCTTTCTTCAATACTATATCTACTCCATAGCTTCCTTCTTCACTTGTCATGCTTGGTTTGTACACTCCTTGCTGGTTTTGTTTCTCAACCATGCCTTCTCCTCCATCCTCATGCTCTAATGGCTGTTCATGCATCAATTATTCTTCTATCCTTGTCATATTCTAAATCATATCTTCTCTTGTTGCCTCTTCAAGACATTCCACCATTCCATGGTGACACTTCACATAACCTTCTTGCCCATCATGCATTGACAATTTATTGACCAATTCATCTTCCACACAACACCACACTTCTCGGCAACTTCTTCCCTTGCTATCATCATGCTCAACAACAATGAATTCAACAATAACATTACCTATTGAATAAGTTAACCTCTTACCTTGCTCTTGCTTCCTTTGCTTGCTTTCTAGCTTACTTGCTTGTGGCTCTCCTTCCATGAGCCTTTGTTCTTCACCTCTTGATGTATTACTTTGACTAATTATTGGGCCAAGACTGCCCTCTCCTTTCTTTTTCCATGCTAATTTGTTGTCATTCTTTACTTGAATCTCCTTAGGACTGATCTTGTCCTCTTCCCAACATGCGTTATTTTTCCAATCAACTCTTGTGTGAGGATTATGGTTGTTCTTTTCTTGCATTGGCTCTATTATGAGCTCTTGTACTTGTCGCTTTCCACCATGTGATCATGGAGCGACTCCTTTCTCATCTTCAAACCTGCACCTTCATGCTTAGTGCCTCGGACAGTACACTCATGAGACTTGATATTCTCTTCTAGGACCTCATTGTCTTGCCCACTGTTTCTTGTTCTTGTATGCTTCTGACTTTCTGCCCTTGTATAACTTGCAATTTTGTCTTCTTGATGTGTCTTTATGGGCATCAAGGTCATTGTCTTTGACCTATCCTTTTCTCCCCCTTGAAATTCTGCCTTTATCCCATTTATGATAGCTTCAACCTTCTCTTTTCCTTGATTTAGGAACTCCAATAGATCATCATCAGCTGTTAGAATGGCTTCCTAATCTCCTGTGAGGTCTAAGCACTTTGCTTCTTGCATAATCTGCTGCCAAATCCTTTCTTCTTGTCTTTGACCTATCCTTTTCTCCATCTTGAAATTCTGCCTTTATCCCATTTATGACAGCTCCAACCTTCTCTTTTCCTTGATTTAGGAACTCCAATAGATCATCATCAGCTGTTAGAATGGCTTCCTAATCCCCTGTGAGGTCTAAGCACTTTGCTTCTTGCATAATCTGCTGCCAAATCCTTTCTTCTTCCTCTGTATACTCTATCATATGTTATTGGCCAACTTCACCTTCTTCCGTCTTTTGTACACTAACTTATTCTTGGGATTAATCCTTCATGAGAGTCAAATTAGACTCTTTTTTCTACTGTATATCAACTTTTCCAAGCACTTCATGAGATGCTTCAACTTCATCTTTGCCTTTCATAAGCCTATCTATCAATTCCATTGTTTACTTATACAAGACATCTTCATTAGTTGACATGTCAGCGTATTCATAATCAAAAATAGCATTGAAAATCAAACTTTGAAACCCTTTAGCCTCTCCAACTTGTCTTTAATTCAACTCTCTCTTTGTTATGCTTTCTATGAGGTATTCTTCTTCTTGAAGATCCTCTTCTCCAAGCATCTCTTCTCTTTCCAAATAACAAATCACTGTGCCTTCATACATGGCTGCCCAATGAGCAGCTTCTTTCACATAATCATTTTTCTCATGCTTGTTAACCTTTATATTTTGAAGCTTTATGTCCTTAGCATGGACTTCTTCATTTGTTAGTCTCGTACCTGCATACACACATGACAAGAAATCTTTAGATTCAAAAGCTTGAGGCTTGCTTGCCTCCATTTTCTCCTTCTTAAGTTGCTTTGTCTCCATGATTATCTCCTTCACAAGGTGCTGCTCACCTTCCTCTTGTTCATTCATCATAAACTTCTTCCTCTCCTCCTTGAGCTGTTGACATAGCCACTTCTTTTGCTCGTCATGGTGCCTCATGTCCATCTTTTGTTTTCTCTCCAAGAGTAGCCTTATAGGCCACTTAAAACTCTTCTTCATCATAACCCAGCCAGACCATTAGCTCTATTCTTTTTGCATGAGCTTCACAAAGAACTTCATCCTCTCTATCCTTTTTTCTATCTGACTCATCTCTTCTTCAACATCTAACCCTTTTCTCTTTGGGTTTTCTTTCGTCTCTCTCCTTGTGGTAGTCTAACTAAGCCAAGTCCTTCCTCTCTTTTGCCTTCTCTATCTTTATCTTCTCTTAAGCAAGTCCTTTTCACCTTGCTTTGGTTTCTCAACCTCTACTTGGTCTATTGACACTCTGGTCGAAGTTTTTTTCACATTGGAACTTTATTGTCCAAGTCTTTTTCAACTTGGAACTACAACTTGGAGTCTTTCTTTTCTCTTCTCTTGAGCTTCTGCTAGCTCTCTTCTTAGGGCTGCTCTACCACAAACTCTCTAACTCTCTCTCTTACTGTACTTTTGCAGCTTAGCTTCATTTAATCTCCATAGCAATCTTTAACAATTTCAAATAGCAACTTATAACATTCAAAAACGTAAATCAATCCAAGAGCTTACATGCTCTAATACCACTTGATGTAGGGCCTTATTCCTGCACATACTTCATCTATCATCCTAGCTTTTTTGATTTTTGGGTTTGATCTCTTTTTTAAAACTCTGATCTCTGATCATCTTCTTGTCATGTAGATACTCTGCTTTCTTGACACCATTCCTCTCTTGACTTCATTAGGCTCAATAGCCTTCTTCATTCATATTGTCTCTCTATCTCTCTTAAGCAACAAACTCCTAGGCTTAAAAAACTTAATGCATGATCTCAATGTTCTATCACCACATCATGGTTCCCATGGCCATAACTTGCTTATTTGAACTCCCATAGACATTCAAACATATTCCTTAATCCCCAAGTTTGCACTATCCATCAGTCCTCACCTTCCTTCTTTATGCCGCTTTCTCTAGTAGCCCTCTTTTCACACAAAGCTCCTAGGTTTGAACAAATCACTAAGCTACTCAACAAACTAAAACCACTTTTAGATACCTTTTATCTCTATTGTCCTTCACCTAAGTTTCATGGCTCAATTCTAAATGGAAGTACTTTTTCTGTTGCACCCTTCTTGCCAATTAGGTCTCTACTAGGCCTAGTCAAACACATAGTGATGGGAACCATACAGTATGGATTGTGACCAACCTAAAACCTCTTGAATGCTCAAGTACACATTAAAATACATCTGATTACAAAGTTTCAAGAATGTCCAAGGGTTACAACAAAAGTTATAGAAGTTTCTTTTTCAAAACCCGAGCTAGTTGCAGATAGGCCTATGCAAGGCTGAGGGCAAAAAAATAGGTTTAAATAAGTTTTAAGGCACTTCAAAAGCTTCTACCACCTTTAATAGGTCTGTATTACCTCTCTCCACCTTCTCCAAGAGTTATTTCTCCATGAACAATCTCCAAATGTCTTCAATATCCATTGATACATAATTCTGGGTGCATTTATAAGACTGTGTTAAGGTTTCTTTGAAATCTTGTTGTAATATCCCCAAGAAGGAGATCGCTGTAATTAAATGACGAAATCGCTGTGTAGAACAAATCACTTTCAATAAATCGCTGTCTACGACAAATCGCTGCAATTAAGAGGAGCGCGACACTTTACTAAGGAATTGCCATTGTGTAATATTCCTAACAACAATTCATTAAAGGAGTCCCATACTAAACAACAGTCCGTAAACAACATTAATTATTAGTTAGCATTCATTTAATGAAAGGTCACAATGCTTGGAGAAAACATGTCGTTTGATGAAAGGTCACAATCTTTGGAGGAGATGTCATTTGGTGGAACACTATGAAGATATTTATGTTCAACATTTGGTGAGAAGGAAAGGCATCCAATCATATACATGTATTAAACATTTAATCTTGTACAAGCTTAATGCTTTACAGTTACAATTGGGGACGAAACCCCTCAAATGTAAAATTGGATACAAGGACGAAAACACTTGTCATCCCAACTCAAGGATGTAAACTCTTGAGAATTGTATTTTGATATTCGAGATTTGAAAATTCTGTAATAAAATTCATTTAAATACATTATTTTGAAGTCCAAATTCTATATTTATTTTAAAGAATGGAGTTTCAAGGAAATCAAAATTTCGTATAATATTCCGGTTTGAAATATTACAATGGTATCAAAGCTCTCCATCCTATTAGCCTGTTGAATGAAATTCATATGCAAGATAACAATATTTTGTATTTCGAAAGAACTAAAACCAAGAATGCAAGTCAACGAACAAAAAAAATGAAAAATGATAAAGACGAGAGGATAGAGAGATTTTTCCAAGGCCAAGAACAATTGGCCCATACTATGAAAATGATGATGGATTCAAAAAAGGTAGAAACTCTTTTGTGCATGTTGGAGCCCAAACTTAAAACTACTACCACATCATCATACCGACACTGCCAATCAACGTTCATTCCAAAAGAAAAATCATTGAAGAAATTCCAAATTCCTTTAATGATGATTTGGTAACCTGTTTTGAGGCTTATCAAGAACTGCCAGAAGGAATCCAAATGGGAATTTCCCTACAAACTTATATGGCCATGAGGAAAAATGGAGGTGTACCTCGGCCAAAATATAAACCTAACAATAAACAAAGGGATATGCAACAGGCATTAGGCAAAGTAACACTTTCACCTTTGGATGGTACAAATAAATGTACGGCTAGGGCATGGGTACAAAAACTAGACACATACCTTACATTACATCCAATGATGGAGGAGGAAGCCATAAAATTTGCAACTCTCTATTTGGAAGGTATAGCCCATGAATGGTGGTTCGACGGATGGATCACCCAAGGACATAATCTTGTCGATTCATATGATGAATTTGCCAAACGATTGATCGAAAGATTTGATCAAGCAGACCTGAGGTCCATTTTAGAGAATTAACATTATCAAAACAAAATAATAGTGTGGATGAATACGTAGTCGAATTTCAAAGACTATCAGGAATGGTCTTCGACATGTTTGAAAAAAAGCTCGTAGTGTTATTCACAAAAGGATTAATGGAACCTCTTAAAGGATTGCTCAAAGCTTTGACTCCGTCAACACTCCAAGAAGCCATTAAGAAGGCTTTAGATTTGGAAGCATCAAGCCTAAGAAGCAAAAATATGCCACCCACCCAATCTAGGGCACTTGTAAGTGGTCCACCAAGGACTCAATCTTATGAGCAAAAGAGACCAATACAAACAAGCAGTGAAGCAACAAAGTCAAATAAAGGAGTGGAAACATGGAATGAATTAAAGAGAAAAAAATTATGTTTTACTTGTAAAGACCCATGGACTCTAGGCCACCGTTGTTTGGGCAAAGGACAAGTTCACTACATTGAGGTTAGTCTGGATAGTGATACTGAAGACGAAGAGATGAACCTAAATAATGAAATCCAATCCAAAATAATGGTGGAAGAAACCACAAAGGGAACATGTGCTTCTCTCTTATGAGCACCTCGGATCATCCGTTCAGAGATAGAGGAACACTGTGAGGACAACGAATTATCGTCTTAGTCAATAGCGGGGCCACCCATAATTTTATGGATGAAAAATTGGCTAAGAAAATTGGATTAAAATATGAAGAATTTAAGAGATTTCCGGTAATGGTTGCTGATGGATTTACTCTTCCATGCACAAGGAGAATCCCACAATTAAATCTGACTTTGGGAAGACATGAAATTAACAATGACTTCTATGTCATCAATATTGGCGATGGTTGCATTCGTTGGGTGAGTTTACCCAAAATTATTAGACCATGGAAATTAAGTTCAAATCCGATGGGAGGGATATAGTTCTGGAAGGCATGGCCAATGGTGGTCCTCAGATTGTAACAGTAAAAACAATGGAGATAACCTTTAATAAAGGACATGTAACATGGGCAGTACAATGTTTGATCAACTCCGCACAAGAATACGAAATACATCATAATGACATTCAATCCATTATCAAGAAGCATGCCAAGGTGTTTGAGAATCTACCATCGGGACTACCCCCAGCAAGAGGTTTCCAACATTATCATTGAATTAGAACCCGGAACAAAATCAGTAATAACTACACCTTATCGGCATCTAAAGATTTATAAGGATGAGATTGAAAAAGCAATTAAAGAACTTTTAGAGATGGGGCACATTAGGCCAAGTACTAGTCTATTTGCTTCTTCAATAGTACTAGTCAAAAAGAAGGATGGGACGTTACGAATGTGCATCGATTATCGGAAGTTAAATAAAATGACTATAAAAATAAATATCAGATACCCAGGATCGATGAACTAATCAATGAACTTCATGGAGCTGCTTTTTTCTCAAAAATTGATTTACTATCCGAGTATCATCAAATACACAATTGGGGGAAGATGTTCGGAAAAAGACATTTCGATGCCATTATGGGCATTTCTAATTTCTAGTGATGCCATTTGGACTTATGAATGCTTCAGCGACTTTTCAATCAATCTTGCATGAATCACATATTTGGTACGCATCTAAGGAAATTTATTTTGGTTTTCTTTGATGATATTTTAATATATAACAAGAGTTGGGAAGAACATTTGCAACATTTAAACATGATACTTGCTATATTGGAACAATAGTCCCTCTTTGCCAAGATGTCAAAATGTGAATTTGGTATGACGAAAATCCTAGACTTGGGACATATAATTAATAAGGATGGAGTCCATGTTGATCAAGAGAAGATTCAAGCCATTATGAGTTGGTCTCCTCCCAATAACATGACACAATTAGGATTCATAGGTCTTTACACTTATTATAGGCGATATGTTAAAAGATTCTCACAACTAGTAGCACCTCTAACCAATTTAACACAGAAAGGATCTTTTAGTTGGATGGAGCTTGCCCAATCAACATTTGAACACCTTAAACAAGTGATGAGTTCATGCCCGCTTTTGGTGATGTTAGACTTCTCATTACCCTTTGTATTGGAATGTGATGTATTAGGAGAAGGTGTTGATGTGGTTTTAATGCAGAATAAGCATCCCATTGCTTTTGAAAGTCGAAAACTTAAAGAGCATGAGCGAAGGTACTCAGTTTATGATAAATAAATGTTAGCTATTATGCACACCCTTGCTAAATTCCAGCAATATTTGGTATGTGGAAGATTTGTGGTCAAAACCGATCACAATAGCTTGAAATATTGCCTTGAACAATCAGACTTAAATGAAAGACAACAAAAATGGGTTAGTAAGATCCAAGCTTTCAATATTGACATTGAATATGTTAAAAGACAATAATGTAGTGGTTGATGCTTTATCAAGAAGACCACATTTATGCTGCATGGTAGAAATCACGGCTGATTGGAAGGCATTCATAATGGTGGAATACATTAAAGATGAGTGGGACAACACAATCTTAGAAGGGAAATGTGAAGTCCCTTGCTAAATCTGATTTAAATTTTCAGTTTTTGGTGATTGAGGAATTTCATCAAACACTTGTTTTGAAACTGCCCTTGATTGATAAATTCTTTGATTTGTTTTCTCCCTTGAATATGTACTTGAAATGCATAAAGGACTCAACTAAATAATGCCAAATGTATTCAAATTCAACTAGAATGAAGTGCAGATATGTGTTTAGTATTTTCAATGCAAATAGATGACTGAACTCTAAGCAATTGATTAGCTATAGCAAACAAGCATTTTGTCAAACACTTCATATGCAACGACACTTCATAAGTTCATTACAATGCTTTGCATAAATGACATCTACAACTAAGAGGTATTGTCACAAACATTTAGCATGTAAACTCAAAACCGTGACTGAAACCTTTACTAATATGAAGCTACAACAGATAGATATTATGACAAACAGTTGACATGCATTCAACTTCTTCAACTTCAATCCCTTTATTTGTAATACTGAAATACTGATATGCAAATGACTGATTACAAGTTTGAGAAATCTGATTACAGAGCTCAATACAATGACTGATTTTCACCACCTATCATGACAATGCAAGTGCTCTAATGGCAGCGATTATGCTTCAGACTATTACAATGTATTTGCTATGAATATGCAATGAAAGAATTTGATATTTGGAGCTGATAGGGTCTGCTGGTGAAAATACAACAGTCAAAAATTTGTTGCAGCAGCGATAGTCTTCTCAACAGGACTTCAATGCCCTCCAAGAGACGTCCCAACCAACAATGGAAAACCTTCACAAATAATTTGAAGCCCTCATAAACCTTCACCAAAACACTTCAAATGGCAGTGGTTGGAGTCGTAGATTTGAGCGCTCCAACACCCATGAAGAATCGCCCCTTCAACGAGGCTCTATGAATTAAAACGTGCCATCTATGTATGCAGATGGACCACCATTAAAATGTTGTTGTAGGGCAGTAAGATGTCTTCAACAAAGCAAGCTAATCTCCAATGAAATCGTCATACAATGATCTCTCCAAATTGGGCCAAGGCCACAAAATAAATGAAGAACAGGTAGGAAACGAGTGCTTCCATAATGTCTTCCATGTGTCTTGTTTGAAACGAGTGCTTGGACAACATAATGTCTTCCATGTGTCTTGTTTGAAATGAGTGCTTGGACAACATATTATTCCTTCCATGGAATTACCTCTGATTGATGAATAAAGTAAATTGATTCTTGTACCAGATACTATTCTTGATACTTGTGAAAAAAAGTTAAGGAACAAACGTATCAAAGAATATCTAGTTCGTTGGAAGAATTTGCCAATCGAAGACACCACATGAGGAGGAGTGACCATTTTAGAGCATCCCAATGTACAATTGCTTGAAGAAAAACAACTTGTGGAAGGGAGGTTTGTAATATCCCCAAGAAGGAGATCGCTATAATTAAATGAGGAAATTGTTGTCTAGAACAAATCGCTTTCAAGAAATTGCTGTCTAGGACAAATCGCTACAATTAAGAGGAGCGTTGCACTTTACTAAGGAATCGCCATTGTGTAATATTCCTAACAACAATTATTTAAGGGAGCACCACACTAAACAATAGTCCTTAAACAACATTAATTATTTATTAATAAATTAATTATTAGTTAGCATTCATTTGATGAAATGTCACAATCCTTGGAGAAGACATGTTGTTTGATGAAATGTCACAATCTTTGGAGGAGTCATGTTATTTGGTGGAACACTATGAAGATATTGATATTCAGCATTTGGTGAGAAGGAAAGGCATCCAATCATATTCATCTATTAAACATTTAAACCTGTACAAACTTAATGCTTTACAATTACAATTTCGACGAAAACCCCTCAAATGTAAAATTGGATACAAGGATGCAAACCCTTGTCATCCCAACTCAAGGATGTAAACCTTTAAAAATTGTATTGTGATATTTGAGATCTGAAAATTCTGTAATAAAATTCATTTAATTAAATAAATTATTTTGAAGTCCAAATTCTATATTTATTTTAAAGAACGGAATTTTAAGGAAATCAAATTTCTGTATAATATTCCTGTTCGGAGTATTACACTTGTACTCCTAATAGATGCTTGAATCTCCAATAGAATCAAATCTAATAACAAGAATATGCCCGCTGCTAATGTGTTGACGCAAAACAAATTAAAATCACTCAAACAACCATCCACATACCTTAATTGCTTGACCTTGACTGTATAGCACAAAATTTCTCCTCAATGGACTGTGTAATAATAAAATGCAAGTTAGGTATGATCTTGGGCCTCCAAATGGATTTCTTATCCTTCCAAAGGATTACAAACAATAGGCAAATATTTACTATCCCCTCATCACCTCAACACTCCTCAAAACAACCACCTTGCTGTCCATCTATTGGATTGTGCAAAACAAAATTGTTCTCAAGAGAGTGGGCTGTAGTTTCTCACCTTGTTATCTGAATTATGATTTTGGAAACACCATATAAGCATGCCTATCAATAAAACACTTCCCTTGTAGTCATAAAAATTTAACAATGATTCTTCAAACTAACGTTACACCATTTTCACAAGCATATATATATAGTCTATGTATAGAATTATTCTTTGTGCAGGCAGAGTTCCTTTAGATCTTGATCTTTTCTTGGGACTCTCTACCTCTCTTCTTTGTAGCTCTCCTCATCCTATCCTTCTTCTCTCCACTCTACAAACATTTCTCACCTTTTGTTACGCCAAACATGCAACAACTCCTTTCTTGCCAACTCCACGTATGGAGGGCAGTTACACATATGCTAATGTTGGCTTACATTGTTCTTTTCATGAATTGCACGTTGATAGCACCCATACACACTCTTCTGAGACCTAATGGACCATTACAAACATGTACCGACATTTTGATTTCCCCCAAGATTCAAAACACCAC
Organism: Torreya grandis; assembly: GCA_037957365.1. Taxonomy (NCBI): domain Eukaryota; kingdom Viridiplantae; phylum Streptophyta; class Pinopsida; order Cupressales; family Taxaceae; genus Torreya; species Torreya grandis. The sequence continues at coordinate 733,589 of JARHVA010000799.1, forward strand.
TCTAAAGCATGGTGTTCTAGATTCAAATTTTTAAATTCTTGATTTTGGCAGGAGACTTCAAATGCCTACAAACACACAATTTCAAGGACTCTTAATGACTAATGCAATCTAGGGGACCCTATAAGACCCCTCACATCCAAACAAGACAAAAAATGGTCACAATGAATTCTAAAACACATTTACATGCTTTGTTCCTTAGTGATGCTCTGCATCATACTTCCCAAGTGGGAAAAATTTGAGCCCCTGTTTAAATGTAATTTGTCCACCTTCTTTCTTACTTTATAATTTCTTTGCTTATAATCTTCTAAGATTCTCTTGCTACTGCTCCTCTTGCCTTTCTTTTTTCTCTTAACTGATTCCTGCATCTTTGTCTTCTTGCCTTGTCTAGTTTTTTTGCACACTCATCTTCTATCTTCATGAGGTGTATGACCTGCTGCAACTCATTGTCTACCTCATATTCTATCTCCTCCATCTTTGACTTCTTTGTATCATGCTCTGCCTCCAAGGGCTGATCCTCTTTCTTCACTACTATCTCTACTCCATAGCTTCCTTTTTCAATTGTCATGCTTGGTTTATACCTTCCTTGATGGTCTTGTTTCTCAACCATGCCTTCTCCTTCATCTTCATGCTTTAATGGCTCTTCATGCATCGTTTCTTTTTTATCCTTGTCATATTCTCAATTATATCTTCCCTTGCTGCCTCTTCATGACATTCCACCATTCCATAGTGAGTCTTCACATAACCTTCTTGCCTTTCATGCATTGACAATTCATTGACCAATCCATCTTCCACATAACACCACATTTCTTGGCAACTTCTTCCCTAGTTATTATCCTGCTCAACAACAACCAATTCAGCTATAACATTACCTATTGAATAAGTTAACCTCTTACCTTGCTCATGTTTTCTTAAACAAGACATCTTCAATAGTTGATATCTTCATGGCTCAATTATAAATGGAAGTACCTTTTCTATTGCACCCTTCTTGCCAATTAGGTCTCTCCTAGGCCTAGGCACGAACAATAACCAACCTAAAACCTCTTGAAGCCTCAAGTACACATTAAAATACATCTGATTAAAAAGTTTCAAGAATTTTCAAGGGTCACAACAAAAGTTATACATGTTTCTATTTTCAAAATCCTAGCTAGTTGTAGACAGGCCTGTGCAAGGCCGAGGGCAAAACAAATGAGTTTAAATGAGTTTTAAGGCACTTAAAAAGCTTTAACCCCCTGGAATAGGTCTATAGTTCCTCTCTCCACCTTCTCCAAGAGTTATTTCTCCTTGGACAATCTCCAAACGTCTTCAATATCCATTGATACAGAATTTTGGGTGCATTTATAAAACTGTGTTAAGGTTTCTTTGAAATCTTGTAGTCCTAATAGATGCTTGAATCTTCAATAGGATCAACCCCAACAAGAATACACCCTCTACTATTGTGTTGATGCAAAGCAAATCAAAATCACTCAAACTAACATCCGCATACCACAATTGCTTGACCTTCTTGACTGTATAACACAAAATTTCTTCTCAATGGATTGTGTAATAATAAAATGCAAGTTAGGTATGATCTTGGGCCTCCAAATGGAATTCTTAGCCTTCCAAAGGATTACATACGATAGCCAAAGATTCACTATCCTCTCATCACCTCAACAGTCCTCACAACAACCACCCTGCTGTATATCTAATGGACTCCGCAAAACATGATTGTAATCAATGGAGTGGGTTGTAGCTTCTCACTTTGTTATCTGAATTATGATTATGGAAACACCATAAAAGCATGCCTATCAACAAAGCACATCGCTTGTAGTCACAAGAATTTAACAATGATTCTTCAAACAAACTTTACTCCATTCTCACAAGTATATAAATACAGTGTATGTACTGGGTTATTCTTTTTGCAGGCAGAGTTCCTTTACATCTTGATCTTTTCTTGGAACTCTCTACCTCTCTCCTTTGTACCTCACCTCATCCTATCCTTCTCTCCACTCTACAAACATTTCTCGCATTTTGTTACGCCAAACATGTAACAACTCCTTGCCAACTTCACGTATGGAGGGTAGTTACACATATTGCATTCTTCATTCACATTGTTCTTTTCATGAATTGCACCTTGTCCACCTCTATTGCTTTCTAATTTCTTTGTTTATAATCTTTTAAGCTCCTCTTGTCTTTCTCCTTTCTTCTAAACTAGTTCCTGCATCTTTGTCTTCTTGCATTGTCGATTCTTTTTGCACACTCATCTTCTATCTCCATGAGGTGTATGACCAATGTCATCTCCTTGTCTACCAAATATTCTATCTCTTTCATCTCTGATTTCTCTCTATCATGCTCTGCCTCCAAGGGCAGATCCTCTCTCTTCTCTACTATCTCTACTCCATACTTCCTTCTTCACTTGTCATGCTTGGTTTATACACTCGTTGCTGGTCTTGTTTCTCAACCATGCCTTCTCCTTCATCCTCATACTCTAATGCCTGTTCATGCATCGGTTCTTTCTCTATCCTTGTCATATTCTTAATCATATCTTATCTTGCAGCATCTTGATGACATTCCACCATTCCATGGTGAGGCTTCAAATAAGCTTTTTGCCCATCATGCATTGACAATTCATTGACCAATTCATCTTCCACATAACACCACACTTCTTGGAAACTTCTTCGCTTGCTATCATCATGCTTAACAACAACCAATTCAGCTATAACATTCCCTATTGAATGAGTTAACCTTTTACCTTGCTCTAGCTTCCTTTACTTGCTTTCTAGCTTGCTTGTGGCTCTCCTTCCATGAGCTTTTGTTCTTCACCTCTAGACGTATTACTTTGACTAATTATTGAGCTAGGACTGCCCTCTCTTCTCTTTCTCCATGCTAACTTGTTTTCATTCGTTACCTCTCTCCTTCGTATGTCTCCTCATCCTATCCTTCTTTGTGCTCTACAAGCATTTCTCACCTTTTGTTATGCCAAACATGCAACAACTCCTTTCTTGCCAACTCCACGTATGGAGGGAAATTATGCCATTCTTGGCTTACATTGTTCTTTTCATGAGTTGCATGTTGATAAGACCTCTACACACTCTTCTAAGACCTAATGGACCATTACAAACATCTACCAACATTTTGATTTCTCCCTAGACTCAAAACACCACTCTAAAGTATAGTTCTAGATTCAAAATTTTAAATTCTTGATTTTGGTGGGAAACTTCAAATGCCTACAAACACACAATTTCAAGGACTCTTAATGACTCTGACTCAACCTAGGGGACCCTATAAGACAAACAAGACCAAAAAATGGTCACAACGAACTCCAAAACACATTTACATGCTTTGTTCCTTAGTGGTTCTCTGCATTATACTTCCCAAGTGGGAAAAATTTGAGCTCTTGCTCATGTGTACTTTGTACACCTTTCTTGCTTTCCAATTTCTTTTCTTATAATATTCTAGGCTCCTCTTGCTGTTGCTCCTCTTGTGTTTCTCCTTTCTTCTCAATTGATTCTTGCATCTTTGTCTTCTTGCCATGTCTAATTTTTTTGCACACTCATTTTCTATCTTTGTGAGGTGTATGACCTGCTGCAACTTGTTGTTTACCTCATATTCTATCTCCTCCATCTCTGACTTCTCTCTATCATTCTCTGCCTCCAAGCGCTAATCCTCTTTCTTCACTACCATTGCTACTCTATAGCTTACTTCTTCACTTGTCATGCTTGGTTTATACACTCCTGACTAGTCTTATTTGTCAACCATGCCTTCTCCTTCATCCTCATGCTCTAATGTGTAATATCCCTAATCGGAATACTATACAAGAATGCGGTTTCTTTAGAATTCCGTTTGAAATAATATTGTATAAATATAAACTTGCACTTGGAATAATACTTTAAATAATATAATGTGGTTGTATCAATAATAAAATATAAATTCTCAAGGGGTTTTGTCTTTGGATTATTGTGTTGACAAGGGTTTTCATCTTTGAAATCAGACTACACAATTAAGGGGTTTCGTCTTTAAGAGCAATTTTAAAGCATGATGCTTGTACATGGTTATAAAATCGAATACATGATTGAATAATTTTCCTCCTTACTAATCGCTAAATATAAACACCTTCATAGCTTTCCATCAAACGACATGTCTTCTCCAAAGATTGTGACTTTTCGTCAAATGAATGCTAATTACTAATTAATTAATTAATAAATAATTAAGGATGTTAATGACTGCTTTTTAGATGGATAGGGGCGCTCCCCTTTAAAAATAAATGACTGCTGTTTGTTTTCGGTGCTCCTTCCATGGGCAATTTTCTAGTTAAATTGCAGCGCTCCTCAAATGTAGTAATTGCATATTGTTGATGTTTAATGACAAACCTCTTAATGATTTCCTTATTGCAGGTATTTATTGGCGATTTGATTATCAAGGATTGAATACTATCCAATGATTTAATTAAGGATATTTCTAGCGATTTAATTGACGCTGAGTTTGGAGATATTACAGACCTCCCTTTCTCAAATTGCTTGTCCTCAAGCAACTGTAAAGTGGAATGTTTAAGAATGACTAATGCTATAGTGATGCCAAGTGTTTGTTCAGGGAATTTGAAACTAGGCTTTTCTTCAATTTTGTCTTTGACAGACACATAAGGTCTATTTTCATCATATTCAGACCCATCAGCCCTCGAGTATTTCTTCCAATGTTGTCACGGAAATATTATAACTCTCAATACCAAGATACTTTCCATGTTGACAAGAATCCTTAGTTGCTGGATTTATGAACTCAACACTCATTTCAGCTAAAAGACTCTTCTCAAGTGCGTGATTATCAGCTGAATCAGAAATGTTATGATAAGAGATTGCTGCTGTCCTATGTAGAGTACCTTGGATCTTTTCTAGAGCATAGTCATTTCTCCATCTCTTATCACCATAACATATACATTTACCCATGCCATTATAACTTGAATATTAAATCTGAAGCCAGCCACATAAATTTGAGTTTGGTTACTTGTATTTTGAGTTGTCCCATTACTGCTCGCTCTGGGAACACTCACGGATGGGAGATGACATATCTTTGAACCTTGCATTTGTCCCATTTGCTGCAACCACTGAACATATTTCTTATATTCCTCCAGGTGAGGTTTGATTTTCCTTTTATCTCATAGCATGCAATGATATTATTGGTAACAATGATTCTGAAATTGGAAGCTCTACCCTTTATGGGTCTCAAAGTATCCCCAGAATCCCACACTACAATGGTCTAACAATTTGAATTTGAGCAAAAGGATCTATGTGCTCTTCACTATAAATTGTCCTCTTTGCTTTATCCTTCTCAAATACTGCAGCAACAACAATTGATGCCCCTTTCATTTCAGATGGCCCAAAATACATTTTCTCTCCCTCTAGATGTTCATCCAAGTCCTTGTGATTTATTGCATTTATTTTATCTGGAGACACATCAACTGACCACATTTACGGGCTTACTAGGTTCTGCTAATGACTGCAAATTCCCTATGATTAGTAGTTTAGGCACCCCATCAGTTCCAATACATCCATCCATAGGATGTTTGACGCTTTGAACATCACCAAAAGGGTTACTCAAAGATGCTATGTTTTCCTGTATCGTGCTGCCTACCAATTGCTTAGATGTATGCATTGTTATTTGGTCCGTTGAGCATGGATGCACCAAAACTTTGTCTTGCTTACAAACTGAATGTGGTTCTTTCTCCTTTATTGACATGATAACATTTACACAAATGGTTTGATAACCCCGAAGTGGAAGAGGTAATCATCACCTGTGATATGATTTTGAATGCCATGTTTCTTTTCTCATATTCAGCATTGCAGAGCTTGCTTTTGGTATAGATTTCTGATATACTTTCTTTGCACTCAGTGGAAGGCGACTGATTACCCAAATGACAACTAGGGGACATGCAAAAGTTTTCCCCTGAAAGTTGCATTGGTTTATTCTCACAATGATTTCTTTGGTCTGCTGTACTTCCCAGTATATTTAGAGGCATGTTTGGATCCTTTTGGCTCAGTGCATTCACAGCGCTAGTATTTCTAAATTTATCTCTCTATCTCATTCCCATCACTATTTTTTCTAGAAGGAGCTTCTTGATTATGGTCATTTTGCCTCATAGATTTAAGATTATCACAAAATTCCCGAGCATTCGAATCCGCAATTTGAGATGCACCCTTTGATTCCCATATTAAATCTTGAACTGATTCACAAGGTAGACAAACACCGTGTGATGTTCTTTGTTGTTCCTTGGGAGGAGAGTAGTTCTCATGGTTCTCCTATGTCTCCTCTTAATGTAAAGTGAGTTTGCCTTTGCCATATGATTATGACGCACATGCTCCCTTGACAACACTTTCAATTTCCTCTATGGCCTGAAATGTTTAGACAAATTTCAAGATATTTGATGTTAAAAGCGGTAGCTTTTCGCTCAAACCATATATCACAATTTTAAAAGTGCATGTTTGAGTCGCACAAATTCTGCTATTTGGTGGAGCCATGTCTGCTTGGTAGGAAAGCTCTCAAAGAACATCCAAGAATAGTGAGGCATACATTTTGCTCAGTACGGTGGGCTTTACCGGTGAAAACCTGATACATTTTCACAATTTATGATGAAGTAGGCCTCTGCATTAGGAATATTATTCACTTCATTATGCCATAATTTGATCAAATGATCATCTACTACAAATTTTGTAATTTCAAGGTCTTGTTCGAAATTCTTCAAGCCAATTAAGTTTGTTGGACAATAATGTTCTAGAATATAATCATTTTTAAGTGGTAGATATAAAGTGGAGTCTTTCAACAAGGGCCTTTGCCAATCCTCTAAAATAGAAAATGGAATGTCTTTAATAATGTAAGGGACACCAAACCATGGTTCATGTTGGACATTTGAAGATTCATGGGGCAATGATTTGGTCACTATGTCAACTCTCATATTTTGTGGCTTTAAAAGGCTTAAACTCTCTGATATCAAGTTTGGGTCACATGTTTTGAATACAAACTTTCCATGAAGAATGTCCTCTTCTTTATACGCTAAGGAAGTTTTAACAATTTTAGATGCAAAGCCAAGTTTAGACTGTTGAGACTCTTGATACTGTAACTCGGAGAATATGAATTTTAAATTATTGATAACATCAAGCTTCTTAGAAATCCATGCTTGAGGACCTACATTCTCTTAACAATTTGATGTATTGATACACGACACTTATAACTCCATAAATCTTTTGTAATCCTAAATTTGTAGGCTCTATATTTAATATGAACACATTTGGACTTTTTAGTCTGGTCGGTAGGTTCTGAAATACCTTGGCTTGCCTCTCGATGATACGCTGAATATCATTATGATGTATTTCATGTTTTTCAATATCTTTAACCCATCGTGATAATGAACCATGTGCACTTTGTCCATTCCGCTGCAAGTAGACTGTCTGCTGCTTGTATTCTTGATCACCATCTTTATGTATAAATATTTCAAACAAAGGAACACCTGGTCCTACTACAACCAGCTGCCTTGCATTGTAACTGTTGGCCACAAATTTCTTCTTTTGTGATAAGTTAATTTTTCAAGGAGCCCCAAAACATGAACAACTTTCACACCTTTCAAATCCTCTAATCACTCAAAGGAAAGTGGTGATTCACTCTCCATGTTGGACTTATCAGCAATTGCAGGTTCTACACAAAGCACATAATTTCTGATTATGTGGTCCATGCAGGATTGAAAAGTATTTTCTTCATTTGGAGCCTTAACACATAACACTTGAGATTTTGTTCCCAGTCTGCCATTAGTAACGATTCTCCCAAATGATAAACCACTGTTTGTGTATGTATCTTCAAAAAGTTGAATATTAGAGGCTACATGCATTTCACCTGAATTGTTTTTAGTTTCCTTTCTAACTGTATGCCATTCATCAACATCCTTCAATACCCTGTCATCATAGTTTCTCTCTTCTAATACCTCTTGAGCCCCTCCTACAAAAGAAGCAGGTATGGAATCAACTTTCAGTTTATCTTTTGCTGTGGATGACTGTGTAATTTGTCTCTAATTCACAGCCTTCATGGACTTTTGGATTTTTTAAGCATATCTCAAAAAGCTCTCCATGTTCAACATGTGAACTTCCTATTTTTCCAGGATAGCCAAGCGATTCTAAAAGCAAAAGTGCACATGCATTGTCTTGTTGCTTATCCATAATACCATTGAAAGTTATTTTGACATCCTTCAATAGGTGAGGTACATTTAATGACTTTTTGTCTTTCAGGTCATCAAGGTTATCTTCCTCATAGTGCTTTGTTTCATTCCATGACTCACTCAACTTCATAAAGTTTGGAAAATAGATTTCTTTTCGAATCTCTATTAAAAGAGTTTTGTATTGATCAAAATTGGCCGCAATATCCCTGTTTAGTGACCCCATGGTTCACAAACCGAATTCCCTTCGAAATAATATTGTATAAATATAAACTTGCACTTAGAATAATACTTTAAATAATAAAATGTAGTACTAATAATAAAATATAAATCCTCGAGAGGTTTCGTCGTTGGGTTATTGTGATGACAAGGGTTTTCGTCTTTGAAATCAGATTATAAAATTAAGTGGTTTCGTCCATTAGAGCGATTGTAAAGCATGATGCTTGTACATGGTTATAAAATTGAATACATGATTGGATGATTTTCTTTCTCACCAATCACTGAATATAAATACTTTCATAGCTTTCCATTAAACGACATGTTTTCTCCAAAGATTGTGAACTTTCGTCAAATGAATGCTAATTACTAATTAATTAATTAATAAATATTTAATGCTGTTAATGATTGTTGTTTAGATGGATAGGGGTGCTCCCCTTTAAAAGTAAATGACTACTGTTTGTTTTTGGCGGTCCCTCTATGGGCAATTTTCTAGTTAAATTGCAACGCTCCTCAAATGTAGCGATTGCAAATCGCTGATGTTTAATGACAGACCTCTTAACGATTTCCTCATTACTGGTATTTATTGGTGATTTGATCATCAAGGGCTGAATACTCTCCAAATATTTAATTAAGGATTTTTCTAGCGATTTAATGAGTTTGGGGAGACTACATAATGGCTGTTCATGCATCAGTTCTTATTCTATCCTTGTCATATTTTCAATCATATCTTCTCTTGCTGCCTCTTCATGACATTCCACCATTCCATGGTGAGTCTTCACATAACCTTTGGGCCCATCATGCATTGACAATTCATTGACCAATATCATCATGCTCAACAACCACCAATTCAGCTATAACATTACCTATTGAATAAGTTAACCTCTTAACTTGCTCTTGCTTCCTTTGCTTGCTTTCTAGCTTGCTTGTGGCTCCCCTTCCATGAGCCTTTGTTCTTCACCTCTAGATGTATTACTTTGACTAATTATTGGGCGAGGACTGCCCTCTCTTCTCTTTCTCCATGCCAACTTGTTCTCATTCCTTACATGAATCTCCTTAGGACTGATCGTGTCCTCTTCCCAACGTGCATTATTCCTCCAATTAACTCTTTTGTGAGGATCATGGCTTACCACCTCTTACATTGGCTCTATTATGAGCTCTTGTACTTCCTTGTCTCTTTCCTTCATGTGATCATGGAGTGACTCCTTTGTTATCTTCAAACCTGGACCTTCATACTTAGTGCCTCTCAAAGTATACTCATGAGAATTGATAGTCTCTTCTAGGACTTCATTGTCCTACCCACTCTTTCTTGTTCTTGTATGCTTCTTCAAAGCCTCTTTAGGCTGCTCTCTCATGACTTGGTTTTGACTTTCTGTCCTTGTATAACCTACAATTTTGTCTTCTTGATGTGTCTCTATGGGCATCATGTTCATTGTCTTTGGCCTATTCTTTTCTCCATCTTGAAATTCTGCATTTATTCCATTTATAACAGCTCCAACCTTCTCTTTTCCTTGATTTAGGAACTCTAGTAGATCATCTTCAACTACTAGAATGGCTTCCTCATCTTGTATGAGGTCTAAGCACTCTGCTTCTTGCATAATCTGCTTGCTAAATCCTTTCTTCTTCCTCTGTATACTCTACCATCTGCTGTTTTCCAACTTCACTTTCTTTTGCCTTTTGTACACTAACTTGTTTTTGGGCTTCATCCTTCATGAGAGTCATATTAGACTCCCTTTTTTGTTGTATGAGGTGCTTCAACTTTATTTTTGCCTTTCTTAAGCCTATCCATCAATTCCATTGTTTCCTTATACAAGACATTTTCATTAGTTGACATATCAGCATATTCATCATCGAAAATGACATTGAAAACCAAATCTTGAAACCCTCTAGTCTCTCGAACTTCTCCTTGATTCAACTGTTTCTATGTTATGCTTTCCATGAGGCATTCTTGTTGAAGACCCTAATCTCCAAGCATCTCTCCTCTTTCCAAATAATAAATCATTATGCCTTCATACATGGCTGCCCAATCAGCTTCTTCTTTCACATAAGCATGTTGCTAATGCTTGCTCTCCTCCATATTTTCAAGTTGTATGTCCTTAGCATGTACTACTTCATTTTTTTACTCTCGTGTCCACACATATGACAAGGAATCTTTAGATTCAAAAGCTTGAGGCTTGCTTGCCTCCATTTCTTCCTTCTTAGGTTGCTTTGACTCCATGACTATCTCCTTCTTCACAAGATGTTGCTCACATTTATCTCGTTCATTCATTATAAACTTCTTCATCTCCTTCTTGAGCTGCCTACATAACAACTTCTTTTGCCTCTTACGGTCCTTCATGACCATCTTTCTTGTTCTCTTCATGAGTAGCCTTATAGGCCACTTAACCCTGTTCTTCTTCATAACCTAGCCATACCATTGACTCTCTTCTTCTTGCACGAGCTCTATCAAGAACTTGATCCTCTCTATCATTTTATCTATCTCACTCATTTCTTCTTCAACATCTAACCCTTTTCTCTTTGGGTCTTCTTTCCTCTTTGTCTCCTTGTGGTAGTCTAACTGAGCCAAGCCCTTCCTCTCTTTTGCCTTTTCTATTTTCTTCTCTTAAGCTATTCCTTTTCACCTTGCTTTGGTGTCTTAACCTCTGGGTCTATTGACACTCTTATTCAAGTCTTTTTCACCTTGGAACTCTCTTGTCCAAGTCTTTTTCACTTTGGAACTATGACTCTTACTTGGAGTCTTTTTTCTCTTCTCTTGAGCTTCTACTAGCTCTCTTCTTAGGGCCGCTCTACCGCAAACTCTCTTTCTTACTGTATTCTTGCAACTTAGTTTCAGTCAATCTTCATAGCAATCTTTAACAATTTCAAATACAAACCTATAACATTCAAAAACATAAACCAATTCAAGAGCTTACCTGCTCTGATACCACTTGATATAGGGCCCTATGCCTACACATACCTCATCCATCATCTTGGCTCTGATTTTTGAGTTTGATCTCTTCTATCAAACTCTGATCTCTGATCATCTTATTGTTATGTAGATACTTTACTTTCTTGACACCATTCCTCTCTTGACTTCATTAGGCTCGATAGCCTTCTTCATGCATATGGTCCCTCTATCTCTCTCAAGCAATATCATCCATCAACAACCTCTGTAGTTCTCTCTCCTCCTTAGCATTAACACCATCCTCTTTTCCTTAAATTTCATGTCTTCACTCTTTAGTCTAGCTCTAAACTTGCTTATTTTCTCATATAGACTCCTAGGCTTAAAAAGCTTCATGCATGATCTCAATGTTCTATCACCACATTAGGGTTCCCATGGCCATTAACCTTCTTATTTGAACTCCCATAGATATACAAACATATTCCTCAATCCCCATGTTTGCACCATCCATCAATCTTCACCTTCCTTCTTTATGGCTCTTTCTCTAGTAGACCTCTTTTCACACAAAGCCCCTGGGTTTGTACAAATCACTAAGCTTCACAACAAACTAAAACCAATTTTAGATACCCTTTATCTCCATTGTGCTTCACCTAAAGTTTCATGGCTCAATTCTAAATGAAAGTACCTTTTATATTGCACCCTTCTTGTCAATTAGGTCTTTCCTAGGTCTAGTCAAACACAGTGATGGGAACTGTATAGTACGGACTATAACCAACCTAAAACCTCTTGAATCTTCAAGTACACATTAACAACAAAAGTTATATAAGTTTCTATTTTCAAAACCCTAGCTAGTTGTAGATAGCCTTGTGCAAGGCCAAGGGCAAATAAAATGCATTTAAAGGAGTTTCAAGGCACTTCAAAAGCTTCTACCACCTGGAATAGGTCTGTATTACTTCTCTCCACCTCTCCAAGAGTTATTTCTCTTTGAACAATCTCCAAATGTCTTCAATACCCGCTAATACTGAATTTTGGGTGCATTTATAAGATTCTGTTAAGGTTTCTTTGAAATCTTTTTCTCCTAATAGATTCTTGCATCTCCAATAGGATCAAACCTAACAAGAATACACCCTCTACTAATGTGTTGATGCAAAACAAATCAAATTCACTCAAACAACCATCCACATACCTTAATTGCTTGACCTTCTTGACTGTATAACACAAAATTTCTCCTCAATGGACTGTGTAATAATAAAATGCAAGTCAGGTATGATCTTGGGCCTCCAAATGGAATTCTTAGCTTTCCAAAGGATAACAAACAATAGGCAAAGATACACTACCCTCTCATCACCTCAACACTCCTCGAAACAACGACCCTACTGTCTATCTACTGGACTGTGCAAAACATAATTGTTCTCAATGGAGTGGGTTGTAGCTTCTCACCTTGTTATCTGAGTTATGAGTATGGAAACACCATATACACATGCCTATCAACAAAACACATCCCTTCTAGGTATAATAATTTAACAATGATTCTTCAAACAAATTTTATTCCATTCTCACAAGCATATATATACAATCTATGTACAAAATTATTCTTTTTGTAGGCAAAGTTTCTTCACATCTTGATCTTTTCTTGGGACTCTGTACCTCTCCTTCTTACCGCTCATCATATCCTTCTCTCCAATCTACATTTATTTCTCACATTTTTTTATGCCAACCATGCAACAACTCGTTTCTTACCAATTCCACGTATGGAGGGCAGTTACACATATGCCATTCCTGGCTTAAATTGTTCTTTTCATGAATAATACGTTGATGACACCTCTACACACTCTTCTAAGACCTAATGTTTGTACCAACATTTTGATTTCCCCCACGACTCAAAACACCACTCTAAAGCATAGTTCTAGATTCAAATTTGCAAATTCTTGATTTTGACGGGAAACTTCAAATGCTTACAAACACACAATTTCAATGACTCTTAATAACTCTAATGCAACTTAGGGGAGACCCTATAAGACCCCTCACACCCAAACAAGACAAAAAATGGTCACAAAGAACTCTAAAACACATTTACATGCTTTGTTCCTTAGTGATGCTCTACATCATACTCCCCAAATGGGGAAAATTTGAGCTTCTACTCAAATGTAAGTTGTCTTTTGTAATATCCCCAAATACAAAGGCGACCATAAACATGAATTGCATTAATGTAAATAAATACCAATGGAATTGCTTAAATTAATAACAATTAAATTAACTACAACAACAATTAAATTAAATAAATTGTCTATATGGGAAGGAGCGCCACATTTAATGCAAGGAGTAGAAGTTATAATAATGCAAGTCGTCCCATTTGATGAAAAGACACATTACTTTGGAAAGGAGACACATCATTTGATGCAAAGCTATGAAAGGTATTTATAAGAACTTGGTGAAGTAAAAGGATATATATACTCAGATTTGACATTCATTCCGTTATCTAAAGTTTAGGCAATAGCCTCTTCTTTTATAATTGAAGACGAAACCCCTCATTTATTAGATACAAGGACAAAACCCCTTAAGGACGAAACCCTTTGAGAGTTCTTTATTAGAATATTTATAACCATAATTCCGCATTGCACATTTGATCATTATACAACATTATTTGCTATATAAATTTATTATCTTGTTAATAAGAACATAATTCTATATTCATTGAGTATTATTATTTCAAACTTTAAAAAGGAATTCCGAGGAATCCAAATTAACGTGTAATATTCTGATTTGGGATATTATATCCGTCTTATTTCTTGCTTTCCAATTTATTTTTTTATAATATTCTAAGCTCCTCTTGTTGCTGCTCATGTCTTTCTCCTTTCTTCTCAATTGGTTCCTGCATCTTGGGTTTCTTGCCTTGTTTATTCTTTTTGCATACTCATCTTCTATCTCGATGAAGTGTATGACTTGCTCCAACTCGTTGTCTACCTCATATTCTATCTCCTCCATCTCTTATTTCTCTCTATCATGCTTTGCATCCAAGGGCTAATCCTCTTTCTTCACTATTATTTCTACTCCATAGCTTCCTTCTTCACTTGTCATGCTTGGTTTATGCTATCCTTTCTGATATTGTTTCTCAACCATGCCTTCTCCTTCATCCTCATGCTCTAAATGCATTAGTTCTTCTTCTATCTTTGTCATATTCTCAATCATATCTTCTCTTGCTGCCTCTTCATGATATTCCACTATTCCATGATGAGTTTTCACATAACTTTCTTGCCCATCATGCATTGACAATTCATTGACCAATTCATCTTCCACATAACACCATACTTCTTTGCAACTTGTTCCCTTGCTATCATCATGCTCAACAACAACCAATTTAGCTATAACATTACCTATTGAATAAGTTAACCTTTAATCTTGCTCTTGCTTCCTTTGCTTGCTTGTAGCTCTCCTTGCATGAGCCTTTGTTCTTCACCTCTAGATGTATTACTTTGACTAATTATTGGCTAGGACTGCCCTCATCGTCAAACTGGCACCTTCATGCTTAGTGCCTCTCAAAGTTCACTCATGCGACTTGATAGTTTCTTCTAGGACCTCATTTTTCTGCCCACTCTTTCTTGTTCTTGTATGCTTCTTCCAAGCCTCTTTAGGATGCTCTCTCATCACTTGGTTCTGACTTTCTGCCCTTGTATAACCTGCAATTTTGTCTTCTTGATGTGTCTCTATGGGCATCATGTTCATTGTCTTTGACCTATTCTTTTTTCCATCTTGAAATTCTGCCTTTATCCCATTTATGACAGCTCCAACCTTCTTTCTTCGTTGATTTAGGTACTCCAATAGATCATCTTCAGCTGCTAGAATGGCTTCCTCATCTCCTATGAGGTTTAAGCACTCTGTTTGTTGCATAATTTGCTGCCAAATCTTTTCTTCTTTCGTTGTATACTCTATCATCTGCTGTTTTCCAACTTCACCTTCTTCTACGTTTTGTAAACTAACTTGTTTTTAGGCTTCATCCTTCATGAGAGTCAAATTAGACTCATTTTTCTGCTGTATATCAAGTTTCCAAGCACTTCATGAGGTGCTTCAACTTCATCTTTGCGTTTCATAAGCCTATCCATCAATTCCAATGTTTCCTTATACAAGACATCTTCATTAGTGGACATATCAGCATATTCATCATTAAAAATAGCATTGAAAACCAAGCGTTGAAACTTTTTAGCCTCTCCAACTTCTCCTTGATTCAATTCTCTCTGTTATGCCTTCCATGAGGCATTCTTCTTGTTGAAGATCCTGTTCTCCAAGCATCTTTCCTCTTTTCGAATAACAAATCACTGTGCCTTCATACATGGCTGCCCAATCAATGACTTCTTTTACATAAGCATGCTGCTCATACTTGCTCTCCATATTTGGAAGCTTTATGTCTTTAGCATGGCCTTCTTCCATTTTTACTCTTGTACCTGCATACATAGTCACCGCATTCGCCGAACTGCAAGGGATAAGTTTGGAATTTGCCGAACTTAACAGAAATTGATTAAAATCGTTGAAATTCGTATTAAAATCTCTGTTTTTAGGATTCGCAGGTTTTTTCATCGCGATTTGTTTCATTTTTATCAGTCCGGTCCACCCACATTTGAAGCATGTGCCAAGGGAATCATCTTCCCCTTGCTCGACCAAATATTCCATGCCCTCGATCAAGGTAACTCGTTCCTCACATGCATCCTCGTTCTCCATTGTGCGTTTTTACCATTTCATAGGCATAAACTTGTCTGCAGTGTGCACATAACATTGTTCTCTTGTCTCTGTAGGTTCCTTCCATTGTTACCTCTTCCTCCACGCACAGATCTTCCCTTACCCCGTAACTTTAGTTCCGCAGTCTACGATTTTTATATATTTTTTTAGTCTACGACTGTACATTGTTGTTTTAATAGAAATACAATAAAATATATTTATACTTATTATAATATAGAATATAGTTATTTTATAATTTATAATATAATATTATAATATAGATTATAAAATATATATACTATAGTTATAGTTATATTTATAATTTATAATATAATATTATATATAATATATTTATAATTTACAATATAAAATTATTATATATAGTATATTTATAGTTATATTTTATAATTTATAATTTTATATTTTAAAAAATAAGTATATTTCTATTAGCCGAATTTAATCATGAATTTTATCTCAACTTTTTTAGTTCTAAATTTTTTCTGATTTTTTCCCTTGGTGAATTTGAACACGAATTTGAATGCGGTGACTATGCCTGCATACACACATGACAAGAAATCTTTAGATTCAAAAGCTTGAGGTTTGCTTGCCTCCATTTCCTTCTTCTTAGGTTGCTTTGTTTCCATGACTATCTCCTTTTTTACAATGTGTTGCTTACCTTTTGTTCATTCATCATAAACTTTTTCATCTCCAACTTGAGCTGCCTACATAGCAACTTCTTTTGCCTCTCATGGTCCCTCATTATCATCTTTCTTTTTCTCTCCATGAGTAGCCTCATAAGCCACTTAACCCTTTTCTTCATAACCCAACCATACCATTTGCTCTCTTTTTCTTGCATGAGCTCCACCAAAAACTTGATCCTCTATATCGTTTTATCTATCTCACTCATCTCTTCTTCAACATCTAACCTTTTTCTTTTTGGGTCTTCTTTCTTCTTTCTCTCCTTGTGGTAGTCTAACTTAGCTAAGCCCTTCCTCTCTTTTGCATTCTCCATCTCCATCTTCTCTTAAACAAGTCCTTTTCACCTTGCTTTGGTGTTTCAACTTTTACCTGGTTTATTGACACTCTTGCCCAAGTCTTTTTCAACTTGGATCTGCAACTTGGAGTCTTTCTTTTCTTTTCTTCTCTTGAGCTTCCGATAGCTCTATTCTTAGGGTTGCTCTTCTACAAACTCTCTAACTTTCTCTCTTACTGTACTGCAACTTACCTTTATGCAATCTCTATATCATTTTTTAACAATTTCAAATAACAATATATAACATTCATAAACATAAATCAATCGAAGAGCTTACCTGCTCTGATACCACTTGATGTAGGGCCCTATAACTACACATATCTCATCCATCATCCTGGGTCTGATTTTTGGGTTTGATTTCTTTTATCTAACTCTGATCTTTGACCATCTTCTTGTCATGTAGATATTTTACTTTCTTGACACCATTCCTCTCTGGACTTCATTAGGCTCAATAGCCTTCTTCATGCATATGGCCCCTTTATCTCTCTTAAGCAATATCATCCATCAACAACCTCTGTAGTTCTCTCTCCTCCTTAGCATTAACACCATCCTCTTTTCCTTAAATTTCATGTCTTCACTCTTTAGTCTAGCTCTAAACTTGCTTATTTTCTCATATAGACTCCTAGGCTTAAAAAGCTTCATGCATGATTTCAATGTTCTATCACCACATTAGGGTTCCCATGGCCATCAACCTGCTTATTTGAACTCCCATAGACATCCAAACATATTCCTCAATATGATATTCCAAATCCAAATATTTTACATTAATTTGGATTTTCTAGAATTCATTTAAACAATATTTTATAAAATAATAATTTAAATAATAATAAAGTCAAATGGGATTAATTGTTTATTTCCGAATATAGATTTTGAATATTACAAAGTTACACCACAAGGGAATTTCATCCTTGGGTTCGATTACTGTTGAAAAAATAATAGCGTGCGGAGAGAAATAATCACAGTGAAATGAAAAAAGGATTCAAGACACATACACAAGATATTACGTGGAAAAACTTGGCAAATTACCAAGTAAAAAAACCATGGGAAAAGGTCTTCAGTATTTTATTATCTTGAAATTAATCCGCAATTACAATAATGGCAATCGCCACGCACAATCTCATAAATCCATGCAATGAGTACAACTCAATAATAATTTTACAATTCATGGGTTCCTTATATAGAAAAAATACATAGTACAAAACCGCATTAGTACAAACCCGCGTGTACTACAAAAGACGTGTAGTACAAATCCACGTGTAGTACAAAACGCGTGTACTAACTCCCCGAAAACGTGTAGTACACAATTGTACAAAATGTTGACTTCCATGCTTGGGTTAATCGTCCAACTTGCCAGCTTGGTCACCACTTGCTTATTCAAATGTTGACTTCACATATCAACAATTACAAGGGTTTCTGTCCTTGTATCTAGATTACATAGTTTAAGGGGTTTCGTCCTTAAATGCACTTGTAAGTCGCTGCTTATACATGATTAAATATTTGAATCCATAATTCGATGATCCCCTTCTCATCAATTTGTTGAATATAAATATCCTCGTCTCTTCCCATTCAAGCGACATGTCTTTGCTAAGGATTGTGACCGTTCGTTAAATGAATGTTAATGACTAATTAATAATAAATGCCTAATGACTACTGTGTTAATAATTTAATGATTGCTATTTAGGCGCCCCACCATGAGCGATTTGGGTATTAAATGGCAGTGCTCCCTCCATGGGCGATCTGCCAATTGAAATGGTAGTGCTTCTCCTTGACAGCGATTTCCTTATGGAAATGGCGATGCTTCTCCTTGACAACAATTTTCTTGTGTAAATGCAGCGATCTAACTTACTTGATGACTGACTACGTTTGATCCTTAATTGCTGCGTGCTTGCTTCATTGTGGCTCGTTGTGTTTAGGCCTTCTTTGATTGCTGTGTAAGTGTTAGGGGAGGATCCTTGATTGCTGCGATTCTGACTGTGGGTGGATTTTAAGGACATTATAGACCTCCCTTCTTTAAATTGCTTGTCCTCAAGCAACAGTAAATTGAGGAGTTTAAGAATTAATGCTCCTTTCAACTTTGTATCTATTATTGGCCATCTCACAAATGTGATCAAATACTGTAAAACAACAACAGTGGTAGTGGGAGCCATCAAAATGTCAGGTGGTTTTGTATACTTTTTCCATGAGAAGATCTTACAAATAACCAACACTCTGTAATCTGTAGTTTTCTCATTTTTACTCAATAGCGAAGAGTAACAATAAAAATATGAATAACTTATATCAATTGAATGGTAGATGACAGGAGTATTTTGGGCTATATAACCATGAACAAATTCGATGTGATCAGTAATCATTTCAGCCACCCATAAATCACGCACACCACATAAGAGAGTATCCATCTCATTTTTTGTGAACACTTGCAAAGGTGAAATAGGAAGCCCCTGATTAAATCTTGTTCGCAACGACTCAATTTGTTGCATGATTCCTGTCTTAATAGTTGCATCCACAATTATTGAAATATATTCATCGAGGTTATCCTTTGTTAACCAAGATGTTGCTCCCTCCTGGTTTGAGGGGATAGTCAGAGAAACCAGGAAGAGTGAAATCAATGCAAAGGTCTTTAATTCGTGGTCCACGATAATGTAAACATGATATTTCCTCTCTCTTATCACTTGGAATAGAATCCAAGAATTTACTTCGATGGACAACAGCTTCCATTTCTTGCAATGTTGTTCCAAGTTCAGGATCAAAGGATTTAATATCATATAAATCAAGCTTCTTATTAAGATGTTTATAAAAAGCCATTGAAAAATGCAAGTCCAGAAGTGTGCCATCTTGAAGAGCTTTAGCCATTAGATGTCCAAGAAGAAAAAAATTCTCTATCACCTTCACATATTTCCTTCCACTAGAAGACTCTGTATGAGGTGGGTAAGGACAAGGAAGTAATCCATGAGATGTTTGAACAAACTCTCCATTTTGAACAGTATCCCCAGTTCCAGTGGACGACAAATTTGTTCTCCACATGCCGAATGTAGTCCTTTGCAATTCATGATTGATAAGTGTGTAGAACTCAAGAGTTGGACCTAGACCAATGCCAACCTCATTCTGGTATTCAACTTCAAGAATAGTGTTTCGGCCACAACACAACTCCATCACTTTTGCAACTGACTCTAATATACATTTTTGTGAAACACGAACCTTTTGTTGTTGTAGTCTACCAACACTATGTCCTCAATTGTTTGTCGTATTTGGGTTCTGAGCAATTTGTTGCTGCTGCAAACAATGTAATGCATGATGTATTCCTAATGCAGTAGAATAAAAATAGTGCCTCCTTATCTTGAAAGGAAACAAAAATGGACATGCTTTAATCCACTGGTGACACAAAGGTGGCAAACCAATACTACATAAAGTTGTTGCATCTTGCAATTGACGTGCTAACTTTGGTGTCAATTTGCCACTTAAAAATTCTTCTTGAGGAACAAGAGGACCGTCAACTTTCAATTCATCTAGGCTTTTCAATTTTCCTTCTACAAATTGCATTAGATCTGCTCTGAAATCTTAAACAAGGAGATAAACTGTTAAGCCCTTCTACAACTCGTAGTAGTAACAAAATATCATGTGTGCTATCTGACTTTTCAAAACCACAAGGAATATTTCTTTGCAAAATATTGTCAATAAAAGACACATTCTTAATAATCACAACTGTAGAACACATTTTATGGAATTCTATCAAATTTCTTTTGGTTGATGCATCTACCCTTCAATATGTAATTGTGTGAACTTCATCCGAAAATCTCTCCCTGCAAGGATATTCTGACCCTACATACCTTGGCTCATCTCCCTCTTCTACCACATTATGCTGACCTTGCATATTCTGACCCTACATAACTGTGACATCCATGGCAAGATCAGTTCTTGGGTGTTCACAAAGACACAAATTTATGATATGACGTGTCAAACATCAACATAATTTGTTGTTCAATTTCTTCCCTTAACCACTTCGGAACATATAATAGATGAAGATTGCGTTCTTCAATTTGGTGTGTTTGAATAAGTTCGAATCTAATTTGCTTTCTAAGTAATGCCATTCTCTAAAGTGAATTTGATACTTGCTTCTTCTCACCATAATTCACCGAGAATTTTTCTGCATATTTTTTATGATGCATCATTTGGCTTCTACTTGAATACATGCATAGTTTTGCATTTCCATCTTTGCTAGCAATTATATGCCTCGTCTCTTCATTCAAAAATAGAGTGTCGGGGTCTCATTTGGCTGCCACCAAAGTTTGGCCTTTAATTTCATTTTTTAAACCATTTGCTAGTTTGATATGTAGAGTAAATTTATTAGTTGATACTATTGCTGAAACAACTCGATCATGATGTTGGGTAGATGGTGGTGGCTCAATGCATTGGAATATATCTGGCGGAATGGTTTGGCCACGTTTTAATTGTTTGGAAGCCAATATTTGAACCCTAAAAACAATGAGCTGCTGTTCTTTGAAAACATAGCTCTGATGGTGCATTTGAACAGGGTAATTAACCTGCAATATTCTATTATTACTAACCAAGCACAAAGGGGTTGGATCTAACTGTTTTGATTGATCCAAATTTGGCATTTGTAAAGTGACTGGGGATAGATTATTTGATACATCAATGATTGTTAGGTTTGATAGACTTGATATACGAAGAGACAACCCCACTAGTTTATTGCTTGCCACTTTCAAAGTTTTCAATGGCATTAAGTCAACAACATTGTCAGGTATAGTCTCCAATCTATTAAAAGATAAGCTCCTCCAATTCATCTTTTGTTGTGGATAGCTAAGAATCGTGGTTAAAATTAAGCTGTTTATTAACCTCCACCATAAACTTTTTTGCTCTAGTATTTTGTGTCTTTGACTCTTGATTTTCCCATATTCTATCAATTATTTTGGTTGGCTCTCCATCTTGTTTATTTTTAAGACCGTAGCCAATGATATCTTGTTGATAGTGTGCATTAATTAGACAGTCAATTGGTTTATTAAACTTAGAACCTGTGTTCGGAGAACAATCCTCAAGACCTCTCTCTTGCACACACTGAAGTTTATCTTCACTCTGACGCAGACAACACATATCAACATCATCATTAGTGTTTTGGATAGATAACTCGTGTTCATCTCTAATATCCATAGTTTTTATGTCATTCTTCCCAATAGACGAGTCTCCATAAATATCAACTTCTTCTTGGATAAGTATGTTTGGGGATTCCCTTAGTTCAACGTTGGATGCCTCATTCGTTTGCTTCTAGATAGGTAAGTCAGTCTTGGAATTTGTCATCTTCTTTTCTTCTGGAACCTCTTGAAAATTGAATTTCAAGGAATCTTAATGACTCTAATGCAATGTAGGGGACCCTATAAGACCCCTCGCAACTAAACAATGAACTTTAAAACACATTTACATGCTTTATTCCTTAGTGATGCTTTGCATCGGTGCCCCATCCCAATGTGATAGAAGACTCCACCTTCTCTCCCTATGCAAATAAGAACTATATGATCCTTCACTGATGCAATCCTTCTTTTGATAGAAGTATGCTGCTACTAGCCTTCAACAAATAGAGAGTGGAATAACAACAAAATTGATGTGATCTTGATAATACTTGACAGGATTATGAGCTTATAAGACTTGATATGAAATGACTTAGGGTATATGTGTATATATAGACATATTTGAATTCAAATTGGAACACATTTGCATGTAGGTCGACCATGGAAAGACGTGAAAGCCGACAATCAAGGCATGAAAAAATATGACATGGTGGCACAAAGGACCCACAAATAATATGACCATTTTTTGGATTGTTTCGAAAAGGCCAAGACCACTTTCAAGATGCTCCAAAAACGGTCAAGGCAAAAAACCAATGAAACAGATACCAAAATGTATTGCAAGATAATTGGGTGGATCTCAAGGTAGACAAATGATAGAGCTGGATATGTTTATGAGCAAATGCGGATGGCAAAGACTACAAGGGGTCAAATGTGAAGTGAATGCATTTATGAGCAACTGCGCATGACACAAGACTACAAAGGGTCAAATTTGAAGGGAAAGTGTACCAATAAGAGCCTTGGTAAGCAAATGAACCAAACGTACTAAGCATGACAAAAGCATATCGACTTGTACTAAAATCAGGTGTCTACATTATGCCCCACTTTGATATGTGTGCATGCATATCTATCAAAGCAAAACAAACAAGCGTGATAAACTTTGCACTCCTTGAAATCATCGTGAATGCTCTAATGTCAACATCTTGAGTGCACTTGCAAAC
Source organism: Torreya grandis (assembly GCA_037957365.1). Lineage (NCBI taxonomy): Eukaryota > Viridiplantae > Streptophyta > Pinopsida > Cupressales > Taxaceae > Torreya > Torreya grandis. The sequence continues at coordinate 756,891 of JARHVA010000799.1, forward strand.
AAACATGAATGTTTACTAGTAGATCAATATCTTGATAATTTGATAAAATGTATCCAAGTGAAATAAGTGAAAAACTAATAGTGCGTAAATGAATATCCCTGGTGGTATGCAAACCATGTTTCCATCTTTGAAACTCTAAAACTGAAAACTGAATCGTATAACATATAACCTCTTTAAATATGTAACCAAATATAGAATAATCCAACTATATGCCCCCTTTTGAATGAGAGATGTTCCTCAATATCACTTATCTCATGAGAAAATGATTAAACGCATATTGTAACATAGGTAAGAAGTAAAAGTTGTTATAATCGTTGAAAGCACATTTGTAAACACATGTATGTAACCATAGAAAAATATCATCATGAAAATCTCAATAATAACTGGTAACTCAAGAGTCAATATTAATATGCCAAAACTGAAGCATGGCGAGTTAAGGTGGGGGCAAGTGATATGCCACAGTTATACCCAAAAAAGAGGGACAAGTGATATGTTCACTATAACAATATTCCCCTAGAAGGATGAGATATAGCAATAAAGCACATAATAGTAGTATGCCTCAATAGATGCATGGTAGAAACCATGCCAACATAGACACCAAGCATAGTATATCACAAGTAGTAGTGTACATGATGTAGATCATGGATCCAAGCATATAAAAAACACATAGTATAGTCAACCAATGTAAACACACACAATCATGTAACCACATAGAGCAAGTGAAACCATTGAATGAAGCAAAGTGACCAAAAGCAAACAAGAAATCAATCGCACATAAGTGACATAACTTGACAAGTAGAGGATCCTCTATAGACTAAACAAGACAAGAGACACCAAGCAACATGCACAATCACAAGAAATGCACATGCAAGCAATCAAGAAATAATAGGGTAAACATGAGAACACACAATGCAAGCAACATGTGAAGCAAGACAATGTATCCATGTAACCAAGTACACAAGATGTAAGCTAGAGCAAGATCTGTGTATGCAACTGTATAAAATTCTATATGATAATGAAAAGTAGAAAGGATAGAAACATAGACCTATTGAAAAATGTCCCCAGTATAAGCATGCCCCCAATGTAAGGATGCCCTTGAGTGTGGGCACAAAGAAACTGTGAAGCAACTATAAATCCATGATCATGTGTAATCTGTATGCCATGCATCTAACTTAAAGAGTATCACGAGAAGCATACATAAAAACAATGGATATGTAAACCTATAGCAATAGGTAGAGAAGCAATGATATGTAACCATGCGTAGTTATGTACTTGACAAAGATAAAGGAAAGTACATTTTAATTTTTATATTTAAACCTTTTTTTTGTCATTTTTAGAAGGATGGAACCAAGCATGAGACAATCCAAGAGGCAATAAAACAAAAAAATCAATAAAAAAGCAAGAGGAGAAAAATATGAATCAAGAAACAAGTTAAAAGGCGAAAGCAAGCGAAGGCAAGCAAGATACAAGCCAAGGGGGAAAAGTGAGAAGCAACAAGAAGAGGAAGATCCTTATAACCTACATCTTCCTTCAGTTCTAATGTGCAATTTGGCAGAAGGCCTTGATATATGTGTGTGTGTGTGTGTTGTCATCATTGGGAAGTCCGTGCAAACTTTTGTAATGGGAAATAGCAATTAAAGGGCAAGAGCCAAAACAACATTTTAATCAACATAAACCAAGGGGCTAGAAGAATGGTATAGCAAATCTAAACATGAAAGGAGGAGGAAAAAGAACATAAATGTCAAATCTAGAAGAAACATGGAGCAACAAACAACTCAAGAGAGGATGACAATGAAAAGCTAGAAGGAAGCATGATGAACTTAAAATCCATACATAACACTAGAGAAGAAAGCACTAGAGAGAGATGACAAAGAGAGGAAAATAGAAAAAAAAGCTACATACAAAAGATTGTTTTGTTGAAGTACATGAGATAGGCTACCAATGCTAACTGATAATCCCATTTAAATGTCTATCATTTGTATAATAAGCTGCCCACTCATCTTCATGATCAAGATTCAAGGATCTTGTGGACTATGAAGCTGCGAAGTTAGATGTGTCACTAGTAGTATCCAAAATGTAATCATGATTTGTATGGTAACCTGAATCATAATCACTATGAGTGTAATTATTATTATGGCAATGGGATGTAATAATTGTTTTATCTTCTTGAAAAGAAGCAGTTTGATTGGATTGTATAGTGGAAAACTTACTAGGTGATTTAGTTTGAACATACCTAAGAGGTTGCAATAAGACTACCTTAGTTAGTGGATGAGTAGATACTATAACTCTAGATGTTTTCACTTGAGGTTGTATGATTTTCTGTTTAGGTAGCACTTTGAGTAATACCTCATGTTGTTGGATTGACGACTCATAAGATGTGCCTTGAATAGCAAACACATTGTTATTATGCATAAACTTTAAACATTGATGGAAAGTGAATGGGATAGCTCTCATTTGATTAAGCCAAGGGTGTTCAAGTAATAGATCATGTCCTGCTATCCGACAATACATGAAACCACACTAGTAAAGGTCTTAGGACATACGGTGACAGGGTATCCATGTAAGACCACTATATCCTTTAAGAATCGTGGTTGTATCAATTAAGTCATTTTGAGTATATCCTCTACTAGCAAGAAATTGCATTGTGCATATGTTTAAGCTTGAACCAATGCCAGCCACAATGTCATTTGTTCAATGCTTATATAAATAATGGTCCATTGTTAGAATCATCTATGGGAACTCATGGTCGTAGAATGTAATAGAAAGAACCTCTTTATGTACATCCGTAACTACACCTATTAAACCATCTATGATTTGAGCATTTGAAATTGTTGGTGGTTTTTTAAGTGCTACCATGTGAACATCATCTTGATTTTTGGTATCATGATTGGAAGTGGATTAGTTTTTCAAGTGTTGATTCGGTGAAGCAATTGATTCATTGAATGTACTATTGTGTCCTTCCAATTGAATAATATTACTATCAATTAGATCATAAATATTATGTCTCAATGCAAAACATTTATTGGTAGTATGACTTGAAGCTCTATGATAATCATAATATGCTTTCACATTGTAAGGTTTAGGTAAAGGCCAAGATGAATCCAACTCACGGTAAGGAGGTAAATATATCATATTGCATTCAAACAATTTTTAAAGCACTTAGAGAGGATTCTTAGCCAACCATGTGAATTTTTCACACTTTTGTGAAGAAAGGTTGAGCCTATCATGTTGTTGTGATATTGCGTTTACTACATTCTTGACCTAATTCTTAGCTTAAAATGTAAGTGTCATTAGCCTTAGCCTTGAATGTTGATTTACTTTGATATTTGGGGCCACTAGAGGTGGGTGCACTAGATCACATTTAAGCATGTTGGCCTCTAAAATATTATATCATAGTTGTGAACTATATGACAAAGGTCATTGAAAGATGAATATGTGTTAAATATTATTGCCTATAATAGATTGCAACAAATTTTGAGAGAAAATACTTTGTAATTCACTGTTAGGTAATTGGTGACATATCTTCATAAGCATAGTTTTGGATTTAAGCATGTACTCAGTGATAGGCTCATTAACCCTTTTTTAAGCTACGCAAGCTGTTAGAACCGAGTAATGCACATGTAAATGTAAAAACTACATTTTATTAAGTTGACAACAAAACTTTATTGATGGTAAAATATCTCCGATAAAAACAGTCTTTTAAGAAGCCTAAGCTTAAGCTTTTACAAATGTAGTTTTATGGGATTTAACTACCATATGGGTATAATCCGTTAAAACCAACTACCTAACTTATTTACTAACAACCTCATTATTAAGATAAATAATATGAAAGGGGTATGTGCCCCATACTAACAAACTAAATTTAACAAATACATATATAAATAAACAAAATCGTATAATTGGCTCATACGACCCAACGAACCCCCTTGATCCAAAAAGGGGTGTAGAAGATGATCTGGAACTATGATTATGAAGTCATCAAACATATTTGCCGCACTTGTAATTGACACTGTACATTGTGGTATTGATCAAATGATGTCGCTTCTAGGAAGCTTGCCCTCCGTGAGTTGTGGATAAATGATGAACACGATTAAGGTCTGCTCATCCCCGCTAACCAATTTGTACCATATTGTAGTAGAACATGATCAAGGTTTGTTCAACCACATCGATCCATATAAGGTCTCATGCAGAAATCCATCCAAGTGACTATTCAATATTATGTAGGGCACATCTCTCTGATGCCTAACAAACGCTGATAGACCTTGGCTCAACACTATGGTGCTAGAAACCCCTATGTCAATGTGTACAATCATCGATGACTGATCGAAGGCCATGTAATATCTTTCGCCTTTATCAGGGGAGAGGTGAGAAGCCTTTGCAACAAAAAACCAAATCAAAATTACTTTGTTTGCTCCTCATCATGAGTATCAATGAAGTGAAGAAAACCAAAACTGAATGAAAAACAACAAAATGAAGAAAAACACACTACTGCTACCAAAAATGCTATTCAAACATTTGACCCAAAATCTGAGTGAATAGCTAACTTGAGAAGGGAAAACTTTCTCCAGCCTCCAACGAATCCTCCAACCTCCATTTTGATGCTTACACTTTGTTAATCATAAGGACCCTGATGGACCTATAATACATGTTTTTAAAAGCTGGGGTGATAACTCTGATAGCACAAGATGAGATGACAAAATAATTTTTTTCATTGTGAAGTTTTCAATGAAAATGCACCTTTATACATCATTTTTAATACATTGGCTTTAGAAATCATATAAAAAAGTCTCAAATCATAAAATTGACCATTCCAATGTGTCCGGAATGTCAAACATTTAGAGATTGATTGGTCACACGACCATCTTTGTACAAAATAAAGACTCAATGAAAAAGTCGCAAAAAGCATCGAAAGTCACGCAATTACACCCTTGTATTTGCAATTACAATTTTTTTTTTTGAAATAGAATTTTATAAAAAGATTCTTCAACTAATTTGGGTCAAAAAGAGTTTGACCAAAAAAATGCTTTGGTGGGGTTTTGAATCCATGACCTCTCTATTGTAAATGACTTACAAAAGCTTCTTTTCTAACTCCATTACAAACAAACTTGAAAGTATAAAGAGACTATATTTTATAAAGTGTACTTTCTAATTTTATCACAAATAAAAAATAAATTTGCATGTAAAAACGTACTGCTAAAATTTTCACAACAAAGTAAAAAGTTGCGCGTTGTTTCTCTTGCGTGGCCCAGGTGAATATAGCGAATTGGAAAATAAAAAATAAATCAAATGTATTGCATCATACTTCCGCTTGGAATGCCTTTATGTTGTGCAAACTGTATTACTACATTTGAAAATTGATGTAAATGTTGAATAAATGCTCATCATCTGCTTAAACTTCTGTCAATTCTTTACAAATGCCTTGTAGGGTGGTTTTTGAAAGATTTAAGGCCGTACAATTGCAGTGTGTGGATTCAAACACCATACTTCTGCTCAAAAAAACGATTTTTAATGTTTAGAAATTGTGTTGGAGTTTAGTCAGAGGCTCAGAATTCCGTACTATGTTGTACAAATCCTATAGAGTGAGTTTTTAGGTATGCAATTGGGTTTTGACGCTGTACAAATTGATTGGTAGATTATATGGATCAGTAAATAGGGCTTGAAATTAGATTATAGGCCGTACAAATGAGTTGCATGGGCCGTATAAAGGCTTTCACAGGGTTTCATGGGTCGTACAAAGGATTTGACAAGGTAAAACATTGATTTTGGAAATTCTATGCAACATAAAAGTTGGCTTTCATTGAGCTTTGGCCACACAATCTAAGATTTGGTGATTTATAGGGAAAAACCAAAAAAATAGAAATGTGAAAGCTTAGAAAAAAATACCATTGGCCAAAAACGATTGTTTAGACTTGCATACTTCCAAAACTTTCTTCACGTCTTCAATTCTTGGTTACTAGCATAAACCAAGCTCTGATACCATTGTTAAGACCGAGTAATGCACATGTAAATGTAAAAATTACATTTTATTAATTTGACAACAAAACTTTATTGATGGTAAAATATCTCCATCAAAAATATTCTTTTAAGAAGCCCAAGTTTTATAAGTTTTTACAAAGGTAGTTTTATGGGACTTAACTACCATATGGGTCTAACCCGTTAAAACCAACTACCTAACTTATTTACTAACAACATTCTTATTAACATAAATAATATGAAAGGGGTATGTGCCCCATACTAACAAACTAAACCTAACAACTAAATACATAAATAAACAAAATACTATATTTGGATCATACGACCGAACGTAAGCTATGAAGTGTGACCTTTTGGCTAATATTTATAGAAAAACAAGCTAAAAAACTATTGGCCAAAGCATTAAAATAATGCATGGAGCCCAATGATAGGACGTAAAACTAATCCAATGCATAGTCCTTGAGACTTCTAGCAAAAAATGTAGTTAAAAATTTATCATTTTGTAAAAAGTCAAAACATGAAGGTTAAAATGTTTTGATATGATGTGAAAGATCATGCTTGCCATTAAATAATTCAAACTTAGGTACAATGAAACCAAATAGACCCTCATGAGTCAATGGATTGTGTAATATCTTATGAGAAGTCACTGCATTGCTTGATCTTTGAGATCTTTGGAATAGTTTTTAAAATTTGCATTTGCATATTTTGAATAGTTTGTTGAAGAAGTGCATTTTGAGATGTAGGAGCCAAAGTAGAATTGACATATGCAGGAATAGACACTATTGCTTTGACCATCACCAAAAGATTGAGATTGAGAAGTAGGTGGAGAAGGTCAAGAAAGAATAGGAGGCACAAATTAAGCATTCAGCTGAGCAAGAATAGATATAGTAACCTTAGTAGAAGTAGGAGGTGGAGGCACAAAAGTAAGAGCAATAGGAGCACTAGCCTCATGAACCAATGTAGAAAGAGAACCTCTAGTAGAGGAATATAAGTGTTCAAACATTCATTTGCAACATGTATTTCCTCAAATACAGATTCCTTAGCTAAATTCAATTTATTTTGATCCTTCTAGCAACATAATTCATGGCATCAATTTCTTTAGAATATGATGAAAGAAAGTTGTCAAAACAAGCTACATTGTGCTTGCTTGTAGTAAGTTTTGAAACATTGGCATTGGTATCACAAACATTGGCATTGTCAGCACAAGTATTATCATTTTGAACATATGCATTTTCATCATTCACATTTGTACCATTTGCATCATCATCAATATAAGGAGCAAGATTATCATCAATGCTCACCATTTTATTTTTTAAATAAGCACAAGTACCAAGCAAAGGAATTTGAGCCAAATCAATGTGCATACTATTCAATCTAGCACTTCACTTAATAGGTGTTGTAGACCTCACTTTCTTAATTGGAATAAGATGAAAATATAGAGAACATGCAATACGCTGGCACTAATGCTATGACATAATAAAGCAAAACCCTAGAGAAATCAGTTGTGAAACAACCACAACAACAAACCCTCGAGGGAAAGAGAGCATGAAATCCTAAGTTTAGATATTCGAAAAAGAGGAGTTAACCAAATATTTTATGGGGAGGGCGCACTAGTGTTGAAAATGCTACACCAACCACATAAAAGGGGAGCACAATGGGTAAATTAGGCTTAAATATAGTAATACAAGAAATATAGTAATAAAGACCTAATTTAATTTGGGATTGAATGAACGTACCTTGAGAAATTGACAATTGAAAGAAATGGAAAAATAAAGAGATGCATAACTGAATATGACTTACTTGAGTTTTGATAGTGATTTATGATGCTAGACAATAGGTTTTGGAATAGTGTAGAAGAGCCTCTATTAAGCAGACAGTGATCTGACATAATGACCACTTTTGGAATGTTCCAAAAAGGGCAGTGACTAGAAACGGAATGCGAGAGCAGTCAGGCAAGTTCGAAAATGGCTCTTTAGATCTCTGAGGTACGAAATTTCCTGAAACCCTTTGTCAACAAGAGTCCAAAATTGTCTCTTCGATAAGCAAAAAGATGCACACATATCATAATCCCTTATCTTTTGATATAACATTACTTTGCTACAATATCTAGGAATACATCCAAGACTAAAGGCGATATGCAAAGTTAGTGGCCCATGCCCCTTAAATAGGGGTTGCTCTACATATCATGCATGTTTTAGAATTAGGGCTTATGTAGTTCTATGCACGTGAGTGTCCCATCCCAAGTGAGAGAAGATTCCACCTTCTCTCGCTATGCAAATAAGTAGAACTATATGATCCTTCACTAACGAAATCCTTCTTTTGGTACAAATATGCAGCCACAAGCTTTTAGCAAATAAAGATTGGATTAATAGTAGAATAGATGTGATCTTCTTGATAACACTTGATAGGATTATGAGCTTTCACGACTTGATATGAAATGACTTAGGGTACGTGTATATATAGGCACAGTTGAATTCAAATTGGAACACATTCGTGCGTAGGCCGACCATGGAAAGGCACAAAAGCCAAAAAATCAAGGCACAAGAACATGACATGGTGGCACAAAGGACTCGCAAACAACTTGAGCATTTTTGGACTGTTCCAAAAAGGGGAAACTACTTTCAGGATGCTTCAAAATAGTCAAGGTAGAGGCCCTGTGAAACAAAGACCAAAACGAACTGTTGGATAACTTGGTGGATCTTGAGGTAGATGACAGATCTTAATGTGTTTATGACCAAATGCGGATGAAACAAGACTACAACGGTCCAGTGTGAAGGAAAAGTGTAGCAATAAGAGCCTAGAGTAAGCAAATGAACCAAATGTACCAAACATATCAAAGCATGACAAAAACACATTGACCACATGACTTGTACCAAAATTAGGTGTCTACACTATTAGTGCTCAATTGAGCATTAGGAAACTTCCTCGTATCAACATTAACTGTTATTTCATTCATACTAGGTTGGTTTCTTAGAATCGTATCATTCAACTTGCTTCATGTCTTGCTTTTAAGCAACTTTTCATATGATCTAGTGTGTGAAATAGATTTATCCAAACTATTTAGTATAAGATCCTCAACATATCCTTTCAATTCATCAGGAAATGTGTCTTAAACACTATGGGTTGTGGAAGCTTGAAGTATTAAATAAAACTATTCTTGCTTTATCCTCCTAAAGCAACCTTTTAAGCTTTTCCATGCCTTTATTTGCTTTGTTATTCTAAAACAATATTTAGCCTTTATGTGGCTTTATTCTATTTCCGTAGAATAAACATATCATTATTCTTGTCCTATTTTCCTGCAATAAACTTATGCTTAGTTCTTATCCTATCCTCCTAGAATAACTTAATATTTGTTCACACTCAATATTCGCTTATGCCAAGGGTTCTCCATCTCATTGCATTTTGAGCTGGTTTTCAGTTCTGTGTTGTTTGGAAACTGTTTTATTGTACCCTCTCATGATTTGTTAATACAGTAGCTGCTTCCGACCACAAAATACATCCTGTGTCTCCAAGAGGTATTGGTTGTCGATGCCATACAGCCCTTAGGCCTCAAAGCAGTTTGGGGATCTGAGCTGGGATGAGTTGAGTTTGAAATACAGCTGCTTAGCTCCTGCTCCTCATTTCTAGGTTGGATCTCAACTATAATAGACAGATGGTTCGCGAGAGAGACAAAAAGAATGACTTTTAGCTTTCATAGGATGCTTTGGGCTTTTGCTCGTCTACTTTGGATACTGGAGCTGATATAAAACATGTCAGGATTGCCTAGTTTTCTCTCGTTATCAGCTGTCCAAGTGAACCTGCCCCTCCTTTGATTTGCACTTGTGTTTGAGGGGATCACAATTGGCAAGGTTATTTTTGCAAATGACCCAAGTGGCAAAACTTTCTGAAGAAAGGGGTGAGTTTTGTTATCAACTTCTGTCCTTTTTGTAATCCACTATGTTGACTTCTTCTCCAGTTACCCAATCTCCTCCTAATAAGTTTTCTTCCATCCAATTTTCTGTCCTTGGAGCAAGAAGGTTGCATAAAGGCAATGGTTATAACTTATTGGGGTCTTCATCCTAGTTGTACATTCCCCCGGTTTGTTAGACCCTCTCTTCAACGAGCAAACATTCTAACTTATTTTCCTCACTCATGGGAGGAGGAAGGTTACTCCCTACCATGATGAAATCAAATGCCAGGAGAGGCATCTACCACTAACTTTAACCCCCTACAGTAAGCCAAACAGTATTTTCTTGGTTGATTATGCGCCATACACTAAACTTACCGGAGGAGACAGTAAAGCCCCTCACATTCCTAAACATGATCTTATACTTCATTTAGGGCTGTAGAACCTGAGTTTGCTCCTGATGATAAAATTTCAAATCTGCTAAAACTCAATGTCTGTTAAGATTCAGACCTGTCAGGGTTGATTCTTTTCTCTTGCAGAAGGCTAAGGCTGGCGAGGACCTGGACCAGGCACACTGCTTGATAAGAGAATCATTCAGGAACCTGGATTTGAAATTCATTTCACAATTAAAAAAAGCTCCTCAGATCAGACAACTGAGGGTAAGTAGAGCCAATCTGGGATTACAACATTCAGGACTGATGGAGCAGGGTTTAGCTGAGGCTTTAGGAGATTCAGATGTAGGTCGAGGTTCTTAAAAATGGTCTTTAGTGGCCAAGGTCCTGCCATTCCTCTTCCATAAGAGTGTTTGATGTGGGAATGTCTCGGTTTCAACGCGATGGGCTTTTGTTCTTTTGGCGGTGACTTCACAATTTTGAAGAGTCCATCCCTGCACCAGAAGCAGGCTTTTGGTTTGCTCAAGTATATTAATTTCTACCTGAGGTATAATTCAGGGCCATGGATGTTAAATGTTTCAAGCACAGGCTGCATGAGATCCAACTTCATTCAAGCCCAAGGATAAACTCATAGCGTTGCAATATTGTTCTGCTTAAATTTTTACCACGCAACACTATCCAACTGACTGCCCATTTGTCTCAGGATCAATTGAAAGGGAAGATTAAGGAATGGGAACTCCACCAACATGGGATATTTAGATGAGGACTATCCTCTGAGGTGTGAATCAAACTTTGAAGCCTCTGTACGGCAATCTTGACCACAAATTATCCAGGTTCCATACTGCAAAACTTCTTGTGCGACATTGGGTTGTTCGAACAGGATTGAGACATATCCCTTATGTAGCCCGCAAATAGGCTCTATGGCCCAACTCCGGGTTTTCTTGTTTACTCTTCTTCATTTGTAGAAGTAAGCTTCATTGTGTACTTCTCTTCATGAAAAAAATTAACTAAACAGACTCTGCTGCCTGAGATTATCTGCCAATAACTTTATTAGGTGACCGAAATTCTGATTAGATTTAACCTTGTCTAGAGCTTGTCAAACCAGTATGTCTGTGCTGCTTCTCCATGACATCCTTTCTAATATCTGAGGATTTCTCTGTTCTGGTCTTTGCAATGCCCATTCTAGAGCCTCCAATTCCATTGTCTGAACTTGCCTTCCACTCGTCAGCTGCATCTGGATTTTGTAGGTATTCAATTTCTGTAGAACGAATGAGAATCTTTATAGTGGAACCAATATACTTGTGTCCCAATGCCCCTGACCTACCCAATGAACAGGATGAGTGGTGCAGGTGCGTCTTCAAAAATGGGAATGTACCTTGCAGTCATCCAGTATCAAGGGTCTTCCTTGCTTTCCCATTTTATCCTTTTCTCATGAACTACACATTTTGAGTAATGCAGATGATGGAACCCGAAATGTAAATCCAAAATGTCGATTTTCAAAGAAATTCTTTATGTAGTTTTTATCCAGAAGTTTTTTCTTCTCTTAATTATGCACTGCAGAAGCTAAAACACTTTAATAATGCAGAACTGTAAACATTACCACATTTCAGTAATTAATAAACAATTAAGGAGAAGTTTTACTAGTCTTTGGCCACACGAATGAGACAAAAATATACCGAATGTAAACTTGAGGCTGTTGAGCATATTTTGTTTAGATTTTGTTTGCCATTTAAATTTAATTGGGATTCATAATTATAGGTTACCACTGCTTTTGCAGGCATTCTAAAGATTTTGTGGATGCTCACAGCCTTGCCATGCACACATATGATTGTCAAAAGGCTGACCTGCTGGCAGAACACAGGGGTCTATATAAAGCTTTATGTGTTTTTCTGGGATGGAATCAAGATGTGCCACCTGACAATACAAGGTCCTATCAGTCATTGAGTTTGGCTGAAGCAAGATTGAATCAGGAAAACCTTATCTTATTTCCCCCATTGGTCATCGTTCAAAATGCACGTACAGGTCAGGGTAAAAATGGGCAATGGGAGGGAATTGGAAATCCAGAAATGGACGAACTTCTTAAAGGTAATTCTCACAGACAATTTTTTTACTGGTCTTCTTTCTGTTGTCTTTTATGGAGCAAATATTGAGGCTTACTGCAGTCAAGTAAATGGTCAATATAACACAGTTAATTGCCTTTTTACAGTTTTTTTATCATCAGTAGCTCAAATTTATGATCATATTCTGCACTAATATGACTATATCATGTGACATGGACATGTTTCTTTAACTGTTTTAAATTTATTTATGTCATTTGCACATACACAAACTCTTTCAATATTGGCTCTTGCATGCCTCCTAAGCAATTGACATTTGTGAAATCACTTCCTTGGTATCTTGATTAAAACCACACTTGGGGATTACCACCGATACATGTCTAGTCAGCCGATTCACTCTTTGTAGGTTTTACCTATTCTGCAACAGTTGTATTTTGGGTGAAGAATATAACTGTGTCATGGATGCAATATAACATGTTCACTTAGTGATAGTACTGCAGACTGAATCTCAGCTCTTGTATTCTTTCCTCCTTGCCCATACTGAAGTTTGGGTTTTTATTCTAAATGCAGAAATATAGTTTTAGCCATCCAACTTTGTACTCGTTAAAGTTTTCCTTTGAAAATGTGGCAGTTAATAAGCGGTTCTTCAAAATTTCATTTCTCATATAAACAGTCTAGTGTCTCAATTTTGTCATGAGAGGATTAACAAAGCATCTAGGTGATTCTCATAAGATCAACTTCTAATAAAATATTGGGTTTTGTTTTTGTAAGAGCCATAAGATTGCTTGAAAACTTGCAGTTAACCTTAAAATTCCATTTAGACTACTGAAAAGGGCAATGTTGTGTGTGAAATGTACCAAGTAGAAAGGTTCATTCATTGCTGTTTCTTGTTCATGGCATGACGCTAGAAATTTGTTCCAGGCCAACTGTACTATTGAAGAACTGTTTCCACTTGACATTTATTTCTGCGTGCTTTGGTGTCAAATACTCATTATTTCAGATTTATCACACTGCAGTCCAAATTGCACTGCAGTCCAAATTGCACTGCAGTCCAAATTGCAGGCTTGCCATGTCCATTAGGAACGCCCATTCCATGGAATTAACATAATAGATCTACATTGTCTGAATTGAGATACAAAAGTCTTAAGAAGTCAAGTAATGATGTGGGACATTGCAAGAAAGTGATACTAGACTTGCATGATAACCATTTGATCATCTTAATTGCAATATTTTGATACTTTGAAGATGACATTAACAATTCTGATACTGTACAGTACAGTTCATTATTAAAGGTATTAATTGGCTGTTAGTTAACCATTGACTAATGATCAGTTATCAACCTTTCCAACTGCTGTAACTTATTTTGTGTTTAATAAAAGATGGACACACACAAGTGTGTATGTGTACCACATGTCTTTTATTTCTCTTCATTATTTCAGCATTTATATTTGCTAACATTGATATCAGAGCCACTGTTTGAGGAAGCCTTATAGAAGAGTATGAACATCAAGTTGCAGGAGTTCGAGGAAGCCCTAGCGGGGTACGACCTGTGGAAGAGAAAGAAGAGGATCGAGGTTCAAGGAAGCCCTAAGAAGATTAGTAGGGTACGGACTATAAAGAAGAGGCATAGACGAAATCCAAGTGCAATCACGTCGTGAATTATACATAATGGAGGGCAGGGGATGATGGTGAAGTTGTGAATATCTAGATGCAAAGGAAGATTTTTGAGTTTGAAGACATAAAGGAAGACAGTCATGTTTTAAACGACGGTCAAGTCCCGAACATCGTGGCCATAGTAGATGCGATCAGACCAGGAGGAAAAGACTAGAACTAGAAATAACGAATCAACCAGCAGGAAAGTATCGTTGCTTGCAAACAGGAAGATCCAAAAAAGAACTGCGACTTGCAGACAGGAAGATCTAGCAAAAGAAAAATTGTAGAAGGATTCCTAGGCACTAAAGGACAAAAAATGAGTTTTGCAAAAGAAAAATACCAGTGTTTTGCAAAATAAAATCGCCATTGACGGGTCGTGAATGCCATTGTTGCAGTTGTAAAGGCGAAAATCGTTAGGGACATTTAGATAGACACATTTTCAGTCACGAAAATGCTCAACTAAGGCACAACTTATGTTGGAGGAGAAAAAAGCCTATTTTTTTTGAGTTAGAGTCTAGGGCAAGGTGATTTTTGCATAGATACACACTCTAGGGCACAAGTGAACTTGCAGGTGTGTAATGTTAAGACAAAATTGTTGAACGATGCTGTGATTAGATATTCTAGATATTTGGTTTTGAATATAGATAAAAGGGGATTGTAAGTAATTTCAACTTTCAAAGTATAAGAAAATTCAGACGATAAACTTGTACATTTCTTTGTTGCATTGATTTTTTGAGTGAGAACTGTACATTTCCCTATCGCATTGATTTTCGTGTTGGAGGACTAATTTTGTGGGTCAAATGGCCAATCTTCAGAATTTAGTTCTACCTAAAGCGCAAATATTAACTGGTCATAATTACAATGTTTGGAGTCATAAGATTTTAACAATTGCGGAATATCATGATTGTGATAAATTCATTCTTGACATTGAAGCGAGACTTAGTACGAATTTTATTGATTATGGCAAATGTCAAAAGGAGGCCTTGCTATTAAAGTTTTTTGTATCAAATGACATGATTTTTGAGGCCCAAAATGCCACTAAGGCAAGTGTGTTTTGGACCAATTTGAAAAATAAGTATCAAACTTTAGAGAAACGTTGGGTTCTGTACTTGAAAAATCTGTTATTTTTCAAAAAAATGTTTGAGAATGAGTCCTTGTTAGAACATCTTCGAATGACAACTCTGAGACCAACTTGTAGCCAATAACAAAAATGTGGATGATGACAAGATGGTTGTTTTTGTTTTGACCAACTTGACGCTCTCATATGAATATTTCGTGGAGGCTTTACACTTGATAGTTGGAAGCTAAACCCTGACATTTGATTTAATTAGTTCTTATTTGATGCAAAAGGAATGAAGACAAACAGGGAAATGAGTCCAGTGTTGGACAAATAGAAATTGCATTTGCTGCCAAGTCAAAGGGGAAGTGGATACATATCACTATTGATTCATCTTCTAAGTACTAGTTGAAGTGTTTTTACCATCATAAAGTTGGGCATGCCAAAAAGGATTGCCAAAAGTGATAATGTGTACTTTCCCAACAAGGTAATCAGGGGGCAAATGTGGCAGTGGTTGAAGAATAGGGTTTTGAGGAAGAGTGTGCCCATATGGCATTACACTGGAACAATACTGCTACTAGTTGTTGGTTGATTGATTCCGACACATCTGGACATTTAACATATTGTAAGGACTGCTATGTCAAATTTACCATAAGTACAAACTTTTTTGATTTAATTTCATTTGTTGATGGTCAGTCACATGTAGTAGAGGGGATAAGAGATATTTACATAGGTTGAACAATGCTACAAAAATCATAGTAAGGAATGTTAGGTATGTTCTTAACATGAATAACAATCTCGTCTATTATTCAGTTAACAATAAATCCCAACATTGTTGTACATTTCTCTAAGAAATAGTGTATTGTGTTTGATGTAAAACATGACAGAGTAATTGCCCTGTGTATTGGGCAAGCTGGCTGGTATAGGCTTGTTGACCTTAATACAGTCAACTTAAATGCATGTTTGGAGGGAGACTCCATCATATAGGATGTGTTGGAGGATGAAATTACTCATAGGCTTATTGACCATGCTCCAATCAGCTCACATGCACTAGTTGTGGAGGGAATATCCACTATAATGAATTGTGCAGGAGGATGCAATTCCTCCATCAAATACGCAGGTAGTTATGTGAGAGGAAACTGTGTGGGAGGATGAAATGCCTCAGCGAAAGGCATTGGTTCAGACTGGAAATAAGGTTGTCGCTTATTTCGCTTCTAACCTTTGCATGGTACTTGAACCTCTAGCTAAATAACCCATTGGATGCACATGCGAAAAGCTTTTCCTAACAAGAGAGAATAAATGAGGAGAAAGTTTTTGCTCCTATTGCAAAATTGGTATTTACTTCTACTAAGATGGTCACACTTTGGTTGCTTCTCTCCATAGCAGCTCAGTTTGGTTTTCTGAATAGAGGTTTTGCTGAGGTCGACATGGTGTAGCTTGAAGCTTATTAGGTATCTATTAGTGATCATCTAGTTTGCAGGGTGATTAAATCTTTGTATAGAATTAAGCAGGATCTATGAGCCCAGGATATTTTATTTGATTAACATCTCCAAGATTTTGTATTTCTAACTATGGGGGTCAGGTTGAAGTTATTAGCCAATGATGATTCATTAATGGTCAATGAATCACCCTACAAAGAATTGGTGGTTAGCTTGATATATCTTATATCCACACAATTGGATCTTTGTTTTTGTTGTTGGCTATCTTCTTTGGTTTTTGCCTACACCAAAGTTCCTACATTAGCCAACAACAAAATGCCAGAGGATTGCAAATTTCATGTTGATATTTAAAAACAGCCTGTAAATGCTATGTTGCTGAATACTGATGCCAACCCCCTAGGATACGATATGAAATGCTCCAGAATACGATATGCAGGGGGAGACACAGGGAAATGCCCAGGGTACGCCCCTGCCCCTACGAGTATGCCCGGGTATACTCATAGGGGCAGGGGCACACCCTGGCTGTTTCAATTTCGCTGCATGAAAAGTCAAACATGGACCTATACAAAATAAAGTGGATTCTCAACCCTAAGAGCAGCTCTCACTCTCATTTTAACAAAAGAAAACAACTCATACTTCATGTTTGCAGTATAGTTCAAGGCATCCATAATTGTCAACATGGTGAAGTTATTCATCTTGGATCAGATATCAACCCAAGTATCACTACAGCTTTAATGATGACCAAACTAAGATACAGTTACCATTCAATCCTTCAAAACAGACTTTTGAGTGACGACAGAAATCAACATGATATCCAAGGCAAACCTCACACAACTGCAAAAGTCAACTCACTGCCTTGTAAAGAAATATCTAGAGTTTCTTTCAGATGTGAACAAACAATCAACATAAAATGCTACAATAGAGCCCATCACATTGTCACTTTCACTCATAATGACCAAGCATAACACAGTTGCAAATTCCACATGACCAAGCAACAATGCAGGTATTAAACTATTGCAAAAGTGTCATAAACAAATTATATCACATGCAACATCAGGAAGAAATCTCACACGGCTCAATTGATATAATCTAAGTTATTAGTCAGTCCTGTATCTTGGTAACAATCAGGCCCTCAATCAGATCAGTAGGCTTTCATAAAAGTCTATAAGGGGATATATAGGGAATAATGAATATGCTGATTTGTCGTTATTTTTGTCCATACATTGTAACATTTACACTATCTACTTATTATAAAACTAATTTAAGTTCGACCATTGAATATTATGATATTTGGTGTTGAATCATGAGTATGGTTTGTAGTTATTTAACTTATTTTGTTTCCTCTATGTATGTTATGTTGTTAATTTGCTTATATGGCTATATTTTTTATATTTTATATTTTTTGTATATAGTTTTGTACGATTGTATCCAAGCCCTCCCCCCCAAAAAAAATCCTTGTATCCATGTATCCAATTCTCATACCCGTATCCGTATTGGCGACGTAGTGTAAATGTAATGACCGAACTCTTTGGTCCCACATTGTTTGTAAAATTTCAGGACAATCTTGGAGTACTTTCTGATTTAGACATTAAGGGAGGGTATTAAAGTTATTAATTAGTAGTTAGTCAACCATTAACTAACAGTTGGTTATCAACCTTCTGAACTGCTGTAACTTCTTTTGTGCTTAATAAAAGACAGACACACACAAGTGTGTATGTGTGCCGTATGCCTTCAATTTCTCTTGATTCCTTCAGCAATCTTATTTGTTAACATTCATAACAATAATTTGCACCGATACAGTATTTAATTGAAACAGTCAAGTTATAAATGAAGTGACTTGCAAGCAAACCCAACATTATATAGCCTGAGTTGTGTTGCATGCCTCTCTCACCTATACAGGCATCTGCAAATTAACAAGATCTTATGACCTATAATTTGGAATCAAATTACAAGGTGAGCCACATATATAGCCCACACGGTCTTCCAATTCATCGACAATAATTTGAATTTACTGAAAAGAAACTATCTAATGCCAAACAAAACCCCTTGGAGATGGGTGCGCAACACACCAAAAGGCTAGAACACGCCAACATAAAAAGATGACAACTTAGGGAGAGAGCCATCACTGATGAAATTGATGATGATCTTAGTTAGAATATCCCTCCTCTTGGGTGAAAATGCATCTAATTGTCTGAATTAATATATAGGAAGGATATAAAACCTTATGGAAGGAATTCCTTCGTCATTGTAATTTTTTTTCTGTTTAAAGACTGTTTACATAGCTATAGCCTATAATTTTATAAAATTTTGCTGTTCGAAGGAGGTGACATTAAGTACAAGGTGGAGCAAATTGCACAAGGAAATATTTAAACCTTAGCAACTTTCCTCAAGTGCTATGGATGGTCTCTCTTTCCTTGTGATTCATGGCAATCAAAGCAACTGAAGATGCACAGGGTTCAGTTTGCAATTGACCTTCTCAATCACTATAAAAGGGACACAATGAAAGCATTCCTACTGAACCCTTAAGCTGAGGATTGGATTCTGGCCATCACCAAACCCACTGTGGAAATCTACATTACTAAAAGGAGGTTACTATTTTTTTACTAATCACCTTATTTTTTCACTAATGTTATTTTGATGAGTAATTGTTGTTTGAACTTCTATTTGAATTGATGCAAAAAGATTTAAAGCAAAATGAATAATTATCTAGGAGGGGCTTTGCTCATGATTACGTACTTTTACTAAAATGCATGTTTTCAAGGTATGTTTCAGCTCTTTTCTCCCCCTCTATGTAGTGGCAAAAAACCTTAATTGGTCTCCTTTTAGTGTGAGTGATGATTAGTGGTTTTACTTGCAATCTTTTTGAGGTTGACTGCTTGTCAGTTTAGGTTTGAGGTTTTTTCTTCATTGTTGATGGGTATATTACTGAGGTGACCTGTCAATAATCATCAATGTTGCTAAAGATAATTATGGTTGTGTAAGTTTTTATGACCATTGATTTAATTTTTGGTGTGGCATCCATCAAGAAATGTAACAAGATTTTATATTCATCTTTATATTCATATGTTTCAGTTTGTACCGTATAGTTGTGCGAAGTGTCTTAACTGGATTTTTTTGAAAACGTTTGGAAGGCTATATAATAATATATTGAAAGTATTACAAATACTGCTGTAAGATTGAAAGAGAATATATTTTTAGGCTGGAAAGACACTGCTAAGAGAGTATTAACATTGCAAAGAGACCATCCCCAAAAACATAGGAGGTAAAGAGAAACTAACAGAGACAGAGCAAAACAATGCCAACCAAAGAACATTAAAAAATATAGATTACTAGAAGCAAACTAAGGTAAGCAGATGCTGAGTTAATCCAAACATCAGTCAAAAGAATAACTAGCAGCAGAGAAGGATAGAAGTAGAGATACAAGCCGAAGATAGATATATAGAACCAGTGAGAGAGACAAAAAGTGGTCCCTTGAGAAGTGGAGATACTCACAGCAAGACTTATATGACTTTTCCTTTGCCTTTAGGATCCAAATCCTTAGAAGCGTCATCTGAATATGCCCCTCAACTCTTCGACCCGACCTTTCCCAGTGAGAAGGGAGAGGTGTGTTTGCTGAAGGATGAAATATGGGAACCTGCTGGTTCGAATGAGGATTTTGAGTCGGAGCAGAACTGCTGGCATGTTGGTTTCTTCTTTGGTGACTGATGGGAATATCCTCCATCTCATGAGGCATCTCCCCAATGGGTGCACTGAGGGGATCATATGTGACCAGTTTTTCCAAATTTTGAACACGCTGCTGCTGAAATTTCAGATTGTTTTTCAAAATCTCAATTGTTGTCGATGTCATAATGTTGAGACTATCCATGTGGTTTTCTTACTGGTAGTCTTGTATTGGGATGTAAGTATTAGTAGGTTATGCTCCTCTTAAAATGTATTCTATGGGGTT
Source organism: Torreya grandis (assembly GCA_037957365.1). Classification (NCBI taxonomy): domain Eukaryota; kingdom Viridiplantae; phylum Streptophyta; class Pinopsida; order Cupressales; family Taxaceae; genus Torreya; species Torreya grandis. The sequence goes on from JARHVA010000799.1 coordinate 777,294, forward strand.
TTCTTGCTGGTAATCTTGTATTGGGATGTGACTAGTAGTAGGTTATACTCCTGTTAAAATGTATGTATAGTAAGGTGATTTATTTTCTTGTGTGGAGATGATTTTAGTCATTTATGAAGGTCTTTAAATTAAAGGGGTTGTAGAACAATTTTTTTTTTCAATTTATTGACCTTAAACAAGAAGATAAAATCTAATGCTCTTATTGATATAAAATGTTTAAATTGATCCAAACAAAAATAGTTTGCTGAGATCTGTATTCATCCAAGAAAGCAAAATATTTGTGTCAACACATAATGCTTCCAGTAACTTATCTCTGCAATGACCATTTTTAATAGCATAATGAATGGTCGAGTGTTTTTTTTTAATCCAGAAATAGGAAAACAATATGCAGAATTTATACCTGTACAGAAAAATAGGGATCCAATTAAGCACTGGTGAACTTGCTGGCAGCTCTTCTATATAGCATGCTTTGACAGTTTTGCAAGAATAGGCCTCATTGCATATGAATTTCCTATAAGTCAACTGTCAGTTTTTTAGTGTACCTGGTGAGTCATCAAGATGGAACTGTTGTTTACACCCATTAGCTTGACAGGAATTTACCCTAGCATATTGCCACCACCATTGTAGACTGCTTGCAATATGAGATCCACTAGTCAATGCTTCCTCCATAAATGAGACATATATTCCACCTGCTAATTCGTTAATGCCAAAAATAGAAAAAACATAATCATAGAGAACTAGAACATCCCCAATCCCATTAACCGCATGTATTATTAAAGACCATTTTCTAGGATTACACAACAAATGATAAACATTATTTCTCCATTGGAGGTCAAATCCAAATATGAGCAAACCAGTGAAAAAATGAGCATGCATGGATCTCCAAGCTGGATTAGGTAAAATTCTCATTTTTCACCCCTTATGTGGACATTACATATTGGCAAGTCCCTACACATGCTTCCTTTGCATGCATTGCTATGTTACTAAAATTAATAAATTATTTCCTGAAATGGTAAAGAATTTAATCAAGATATTTTAGGCAACTCATGACTTTAAGTCATGCTAAGAGTGAGGAGATGTGAAATCTATAATCAATTTTGTAGTCAATGTTTTTTTAGAAGCCAAAAAAAAGGTTAATGAAATCCTATGTTGCAAGAAAAAAGAAACAAGAAATGTTATGGAAACAGAAACGTGATGAGAAATGGCATTAGGGGAGGTTGCGCAGAGGAAACGGATTTTGGTATAAATATAATTTTTAATTTCTAAAATCACTAAAATTAAGCTATAAACATAACTAAAACATTTCAATTTGTATAAAAAACAATAGATAATTTATTTAATTTTAGAAAAATCAGTCTACATCAAATGTTTTCATCCTTAGGATCTAATGATTGTACTAGTGTTTAAAATAAAAACATATATTATAAATGTCTTGTATAAAATCAAATTTCATCGAAATAGACTAGTTGGTCATCCATAGGCTCTGCAACACTCAAAGTTGAAGGATTACTAGTGCTTCTATTTCCTTGACCTTCCTCTCTAGATGATTGGAATCTAACGATAGAAAATAAGACATCTGCATTATCCTCTAACACCTCAATTGGCAACTCATTATCACCATCATCCATGGAGCCAACATAATCCCACATTCTATGAGGACCTAAAAAGTAATTAGGTGAAGCACAAGACAAAAGGTTAAGGTTGGAATCTACATAAACAAGGTCCTCCACCTTTTTGTTCCCAAGCCTATTATGCTTCACTGAATGGATGAAGGCATCCTCTGATTCCATTCACATGCAAAAGCACTTGACTCTTGTGAGACAAATTTAATTTAATTTAATTCAAAATAATTTAAAATTTAAATAAAATGTAACAGCAACCAAATCTATTGTTTCATAATTAATTGCAGTATTGAATTCAACTATTAAGTGATGATAAATAGATAAATAGTAATAAAAACCTTGGGAGAGGACACAAATTGCCGTTGTTTGAAGCAGGGGTGTTGCTGTTCCATATGTCTTCCAAAATGTTATGATTTGTAAGTTGACACGATCATATGCAACATCATGATGAGAAATGTTTTTCTTTGCATTAATATATTGTGAGAATTCCTCTTTAATCTGAGCATGCTTCTCTCTCATGGCATAAAATCTATTAAGATATACTTTCCACCCTTGAGAGACCTCATCATCTAACCATAGTTACTTATGAAATCACCTAGGATAAAACACAAATGCAATAGAATGAAGAGGACCATGAAACATCTTCCACCACCTCTTGCTACCTTTCCAAACCAAGTCCTTTGTCATTTAATCAAATGTAGGAGCTCCATCCCTCAATATGGCCTCTAACCTCTCTCTCTTTTGGTCAAGGCCCTCAAAAACATCTCCCATGCATGGATTATCACTATCAAAGAGTCTCAGTACCTCAAAAATGGGCCAGAAAAGTTTCAGTAAGTCATTAGCTTGTTATCAAAATAATGTAGAGCTAGTGCCAATAATAAGATAAAAAATCTCATCACATGCAATGGTGTCGGTGCTAGAACATCTTTTCCATTTATCTCACTCTACTGATACCACCATCTCCCTGAGTGATTGCTTCACTTTCACCATACGTTCCATCATGATAAATTGTGAAGCGAATTGTGTACCAACACATTGAAGACGCTGCAAGGAGGAATATTTTGTGTGTATATATATATATATATATATATATATATATATATATATATATGTTGAACACAACTATCTATTGAGGGGGGGGGGTGAATCAGTAGATCAACTAAAACTAGTTCTTTTAAACCTTTTAGAGAAAATACAAATTCATAAGCAAGTCAAAGAACAAATGCAGAGATTACACATACACACTAAAACACATTACTTAGGATTTTTACGTGGAAAATTCAAAGGGAAAAACCACGGTGAAAATGGTTGCTAGAATCTATTATTCTAATTCAGCCTCACTGTTAAATGCCTCACTGACTCACCTCACTGGTTATATTCAAGAGCACCCACTCTAAGAAAACACCTACTTCCTAAGGAGACACCAATCCCCTAACTGAGCACCAACTCAGTTTTCTGATGGCACCAACTAATCAGAACTATGAAGCTACAACTTTAGAATACAAGATGGATTCACAAATGAATGTAGATCAATTTTTTTGTTACAAGTCTAGTTTGTAATTGCTCACTCTCTGCACATTCTCTGTGTGCTCTTTCTTCCTCTTTGCCTCACTCTCTATTGCTTTGTCTTTCACTCTGTGTCTGTAGACATTTTAAAGTGACACTCTTCGAGTTGTTCTACAACACTCTCTCAAATGCAACGACAACATCAACACCACAATGAATAAGATGTGTATATACATTGAGTTTTAGGGTTTCATTTATACAACATGTTCACACTTCAGCGCCTCTTAACTAATTCCAGCGATCTGTTCTCATTCAATGCGACTTTGACATATACAAATTCTCATGTCTCGATTCATACATCACACTTCAATGCTCAGATCTCTTTTCTATATTTGACAACTGTTGGATTTTGGTCATAACTGCGCTGTTTCCTTTTCGCACTTCAACTCCTATTTTACGGTTCTTCATTCAATGCGAATTTGACATATACCCTTTTTGTGTCTTGGTTCATGCATCACGCCGTAATGTTTTGGTCTTTGTACTATGTTTGGCAATTATTGGATTTATTTCATAAATGCACAACCTCCTTAATCGATGATTGACCGGTTGGATCGATCAATCTCGGGCTCTGTGTAGCCTTTTCGAGCCCACTGTTTATCTAGTCATGTCTTTAAACGAGGATTATTCATCTTGTCTTTGGTGCCAATCACTGTCTATCTTGAACCGTCAGATGTATGTTCTATTTCAATAGAACCGTCGATCTCTCTTGTATTTACCGTCGAGCTCTTTGTCGCATCTTGATATCTTCTACATGATTGGTTTGCTTTCGCTCCTTTCGATTATATTTGACATGTTCGACCTTTACCCTTTCTATTGTATCGTTAAACTCCGACATGTTGACGTGATCTCATTTTCTTTGGCATTTTTGTAATGCTTTTGCACCGTTGATCCTTGTAGACTTGCTTGATCTTTAACATGCCTTGACCCATTGAGAATGCCCTATAAGACTTTCACACTTTATCTTCGACAAAGTTGCAAGTGACCTTTCTCTTTGGACAATTTGTTGCGGGCTTTTTGTCAAGGGCATTTCGGGACAATTTCTCCGAACAATTTTTCCGAAGGAATTGTTGCGGTCAATTTTCCAGATGGAATTGTTGGAGACAATTTCCCCGGAATGTCTAAGTGCCATTCAAATTTTCTTTAAGGGTCCACATACCCTTCGGTTTTTCAAAAACTACCCTTCGACTTTTCTGCAAGGGTCCACATACCCTTTAGACTTTTTAAAAAGATCCCTTCGGACTTTCTACAATGGTCCACTTGCTCTTTGAAACTTTTGCAACGGTCCACTTGCCCTTTGGACTTTTTGAAAAGATTCATTCGAACTTTCTGCAACAGTCCACTTGCCCTTCGAACTTTTTGAAAAGATCCCTTAGAAATTTCTCAAAGTGTCCTTTCGAAAACTTTGTTTGGTTCACTTGCCCTTCGGACTTCTTGCAAAGTACCCTTCAGAAATTCTCAAAGTGTCCTTTCAGAAACTTTGTTTGGTCCACTTGCCCTTTAGATTCTTTTCAATGCTTTGCTCATTAGATTGAGAGAAGTAAAGTCATTTGATAAACCCGATCAACTCTACTAGACCAATACAGGGTCTCAACATTGCTCAACTTATAAAGTTGAACGAAGTAAAGTTGTTCCATAACCCCGATTAACTCTTCCTTGACCCATTCGGGTTCTTCACATTGCTTGACTTATAAAGATGAGAGCAGTTAAGTCATTTTTGAAATCCGATCAACTTTGCTAGACCCATTCGGGTTCTTGAGACTGCTTAGCTTATGAAATTGAATGAAGTAAAGTTGTTTTGGAAACCCGATAAACTCTGCTAGACCTATTCGTGTTCTTGAGACTACTTAGCTTATGAAACTTTATGAGTCGAAGCAATTGAAGTACACAAACCCAATCAACATTCTCCTGACCCAGTCGGGTTTTTGAGACTGCTTAGCTTATGAAACTTTATGAGTCGAAGCAATTGAAGTACACAAACCCGATCAACATTCCCCTGATCCAGTCGGGTTTTTGACACGACTTTACTTATGAAACTTTATAAGTAAAAGCGAATGAAGCACATGGACTTGACAAACCTGAATCACTATGCCTTTGTCATTGATGTTTGTCTATTTGACATCAATGACAATCTTACAGACAACCTCCTTATACACCATGATACTCAAATTGCCAACAATATATATATATATATATATATATATATATATATATATATATCTTGTGATAGAATGGTTGACTATAAATTGTGGAATTTTCTTTGCATTTCCCACTAACTAATCCATGGAAGTCCACCATGTAAATCTTTGAGCAATAAGTTCATGTAATGAACTGCACACGATGTCCAAAGATCTGTGGATACTCATCCTCAATTATGCCTCCAATTAAAAAAATATGTATAGCACTATCTGTTATCTTTTGCATTAGAGTATGTCTTCCCACTTGCTCTATTGCTTGTCGAAATAAATCCATCAAGTAATTTGTATCTTTCACATGGCTTGAAGTATCATGTGATTTAAAAAACAACGCTCCCTTAGGAGAGAAAACTAGAACATTTATGAGAGGTCTATGTGCAATGTCTGTCCACCCATTACAAACAATGGAAACCCCTGTATATGACCATCTATCCCTAACATCTTGCAATATTGCCTTTATGCAAGCCTTCTCCTCACTCAAAATTACTGTATGAAGCTTTTCATAACTTGGAGGAACATAACCTATAGGACCATCATTTATCATTCTTACTGCATCTTTCCATAAAGGAGACCTTGCAACATTAAAAAACATCCCACAACTAAAAATGTCTCCCCATCGCTGCATCAATATTTTTCCTATTTGAGGCATCATACATCTATTCAATTTTAAACTCATTAATGGAAAGATTTTGAGTATGGGGATGTGCTTGTGATGAGGGCATTGGTTTCAAAGACTTCATATGTGTATACTCCCTACTTAACTCATCTCTTTAAGTATTAGGTTTTTTTTTTTTTTGCAAATTAATATTTGTTCCCTTTTTTCTATGCCAAGCAAGTGGTACCTCAATCTTGCAACTAAACTGCTTTTCTCTGTGAGGCAATAAGGGCATTTCCATGTCTTGCTTCCAGAACTATTACAATTTCCCCCTGAAAACTTCGAATTATTGTCACAAGTTCTCAATTTTTATTTAAGTTGCACTGTATTCTGGAGGATTTGGTCCCATATTTCTATTAGACTCTGGGATAGTGGGGATTGAAGAGATAGCATCCATTTTTATATAAACAAAAATAATGACACCAATTCACAAAAATAAATAATTTGAAGAGGAAAAACAATAAAAAGGATAATCTACATGAAGTTTTATAAATAAATCAAAATTTTAAGAAGGGAATATGGAACATACCTGCAATAATCTTCTTGAATATGTAACTGTGTTTCTCTGATGTATCCTCCTTGCAAATCATCCAATTCTCTTTTGCATCAATTAAGTGTATTTCTCTGATATGGTCTTTTTGAATATTTTAAATTAACTTTTTTAATTTAATGCATGCAATTTTATTTAAATTTAAAAGAATAAATATAGTTAATTTTTTTTTAAATAATACATATTAAAATAAAGCTTTTCTTTTACATTTTTAATATTAAACCTATTTAGAAACAACTTAAAAGAAAACTATTTTAAAAATGCAGATTGTAAAATGGTACAATGAAATAAAATAAATGCAACGATTTTTTAACACAACGAAATTAGAAAGAAGACATGAACCGTTGATTTTTTTTTACAATGCTGCAAAGAACTGTGAAGCACTGGCTTTTTTTTAAAAAAAAAGCATGCAGCGAGTTTTTTTCATCCTGGGATGCTTTAGAGTGTGTTTTCACCTCAATCTGTTGCGGACCTGCATGATAGGGGAAATGACATTCAAAACTTGTTTGACGGCTAAAACACTGTCCAAAACATTGTCGCCGTCATGTGGCCGTTTCAAAGCATTATAACGTAAGGGTTGTTGCATTTCTTGCAACAGGGATGAAATTCCATTGGTGGGATGGGTTCCTCACAAGACACATCATAATCTATATATTTGATTAGTTGTATTGCAGTTTTTTATATTTTTGTATTTGCTTTGGCATAGCCCAGTCTCCTTCATCAGTTTAAAAACACCCATGATGTACAAATATTCTTCTCGAGCCATGGGCTGTTCATTAAGTTGATCATTTCTGGGTCTCTCCAATAGTGGAAATTATCAAACATTAATATATAGATATTATGTTGTAACTGCTTCCTGGTTCCAAAATGTTTCAGATGTATCGATTTTCTTCTTGAAAAGTTTGAGCAGCTGTGTAAGATAGACGTGTGGCTTGCTTCTGGAAAATGTATTTACAGTTTTATGTGTTTGTTTTTGGTTGCAGAACTTGGATTTGGAAGTGGGAAGTCGAAAGCTCTTTATGGAAAAGAAGGCCACAAAGGGATAATACTAGTTAAATTCTCACCCTCTTTTGTAGGCTTGCAAGAGGCTGAACGGTTGCATAAATATTTTGAAGGATATTGTCGTGGGCGTAAAGATTGGTTACATTTACAGTCCTTACATACAGGAAAAGAAATTAAAGGTGAGGGTCCATATTTTGTACGGATCGATAAGGAAACAAAGACGAAAAGGAGGGTTTTGTATGGTTACATAGGAATTGCAGAGGACTTGGAGATACTAGACATTGATACCAGAAAAAGGGTAATGGTTAAAAGCAGAAAGGACATGGAAAAGAATTTGAAAGACCAATAGAGCCGTTGTAAGTTGGGATGTCCGTTTTCTAATGTAAATGTCCATCTGTGACATTTGTTATGTTTTTGAAAAGTTCATACTGAGGTTGTTGCTCATAGATGCAACATGATTCTGAAGTTATCCGATCAAGAAATTGTTTTCTAACCTTTTAATAAACATATGGACACAAGACCTTGCCCTGAAGTTTGTAAGGCCATTCACACCAGGTTATCCCATTTATTTGTCCAAAACTTTCTTAAATTTGGATGACTATTGGAAGCATATTCACTTTTTAGATTTTAGTTTTGTGGGATTTATGTATATATTTTTGTTTGTTATGTTATTGGGTAGGCATACAGTTTGGAAGGCAATACACACTAGGTTATCCCATTTATTTGTCCAAAAATTTCTCAATTTTGGATGACCATTAGAAGCATATTCACTCTTTAAATTTTAATTTTGTGGGGTTTTACTTGTGTGTTTAAGTCATCAATGTCATGAGAAGTCATTATTCTGATGACAATTTTCCTTGCTTTTTTTTGGTGATAATTACATGGCTTAAGGACCTGCTTAGCACACAAGCACTGTAAACATTTGTTAGGATGGAGGAAGAACAATGAATGTAATCCACTATTTTGGGCTTCTCACCCTCTCAAAAATATGTTAGAGAGTGAGAATCCCAAAGTGGTGGTTTACATTCATTGTTCCTCCCTTTCTCACCCTTTGCCATCTTTCCCAGAGATTGAGAAGCCTAACGCGGTGGAACATTCACTGTTCCTCCACCTTACTAACAAATTCTTACAGTGCTTGTGTGCTAAGCAAGTCCTCTAGCCATGCAATCATCACCAAAAATATGCGAGAAAAAACATCATTAAGGTTATAACTACTCATAGGGGTCATTTTGAGATGACTTAAAACACACGAGTAAAATCCCACAACAATTAATATTCTAATTAAATTGCTCTTGGAAGCCTTCAATTACTTAATATTCACATTTTTGTGGGTGTGGCATTGAATTTGACTCGTAGTGTTGCACTACATATAGAGGTTTCGCGATAATGCTCTTTTTTCATGGATAGACTTTGGTCAACGAACTTTCCAATACAGGTTGTACGCAAAATTAACTTTTTAAATTTGATCTAATTGACATCTTTTGAGAAAGGATTGCAAAAGGGCTAAATGTCCTCTACTTTTTAGGGCTAGGAGTTATATTCATGACTCTAAGCAAGGGGAGGTCCACATAAAATTGTTGTCAAATCTAAGAGTTGTATTGCTGAGTCTAAGCAAGGAAAGAGAGGTTCTTGTAGTGTTGTTTTCTTTTCCTCAATTATTTATTTTTTCTAGGGTTAGTTGCATTACATGCTCTTGAACCCTAGCTTCATTTTTCACTTGATCCTAAGCCCTAGGTTAATTTTTGAAAATTCTTCAAACCCTAGCATGCTTGTATGGTGTGTATTTTCATGTTTGATGTCAATTTATGCTTATCCAAATTATGTAGATCTGTAATTTCAACTAGAAGTGCTAAGATTAACTCATAAACAATAAATTTTGTTGAAATCCCTTTGGTGCATTCTTGACCTTAGGCTTGAAAAATAAAATGGAAAATGAAGTGTGCCTAATGATGCAAAAATTAAGGCTATTTAAATAAAATATGTGAATTACATGCCTTTGCAATATGCCATGGTATCTTCTTTGAATGTTAATGGATCTTCTTTGAATACCAATGTTGGAAATATTTTGAATGGATCTCAAAATAATGTGAAAGAAAATGGTGAAGAATATTTTGATCAAGAGGTTTCTTTACATGAACAAGGGTCATGTAGTGATTAGTACCTGCCATTCTATTGTAAATTGCCTAAAATTGAGTTTGTATGTAAATTTTTAATGTAAGCTCATTGCCATAGTAAACAATATGTACAAATTAATAATAGTAAATAGAGAAAAGAGGTTGTGTAAATTTGCAATCTATGACCTTAAATGAATTTAAGAAAAAGGGGGATAAGAAAAGGGCGCAAGAAGAGCATTCATTTGAAAATGAGAGAATAATAACTACATAGTTTTTTTTAATTAAAAATATATGATCCTCCAATGTATTATAGGATTTTATTATTTTTATATGAAAGAAAAAAAACATTGTCACCAAAGTTTTTTTTGATTGAAAGTACATGCCATTATATTTTACTAATGTAAAACATAATTACATGTTTGAAGAGTTAGGATGGGTAATAATTGTATTGGATAATATGTTGTATTTGATCTTTGTTTCGTTGAAATCAAATAATCTTAAAACGCTGCATTGTATATTATTAGTTTTCATAGTTTTTAGTCCGTACCTTTATATTATGAATTGTTTATGCTTGAATGCACATATAAATCTGTAAAGTAAACTTGATTTAATAGTTTGAAGTTGAAAATATAAATATGATATTGTAGAAAATTTTGTTACAATTTAATAAACTACATTAAATATTTGAATTGAAATACAATTAATATTTTTTAATATGTCAAAACTTATTTATAAATACAAATGATTATTTTAGTATACAAATCTATAGAAAATTATTAAAAAAAATATGTAGTTGATGATTGTTAATATTTAGATGCTATATGATAATAAAGTTAGATTATTATTTAAATAATATTACAATAATAAATAAATATGTACAATTCCCATAGACATAGTTTAAGTTTAGCGAGACAGTTATGGGTGAGCTTCTTCGAATTCTATCGTCCCTAAGGCACTTGAGAATTGTAGAGGCTCGCTTCTGAGCCAACGTATTACCAAGAAGAGTGAGTTCCAACAATGAAAAGAGACGATACTAGATTCCACCATGGCTCTTTTGTGTGACCAATTATTGTGGGCCATGATCATGAGAATGAAGGTTGCGTTCTCTTGGCATTTTGGGGCATCACCGCAATTATGCACATCTATTAGTATTGGAAAAACGTCATTGGTTTTTCCTATGCCTTTTCTCCCATCCTCTCTGGCTGCGAGATTGCTCAAAATCCCCAAACCTTCTCTAATACATCCATATCATAAATTAAAGCTCGACCACATTGGTATCCACTAATTCCAGCATTTGTGGGACAAATTCACTGGTTGTGAAGAGCCCTAAGTGCATCCTTTCTTCCATGTGTACTTCCATGCTGCATAATGTTTACCAAGAATGGTATCCCACCAGATGATCCTATAATAGGTTTATTCACATCAAGAGCTGACAAGCTTAGAAAATTTGCCACTATGGCTTCTCTAACAGACTCATTTGACCCTTGCAAAAGGGTTACCATTTTATGAATTGTGTCGGCCTTTACTATTGTTGCTTTATTCTTGCAAAATGTAAATTCCGCCATTAAAACTTATCCTCTGTTATTCTAGTTAAAGATAACTTCAGGGAACAACTGCAAGATTACACCTTGGGCATACATTTTAAAATAGATATCTAGATGGGTTTCTAACATTTTATCCATGGATCTCACTACCATTTGAACAATGAAGCTTCACATGCAAATATCTATGCATGGAATCGATAAAAACAAACAAAACATTTAACTAATTAACTAAATGAATTTAGAACTGTGCACATTGGATTTAAATGAGATTTGCAACTTTTTTAAAAGACACTTGTATGGATCAGTACAACTAGTTATATAAGCAAAAACAATGAATTAATTTGTAATTTTTTACTTGACGCCCATCTGCACTACTAGGTAGAAATATGCATCTAATTGCTATAAAAAAACCTAATTTTTAGGGGGTTGTACACTTTAGTGAACCTCACCTATGAATGATCAACTATCTAGTTTGCATTTGATAGTTTTCAGACTATAAATTTCTAATTTTCTGGTTTTTACGACATGGTTTATGGTTTACATTTCTTGTTTGTATGCCGAAAAATGGCATATTAGCAATTCAATGTTGTATGTTTATAATTTAAATGTTGGAAAGTCATTATTATTCATTTTTTTGACTTTCTTATCATATGACAATGTCCTCACTTGGCACATCAACCACTTTAGTCCTTTCAATCGCTATCTCCAATGGCTACCAACATACCCTACGCCACCTATATTCATTCACAATTGTCTTCACATGGAGGGATGGCCTCCAAACTTGATTGCATTTATTTTTAGAGGAATATTCTTAAATAAGACCCCCTATGATATTCCAAATTAATATGTTAAACTTTAATCAAAACTTTGAAATTATAAACATGATATTATTTCAAATTATTGAATTGGCTGTATAAAAAATAGATAATTGTTAAGTGATTCCTATTAGTCCCTGGCAGGGTAAAGACTAATAAGATAGGACTAGAGGTCAAGATATTAACCACTTCAAAGAATATTATTTAGATAACTTTAATGTAATTTCTAGAATGTTGAATGTTTTAAAAGAAGTTACATGTCAAAACTTGCCTCCTAAGTTAATCATTTACCAAATCTCTTCTTTCATTCATGCTCAAGTTTATATTTTTAATGTAGCTCCTATTTTATTACTTTTACTTTTTCCTTCTCAACATGCTTTTACTATTTTTTATCAAAATGCATATTTATTCTTTATCAACATATGCTTTTATAATTCCTTCTCAACATGCTCATGGTTCTAACATTTTCCCTATTTATCAATAATCTCTAGCTTATAACATCCTTCTATCTTCCCTATGTGTTAATCCCTTGAAGTTTCAAAATTTGTCTATTCCAACTTATGTTACTTGTCCACCTACCATTTCTTCTCCAACTTGTGAAATGACTACTGTAATGCATACTTCTCATGAAAATCAAAATAAAATCAAAATCTCTTGAGGGTCCCATAAACCAAATAATAAGGTTAATTCCAATAATATTCTTTTAAACCCTTTAGCTTATAAAGTGCTTGCATATCCTTTTCCTACTGGTTTTGTAGCCCCAAAATTTGAGATGTGTAACACATGATTACAAAGGGTTAGTTTTCGTTAGCATGAAATCAAAATCAAATTAGAAAACATACAACTAAGCCTTAGCGTATGTCCACTAATTGAACAAGACGAAAGAGAGAAAAAAAATGAAATAGAAGACACACACATATAATTGTATACCTTCCCTTTTGCTCTCCTCCTTGCCGGAAAAGAAATGTGACAGCGCTCGAATGTAGTTGTAAAAGACTTCAATCAATGACGCATAGTCATTTAGACAATATTTCCACTTGCACTATGGATGATTTGGATGTACAATTGGAATGTTGGTTGAAGTTTTGTTGAAGATTTAGTAGCAGATACTTAACACAAAAATCTTGCTGGAATGAGGGTAAGGTTCCTCTATTTATAGATTTTTCAAATAAATGTACATCGTTGATCCAAGTTGAAGATCAATGGATGATGATCAATCTTACAATGAGAGACAAACATTAAATGCTATGACATGGAGTGCGTAAGTACTTGTAAGGAGATTCATTTATGAGGGTTTGGAATGTGTAATTGCATGTTATAGACATTGCTTGCACTCCTCTCACTTTGCACCAAACTTGGTTTGTGAAGGACACCCTTGACTTTTGAAAAATGATTTTGAATTGTCAAATGGGTGGAGTGATGTAGGAAATTATGATCTATTTGATTTTTGGTGAATATGATGTGCATTCCATGTAATTTCCTATTATTGAATAATATTAGCTAATTAACAAACATTAATTAACTATGTGATGTGAATGAAAATTTGTGGGATGGATGTGATTATAAAGAAGATATTAATTGACCAAGAGGGATGAATAGTGTATCAAAATAGAGATGCTAGATGTATAACAAACTTGATTAGATGATTTAGGATGATGTTAGTGCATATTAGTAAGATAGGTAAAATCAACACAAAGTGTCCAATTTTAAGTGTCTACATTTTTCCCTTCTTTGAAAGGGTCTTGCAAGACATGATGGGTGAAGTAGTGACTTTTCAAAGAGAAGAAACCGAAAAAAGTGGATGAAAGTTAGATGATGATGATGAAATAATGTGATGGATGATTTCCCCTCAAGAGGGAATGCAAATATGAATATATGCAAATGGGCTCTCAAAAAAAAAGGAAGAAGCTAGAATGGAAGAATCAATGGGCGAGTGATGAAGAAAGTGTTAGGAATGGTAAAGGCATTCCAACCCAAAAATATGAAGTATTAGCAACAAAACATCACACAAGAAAGCTACAGATGCGATATGTAAAAATAAGATAAATAATATATTATTCAGAATGAAGTATGCTAGTACAATAGAAAAACACTTGCTTATATATGCAAGGCAAAATATAGAACTAGCCTAACTGACCAATGTGGGATAAATCTTCACATAGGATAAACTCACTACAAGACAAAATAAATAAATAATACACTAAGAAATGTGAGAAAATACATGAAAAACAAACTCTAACACCCCCCTCAAGTGAAACTAGAGGCTAACAAAAGCCAAAAAAGAAATAGTGGCATATCCACAGTATGAGTCTCGACAACTAGACTTGATAAGGTACTCATGTAAAATATGTATCCATGAAATGAATATGGAATATGTCCTCATGAACACCCTCCAAGGATAACTTATGAAACCCCAAGCATGTCACACAACTCAAGAAAATGAGGTGATGCAAAAGGCTTTGTGAAGATGTCTACAACCTGTTGCTGAGTTGGAATGTACTCCAAGCTAAGAATGCCATCCTGAATGTGATGATGAATGAAGTGCATATGTACCTCAATGTGCTTGGTCTACTAATGCTCAAATGGTTTGTGAGATATATGAATAACACTCTGGTTGTAACACCAAAGTACAGTGGGTGAATCCTACATGAAGCCAAACTTTGTCAACAACTGATGAAGCCAAAAAATTTGATGACTCACTATAACTACTACCTGTACTCAACATCTGTAGATGATAGTGCAATACCCTACTACTTCTTATACAATTAGGCAATAGGCGAAGAACCAAGACAAAAGATGTAATCAGAAGTGGAATGCTTGTCATTAAGAGAGCCTGCTCAATCTGAATCAATGTACTCAATCAATTGAGTAAAACCCTTAGTGTAATATAATCCAAAATAAGTAGTGCCTCATAGATATCATAGAATCCTCTTGGTAGCCTACCAATGAATTTCATGAGGGTCATGTGCAAACCTAGAATAATCTCAACTGTAAATGAAACGTTGAAGTGAGTATGGGTCAAATACATAAGACTCCCAACCATCTGCGTATACAATGTAGGATCACAAAGTAGAGTAGTACAAGAGGTAATGAGAGTCACTCTAGACTGAAAAGGAGAACTTGGATTGCAATCAACCTTGCCAAAATTTTAAAAATGATCAAGGGCATACTTTTGCTAATTCAAATAAATCATGATATCTGATTGTGAAATTTATAAACCGAGGAAGAAATGCAAAAGGCCAAGATCTATTATGTCAAACTGTGCTAAAAGTGCCTGCTAAATAGTTTGAATCTGAGACGAGGAGCTACATGTGAGAAGTAGATCATCAACATACAAGCCCAAAATAATAATGTCCTCCTCAATATGTTGAATATACACTATGGGATTAGAGTGGCAGCGAATAAAGCCAATAGAGAGAATAAATGAATCCATCTTCTCATACCAAGGTCGAGGGGCCTATTTAAGACCATAAAAAGACCTCCTAAGTTAGCAAACAAGAGAATAATCATGATCAAACCCAACAGGATGCTCCATATAGATTTCCTCATGCAAGTCTCCATGCAAGAAAGCACTCTTAACATCCATATGATATATTGGCCAACCCTGTGTTGCATCAAGAGAAAGTACAAGGTGAACAAAATCCATCTTGGCAATGGGCATAAAAGTCTCAAAGTAGTCAATGCCTTTGATTTTCAAGAATCTATTTGCAACAAGATGTGCTTTATACTTATCAATGTACCCTTCAACTGCATACTTGTGCAGTAAATCCATTTCCACTTAACCAACTTTCTTCCCTTACAAAGAATGACCAAATCCCAATTGCGATTTTTCATCAATAAAGAATACTCATATGTCATTGCATCTTCCCACTCCTATATCCCATTATCTTGTAAAAAAGACTCTGGATCCCCAAAGAATGCTTGACACAAAAGTCTAGTACCCATAGAATGTGCATGATGTTGTCGAGTAGGTGGAAGATCCTGTATGAATGGTGCTGCCTCAAAAATTTTAGTACGAGCCCACCTAGACACAATGAAAACATAAGTGTGAATAGGATCCTCATCCTCTATAAACTCCTTAAGAATTTCTTGAATTGGCTCTTCAAAGAATGAATCCTTGAGAGGAGGTGAATCATTGAAATAAGAAGGCATGGAAGAAGATGAAGAGTCATGAGATGTCAAGTGCTCATCAAACTGTACATGTATTCAAAATTGAAAATCATGAGTATCAAAATATAAAATACTTTAAGATCTCATGTCTTCGTAATACCCTATAAAAATCAAAGGTTTTCTCTTCTTTTCAAATGCTTTCCTTTTTTCCTTTGGTACAAATAACCAAACAAGGATCCTAAAGATTTGAAAAAATGAGACATCAGGGTTGGTTATAGACCAACCCTCCTTTGAAGTCATATGCTTAAGTGCTCGATGTGGTGTGAAATTCTAAATGTAGTTCACACAAGTAAATATCTCTACCCAATAGATAGGAAGTAAATCCTGTGAATGCATCATGCAGTTAGCCATCTCCTTTAGAGTTCAATTTTTTTGTTCTGCTAAGCCATTTTGCTATCGAGTATGTGCAATAGAATGCTGGTGAACAATAACATGGACTACCAAAAAATCAAAGAAATCTCGACTAAAGTACTTCTCCTCATTATCTGTACAAAGCTTCTTGATGCAACTCAAATACCATTTCTCGACCAAATCCTTAAAGACTTTGTAATGAGCAAAGACATCACTCTTGTACTTGAGGAAACAAACCCAAGTATGCCTTGAAAAATCATCAATAAAGATAAGTTCATTCTTATCTCCATTGAAAGGAGTAGGAAAGATCATGAAATCACTATACACAAGCTCAAGTGGTGAAGAAGCTATTGTGGACATAACCTTAGGAAATGGATCCTGGTGTTATTTCCCCAATGGACAACTAGTGAAAATTCTATCAATACATAAAAATGTAGGAAAATCCTTTGCCATACTATGAGTGCTTAACACTTTCAAATATCTATAGTTTAGGTGTCCAAATCTCTCATGCCAAAGTTGACTCTCAGAATCTGCATGAAACTAAACACATCCCTAAAGGAGGAGTATCATTAAAACCTTCATAATATTAAAGTCAATAACTGTGATTAACAACACCCTATGCAATAAGTGTGTGTGGCTCTAATAAATTTTGAACTTCAATACCTATGGTGGGAAAGTCACTGTCTTGCCCTGAACAAAATGACAAATCTGATACACTGAAATTAGATTGGTGGTGATCTTTAGAACATATAATGAATCATTGATGCAGCCACCATCTAGTTATATGTCACACTTCCCCTTAACAAATATGTAGGAAGAATCTTCAACCTCAATATTGGAAGTAAAATTCAGACCAAGAGATACAAATGCCTCTTTGGTAGAAGTCATATGGTGTAAAGCACCAAAATCTAAAACCCAACTGTCTGAAATAGGTAAGTATGATCTCCCAACAACATTAAGTGCTTTCCTATGCTCATGAGATGGAGGAGAAGTGGAGATAAATATCTCGTGTTTCCTAATGGCATCCTCTAAGGTTTGCATCCTTTTCAAACACCTAGACTCTTTATGACCAATCCCCCTACAATAGGAGCAAGATAGGTTATACTTATTCTTGGACTTGGAAGATGTTTTGGGTTTAGGTGTAGTAGTGTTGGGATTAGGTGCATTTTGAGGTGGAGTGTTTTTTTTATTACACTTAGATTTTCCTTTAGTCTTAGGATGTGAGGCCACTAATGCTTTTTGAGAGGTAGAAGACTCAAGGTGAGATAATTTGGATTCCTCCTTAGTAAGTCTCTCACAAAACAACTCGAGATCTAACATTTTGAATGTAGTACCTAAGGCATCCATACTAGAGAAAAAAGTAGAAGCAAAGTTTTAGAATGGGCCACTCAACTTAGACAAGATCTAGTATACACACTCTTCATTCTTATTATCTCATCCATTCCCCTTAAACTATGTCAACAAATGCTTAAACTTAGTGAGGTAGTCTACAATGGAGGCAAAGTCATCTGGATTTAGTGAAGTAAGCTCCACTTCAAGCTACATTAATCTCAAGTGGTCTACTTTCCCAAATAAACCATTTAGATTACTCCACATTTTAAATAGAGAATCACACCCATCAAAATGAAACAAAAGACTATCACTCAGATATCCCCTAACCAAGCTCATACACTCTTCAAACTTACATTGATGCTATTTTTTTTCAAATTCACATGTTAACTGTGACTGTGTTTCGTTCATTAAGGACCATAATATTTTGCACTTTATGATTTTTTTTCATTCGAGGTCTCCATGTGTGGTAATTATATGTAGTCAAAGGCTCACAATGGTCAACACCAGAAGTAGAAGCTATACTAACTAATCACCAAAGAGCAGATTGAATACAAAGGGTGCACAAAATCAGCACCGAGACAACCCTCCAAAATATTGTATTGTAGGACCATCCTAAGTTATAACTTTATAAAAGTAGTGCATTTTTATAATTTAATAACATCAATGGATACAAAATTGAAAAATATGCAATTTAAAAAAAAAACAAAATTTAAATCCGAGTTACGGTTCAAAAGTTACAAGCATTACGATTTCCCATAAATGGGTCAGAAAAATTAAAATTGACACTACACACTGATTTTAGTGACCAAAATTGAAATGAAGGTAGGCTTACAACCACTCATTGGAACCAAAATTAAACTACAAACGTTCTCAAGTCAACCGAAGTGTAAAAAAATCAGCCAGGTGAACCTTATGCATGTGCAAGTGAACTATACTACCTCTTGAATCAAAAAAATAGATTAATAAAGAAAATAATGAAATATTAAGTTGTTTGTGAGAGGAGAAAAAAAAATGGATTACAAATATAAGTGTTGGAATAGGTCTATGAAGGGAGCTCAGTGCTACCAAAGTTGAGTATAAACTTCTGCATGCACTTCCAATGCTGCAAATCAACACCTAGAGAGAAAAAACAACCCAAATTTAATCCTTTGAACATAGATATCTATGCAAATGGAGGATGCCTTACATAGTCCAGTGCAACCAGTTAGTGGTTTCTCTAACTTCCAATAACATGCAATCCAAAAAACAAGCACCCAACTCCTCTACTCAGGCAAATAGAATGCCAAAAGAAACATGCCAAAAATCTAGTGCTCCACCAATCTCTTTCAATGCCTCGTAACTTGCAAGTGCCTAGGAAACCAAGGAATAGATTTAATGCAATAAAAAATAAGGCAATAGATTGCAGACCTAGAAAATGATATTTTCCAAGCCAAAAGTCAATATAGAGTTCCACAGCTCTAATCTTTACTAGCACCTTTGGAAAGTTCCAACGCTAAGTAGACAAATGCATAGATGTAAGACTTCCAATAAAAAATGCATAACCTAACACTTCAATGAAACTATCAAGACTTTCAACGTGTCTCCAAAAAATGAAATGCAGGTCTTTGACCTTTATTCCATGTAACTCCAAAATCTAATGCCTTAGTTTTTAGATGAAGAGGATGCAAGTAGGGAGGGTGGTGACTTACATTCCCACATTGTATACTAATCCTTAAATCTTCCTTTTATGTAATCTTGACAATACAAAACAAAAAAAAATTCCAACATTGTGGGCAATACGACGTCCTCTCTCAAATGCTAAGTGCAGACCACAATGCCTTATACTTAATGCGCCAAAGTGTATAATAGTGCCAAAAATAGCTCTTGATGAAGACAAAGTTTAGTGCTCCAGTCTGTAGCTTTTTTGATTCAACACAATGCTTGAGTGATACGTTGACCACCAATAATCTCCTTCTAATGAACGACAAGGGGAAGTTGGATGAAATTATTTGAAATTTCCAAGTTAATGGATAGTTGTAACTTCTTCATTACTTTGGTACCATGTTAGGAATGGTAAAGACATTCCAACCTAAGAATCCAAAGTGTTATCAAGAAAACATCACACAAAAAAGCTACAAATATGATATGCAAAAAAAAGGCAATCATATATTATTCAAAATGAAGCATGCTAGTACAATAAAAAAGCACTTGATTATATAGGCAAGGTAAAATAAAGAAATATCCTAACTAACTGATGTGGGATAAATACTCACATAGGAGAAACTTACTACAAGACAAAATAGCTAGCTCATACACTAGCAAACGTGAAAAAAATACATGAAATACATACTCTAACAAAAAGAGGGGATGGGATGCAAGATGTGATGATGATTGGGTGAGATTAACCCATGAATGATATTAACTCACTCGAGCTAATGATTTCACACTTTGATGTCCGATGATAATGGATGTATCTACCCCAAGCAGGGCGGATGTGGGAAGGATGTATCTCAAGATATGTTGCACACTTTGACTTGCCCCAAGTAGGGCAGATGTGGGAAAAATATCCATACAAAGATGTGGGATTAACTTGCCCCAAATAGGAAGGATTAGGGAATGCCCTATCTTGATGATGAGCTACAAACTTTGGTTATCCCCAAAGAGGGCAAAAGCTACGAGTTTAGACTAGATGGATGACTAATTGATTGATTGATTGCTTGATAAATTGATTAAGTTACAAGCATAGATCAATGATTTAACCTATTTAATAGATTAATGATGAGATGATCATCTTAACTGATGATTTATGGACAACATGGAAGCTAATAGGCTATTCTAAATGTATGTGTTGATGGTATAATGATTTTTTGAAAATGAAGAAGTCACACAAAAATCAGGCACACAAAGATGCCCCAAGTGATAAAAATAATGATTAAAGAATGATGTGATAATGATGAGATTAGATTTGGAAAGAATTAGAAAAATTATGGATGAAAAAAGGATGAACTTGGATTGGATAGGGAACGTGGCAAATTGATGTTGGCACAATGGGCTGTGTGGATGATTTATAGACTTGTATAGTTAATTAGAAGAAAATAATATTGATAAGAATGGAAATAAAAGTAAGAATGGTGATGAAAATGGTAATGGTGATGATCATTGAGTTGACCTTAGAAACTCCATGTGATTGAGTGCTACTTGCATAGTCCAAATGGACGTCATACTGATGTAGTTCTCTAAAAAGGGAGGAATATGACAAGAAATGATGAAAAATAAGAATGTGAATGATGGTGATTGAGCTGACCTTAGAAACTCTATGTGATCGAGAGCTACCTACATAGTCCAAATAGACCTCAAGGCATTGTAGTTTTCCTAAAAAGGGAGGGATATTAAAAAAAATGATGTAGAATAGATGATGATCAGATGTTGAAAAATGTCAAAGAGGGATGAGATGATTTGATTTAAAACTAGATGAATTTTCAAGGAGATAAACTATCAACTTAGTGCATCTCCAATTTATTTTTCAACTTGGCATTTGATGTTGCACACAATGGTATACACCATGATACAAAACCCTAGGATGAATTAGTCATAATGTGCATAAGGACTGACCCCCGAATCAATAAGCAACACAAACACACCATGATATGGAAAAAGTAGGATGAGATTGTTGACGGATGCCAATGGATGGACTTAAGTACAAGTGCAAGACATGAAGCACCATGATATCAAAAAACCATGATGACATTGTTGGCACACTTGGATTGAGTCAAGGTACAGAAAAAAAATTAAACAAATAAGTAAACAAGTAAACACACATAAACTTGAAAATAAAAGCAACAAAAAACATCATGTCATTTAACCAAGTCAAAATCCACGTGTTAGGCTCAAAGATACTGATAGTTGGATGGTGTCCCCAAGCAAGGATACATGCAATGGGATGGATTGGAAAAAATGTCCTAAAATAAACTACACACTTTGATTTTCCCTAAATAGGGTGAAAGCTAGGAGTTTAGATTGATGATTTTTCGCAAATAGGGCATATGTGGGAATGAAATATACCAAAAATCTAGAATGACGTGATTTACCCCAAGTAAGGTGGATTTGAGGACACATCCCAATGGTGGATGGAATTATTTGATTAAGGATTTGACCAAATTTTAGGACAAGATATATATTTTTTGAATTTTGTGGCTTTATATCTCTCTTAGAGATTTGTGCACTTTCTTGATTTTTACATATTTTGTGTTTTTTTAATGTTTTTGACTTTTCTAGATTATGTAATGTTTTTGGATTTTTATGGAATAAATATATACAAAGGGGTCACTAGCAAAGGGAAATCCTATTTTAACACTGGGATGGGAGATGTAATATATTGACGAGATTTAGGATGATGTTGGATGGTAATGGACAATGAGAGGCGACTAAGAATGAATTAGTGATCGCCAAGGCCCATAACACATGGGAGCAAAGTGCCCAATCATCAAAGTGTCATTCAGATGATATGCCAAGATTCCAAAAATAAGGCTCAAAACATAGTCCACTTCTTTATTAAGGTCAAGATAGGGGAAAATAAGGGCATGATATGATGGATACAAATTTGGATAGGCTTTGGATGGTTTGAATATGATGAATGAGGATGTGT
The DNA here is from genome assembly GCA_037957365.1 of Torreya grandis. NCBI lineage: Eukaryota > Viridiplantae > Streptophyta > Pinopsida > Cupressales > Taxaceae > Torreya > Torreya grandis. The sequence continues at coordinate 799,831 of JARHVA010000799.1, forward strand.
AAGGAAAAAGGAATTAGATGGAAATGGGGTTTAAATGGAATAGACATGATGAGGGATGGGGATGCCCCCAAGTGTCAAGATACATACACACAACAAATTATATACACATGATGCTAGAAACTTGGTTTTCATAATGGTACTTGCCTAGGGCACTATAAGCATGGTTTTCATTGTTGGACAAATTATTTCTCTCTCTCTTTTTTTTCTTAGCATCTCAAATCAATGGAGGATTATGAGATGCATAATATTGACCTTTGTGATCTTTAGGTATGTGTTTCATATATGTCATTGTGAAATTCATTGATTTCTAGATTGTCTTTTTCCAAATTGATTAGGTTGTTGTCATAGCCCCTACGAAAGATGGTGTTGCCAATGAGGGTGAAGCAAAAGTTATATTGGATGGAGGATGTTTGTTGATTGTTTGAAGGATCTAGAGGGATGTGGGCATCATGATGCAATGTGGGATGGGGACTAATAATCTCATGTTTCATGAGATTGAGAGTATCTAACTAATTTAGATTTAGATTTTGGTCTAATAGTGCCTCATAGATGTTTTCACTAAGGGACTTAAATTTTTGAATTTTTAGATTTAGATTTTGATTATCCCATAGTGCCTCAACCAAGGTTTCACTAGGGGATGTTTCTTATGGTTTTTTGGGATTTTGATTTTGATTGCTCTATAGTGCCTCGAACAAGGTTTCACTAGGGGATGTAATAATTGGATGTTTATATGTTGGTTTTCATCCTAGTTCCTCAAATTAGGTTTCAATAAGGAATGCATATTTCTAAATTTTATTGTCCCATATGCCTTAAACAAGGTTTCACTAGGGGATGATGATACAAATTTATGTTCTTCTGGCTGGATGCCAATCATGAATTCTTCCATGGTTTGATTGCTATGGAATAAGGTTGATGGTAAGTGGTTTTGTCAGTACCAATATATGGGTGTGGGAGATTGAATGCCAAGATGACTGATGGGGATGGAAATGTTTTTAAAAGGATTAATGGTAGCACGATCCTTGTATGGACTATGAATGAAGCTTGTGTCAATGTTGGATGAAGATTACTCAGAAACCATGAAAGTATCACTAACATATTTATGTTTATAAACTAGTAACTTATAGCCAATGTTGTGAGAACCTTTGTGTATTCATATATGGACTGGTTCGATGATTCCTTGGTCATGAAAGCAAAGACATTTACCTTTGTAGTTCATTATTTGGAAGATTTTACTTGTTATAGAATATTCGTTGCTTTGAAAATAAGTTATAGGGGTGTCCCTACATAACCCTAAATAATTTTTGTTATTGAATTCCTCATCTATGAGGAGGCCAAATATGATAAGTGATGTTTTTATGAACTGATAGGATGTTGATGTTGGGCCTGCCCAAATGGAAGACACTTTGATGTTTGTTGTCTACAAGTACCGTTATCACTTGTGTCATGTGGTATTGGGTGTTATAAAATTTGATATGTGATGGGAGATGGGTTAATAGGCCAAGGATGGCATTGTCAAAGATAATTTCATCCAAGATTGGTGGTTGATCAAAGATAAGTAACTGGTTAAGGACAAATTGACCAAGGATGGGTAATTTGTAAATTATGGGTTGACCAAGGATGGATGGCTAGTCAAATGATGATTCATCAAATATTTTCTCATCAAATATGGGTGGGCCAATAATGTTTTAGATTGGTCAAATATGGGCGATTCGACAAAAATATTGAAGATGGGTTGATTGTCTTGACCTTTACTTGGAAGTGGATGAGTTTGATTATGATATGGAAGGGGATCTTGGCATATCCTTAATGGCTGATTCTTAGACTCTGCGCATAAATAAAAAATGATTTATTCAGCTAAAAAAATATGAATTACAAGGATGTATATATAGTCCTCAATATGTTCATAATAGTCCTACTAAATAGGACAAGCAACATAAACTAATAATAATTTGAAATATTCTAATATTATTTTATGACTAACATAGTCTAACAATAACGTAAATACATGCTTTTGTTTATAGAATAAAAACCATGTTTACATAACAAACTTATGAATTAATTTATTCTAACATTGCCCCCCTTAATTCATTATAATTTTGGAGAGTACAAGAGAGAAAATTTCTAAATGCATCAAACTTATCATGTGAAAGTGACTTCGTGAAGACATCATAATAATGATCTTGAGTGGGGAAATGTTGGAGCTGGATATTGTGTTTTTGAACATGTTCACATAAGAAATGGACTTGAACTTTAATGTACTTAGTGCGTTAATGAAACTTTGGATTATAAATAAGTTTAAGAATACCTTGATTGTTGTAATTTAGAATTGTTGGATAAGTCTATGGAAATACCAATCTTGCTAGTATGTGACGTAGCCATATCACCTCATAGGCAACTCTTCCTGTAATATGATATTCGACCTTACTAGAAAAATGAGAAACAAAGTTCTACTTCTTGCTCCCCCATGAGATTGGACTAGATCCAAAAAAGAATACAAACATAGAAGTGGATTTTTTGTCATCAATTAAACCTGAATGATCTAAATCTATGTATCTTATCAAGAATAACTTATAACTATTATTATCCCTTTGGAGGAGCTTTAGGAGAACCAAAGTAAAAGGGATGGAAAAAACACAAAAACCAAGGGAGTAGAAACAAGAAGCAGTAAAAAAGACCAGAAAACTAAGGCGAAACTGCTTGTTACTGCTAGGGATTCACTCGGAAAAAGAGATGAACAACATTGTAAGATGAAACTGGATATTGGCTCTCCTGACAAACCCGGAAGAAGACCCACAAGGAAAATAAGAGAGCTAGAAAGTTTGCAGAATATTGCTGATGGCAGACAGGCAACTATTCTGGATTTTACCCCTAAAAATAGATAACTAGAGCATCCTGCGGGATTTTAGGGGGTTGTTTGTTTAATGGTTTTATGAGGTTATCTTTGTATAACCTGTTTTTGTTGCTACTTTTTAGTACGTTTTAGGATGGCTTTTTTTGGAGCATGGTAATGCTTTAACCTTTTTGTTCCTGTTAAAGGGTTTCGGGTCCCCTTCAAAACCTGTTTTTACCTTAATCTAAAACTTATAACTATTATTGTATGCTATGCCATAATTAATTGTTACTCTAATATATCGTAACACCTACTTAGCTAATTTCTTGATGCAGGGGCATCCTTGTGGATCCCAATATGGACTCATTTTTGGCTTGATTTAGTCTAGCAGGTGTTTGATAGGTGTATTAGGTCATAATTTTGTCCTAGAATTTATCAAAATTAGTCCAAGTGGCATAAAATTTAAAAATATGGAGTTTCCCTCCAAAATGACACTTTTGAAAATTTGAATTTCTTAAACTTGTAAGAAGGGTTCCATGCATTATATGAGGTTGTTAAAGTTGTATTTCATGTTCATTAGGTGCCTTAGAGGTCTTAAGAGTATGTAAAAGGTACTAAGTGTCTTCTTAGTCAATAGGTTAAGATCATACATTGGTTATATTGTTAAAACATACAAAAATGCAATGTATTTTCAAGGAATCAATGTAGGAAACCTCCAAGAATCAGTTATGTTATTTGTAAAAAGGTGGCAGAATCAATTTTGAAGGAGTATTGATGTATTCCATTTGAATGAGATGATAATGGATGTGAAAATAATGAAATTTGATGAATAAAGAGGACTATGATGTTAAAATTTTTGTGTACAATGTCATTCATTACATGCTCGTGAGCAGAGTATATATTTGTTGGATATTCCATATGGTGAGTAAATATGAATATGTGATTTTTGTTATGGTTGTGATAACATTTAATTCCATGGTTTGAGGTAGGTAACCAATATTTAAGTTTCAAACAAAATCTTTTAGAGAAGATAGACAGGTCTATCATTCAGTGTATGAGAGTATACAATTGGCTTAGGTAACAAACAAAGCATTTGGTCTTTTATATTAATATTATTGTGAAGATCATGAAGATGTAAAATGTGTGAGTTGTTAGGGATTTATTTTTGTGACTTATATATAGGGTTTCAGACTTAGTAAGTTTTAATTTGTTTTCTTGTTATGACAACCCTGTTCATTGCTAGCCCTATGTGCAATTTAGAATCCTATAGACTGAGAATCCTGACCTTGAAACTTGTTTTAAATACAAGTGATAATAAATAAGGGTTTAGATATTCATATTAATGTATGAAAACCTATTCGTAAATCATACATGTAGTTGGAGGAGTTGAAGATATTGGTAAAATTTTGTTGAAACCCCTACTTCCTGTTATTGAACGTAGTTAGTCTAGTCTGAGATTTGTTGTTGGAGATTAACCCAAGCATTCTGAGACCTAGGTTATTGAAGGAAATTTTTTCATGGAACCTAGGTAGACCTATTACAAGCACTATATTGGTTTGAAATCTTGTCTATTTTTAGTTATATATTTTATACTGCCCTCAGCCTATGCAGTCATTACAAACCCTGCCAACTAGGGTTTTGCTTATTGGGAGAGAATCAACTATTGAAAAATTCTCATTTTTTGTTATCTTGTGTGTTTGGATATAACCTAACTGAATCACATAATTTCAATACCATGCTATAATTTTAGTATGTATTTATAGATAGAGGTCTTTGAAAAGGGCTAAAGAAGGCTTAATTTGGGAGGCTAGGAGAGAGAAAAATGACTTAGAAAGAGAGATAGGTCATAAAATTTGAACCATAGGTGTATTATAATAATAAAAAAGATATTATAATGTTTTAAGGTCATAATTATTAGTAATTTTCCATACTACCCCATTTTCAGGTGGAAAAGGGCTACAAGGAAAGCTTATTTGTAAGGTAGAGTTGCATAAGGTGGTAAGTGGGTGTTGAGATAGTTTGAATAAAGAGTATAGGGAGTTATTTGAGTCTATATTAATTAGGATATGGATCTTGACATGTAATAACCATATTGTGATCTTATACTTTGCATGGTTGGTGAACTCTTAAACCTAAGACTTGAAGGAAGAATCCATTGTTCAAGGACAAGAAAGTAAATACTTGTGCAAGCTTTGCATCATTTCCAGTGGCTTACCTTTGGATCTTGCATGAATTGAGAAATATAGTTAAAAAAATATCTGATATCTAGCCTAGTGTATGTGAGGTAGATGAGAATCCCAATCAACTGGTGATAAATAGTGGCATCTATTGGCGATGATGGATTTGAGCAAGAGATTTAAAGTCTTCTCTCTATAGGTGTATCCATTGGTTTAAAATCCATCATCTAAAATATATTGATAAATGTATGGTATTCTTCATCTGAGACATGAATATGTGGTTCCTTTTTTACCATACTTCCAAGCCAAGACACTAGTGTAGTAGCCCAAGATCTGTGATGTCAAATGATTGATCAAGATCTTTATATGTTAAATCAATAATCTTAACTAAGCTTCCAATGATGAATATATCATCAACATAAACAAAAATAAAAAAAATCTCCCCCTTTATTTTTTGAGGTAGAGATTGGGATCATATGGATTACTTTGAAATCCATGCTTCACAAAATGCTCATCGATTTTTATATACTAGGATCTAGGAGCTTGTTTGAGACCATACAAATATTTTATGAGTTTGCACACATTTTGCCCTTACCTTGGTGTGACATAACCTTCTGGTTGAGTCATGTAGACCTCTATCTATAGATATCTATTTAATAAGGCACTTTTAACATCCATTTGATGAATATTCCATCCAAACTATGCAACCATTGTAAAGATCATTTTGATTGTCTTTGTCTTAGCTATAGGAGCAAAACTCTCCTCATAGTCTATATCTTCTTTCTAAGCATAGCCTTTTGATATGAATATTTCCTTGTGCTTGTCCATGCTTCCATTTGATTTGTATTTGGTCTTAAAGACCAATTTGCATCTGATAGGTTTATTCCTTGGTGGAAGATCAACAAGCTACCATTTGTAATTCTTCATGAGAGAATGATATTATGCATCCATGGAATTTTTATAAGGTTTGGACTCTAGGGATTCATGGACTATGAAGGGATCAAATGTTTTTATAAATATGATCATTAAGGCCAAATTTACCTCTGCACAATCCATACTGTGAGTCCTCAATCTTGTATATAAAGTGTTTAAAGGTCCATCTAATTTTGCATCTTGAATTGTACTTGTATACCATTTATACATATGTTCAGTAGTAGTTGGTGGTGTTGGGACTTTTTATTGACCATTATTTCCACTTGAAAAGTTATAGGTTTGATACTTGTATAAGATATCTTTGTGAAAGATAAACTGATTTCACCTTTATCATTAAACACTACATCCTTATTGATACGTATATTTATAGTCTCTAGATCAAAAAACCGATATGATTTCAACTCTTTACTATATCCCACAAAAATGTATTCCTTGGTTTTCATATCTAATTTATTTATTTTCTTCTTTGGGATATGCATGTATTCTTTGCAACCAAAAACTTAAAGATGTGAGACTTTCGGCTTCTTCCCAGTCTATGCTTCCTGCAGTGTAATTCCATCAAGAGCTTTGGTGGGTGACTTTTTCATCAGGCATCTATTTGTAAAACACACTTCTACCCAATATGAATGAGGTAGTTGTGCATCTTTAACCATGCTTCAAAAAATATATATAATGACATGGTTATGCCTTTTTGTAACACCATTCTGTTGTGGTGTATAAGGAATAGTGTATTGATGACGTATTCATTGCTCTGCAAGGTATGTAATGAAATTTTTACTGGTGTATTCCCCCCATGATCTGAGTGGAGGGCATTGATTTTTTGATCAATTTCATTTTTAACAAAGGCCTTGAATTCTTTGAAGGTTTATAATGCTTGATCTTTAGTATTCAACAAAGAAACCAACATCTTATAGGAATGATCATCAATAAAGATTTGGAAATACTTATATCCTTTTAGGCTAGTAGTCATAGGTCTACATAGATCGATGTGTACCAGATTCAATGAATGAGGAGATCCATATTCACTTTTGCCAAAAGGAGCTCTTCATTATTTTCTAGCTAAGCAACTGGAACATATATCAAAAGATTATTTGAGTGTGGGAATACCTTTAACCATGTTGTGTTTGCTCAATATAATAAAATACCCATAACTCAAATGACCATATATTTTGTACCATAGTTAATATTTATTTGTACCCTTCATAACAAGTGCCTGATTGTCATTATGTACAAGATCAAGTTGAAACATATTTCTTACATTTGAAGCTCGTGCTAAAGTTATAGAGCCTTAAGACTTTTTCTTGATAAATCAAAACTTCTCACCATGTTTGTGATCAAACTCAACTTTGAGATTGTGATCGAGAAGTTAATTTATAGACAACAAGTTTTTAGTAAGTCTTGGGACATATAAGACATCTAGAAACAAACATCACCTTAACCCTAAATAGTGTTTGAAAAATTATTACCAATAGGGACATTACCTTGAGATCTTGATTTTTGTAAATTGGAAAACCATTCTTTTTATCCTGTCATGTGCCTTGTGGCACTAGAATCAACTTAATTAGATAAAATTTGAAGAACTAGGTTCTTCATGTGTCTATGTAATAAAGACATGATCGCCTTCCAAAGAATGATCATTCTCAGCAACATTCTCATGTTATTTCTTCTTTAAATGTTTTTTGGAATGAGGTTTTAGCTTAAATGACTGAGGTGGATTTTTTGAAGTGGGATTCTTACTGGATGAGTCCTGTGTGAATCCATTATACCAACAATGTTTGAGGTCATGCCTTATCTTTCCATAAATAAGACAAACCTTTTATGAATGGGATTTTCTCCCCTAATGGTTTTGCTAGTTTTTTAGATTGTTTATAATCCTTCATGGGATTATTCCCTTTTTTAGAGGAGGCAAGTGCATGTTCTTCATCAGGTTCTTCTGCATTTTGTATGGATTTTTCTTGTTGTAACATATTAACCAATGAGACAAAAGTTGGTTTCTAACCCATTACATTTAATGTGGTCACAAAAATTATATATGTAGGGGGTAGTTCTATTAGGACAATGGGGACCAAAGATTAATCTATCACCAGGTCCCCCAATGATTCGAGTAAAGCCTGTAAAGTTGTAACTCTATGAAGTAAAGCTTCCATTGCTTCTTTTGGTTTCAACTTGAGAGAATGGAGATGGATTTAGAGATGTATAATCTAATTTTCATTATTTTCCCCATATATTATTTGAACCTTATCCCAAACATCCTTAGCTATAATAGCATTACAGATACATGGTTTTACCTCATCCGAGACTCCAAACATGATTATGAGCTTAGCCTTTTGATTGGTTTTGTCATATTTTTGCTGTTGATTAATGTTAGTAGCATGTTAGGTCTATGTGCCATTAAAAAATATCCATATGTGTTAAAATTCAAAGTGTGTTTTAATATTTATTTTTCATATGGCATAGTTATCACCTCCAAGAAGATGAGTGCCTGGTAGAACAAAACATGGTCCATTTCCAGTCATGTGTGCAAATCTATTCAAATTGTATAAGGGAGATGGATTGGTGACTTATAAATATAAAAGGTTCCCCTTATATTTACTATCATACTAATATACTAAACCTCTCTATATGTACACCTTCCTATATACCCATCGGTACTAGAAGAGTTTGTCCTTTCTATATACCTATTGACATGTGAAAGATATTTTAATGCACGCGAGAGCAGAATGGTACTGGGTACCCAGGTAGTATGTGAAAGAGATTTGTTCGGTCACTAACACTTGCTTAGAATTAATTTCACATATGTGGGTGTAACTTCCCAATATAGTTGGAAATTCCGATTGTCAAGATTTATGTCTATCGATAGTAAAAAATGGGTAATAGAGAAATGGTTTATGATTATTTGTGAACCTTATTACTCTTTGATGATTTAAAGGGATGATTCCTAGACATAATTATTGAAGCTATGTTAGGATATAAATGCAATATTTCAAAGCACAATGACATTACACATAAATATGAATCAAAGGTGTCGTCAAAACTGAACACTATGAATGATATTTTTACAATCTCGTTGATTTTACATTGATTTGATTTAATGAAAAGAAAAGACTTTTATAAATATTTTAATTTAAAATTTGTAATTACATAAAATGGAAAATAAAATTATGTAAGGAAAAATAATTAATACTATCCCTCAAATTTTGTCCTTTTTTCATTTTGTCTTTTTATGGTTTTATCTTTTAGTAAAAGTATAAAATTATTTAAAAAAGAGCTTTTGGTGAATTGATTGAACTGTAGGCCTCTTATGGATAGATTTTAGCAAAAAACAAAATCTACTAGTTCTCTTATGTATCATTTCAAATCTATAAAGGACAAAAATAAAATATAAACTATAAAATCATACCTCATGAAGTGGAAACCATCGTGGATGTGCTTAATTGGCACAAGAAATAGGGTTAAACACCTCCTTTTTATCCACATTGTAAGCATTGAAAAGATGCCAACTTAGAAGCCTTTAAACAACTGTATGATGTTAACTCAAAGTGTACAATAGTTTTTTGGATGAAAAAGAAATCAACATAGAATCATTCTCAGCAATCAGATCTAAAATTATAGGCTTGTAAAGTCTTCTAAGGAGAAAAATTGAACTATATGTCAGAATGCTGATCAAATGACTGTATCACCTTGGACACTTCCAAATTATTGTATGACAACATGCAAAGGCATATAAATGAGTTTGGAATGGTCCATCACTAAGTAGAAAACACCATGTAAATATCAGAACTAAAAAAGTTGGTCTATACCTCTCACAATGGAGAAAACCTGATCAACTGGTATATATGGATAAAAAATAACTTTGGGGCATCCAAATCATTGTACGACTAGGTGAAAGGGTGTACAACTTGTTGTGATAATGTGAATAATGGAGTTACAAAATATTTTAATAAAAATCAAGTCCAAATGAATTCGGTAGGGTCATATATGAGCAAAAACTGTATGATAACAATGTACAAGAGAGCGAATAGACCAAATTGATTGCAAAGGCCCAAAGAGTTGTATGACTTGGTCAAAAATGACCCCTCTTGATTTTAAAATGTTTAAAATAGATCAAATAATATATTATAAATTAAATAACTTGCCAATGATATATGTATAACTCATAGAGAAGAAAAATTAGATGATAAGCTTGAAAAACTTAGCTTTTATGCAGCCAAATAACTTTATAAACTTTTGCAAGTGAAATCTAACTTGAAAAAAAGGAATTTTAATAGAGATTAGCTCTAATAATCCTATGCTCTGATACCAAATTTGAGTGTTAATTGAAAATTATTTATTCATCTAATAAATAATGAATTATAAGGATGTATGTATAATCCTAAATATGCTCATAATTATCCTACTAAATAGGATGAGCAACATAAAATAATAATAATTTAATTTTTTTAAATATTATTCTATGGCTAACATAAACTAATAATAACCTAAATACTACATGGTTTTTTTTATAGGATAACAACGACATTTACATAACAAACTTATGAATTAATTTATTCTAACACAGACTTGGTTGTACCTAGTTCTTCAGTAAATGATGATCCTTGAATGGGCAATGACATTACATGGCTAGATTGGTTGTATTTGTTAGGTATTAGATTGTTTGATGTTTGTGACTCAGAGGAATTGGATGTTGTACTGGTGGATGAAGGGCCAAGGATGTTGTACTGGTGGATGAAGGGCCAATAAGTAATGTTATGTGGGATAAGTGTTGGATAGTCTATAAGATTTAGTCAATAATTTATTGATGTTGGAATGCTGATGCTAGATCAAGATTGAAAATGGGAGATACCATGGTCTAAATGGGATTTGATTTAGGATTGATTGATGTTTGGATAAGTTAATGTGATTTGATTAGGATTTTGGATTTGATATGATGTTTGATGTTCAATGTTTGATGTGATTAAGCTTAGATTGGTTTTGAATTTAATTTGGATGAAATAAAAGATGGATATTGTGATTTTTGTCATTATCAACTAATAGGTGTAGGAGATTGAATGAAAAGACAAGGATATGATTTGAATTTGGATATTTAATTGATTTGAAATTGATGTGACTTGGTCAAAATAAAATTAATTTGACTTTGTTTCAATATTTGACTTTGGACATGTATTTAACTTGGTCAAAATAGATCTGATTTAGCTTTTGATTATTGGATTTGATGTTTTGATTTAATTTGATTTGGTCAAAGTTGACCTTGGATGTTGACTCAATTTAATTTTGGTCAAAGTTGACCTAATTTTGAATAGTTGATTTGGAATGCTTAAATTTGGACCTTTGACTTATTTTGACATGGTCAAAGTCAACTTTGGATTTGAATTTTGGATTCAATGTTTTGACTTTGGACTTGGATTTGACTTTTATTGGTTGAGTTGGTTAAAGTTAAATAGATTTAGACTTTGATTAGACTTGGTCAAAGTTGATTGGAATTGACTTGGATGTTGGAAAAAGTTGTCAAGATTTGATGTTTGATTTTATTTGACTTGGAAAGTTGACTTGGTAAAGTTTAACCTTGAATTGATATTTGACTTTACATTTGACTTTGAAAAAGTTTAATTTTGAATTTGACTTAATTTGGTCTTTGACTTGACTTTGAAAGGTTGACTTCAAAAGGTTTGACCCAATTTGACTTGATTTGAAAAAGTTGGATTGGATTGGAATTGATTTAGAATTAGATATTTGTCAAAATGGACCTGATTGAATTTTGGATGTGGTTTAAATCAGATATAATAATGGTACTATATAGACAACATAACATTATGATATGATAGAATGAGTCTTGATTTCAATAGAGTAACACCTTATTGTGCACTATTTTTAATTATAATGTGATGATGTTGGACTTGGGGATTTAATTTTATATGACGTGTATAGGTTTGACACCAAGTACAGGTATGAATACAAATAAGAAAGTACACAAGAAAAAACCTTATGATTAGTGGTAAAATGGGTGTGCAACTGATATGTAACTGACGTATATACCTCATAAGAAGTGAGAACATGTTAATCTCTTAACCCTCACTTCAAGCAGTATGTCATGATATCTTGGGGAGGTTGGTTTCCCTCACATTGAAAACCATTTACAACTAAACGGTTTTAATCTAGGCATAAATGGACTTATCTAGGTGCATACCTTATAGACCTTGTGATATGTTGTAACCTAAATATATGGAAGAAGAACAATAATAGGCATTTATGAGAGGGTTTAGTTCCTTTGTGACCACTCAAATTGTAATATTTCAGTGGAGTGCTGCTATAAATTAAACCTTGAGAGTGATGTCTGATAGCTTGATGTCATAGATCAACCCTTTATTTTCATAAACTATGCTTAAAACACATAACCACTTAGCTCCTATGATACCCGCTCCCCCACTGGAAAATGTGGTTGTTATGTATGTTAAAAGATGAACTCCCACTTGTTTCACTCTAAAGACTTGTGAATGATGATGAAATCAAACTCATGCAAATAAAATAAAAAAGGAAGATTTGTTATTTTTGATCCTCAGGGTCTTCAAATTGAACAAGAAGAGAGCATATGTAGCATCTCTTTGGGGATGGCAAAAAGTAACTTATGTGTTTTTGGTCACCCAGGGTCACACAAATGGGCAATGGGAGAGCATATACATAGTAAGACACTCATAAATAAACAACATAAGAACTCAATAAAATGAAATTACAAGTGTGTTTTAGAGTACCAAATTTAAATGTTTGTTTATTTTAGGTACACTAAAGTAATGTTTTTGAAAAAGTGATTGTTTATAAAATAACCACTTATTTGGTTCATGAAATATACATAAAACAAGTTAATGTTTGGATTTGTGGCCTTTGACATTTGAAAATAAGTTGAAATGATGTTTATTTAAGTACTAGGAAATAATCACAAGGTGATTCTATTGTTCATTAGGGTGATTCTATCGATTATTAAATTAATACTGCCAATCTTCAGACAAAAAAATAGAAAATAGAGAAATGGTGATTCTACTGATTAGTAGTATGGTATCGTTATTTAACAGGATGATTTTGTTGATTTGTAGTGTAATTATCTTGATTTTAGAAAACATAGACAAAATTAAAATAGAAATGATTTCACTATTTATAATATCAATTCCATTGTTTCTAAGTACAATATCACCAAAATGCAGGAAATATAAATAAAAAGTAGAAAAGATTGTTTAAGTTACCTAGGCATTTCCATTGATATGCAGGTTGATATCATCAATGCACATGTATATTCCATTGTTTTGATTTACAATTATGATGTTTTTGTAGAACTAAATTTTGATTTAAACCTAAGATAAAATCCATTGTTTCATAGTATAATTTTGTTGATTATAATGATGATTCCACCATTTCCCTGAAAACATAGAAAAATGGAAATATAAAAGAAGCAATATCACCAATCAGTAGGGTGATCCTACTATTTCCAATAATGATTTAATTTATTTTGAAAAACACAAAAAAATGGGCAAAAATGATTTCATCAAAATAAAAGGTGATACTTCTGTTATCGAGGAATAATTTTGTTGATTAACATAGCATTTTTGCCGCTAATGTGGGAACTAAAATTTGATAAATTTTGAAAGAAAAGAGATGACATTAAGCTCAATTTTTATCTAATTTCTATCTTAAAGGAGAAATATGATGTGTCAAAATTTAATGTGGGGTGTTGTGTCCCATCGGCTGTGCCATGTGTAACACATGATTAAAAAGGGTTAGTTTTCATTACCATAAAATCAAAATCAAAATCAAAATGAAAAGTATAAAACTAAGCCTAGGTGTATGTCATTTGATTGATAAAGACAAAAGAAAGAGAAAAAAAATGTAATAGAAGACAAACAAATATAACTCTATACCTTCCCTTTTTCTCTCCTCCTCATCGAAAAAGAAACATGATGGTGCTCGGATGTAGTTGCAAAAGGCTTTGATCAATGACATGTAGTCATTTCAAAAATATTTATCCTTACATTATGGATGATTTGGATGCACAATTAGAATTTTGGTTGAATATTTGTTTAATATTTAAAAATATATACTTAACATAAAGTTTGTTGGAATGAGCAGAGAACACATCAATTTATATATTTTTTAAATCAATGTGGATCATTGATTCAAGCTAAAGATCAATGGATGAGGACTGTAGACACCTAGATTTCATATAGTGTCTAAATGTGCCTAAATCTATTTAATAAATTTTCTTAAATTAATTCATCACATCTTCCTCCAAATTCAAATAATTGAATAAGTCAAATTAGTCAATTATGCACACTTAAATCCTTATTTTAAAATAAAAATCTAGATTTTACACCTCATCCAAACATATCCCACTTTTCCTCCCTCATCCGAACCAAATCCACAACTTTCTCAACCTCCTATGACTCATCCTTTGAGTTGTCAAATAAATTGACTTAGTCCTACTGACTCAACTAACCAACCCCATGCTTTTCTCAACCATTTTAAAATGGTCTTCATCCTCATGGGTGAGGAATCATTAGCTATTGTTGATCATTTGGATCATTGAAAAAGTATGAATCATCCTCCACCATTGGATCCTCCTCCAAACATCTATAAATAAACTTACAAATCTCTATTTTTAAGGATCACAAAATCTAGAGATCATAATCACAATCAAGAAATTAGAGTTCTATACACAAGCAAATCAAAATGAATCAAGGTGAATCAAAGACTTATTTTTGCACCAAAATGCTACCCGTTCTCCTTTGCATTAGAAGAGTGAGTACCACATATTTTAAAAGAGCAAATCGAATGTATATCATAATGGAGAAAGCTTATGAATTCAAAGTGTAAAGTTTGTGATTTTTATTTTCTTGCTTTGTTGCTCTACCACATTTGAATTTAGATTAGATTATATTAGTTTACTATCTTTGCACATCTAAATTTAGTTTATACATTTCTAGCATGCCTGGTGGGACCCTTCCCTCATATTTTTTATCTTTTGATCCTCATTTTTGCACTTAGATAACATTTCTCATTTGATTTTTAATGTTTATGTTTGCATTTGCATTTAATCTTGTCTTTTTGAGTTATGGTATGAGTTAGAGGTTGCTATCAAACATTTTTTGTTTGGCTATGTGCGCTCTTTTGCATTAGAGTGAATTCAGAAGAATCAACAACAAAATTATAGACGTTAACAATGAATTTGTTTAACTGCACAACAAATTTTTTCTATTTTTCCTTTCTATGTATTTCATTCTATCTGCAGGGTTAACAATAATTTTATTAGGAAACAATGAATTTTTCATTCTTCTGTGATTTCATCATTATTAGTAGCGAATTTGTCAAAATCCATAATGAAACCATCATTTTTCGTAATTAAATCATCATTCTTCATAGTGAATTCATCATTTATAACAACAAATTCATCTCGGTTGGTAGGGAAATTATTATTATTGGTAGTGAAATTATTCTGTAAGTATTGGTCTATTTTCTGCTTTCTACTTTGTCTTTTTTCTGCACTAATTTTATTACAATTTTTCTTTTCTTATCTGTCTGCGTAACTTTGATTTCATAACAGAGAGGTGTCTTTCACTTATTTTATTGTAGATTACCTTGTTTCAAGCCTAAGCAAACATTCTAACAACTTGCTTACAGAATGCTTGTAAAAGAGAGTCAACAAAAAGGACCAACAAAAAGCCAATTTATTTTTACTAATGCTTTTGATTTTTATTTTTAATTACATCACTTTTCATTTCAATTTTTTTTTGATTGTGGAAATTGCATATGCTCTTTCCTTGGCATCACATTAGTGATGAGACTAAAAAATCAGAAACATTTCCATAATTGTCTATATTACCTAAGTAATACTTGCATATGCTCTTTCTTTGGCATTACATTGATGACGATGCTAAAAAATCAAAAATAAATACTTACTTTTTTTAGGGGCTCTATTGACCATAGATTTCACCACCACGTAGTAGGCCAAACCCTATTTACTGATGGGGTATATAAATTGAGATCCAAATATTTTAATTACCTAAGTGGTTGTGTGTTTTAAGCACACTATGACATGATGATATTTCATACTCCAATAACCAAGGTTTTAATAACTACCTTGAAATATGATATCATTGATTATAAACACACTGAGACCCCTACGATTATGTTGAGCACTTTGGGACAAGAACCAATAGTGTGCACCTACTTTATATATTTGTTTCATAGTTTCTACCCCATAGATAATCTTGTTTAAACCTTAAACCTAGAATAACCTCTTTTGCCATTCAACTTTGGTGCATTGGTTAGAAGTTAGCACCGAGAAATAACCTTCCATATACCCTCAAAATTAGACTCAATGGGCCATGGGAATAGTAGGATCCTCCATGGATATTACTTTAAAATATTAGGTCATGTATGAGAACACATATGAGTCAGTAATAATGAAATATCCAGTAGTTGTTCATGAACATTCATCCTAGTTTTCACTTTTTATGTGCAATTCTTGACTATTTATAATATACATTTTTATTTTTATTTTTTGTGTTTAGCACATATCTTATTTGTAAAGTCATTCAATCAAACTTTTATTCATTTTGGTATTTTTTAGTTCTTTGTCAATAGTGTCATCCATTATAAAAAACATGGCATCTTGGAACCACAACTCAACCAATTCTGTTCTGAATCACAATTTAAATAATCCATATTATAATCCAAGGTTCAATCCAACCAATTTTGATTCAAATTCATACTTGAAACAATATCAAATCAATCATCAAGCCAATCAAAATTTGAGTTTGAATATGTATTCAAACTTAAACATCAATCAATCAAATGAAAATATGGATAGTTATTTAAGTTTCCCAACCAACCAATTCAATCCAAATCATAACCAATCCATTTCCAGCTTCAGTGCTTATTCATGTTCACCCATGGAATACTATCAAGACTTTAATTTAGGGACAACACCAAATCAGTTTTTAGGTTATAATAATCAAAATTATCTAAATTATTCTCCCAATCCTACACCATCCATGTATCATATGCCAACAAATACAAATCAAACTATGTCCATAGATCCATATGGTTTCAATCATGACATCAATTTAAATCAAACCTTTGGGTCACCTTCACCATAATTTTTAGATATGTATATGAAATAAAATACATTCATGAA
Organism: Torreya grandis; assembly: GCA_037957365.1. Taxonomy (NCBI): domain Eukaryota; kingdom Viridiplantae; phylum Streptophyta; class Pinopsida; order Cupressales; family Taxaceae; genus Torreya; species Torreya grandis. The sequence continues at coordinate 816,950 of JARHVA010000799.1, forward strand.
TCATACTCCAATCAAGTCAAATCCAATTATCTTTCATCCAAATCAATCTTCCCACTCCTACACCCATCAAAGCCAACCTTTCTATAATCATCAAAATCGATCATTTGATTTTGCATCCAATTCATTCCAAAACTCAAACCCAAACTTCTTCATAAATCCACCCACATTCACAAATCCACAAAATACAAATACTTCCACTTTAAACATAAATCCATTCTTCCAAAACCAGGCTACTTCCTCAATACACTTCGTTTCTAGTGAATACCAAAACTATCCACAACAACATCATCTTATCACTAGAAACCCTATCTTTCAAAATCAATCAAATTTCCCATCCACTAGTTATAATTTTTATACGCCTTACTACACTAGCCAAGAGCTATCTGATGTAGAGTACATCAGAATGAACCCACATCTATTTATATTCAAAAAATATAATTTAAGGGTATGTCAAGATGTATCTCTTGAGCATAATCAATCCATCTCATTTCTAAATCAAAATCATAATCTTTCATCCATTTTCCACCAAATAATTATGTTTGATCAAATACCTATTTTTGACAAACATCTTATCTTGACCTAAATGCCATCTAATCCACCTATCAAATTATCATATGCCTTAAACCCAACACCCTAGACTCCGTGTTTCTAAATTTATCTTCACCCAAAATCTAATATTTCTAAGAGACCAACAAAAAGGAAATTTGGTAATAAAGCACTTCAGCAAGCCATCCTTATGGCCACATCTAAACCAAGATCAAATGTATTATCAAAATCAAATATCTAATTTATTTTGGGATTAAAAGAAAGTTCAAAATTCACTTTGGTCCTAACAATAATTTTATTAGTAGATAAATTTGCAAATGATAGTGACAATATTATAAGGAAGAATCCTCATCCAGCATCAATACAAATCCTATTAGCAACAACAAAGTAGTCTGTTCCATTTTCATAAACACTATTCTTCCTTTTCCTATTAACATTAAACTACCTACACATGTCAACTATAATCCACAACAACAGGTCTCGTTGGACTTATCTCATGGAAACATATCAATTATAACATCTATAAACATCCATGAGAGCATCCCATTTAGAAAAACACTACTTCACCAACCATTTCTTGAAGCTCTAAAAATCAATCAAAGAACAGCAATATATGAACAAATCAGTTCTTTGTTGCTTGAGGACAACAATATCAAAAACATTGAAAACACCAAGTCAACTAAGAGATAAACCACATGGAATGATCTCCCAATCATACTACGAGAAAGCATCTTAACTCCCATTTTGCATACTTATTACACTAAACTAATAGAATTGCATTATAATGATTTGGATCATGATTTTGAGATTAATTTCAATGCACATCACAATAAATTCAAATATTTTAGATTTACCAAGGAGTTAAAAATTATTAATACAGATTTATCTTATTTTGACTTTTGTAGTATTTGGTGGTTAGTCAATAATAGTTGGGTAAGGGATATTAGTTTTTGTACATATGGAGAGCTCATTAGTCCCTGGTGTTTGATACTCTTTAAAAACATTGTTGGGGAATCCAGAACAACACACCTGTTCTAATCCCACTTGTTAGGATCTTGCTCCTCAGAAAGAGCACAATATGATTACCAAATACAAGCAATTAAACATGCAAAAATTATACCAAAAGTACAAGTAACTAAAATTCACAAATAACACAGAATATGAGAGACAATACACAATCTTGTATTAATACTCGTACAGAAAAGAATACAATAAAGAAGATGCCACTTCTTCTCCCACCTCCCAGAGGCTTCCCACACCTCAAGTGTACAGTAATTCTTCTTCAAAAGTTCACTCTCTTACCAAAAATGGTCCCAACACACAACTCACACACATAATTGGTGTTCACCTCTCCAACCAGTCAGTAATAACCCTGCCAGTACACCAAGCACTCTAAAGTACTTCAAGTAGATCTCCCATGAACCTACAACCTGCAATTCAATAGACCATACTTACACATGTAGATCTCCTATGAGCTTACAACAACCTGTAACTTAATGATCTTACAATGGAAGGATCTTCCTTGCCTTCCTTTTCAGCTCATCTTTACAATACATGCCAATGGGTCTATAAATAGATCCCAGACTTAAAAAATAACTTAGACTCTTAGTTTACTATAATTATCCATACAGCTCAAGACTTGAAATAGCCTTTACATACAAACACTCAGTTCAACAAACTAACTGTTCATGCAACAAATAGTTCTAGAACACACAGGCAATCGATGTCGGTCCCTGTCTAACTGGTGCTGACCAACATCGACTGACTCCCTATCGATGCTGGTTGCCTTCTGCATTCATCATGACCAACGTTGGTTACACTGCCAACACTGATACTTCTGGAACTTCAGCAACCTCCTCTTCATCTACATAGTTGAAGCTTTTAGCTCCACAACCTAACAATCTCCCACTTGGAGATAAACAACTGCAACTATCCCTATACCTGTACACCATCTACTTTGTTCCCTTGGCTTTGTATCCCTCTTCAAGATCACCCTTGAAGACCAACCACCACAAAACCTATGGTGTACCTCTTGTCTTCCAAATCACCTACCACATCTGCATCTACAAACCCATGTAGAAAAATAACTTGACCCTGCAAAGCATGTGCACCTGCTACTGGTCTCTCTAAAAATCCACTGAACTGCCCTCCAGTGCTTCTCTCTTGAATTGGCTCCAAACTTGTGACAACTCCCACTGCTTGAAAAAACTCAGGTCTAGTACATACCATGCACTTAACCTCATTATGTGAATCAAGACACTATTCTGTGAACTATCCAACCATCGGCGTGCTAACTGGTCTTAGACAATCATCCTGAAACAAAGTCAACTTGTGACCTTCCATGTCCCTAGAACACACTCATGCCAAAGAATCTTGCTACTCCTAGATTCTTCATGACACACCTCTGAACTAGGTTTACCTTTAGTTCAGTAACTCCCTGTATATGTAACCCTGCAATAAGCACATCATACAGTAACAAGATAATGTAGCTAATATTATCCAACCTGGTAAAGAGAAACAAATGATCAAACCTCCATTACCCTACAGCTTACTCAAGACCATATACCCTGGCCTTCTATCTCATATGTCCATTTCCACTCTTCTTCATCCTGAACATCCATTTGTCTCTCAGTGCTTACTTCCAGCTAGCAACTCCACCCAAAACTCCTGTTTGGTTCTCCTCCAAGGAATCATATCCTTCATCCATGTCAAGCTCCCACTGTTTCTTGGATCTACCTGCTCTGCTTTTTTAATAACTTCTTGGTTCTTTACCGTCAGTGAGCAACAAGTAGTGTAAAGAAGGGAAATGATGAATTTGAGGCTTACTTACCCTTTAAGTTCTCCACATGGGCACTTGAGACTCTTTGACAACTTGTTATCCACCCAAAATCAGTCTCAGTAACCGATGGCGGTCACATCTCAGTCTGCACATGACTGACATCGGTTCCACGCAACTGCTTTATCACCGATGTTGGTTCCCCCTGACTGACGCCAGTGTTTATCTACCCTAAGTCACTGATGTCAGGCTACACATAGCTGACATCAGTCCCTGTCTAGATGCCGACGTTAATTTTCTAACCATCGGTATCTATGTTTTTCTTATGAGAAATGACTTCTACCCACGAGCTCCTTTTGGATCAAACCCTTATCCAAATCACCCTTGCTCTGCTCAAAATTCTTCAGCCCCTTATGCTGATCTCTATCCGTCACCTTCTCCTTGAAAACCAAGGCTTTCCTGCTCTTGTCACGAACATCAGATTCCTCAAGAAACCTTACCGTCTTCTTCTGCTTACAGAAACCATGATCCATGCTTTTCAAATCTGAAAGCATACCCTTTGACTCAAGAACATGCATCTCCTTATTCATGTGACCAAGCCTATTAAGCCACATCTTTGAATATATAGCTGAAGTAGATAACCCAAAAAGAGAATTAGTAATACAAGTAGATAGATAAAGCGTACCTACTTTCTTACCTCTTGCTACAACAAGTGCACCCTTGGTAACTTTCCAAGAGTCTGTTGTGAGAGTTACTGTGCAACCCTCATCACCCAAACTTCTAACAAAAATCAAATTCCACTCCAGAACTGGGACATGCATGACCTCTTTCAACACCCATGTGTAACCTGTCTGCAATTTCAGCTTCACTTTTCCTTTGCCAACCATTTGACAAGGCTTACCATCCCCTAAACAAATTTCTCCAAAGTCACCCTGGACATACTCATGAAAAAATTCCGTATTTGGGGATGCATGAAAAGAGGCACCAAAATCTAAAACCCAAGATTCTACTTTATCCAAAGAACATACCAGAGCATCCTGTGCAACATAATCTGCAACATCTACTTCTTCTTCATGTCCTTCATGCTGATCTTCACCCGACCTGCAATCTCTCTTTAAGTGCCCTTGCTTTCCACATTTCCAGCAGGTTATTCTGCCATACCTGGACTTAGATCTCCTACCTATCTTTGACCTTGATCTCCCATGCTAGATCTTCTCTCTTTGCCTTCCCCTGCTTTCCACACTCAAAGCATTCCTTGATGATTCACCTGTGCTTTTCTTGCAAATCTCTTCATTCAAGATTACATCCACAATATCATCCACTTTTAAGATTTTTGAAACAGACGCAGTATTGCTAACTACCATTACCAAACTTTCTCAACTTTCAGGTAATGAGCATAAGATTAAGAGAGCCTTAATTTCATCATCAAAAACAATATTGACTGAATTTAACTAGTTTACCAAACCATGGAAATCACTAAGATGACTATGTACAGATCCACCTTCCAACATTTGCAAATTGAAATATTTGCTTCATAATAAATACCTTATTCAAAGCTGAGGGTTTTTCATATAAATTTACCAAAGATTCCATCAACTCTACCATTGTCTTAGCGTGTGATAAGTTGGAAATCACAGACGATGCAAGACTCAACCTTATAGATCCCAGAACCTTTCGATCAAGAACCTCCCATTCTTCATCCTTCATATCTTGGGGCTTGCAATCAATCCCACCCAACGGTAAGTACAAATCTTTTTGATACAGATAATCTTTAATCTGCATCCTCCATAATTGATATTTTTTGCCATTAAACTTCTCCATTCGTAGCTTACTATCTTTTGCCATTGCTCTACTCCCACTCAAATAGAAACCCCTGTGAGTAACCTGTAATCAACACACACTAACCAGATCTGATACAACCTGTTAGTATCTGAACCAAAAACTCTGATACCAGTTGTTGGGGAATCTAGAACAACACACCTATTTTGATCCCACTTGTTAGGATCTTGCTCTTTAGAAAGAGCACAATATGATTACCAAATACAAGCAATTAAACATGTGGAAATTATACCAGAAGTACAAGTAACTAGAATTCACAAATAACATAGATTATGAGAGATAATACACAATCTTGTATTAATAATCGTACAAAAAAGAATACAATAAAGAAGATGCCACTTCTTCTCCCACCTCCCAGAGGCTTCCCACACCTCAAGTGTACAGTAATTCTTCTTCAAAAGTTCACTCTCCTACCAAAAATGGTCCCAACACACAATTCACACATAGAATTGGTGTTCACCTCTCCAACCAGTCAGTAATAACCTTGCTAGTACACCAAGCACTCTAAAGTACTTCAAGTAGATCTCCCATGAACCTATAACCTGCAATTCAATAGACCATACTTACACATGTAGATCTCCTATGAGCTTGCAACAACTTGCAACTCAATGATCTTACAATGGAAAGATCTTCCTTGCCTTCATTTTTAGCTCATCTTTACAATACATGCCAATGGGTCTATAAATAGATCCCAGACTTAAACAATAACTTAGACTCTTAGTTTACTATAATTATCCACGCAACTCAAGACTCGAAATAGCCTTTACATGCAAACACTCAGTTCAACAAACTAATTGTTCATGCAACAAACAGTTCTGGAACACACAGGCGACCGACGTCAGTCCCTGTCTAACTGGTGCTGACTAACATCGGCCGACTCCCTGCCGATGCCGGTTGCCTTTTGCATTCATCATGATCGACGTCGGTTACACTGCCGATGCCAGTACTTCTAGAACTTCAGCAACCTCCTCTTCGTCTGCATAGTTGAAGCTTTTAGCTCCACAACCTAACAAACATCACTTATAATCCTTATAGATAAAGGCATCCAAATTCCATGATAGTTAGAAGAACTATAGAGTTCAACTTCTCTATCAAACATATCAATGTAGGTCTCTTTGATAATTGCATTTTTCCAAGAAAAGCTAAAATTACCATAAAACTTTGTCAAATAAATTTATATGTGAACATATTTATTAAACAAGGATTCCCAAATTAAGAGAAACATTCTAGATGGTTTTCTAATAGTGCTCGATGAGCTCAACATCCTCATCTTAGTCAAGTGCTATTCAAAGTCAATAACAAAATTGAAATAGAAATTGAAGAGGAAATCAGGTCAAAGCAACAAAGACTATCTAGAGTTGGTATAGGGTGAAAAGATAGAAAAATAGGGAACTTATGCATCTTGTGACCTTCTATTAGTTGTAGATGTAGAAAAAAACATAAAAATCATAAAAGCACACAAAAATAATAATAAGTTATTTACAAGTCCCTTGACACTTGGGGGTAGCCGTCTACACCTACATTGTATTCATTTCATTTGTCATCATTTACATTTTTTTGTCATGTATATCAAATGTTATGTTTAGTTGTCAGTGCACATAACACAAACATTTCAAAGTTTCAGCTTATCATATCATTTCAATTTTATCATATCACCATATTATTTCATAAAAGACATTTTCAAAATTAGTGTTACGTTGGTTCTTGCCCTAATTATTATGATCAAAGTAAATATTTTTTGGACATTTTTCTATCAAACTTACAACATACTAGCCCACATCCTTATCTAGAATATTGTCCATGACAAATTCTCCTCTTACAGTTCCCTTTCAAGAAGAAAATGTTAAGCATGCTACAAGAAGAAATAGGATAATTTACTTACCTATCTTGTTCTTCAGTGATCAGCCCTTGCATCTTACTAGTCACATGGGGTCAAGATTAGGGGGTATAATTCTATCATATAACATGATGTACTTATTCAAAACTTATCAAAAATAAAACTATCTCTCATATTTCATTGATCTTAGATGTTGATCCTTCACATCTTACTAGTTACGTAGGATTAACATTGGAGAGAGATACCCTTATTCACCTATATATAATCTTTGGTGATAAACCCATATGTCTTCCTAGTCACATGAGACTACATATAGGGGGCCATAAGTCAAATTCAATCAAAGGATGACCAAATAAATGTTTCTTCAAGGAACTTGTTTACATGTCTATCCTGAAAAGGGTAGACTTTAGCCCATTAACTGATTCTATTAGGGCTAGTTCTCTTTAGCCACATCCCACAAAGATAGTGTTTTTGTGAGTTTGGTAAGATGTACACTTTCACATTTTCTTGTAATGATTAAATCACCATCCTTTGTTATACATAATTTTGATTGTTTGTTTTAACCATTTTATCATGTTCTTCCTTTCACTCTTTTGCTGCAAATTGAAGATATATGTTATGAATACAAATAAATGGATCAATCCTCACAATATATTTGATTAGTGTATCAACAAAGTTTTTTACATATCCATCATGTTGCCTCATTTTCCAAAAATAAGTGCATCATGTGTAAATCATTATCTAAAATTACCCTAATTACTTGGGGGCATCACCTTTCAGTCATCCATTATATATTTCCAAGTTTATCATTTTGTTAGTTGTTAGTCATTTATTCAATGGCATGATAAGTTCAAGGTTTTTATTCATTTATGTGAACTTGCATTCTTGCTCATGATTGTGGAAAATCATCTTATTCCCTTATTTCAAACTTTAAAAAAAAACCAAATACAAAAAGATCATAAAACAATACAAAAACATTCCAAAAATATCAATCTCAACACATCTACCATTCTAAACTATCTTCCAAATAATTCACTTGTTCTTGGGTGGGTCACTCGTGCATCTTTTTCATCAAAACATTTAACATGCTTCATCAATCATCCACTTTATCATCACTTCCCATAGTTGGAGAACTACATCTAGCCTGATATCCCCATATAGACTTTGTCTAAGGTGGATTATGTAGGCAATTCTTAGAGACATGGGGTCTCTAGGGTCATCTTAGCCACTGCCTTCCCCATCATCCATATCCCCAACATGAATTAGCTAATCCTTACACTTCTCCCTCAATTATTTGGTTCCTAGACTCACTCTTGGTTGCCATTTACCAATCCTTGTTTAGATTGTCTTTGTTTAAAATGTTTAAAATTTTCCACTTTTTATACTCTTTGTTCATTTTCATTGTGGTATTTTTATCCATTTAATTATTCTTAGCCATTAATTTGGTCATTTAACTTCATTTTTATCTCTATCTATTCCGATGGTTATTTTCCTTTACTTTGACAATTGTGATCAATTTTTGTTGTTTAAGTCGATCTTTGTTTATTTGTGTGATATTATTATTATTATTGAAATTTTTATTTTGTGTATGTTACAATAAATTAAGATTCATTCATTTGCATTAACATTTTTGTGTATGTTTCAATCACTTAGCTTAATCTTTTGTTTTCACATATTGTTTTTATTATTATTATTTTTTGTATGTTTATAAAAATTATTTTATGAAAATGCAGATATAGTATGGTTATGACTATATCATGACGTACTTTGATTAAACACAATTTATTCTTTCATTTTATTCAAATGCAAAAAACATCACCATTCATCATGATTATTTGATATCATTGGTGGAACTGTGTTTTATGTTATATTAAAAATTAGGTTGCTCAAGGCTCCAATTTTGTTGGAAATCCAATTCAAAGAAAAGAAAAGAAAAGATATGCAACAATGTCACATTATACATCCATACACATCATCCAATCATATATAAGTCATACATCCATAATAAATATGCTAAAAAATTAACACATGATAGCGTAAATCAAAATGCAAGAAATATAATTAGTGTTAGGGTGTGGAGCTAAAAACTTCACCAAGGAGCATTCATTATCAGGTTCGGGTCTACACAGACACCGGCATCGGTCAGGAGCGACCGACGTCGGTCACAGGCAGTTGCAGAGATGCTGACATCGGCAGAGGGTCGGCTGACGGCGGCCATAGACAAACAGCAGGAACCGACGTCGGTTACCTGCGTGTCCAGAAAGCTATTTTCGTGGACAGAAGCGAGTGTTTGCATGATAAGTTTAAGTTGAAGTCTCGAGCTTGCATCTCTATTATTGGCATTACTATTTTTAGAGCCCTTGTTCAAGTGGCTTAACTGCTTGTTGGATGTACATGCTCAAGTCTCCTAATTCTATATGTAGAATTAGATCTTCTTAGCTTTGTAGGAGTTTTGTGGTGAATTATTGTAATTCATTGTGTGAGAAGAACAATACAGAATTGAATCAATCCAGGCTTGTTGGAGTTGATTGTTCTTGAGAGAGAGAGCTCTTGAGGAATAGAGATCTATTGAGAGATCTATACATCTAGGAGAGGTGTGGAAGAAAGAAGCTTTCTTCAATTGTATTCCTTTTGTAAAGAGTTTGTTAATACAAGTTTTTAGGGTGTTTTCTTGTATCTCTTGTTCTTGATATTATCATTCTAATTACTTGTCAATCTAGTTTAATTTCGCATTTATTGCTGTCACAATTGTAATCTATTTTTGGTTTGATCCCCCAACAAGTGGTATCAAAGCCTTGGTTACAGGTTCAGAGCTTGATAATTGGTATCAAAGTTCAGGTTCACTATCAGGTGGTTCAGATCTGTGTAGTGTGTATTGATTACAGGTTCTCACAGGAGTTTCTGCAGGGATTTCTGTTTGAGTGGGAGAAGCAATGGCAGATGAAAGTAAATTGAGAATGGAAAAGTTCAATGGCAAAAATTACCAACACTGGAGAATGCAGATAGAGGACTATCTGTATTAGAAAGATCTCTACTTACTGTTAGGAGGTGTTGCAAAGAAGCCCAAAGACATGGAGGATGAAAAATGGGAAGTTCTTGATAGAAAGGCTCTGGGGTCTATAAGACTGAGTCTAGCATCCACTGTGATATCCAATTTATCACAGGCAAAGTCTACGGTAGAGTTGATGACTACGTTAGCAAATTTGTATGAAAAACCCTCAGCTTCTAATAAGGTATATCTTATGAAGTAGTTATTTAATTTGCATATAAATGAAGGTGGATCTGTTTCTACTCATCTGAATGATTTCAATGGTATTGTGAATCAATTAAGTTCAGTGAATATAGTGTTTGATGATGAGATAAAAGCTCTTTTGATATTATGTTCTTTGCCCGAAAGCTGGCATGGCTTAGTAATGGCAGTAAGTAATACTGCATCTGCATCAAATATTTTGAAAGTAGAGGATGTTGTTAGTGTTATCTTGAATGGGGAAATACGCAGGAAAAGCACAGAAGAGGCATCCGAGGATGCTTTAAGTTTTGAGACCAGGGGAAGGCAGAAAGAGAAGAGCAAGAAAGGCAGATCAAGATCCAAATCAAAAGGGAAAGGCAGATCTAAATCCAGAAATGGCAGAAGGCCACAATGCTGGAATTGTGGAAAGATGGGGCACATAAGCAGAGATTGTTGGTCAAAGCCTAAGGAGGACAATCAGCACGAAGAAAAGGAAGAAGCCAAGATTGCAGGTATTGCACAGGATGCTTTAATTTTCTCTCTGCATAATAATATAGAATCTTGGGTATTAGATTCTGGTGCATCTTTTCATGCTACTCCTAACAGGGAATATTTCAGTGACTATATCCATGGAGATTTTGGAATAGTGTACTTAGGGGATGATGAGCCTTGTAAGATTACTGGCAAAGGTAAAGTGCAGCTGAAGATGCAGAATGGCAACACATGGGTGTTGAGAGATGTGATGCATGTTCCTAGTTTGAAGAGAAATTTGATTTCTGCAGGTAAGCTAGGTGATGAGGGTTGTACAGTAACTCTCACAGCAGATTCTTGGAAGGTGACCAAGGGTGCACTTGTTATGGCCAGAGGTAAGAGAGAAGGTACTCTCTATTTGTGTAATTGTGTTACTAACAAATCTCCTTCTGTATTATCTACTTCAGATGTGGACGCTAAATTGTGGCACTCAAGGCTTGGCCACATGAGTGAGAAGGGGATGTCAATTCTTAAGTCTAAAGGTATGCTTTCAGATTTAAAAGGCATAGATCTAGAGTTTTGTGAGCACTGTGTATTTGGAAAATAGAAAAGGGTTAGTTTTCTCAAAACTGGGTCTACTAAGAAGAGGCACAAGTTAGAGCTTGTTCACACAGACGTGTAGGGACCAGCTCAAGTTGCTTCCATTGGAGGATCAAAGTACTATGTATCTTTCATAGATGATGCTACAAGGAAGGTATGGATCTATTGTATTAGAAGAAAATTTGATGTATTTGATACTTTTAAAGTTTGGAAAGCTATGGTTGAGAATGAAACATGTAAAAGATTAAAGTGCCTGAGATCAGACAATGGTGGTGAGTTTTGCAGTCATAAGTTCAGAGATTATTGTTACATGCATGGAATCCGTAGGCAAAGGACGATTCCAAGGACACCTCAGCAGAATGGTATTGCTGAAAGGATGAACAGGACAATAATGGAGCGTGCAAGATGTATAAGATTGCATGCCGGTTTGCCCTTACAGTTTTGGGCACAAGCTGTTGACACTGCAATATACTTGATTAACAAAGGACCCTCTACAGCTCTGGACGGTGGTATTCCAGAAGAGGCATAGACAGGTAAAAAGGTTGATCTCTCATATCTCAAAGTTTTTGGTTGTGAAGCCTTTGTGCATATAGATAAAGAAAATAGAAAGAAGCTTGATGCTAAGTCTATGAGATGCACGTTTATTGGCTATGGCTTAGATGATTTTGGTTACAGATTATGGAACCTAGAAACTAACAAGGTAATCAGGAGTCGTGATGTTGTTTTCAACGAAAGAGTGATGTATTGTGATCAGCTAAGGAAGTTGAATCAATCTGAGCAGAGCAATGGTGAATTGGACGAGGTGAAAGTCCAAGATGAGCTCGCGGGAAAAAGAAATAATCACTTGCAGGAAAACACAGAGACCGACGTCGACAGGTTAGGAATCGGCGTCGGCAGGACAGAAACCGGCGTCAGCCATACAAAGACCGACATCGGCCGTACAGGTACCGAGGTTGGTCAGACAGAATCGACGTCGGCCAGTAACAGGTCTGGAGGTGACCGAGGTCAGTCACTGTCAGAGAATTTGGGTGGACAACATGTTGTGGACGAGTCTCAGACACCCATCAGGAGGTCAGAAAGGGTGAGCAAGCCTCCAATTAGATATTCTCCCTCTTTATTTTATCTATTGCTAACTGATGGTGGAGAACCAGAGAGTTTTGAAGAAGCAATACAGGTGGAGTCCAAGAGTGAGTGGGAGTGTGGCATGGTTGAGGAGTTGGAGTCCTTAAGAAAGAACCAAACATGGGATTTGGTTGAACTGCCAGCTGGTAAGAGAACACTCAAGAACAGATGGACCTACAGGTTGAAGGAAGGTGAGAATGGATAGATGAGATACAAGGCCAGATTAGTGGTAAAAGGATTTGCACAAAAGCCAGGTATCGACTTTGGTGAGATTTTTTCTCCTGTTGTTAAAATGACTTCAATAAGGGTAGTATTGTCTTTGGTTGCTTTTGAGTATTTGCATCTTGAGCAGCTAGATGTTAAGACATCGTTTCTTCATGGAGACTTGGATGAGGAAATTTATATGGAACAGCCAGAAGGATTTGAGGTCAAGGGTAAGGAGAAGTTTGTGTGCAGGTTGAAGAAAAGCTTGTATGGCCTCAAGCAAGCTCCTAGGCAATGGTACTTAAAATTTGACAGGTTTATGACTGAGCATGGCTACAGTAGGTGTCAATCAGACCATTGTGTGTATTTCAAGAGATTTGATAATGGTAGATATATTATTCTATTGTTGTATGTAGATGATATGCTGGTTGCAGGATCTCACATGCAGGATATCTCTGAGCTTAAGGTAAAATTACTCAAACGTTTGCTATGAAGGATTTGGGAGCAGTAAAGAAAATCCTTGGCATGAGCATTAAGAGAGACAGGAAAAATCACAGGTTGATATTGTCTCAAGAAGATTATGTAGACAAGGTGTTGAAACGGTTCAATATGCAGGATGCTAAACCGGTAAGCACACCTTTGGCTGGACATTTTAAGTTGAGTAAAGAATAATGTCCTAATTCATATGATGAGGTAGAGTACATGAGTACGGTTCCATATTCTTCCGTAGTAGGGAGTTTGATGTATGCAATGGTGTGTACTAGACCGGATATTGCCCAAGCAGTGGGAGTGGTAAGTAAGTATATGGCCAATCCAGGTAAGGAACATTGGAAAGCAGTTCAGTGGATCCTTAGATATCTGAGAGGAACCAGCAGTAGGCACTTGTGCTATGGAGTTCAGATACTTCTCTACATGGCTATGTAGATTCAGATATGGCAGGTGATTTGGATGGTAGGAGGAGCACTACATGTTATGTTTTCACTGTAGGTGGAACGATGGTTAGCTGAATATCTAAGTTGCAGAAGGTTGTTGCATTGTCAACTACAGAAGCAGAGTATATTGCAGCCACAGAAGCTAGCAAGGAGATGATATGGATGACACGATTCATGGATGAGCTTGGTAGGGAGCATGAGAGTTGCAGATTGTATAGTGACAGTCAGAGTGCAATCCATTTGGCTAAGAATTCAGCTTTTCATTCAAGAACAAAGCACATACAGCTGAGGTATCACTTCATACGACAGGTATTAGAAGATGGTAAGTTGAAGCTGGAGAAGATCCATACAGATAGGAATCCTGCTGATATGTTAACCAAGCCGGTTACAAAGGAGAAGTTGAATCTTCGTTCAACTTCTATTGGTCTTCATGATTGAGTTGAAGATGGAGGAGCTAGAAGATGTTACTGTACAGGTACTAGTGCAGCTGTTTATCTCCAAGTGGGAGATTGTTAGGGTGTGGAGCTAAAAACTTCACCAAGGAGCATTCATTATCAGGTTTGGGTCTACACAGACACTGGCGTCGGTCAGGAGCGACCAACATCGGTCACAGGCAGTTGCAGAGATGCCAACATCGGCAGAGGGTCGGCCAACGGCGGTCACAGACAAACAACAGGAACCAACGTCGATTACCTGCGTGTCCAGAAAGCTATTTCCGTGGACAGAAGCGAGTGTTTGCATGATAAGTTTGAGTTGAAGTCTCGAGCTTGCGTCTCTATTATTGGCATTACTATTTTTAGAGCCCTTGTTCAAGTGGCTTAACTGCTTGTTGGATGTACATGCTCAAGTCTCCTAATTCTATATGTAGAATTAGATCTTCTTAGCTTTGTAGGAGTTTTGTGGTGAATTATTGTAATTCATTGTGTGAGAAGAACAATACAGAATTGAATCAATCCAGGCTTGTTGGAGTTGATTGTTCTTGAGAGAGAGAGCTCTTGAGGAATAGAGATCTATACATCTAGGAGAGGTGTGGAAGAAAGAAGCTTTCTTCAATTGTATTCCTTTTGTAAAGGGTTTGTTAATACAAGTTTTCAGGGTGTTTTCTTGTATCTCTTGTTCTTGCTATTATCATTCTAATTACTTGTCAATCTGGTTTAATTTTGTGTTTATTGCTATCACAATTGTAATCTATTGTTGGTTTGATCCCGCAACAATTAGTGCTACATTATATCCATAAAATCCATGTAAACTAATAAATAGTCCATCAATGTCCAATATACATAGTATAAAATCTCAAAAAACTCAATATATATATATATATATATATCAATTGTGTCTATATAAAAAGGTACATCTCAAAATATGTATACACCAATGAAATCCATCTATCAAAATATCCCTTGTATTTATGTCTCATCCTATCCCTCAAACAAAGTATCAAGTCTTGGGAATAGCTCTCCATGTTGTGGTGTGCCTCATGGAGGACCCATCACATGCTGTACCTATCTTATTGACCTCTTTGTCTCTATCAGTTGAACAAATCTCATAGATGTTGACCATCTCACATATTACTCTCTATAAGATAGTGCCCTTTGGTTTCATAGTACAACCCACTCATATAATCTCCTATATTATGTGGCCTAATCCATAACCTACATCACCCTATCCAAAGTAGTTATATTTTCCTCTCTAGATAATAATACTCTTGCCTTTGCAAGTTTAGTTCAATTTGTGTCCCTCTCTTGCCTATAAACTTATGTGAGCACTATATAATCTGACATCTGCATCTCTACATCATGAGAAACCAATCATGTAGCCATGAAATCCCCATCCATCCCATCAATAATACCCTGTAACTTGTCCACCTCATAATGTAATCATCTGATCTCCATAGTTTGATCCCCTCTACCATATACTATACCCTATAATTTGGATACCTCCTAGTGTAATCCATCTATATCTATATCTCAAACCCTAATCTCCTCTCAGAGTCTATCAATAAGTGCATGCTCCTATAAATATCTCAAAGCATGTGAAGATCCAACCACATCCCCTCTATCTGCTGGTAGTATCTTATCTTAAATCATCATCCTCACTCTCCATTTATACCAATGGAGTATCTCTTCCAACCCTCTACTCTATATCAACATCCATGTCAACCCCTACCTCATGTAAAATCTCAATATCCTCCACATCTATGATCTGTAGTTCATGTAGCTGACTAGACTCCCCAACACTTCCTCTACCTCATACTCATGCTCATGATCATCCTCTATCCCCTATAACAACCCTCTTAATTCAGGATCCTAAAATTATACCTAATGGCTATCTACTCAAACTAGCCACCAACCTCTACCTCCATGTTCATGGTGGTGCATATGACATCATCAATCTCATTGGTCTCTGTTAAGCCCACCAACCTACATACCTGTCAACCACTCTAGTATCAATGATGTCTCTCTGATAATGCCATCTAATAGTCTATAATTATGTCCAACTATGATCAACTATGGATGGATCAATCATCATACCCCACTATGGTATCTCCCTAATAGAATGTGTAAATACGTGTGGTCCAACTGGTATATGCTACCTCACATCAAACTATCTCATCACCCTATCTAGGTGATATCTCTCTATGATATAGTCATGTCTCCTGATGATGTAGTAATGGGTCATCATGTAGAACATGTGAAGATCCTCATGTGGCCACTAAAACATAATCCTCTGATAAAGTCTCCAGGTGATCTAGTCATCACCTACCTCATCCATCACCCTGTTATAAAAGTTTAGATCTCCTAAATGTGGTCTTCATGTCCCAATAATCACATGCCATCCATATGCCAATGGATCATCATTCGATTATGTGCTCATCTATCCAACTAGCTTCTCAATCATAATGTGCTCCCAACACCAAAGCTGTAGTAATGTAGATGGCCCAATCTCTATCTGACCTGAGTACACAAAATGATGTAAATCATGGTATAATTGTGCTAAAATGTATGGACCCCATGTGAATATCTCTCCCATATCCATCATGTCTCCAATCATATCTAATAGACTAATAGGACATAGTCTATCACTCTTGTCAGGAAGTAAAATGCCACTGACAACAACCATGAGGATGATAGTCAGAGAATCCATATCTAAATTATTACAATAGTCAAGGGAACCCTTTATTTTTATAAAATGATTTTAAATTACCAAGTGGATGGAGTGACATAGGAACTTAGGATTTATTTATTTTTTATAAATGTGATCTATGCATTCCATGTAATTTATTATTAGTAAATGATATTAGATAATTAACAAACAATAATTAACTAATGTGATGTAAATGAGAATTTGTGGGATGGATGTGATTGTGGAAGAATAGATTAATGATTAGGAGGGATGAATAGTGTATCAAACTAGAGATGTTAGATGGATAGAAGACTTGATTGAACAATTTAGGATGATTTTAGCATGGATTAATCAGATAGTTAAAATTGAAAAGATGTGTTTGATTTTAAGTGTTTACAAGATGTTTAATGAAAAAGGAGATCCTTCACATACCATTAGAACCTTTTATGCTTCTTGGATATATTTTTATCAGAATGATAAACTTTTGACTATATTATTCCAAAGAATTTCAAGGATTACACCCTTGATTGATTTTATGTTTTACCATGTGGATCCATACATTGTTTTACAACCTTAGTTGACAAATTTATAGCTCATTTTGAAATTAACATTGGTGTGAAAATCACATTTTCTAAATTGACTCAAATAAATCAAGGATCAAATAAAACCACCGGTGAATATTTTCTTAGATTTAAGACTATGGTTTCCAAGATGACACGTGAGCCAAAAGATAGGGAAATCCAAAGCATTTTTTCCAAGAGTTTTCTTCTAATCATTAAAGACAAAGTGGTCTTCAACATTTGTCATTATTTTTATAAACTTTGTCATGTGTTAGAGAAATTCATATCAAAATTTTAGATGTAATTTAAATGTTTAACTATGGGTCAAATTATTTTGTGCCTAACATTTCAAAGTTTTCAAACAAATCATTTTTTAGATTAGAAACATTGAGAATGGCATTCACTATAAAAAATGATTCCAAGAATGTGGTCAATGCCATAAAATAACCATCACAAAAGCTTATTTTACCTAAAAAAAATGAGAGTCAATTTTTTTAAAAATGGAAAAGTGTATTTAAATAAAAAAGACTATACTATACCATAAAACAATGTGTGCAATTCAAATTTGAACAAAATACAACAATATCGAAGCACAAATAGAACTCATTGTATAAATAAACTATATTGAAATCATTTAAAATGAAAAAGAGAGGGTTAAAAGATAAATATCAAATTGTATGAAACATGTGTATTGTTAGAGATTGAAATTAGGTGAAAATGGGGCCAAAGACTGATTTAGAGAGACCCCAATTTTTTTTTAGTGTTGATAAGTTACAAAAAATGACTAGAGTGGGCTAGTCTGCTCCTGGAGATAGAAAATAATTCTAGTCAAATAGTGTATGCACCTGGATAGGTAGTGTGTACTCATATTCAAACTAGGAAAATATAAAAATAATTTTGACAAATACTTTCCTTTGCTTATATGATTCAAAAGTCTTACCTAGTTTATTACAATTCACAACAAATCTCCCAAAAATGCATCTTCTTATTTACAACCCTAATCAACTTAAATCACCTTGAAAAACCTTAAAAAATGGGAGTAATTATGTTGGGCATGCCTCATTCAGATCCCTATTCTTTGACAAGATGGTAATCAATATTTAATGTAGTTCAATAATCAATCTAGTGCATCTTGAAGATCTCAAATTTTATCCTTATACTTATCAATGATATGCAAGCAATTGATATATTTTATTGCTCTTTCACTAATCCTTTAATTTTACTTTGGGTACATGGGTTTTTATTTAATAATGCACTCATTTTATTTTACACTTCAATAGATGCCTTATCAATTCAGATTTGTGCATCTTTCTCCTCCTAATGGCATTAATGCATTCGTGCACTTTGTAAATACCTAGATTTTGTATGAGCCTTGTTTGTATAATTATTTTTGTCTACATTTACACATCTAGAATATCATTAAAAATTAGGAACATATTGGCACTTTTGGTCTTGATATTTTACTCTCTTCCACATGATTTGGTCACACATTCTTATGTTTATTTTTTCTTTCAAATTCTCGGTATGTGTAGGTATCCTTAGCTTGTCTTTTCTATTTATGATTTTAACTTTATGTTCTAGTCAATGATAGTAGATTCAATTAGTGTTGGTTACCGATATGGTCCAAGGTTGATGGTAGTGTCATGGCATGGTTTATGCTCTTTTATCAGGTTGGATACCCTTGGTGTTGTCCCCTTTATATTTTTGGGTCTTGTCAGGTCCTTTTTTGTGTGAAAATATGTCTCTAATTCAATAATGAGATTAATATATTTAAAAATCACCTAAAGTCTTTTTAAAGGAGAATTCTCACCTAAAAAGAGAGGGACTTAGCTGATTTCTGATGTTTACATCTACTTGAGGATATTTATAAAGTTTTTAAAGGAATAAATATGATTGCACATATAATTTACATACTTTTACCAAAGGAGGACCTAATCAAAATTGCATTTATGCTTTCATTCACTTGATTTTGAACAAACACACATAAGTGGGAGAACTACGTATGGTTTGAGCCCTCTTTGGAGTATTAGAGTGTAGTAAACACTCATCCATTCAATGAAGAGTGGTTGGGGTCAATCCAATACAAAGTTTTAACCCATTTTTAGGGTTTTATTCATCCAAGTATCTTTTTAGGGATACAAAGGAAGATAAGTCATTTTTTTCATTTTCATACATCATCACAAACATATAAAATAGGGTTATGCAAAGACATGTGAAGACAAACAAGTGTAATTAGTTTAGAGATGTTTTGAACTCATCAACATTGCCATAAAATTTAGATATCCCCAATTACCATAGGAATTTGAGTCTACTAGTAGTGCCTAGGAGGTCCTGATCACTATGTCACTCCCATGATTTGTTCATCATCTGATGATATGACTTATCTTATTAGTTACTTCTTAAATCCATAGACAATTTGTGTGAGCTAAGTATCTTATCCATTTTTAATTTTCTTGCTTATTGTAAATAATTCTAGTGTAACTCAATCAACCCCTTTCAATTTATATTATTTTACTTATTTCTATAATTTGACTTAGGTCAATTAGTTTTTCCATTTTATATAATAGTATGTAAAATAACCAAAACATTTCAGTGAACCCGAGTCTTGATCTAACACCAAACTAAGGTTTTCAAAATTTAATGGTTTGTATGTTTTCCCTTATGTTATGGTTAGGACTTGTGGTTTTATTCCCTATTATCTTAGGGTTTGGACTCATTCCATGCTTGTACATCCTTCAAACTCTATAGTGTCTCATCCAATATACTTTTATTTTCCACATACGTAATGACCTATAATTATACCATTAAATGTAAAAATGACCATATGAATGAAGAAACAAATAATAATGATTATGTGAATGATGATAATATATATTGGTATGCTAGTGATGTATCCTTTACAATGGCAATGAAGGATATTTAAGTCAAATCAATGTTGTATATGACATGAAAGAGACTAGCTCTTATTCCACTTTGATAAATGGTTGTAATAATCATGATGTAGAATAAGTACATAAAAAAATGGTATCAATGCATATACTCTTGATGCTATTAATATTCAAAATGAAAATAATCGATGTTGATTCGACACACTAAATTAATGGGTAGATAAAACACATACTATGTTTTATACCACTAATAATTTTTCTATACCTTAGAATTCTTTGTTTTTCATTGATGTTTCTAATGGTATACCTTGAAATGATGCATCTATTGATATGTAATGTGATGATGTTTCTAAGTAATGTAATGATAGTCATACTTCTAATTTTAATGAATCTTTTACATCTTGTTTGAGATAGATGGTGAAATGAGACCTATGAATGCACCTTTCCAATCTATAAACATTCCCACTAGTTATATCATGTCCTTAATGCATACTATGGGTAAAATCCAAAAATGAGTTGATGCCTTATCCTTATAATTTATGACATCCAATGCTTTGGTTAGTTACAATATCATACAAGGAAAACCTATTGTACATAGAATACTCCATTATCTTTATCCACAAGGATATGTCATGCTTATATTTCAATTATTTAATGGACATGGAGATCCCTATACCCATCTTTTTCACTTCATATCTTCCCTTAGAAAACATGCACATGATGGTGTATTGTTATTAAAACCTTCCACTTGTATATACATAAATCTAGTCATGGGTACCTGAAAATGCTAATTCTTGACAAATCCTAAACCAAATGACTTGTACCTTATTAAATAACTCTTATTCACCATTACTTTAAGCATTTTATCCATAGGCAAGATATACTAGTTATTTTTTTATCACTACACAAAAATATCAATGCTAAATGCTCAAACTATTTAAAATCACCATAAGACAATTTATAGCTCAGGACAAGTGTCCTCAATCTTTTGGGATAGGTACACCTTAAGTGCGTAAGTGGATAGGAGCATTGTCACACTCCTATCCACTTACAATGGCTACATCTTATGCCAAATAATGGCTAGTTATGAAATTCAAGTCATTATTATGGGTCTTCCCACATGTTTCATAAGGTCAAATAAAGGAAATTACCAACATGTTTTCCTATAAATACATATTCAAAGTCATACATTATTTCGAGCTTGGCACTATATATTGAGTACCTATACACTTATGTATGCTGATAAAATATACTCTATTCTTCCAAAATTCAAGATCATTCATAAGAATCAACCATAATCCAAGTGTATAGCATTCCAAAGCAAGTCAAGAGTTATCATTTCAAGTATCAAAGCTATTTTTTAGCTACATACATATAGTCAATGAACACAATTTAATATTCACTCTAGGTGGAGGAATTATGTTGGCTTGAATTCCCTCCTTGAAGTATTATATACATAAGAAACAATCAATCATTAAGGGGGTGATTGATGTTAGCTCAACCCATTACATTCCCCTCTTTTTTGTTAAGGTGCCCTTAGGGTTTTAAAATACAAAAAAGAGAAACAACAAATTCTATGCAGTATAATCCGAGATGCAATATCTCAAATTACTCAACATACATAGGTGTAGAAGGCACAATGATTAGGGTTTCATCATAGTCAATCAAGATAAGTCTATAGTTAATAGATTCAATTAGCCTGCACTCATGTCCTCCTATAACAGTCATGTCCTCCTATAGTAGTCTTATCATTGTGTAGAAGTCTTGTCCAATAATATTTTCTGATTCTATTGATGATTTGTCACTATCAAAATCTCGTTTTAGTTGTCATCCTCTGTCATTCATTAATCACTGTCAACATGGAAAAGTCTACGATCAATGGACACAAGTGGCTTGTGCTCATATGCATTTTCATCAATCCTATCTAGAAGGAATTTTTGATTCTATTCCTAATAATGAGCATGCATATTCATATCTTCTATTGATTCCCATTTCTAGATATCTATATTAATCAACATAAATATGTGTGAGATAAAAATATATCTTCTATACATAATATTTATATACAATCAATTAAAAAAAAAGTGGTTCACCCTCATATACAACAAGGATCATATCAAAGGGTTACTCACAATTCAAATAAATATAAATATTCTATAGTGCATCCTAAGTCAATCCCTCAAACAATTCAATGTGTTACACAATGAACACAAACATTGAGACTTTCTCCTTATATACAATAAATTTCATCAAGTCTTGCACCTTCTTGAGTTACACATTCTAAAAGAGAGTCTATGAATAGTGATGATGAAAATTATGTTACGACACATGATGCCTTTTTAGATTCACATGCATCCACATGTAACACTTTTCACCCATGAAAAATAATCTTCAAATTTTATGATCCAAGCGTGCACTATGGTCCTCCCATTTATGGGATCATTGGATAGTTCCTTTCAAAAATTTTAAAAAAAAAATATTCAAAAAATCTAAAAAATCAAATATAACAAAAATAGAAAAACATTTAAAATATTTTACAAAAAATAAAAAATTAGGACCTATGCATGACATGAAATGATAGTTACTTTTTTACACATGTTATTTATCACATATTTTGGTAGATAACACACTATTTTACACATGCATTTCTTGAGGTATATGAGTGTGATATAGGCCACACATTATACATGGATTCTTAGATGCCGAATTTCCTTCTAACTAGTGGCCATGCTTATGTTGGGGGATTTTATTTACATAGGTTACATTATAACATGTTGTATCATTCTAGGACCTCAAATACCATGTTGAGATATATATCTTACAAGCATCTTGCTATTCTCTCATATTTTACATTGTATTACATGGATATGTTACTATAATATAATAAAATATGGATAATATGGATTGAATAGACTAGTTCTCACTTATTCTATGCTCCTTTGATGTTATTTAATTTCTTGCACAATAAACTAAACATTGTTTGCTTATTGTGCATGGACATTGGCCCTTCTATGCAAATTACTTGAACATATGTATGATATTTTTGCTGGGTATGTGAAACATTTGAACATGTCCATTACTTGTGACCCTTAGTCCTATGTTTTGAGTGACATTTAAACATGTCCCTTGTTTGTGACATTATTAATATCCTTTGCATGAGACCACTGGCTTAGTTTGTGGTGACATATTCATGTCCATTTTATGTGGTCATCTGCCTATTATATGACAACTATATGACATTTCATGACATTATGTGATGTGCTTATTGTGCTTGATTAGTGGTGGCATGATCTATATCATGTATTTTTACTATGTAACCTACTTTAAAGATGGTTACTTTATTGCATACTCATTTACATATCTATCTAGACATGACAGTTGTATGCCTCTATGTTACATACATGCTTCAATGACAACTACATTACTATGATGACATAATTTTCACATAATGACCAAATTATAACTGATTATATCTTTATCACATAAATATTCTTTTGAGATAAGTGACTTGCATGTTACATCCATCATCTCAAAAGGGGGGAATCACAATGGGCTTGTCTTATAAATCCAAGCATCCATGAAAAGATAAAATTCAGATTTAAGATAAATTACTAGATTCAAAAATATAGAATACAATTTTTTAAGATGAAAAAAAGTCAAAAATTAGATACTTGATTGATATTGGCACATTGTGACAGATTATGAGGGAATATGACATGCATATACACTCAATTTTCAAATACTCAAAGTACATATTTATACACAATTTAATGCATAGGCATGGACATATGAAAAATAGTTACACAATAAAAGTTATGGGTTACAAATATAATTACAATTGAGCATATAGATGCATAACATTTTATATCATTTGGAAAAAATTCAGGCAACATGAAGCTTGTTCATGCTTGTACACACCTTTTTAAAATTCAAAGTTACATTTTAAAATGAATAAATATTAATTTAAATTCAAATATGTGAGCAATGAGGTCATGATGGGAGCATGAATACTCTTTATTCTCTTTTGATCATACAAAATAAAATATATATCCATCTACAGTGGTGTGATTTAAAAATATTGTGGGTAATGTACATTGAGGTTTGATGATGCTCAATGTCCATGGTATTACTTTTAGTAAACCCATTGTTGTTCCACCTTTTGGATTAGTACATTCCTATTCCATCTTTAAATGTCCAAGTTGTAGCTCCTCCTTTTAGACTAGGAAATTGACTCAAGAGAGGTGTTAGTATCTTATTAGTGACAAAATGAAATTAAATTAAAAAACCAACACACTAGCTAACATACATCTCTAGGCCTAGTTACTCAGTTGAGCTTAGTTAAAAATACTAGAATGAAAACACAACTAAAACATGAAAGATAAAAAATATTTCACCTCCCTTGAATGCTCCAAATTAGCTTGTAGTAGTGGCTTGCTCGACTTGTGCTCATGAAGTCTTCATCAAAGGAGGCTTGGCTATCTCCTCTTCTCTTTGGCACCTTGTGGCTTTGGCTTGGCTTGGCTCAATTTTTGGACATTAAAAAACTAATTTTCATGAAGCTTTGGAATTAATTTATACTTATAACTTTGGCATGTGAGATCTTAAAATTCAATAGGTAAGGCCTCCTATTTATAGATTTTTAGAATGGTTTGAGGATCAACCATGACTGTCCATCTCAAGATTGAGATGTGTGGCCATGAATAAATCCAAATATGAAATTTCTTCTATAAATATCTCCATTAATATTTGGGATAGATGGGTATTGAATAGGCATGGAGGGTCTTAATAAGGCATGGAGGGTATTAATGAGGCATGGGAGACCCATAATCCTGATATTTTATGCATTTATGGCTTATGGATGCCACCCCATATGATGATGTCACCTGATGATGTAATTAATATAGATCAATTTCTAATAAATATTTATTCAACAAGTTCTATGAAAAATTAACTTAAGGCCCTAATTTAGTTTAATTAGCCTAAAACATGATTAGTCAACTTTGGTGCTAATTTTGGCTCTTAGTGCACAAATTAATCACATTGGTCAAAATGTCTTGTTATTGGTCTAAAATTTGACTAAATTAGAATTAGAAGTCAATGTCAGATGTGTTGGATCCATTATCCCATTTATGATGTTACCAAGACCAAATAAAAAAGGCACATGTCTCATACAAGATATTTGATAGAAAAGAGCAATCCAAGGTACCCAAGTTAGCTAGCCCCTAAATTGTATTGCCTCATTTAATGATACTCTAGCCAAAATTGGCACTTGAATATATCAATTTTAACTCATTTAATGCACTTTAGTGTTTTTAAGCTAAATTGTGTACTTTGGTGGAAATTGGTCAAAACCTTGGTTGGAGGTTATCGGTGGCCAGATTTAGGTGTCTATAGTTTGCCCCTATTTGGAAAGGCATTGCAAGATATAATCATACTAACATCTTCTCAAATAATGAAAAGGTCATGTATGACTACAATTTTAATGATGATGAACTAACTACATGATGCCCCCTCGAGGGAATGGTTGACACAAGGAAAGGTCAGCAAATGATCCCTTGAAAGAAAGAATGGAGACAAGGGGACCAAAGAAAAGGAAAATGATGAGAGGAAAACATAATGATATTGAAAAAATAGTCAAAATCACTAAGAATTCAAGTGGGATGGTGTACAATGGTTTGCCAAAAGGCAGTTATAAGCATTGTACCCTGATAATGGCAACGTGGTATGATAACACAATGATTTGCCCAAAGGCAGTTATAATCATTAAGAAGATGGAGCTACCCCATTTAAGATAGAAAAATAAGATAAAAACATGCCCCTGTATGGGTAAAAAAAGTAAAGTGGTGACAACACAATGATTTTCCCAAAGGTGGTTATAATCATTGAGAAATGCAGGTGGGATGGTGTGCAATAATTTGCCCATAAGCAGTTATAATCATTGGATCCTTATTATAAAAAACATGACTGATCGGCTGATTGATGATGGTAACTTAACACTGAGGGTAATGATTAATTGGAATAAGCTACTAGTAGGGAGATGCTCATCTGAACTAACAAAGGTTAAATTTTTTTCATAGTTAATTACTTTGTTTAGGATATGATTGGGATTGAATTAGGATGGTGGTGCCGAAGAGATGTCGATACCACCATTGTTGAATAGACTTCTTGATGCTGAGGTTTGTTATAGCACATGTTGATAGGAATCATGGTATAACATCATGAGGACTTGGCCAAAATATGCATAAGGTCTGACTCCCATAATTTGATCAGCTATAGTGGCCCTGTTTCTCAAATACACTACAATACCAATGGCTTCAGCCCAAAGCTTATCATCAAGCTATTTATAGTGCAACATAGCTCATGTTGTTCCCTATAAATTCCTATTAATTCATTCAAATACTCCATTTTGTTGTGGAGTGTAAGTATTAATGTATTTTTGATGAATACCATGTTCTTGACAATAATCCAAATACTCATTTGAAGTATACTCACCACCATTGTCTGAATGGAGAGTGGCCAAGTGTGAACCTATTTATTTTTTAGCTAAGTATAACAAATCAACAAAATTAGTGAAAAATTATGATTTTTTTCATGAAAAACACCCAATTCATCCTAGAAAAATCATCAATAAACAACACAAAATACATACACCCTCCAATGGATGAATTCTTCATGTCACATACATCTTGATCAATCTCAAATTTATATTTTTTAAAATTCTCCAAATGATTCAAAAAGGGGGCACAGTTCTCCATCATTAGTTATAGGTTGCAAGGCAATTGGGTTTCACCTACATACATGTGTATTCCTTCCTTTCTCTTTTTTCAATTTTTAAATTTTCAAAGTTGAACTTTTTCAAAATTCAAAATGGAAAAATAACTAATTCATGTGCTATTGTAGGGTTTTATAAAATAGAGTTTCTTTCACAATTGGAGTATCCTCTCAAAGACAAAGTGTGTTATACATACTCAGGTTCAATTCTTTCTCCTTTACCTAGAAATTTTATTACTAAAATAAAGGGGGTGGGTGGAATGTAGACACATAATTCTAGTCACAAGCACTTAACAATGATAATTATTAACACATCCTAAACCATGTGAATTTTACCCAGTTACATAACTCTTATTTTCCATTATTATAAGATTTTTATCCATATGTAGGATTTAACCTTTGTTTTTAATTACCACTACACAAAAATTTCAATGTTAAATGCTCAAACTACTTAAAATCACCATCAGACTTTATCCAAATCAAAAAAAGTATCTTTTATCTTTAGGGATAAGTCTACCCTAGGTGGATAAGGGTGCTACTATGCTCCTATCCACCTAGGTTGACTGTGTCCCATGCTAATTAATCACTAGCTTCTAAAATTCAAATCAATATTTTGGCTCTTCCCACATGTTTCATGAAGTCTTTTAAAAAAATTACTAAAAGGTTGGACTATAAATACATATCAAAAGTAATTAATTATTACTAGTTTCCCACTATCTATTGAGTACTTATACACTTTTGCACATTGATAAAATGTACCTTATTCTTCATAAATTCAATATCATTCATTAGGAGAAGCCATAAGACAAGTTTAGAGCATTCCAAAGCAAGTCAAGATCTATCATTGTCAAGTATCAAAGCTTATGTTCTAGTTGCATACATATGTTCAAGGAGAAAATTGCACATTCACTCTATGTGGGAGAACTATGTGGGCTTGAATTCTCTCCTTGGAGTATTGGATACATATCCAACGGTCAATCATCAAGGGGTGATTGAGATCAACTCAACCCATTACACTCCGCTCTTTTTTATAGGTTTTCAAGCTATCAAGGTACCTTTAGGGTTTCAAAAGATAAAAGAAGAAAAACAATGACTTTTAGGGCATAATCAAAGTTGTGATATCTCAAATTACTTAGTATACATAAATATAGAATGCACAATGATTAGTTTTTCATCACAATCAATCTAGACAAGTTGATGATCAATGAACTTGAGTGGCCTACACTCCTATCATCATGAAATAGTATTGTATTATATTATTTTATCATTTTGTTGTTGATCTATCATTGTCAAAATATTATTTTCTCTATCATCCTCTATTAAACATTAATTATAGTCAACTAGGACAAGTATGTGATCAACAAACATGAGCAACCTATGCTCTTATCCACTTTCAATAGTCCTATTTAGAAGTAGTTTTTGATTCTCTTATTGTCCCTGAACATGAAAAATCATATCTTTATTGATTTCCACTTATATATATATATATATATCTTTATTGTTATATATATATATAACAATCAACATAACTATGTGTGTGAGATAATTATATCTCTTCTTAGTGTTATATATATATATATATATATATATATATATATATATAATAGTCAACATAACTATGTGTGTGAGATAATTATATCTCTTCTTAGTGTTTTTTTAAAATAGTAGTTTTATATATTTAACAATTTTCAAAATCAAATTTGTTGATTATTGTACATATTTAACACTAATATACTCTAGTTTTACACCTATTATAAAATAAAATTTATTTATTTTATAATAAATAGGGTAAAACACCACTAAAGTTTAAAATGTCATGCCCTAGATTTGTTCTACACCCTACCCAGTGGGTCTATGTATTTTTTTATTAAAATTATAATAAACTTTCTTATCTCATTTAAAAACTAATAAGGGTCTTACATTAACATTCAAACATCTCCAAAAAATTAAAAAATGTCACGATAAACCCGTGATGGTTTACATTTTAAGGTTAAAAAATACAATAAATCATTTAATATATCAACCAACTTAGAGAAGCAATTCATCTTTACAAAAAATATTTCACCCCTACTTAGGGAAAAATCACTCTATCATGTCTATTAATCTATTTAGTGACTTTACTAAGACTTCTTTCATTATGAGAGTGATATTTTTCATTCACAAGACCTTTCTTATAACACCAAAAATTCCCAAGGATTGACAACTTCAAGCATCCAAAGTGATTCTCCATCTAAGAATGAACCTATATAAGGAAAGTAATAAGGATATACCCTTCACAATCCCTACCCATTATATTATTAAACAAACTATAATGTTTTGAATATATGAGGATAAACTAAGTTTCATCTTATTCATGTTATTGGACATGAAGCTAGTCACATTACCTTCTATTAGGCATCGCCTTGTCATCATTTAATATGAATGAGGAGAAAGATACTTTTGTAACTATCATTGAAAAATGTGCATACAGATAAAATTTTATTTTGCCTTACAAAATACATAAATATAAGAACTCATAGATAATGGTGTAATTATATTTGAGAAATTTAATCAAACATAATTGGAATCAACTCCTCCACCTTCAACTATTGTCTAATCTAAGCAAGTTGATGTATTTGATGTGGTTTTTAAGGGTCACACATCACAATATCAACCTAAAAAGGAACCAATGGTTATTTGAGGTTTCATAAAAGATGAACATAGGCAAGGAAGTTTTTTTCAATGTTAAGGTATACCACAATACATATAACATTGGTTTCCTCAAGTAATTAGGTCATGATGAGTATGAGCTACAACATTTAAGCACCCATGAGGAGTCATTAGGGCATATCATATTTCAAGTTTTTGTTAGGCCTAATATAGTGGAAACAAAATTTCTTGTAGTACCCACCATTATATAATTAAATGTTATATTCATTAAATTATGGTTATAGAAATAGAAGCAACATTAGATAGCATCCAAAATTTTATTTCATTTGATTTCTGAGGAGATTTAATTACACTTCAATGAGATAAGACTTACATAGAAAACATGACAAACATCCTACCATTGGCACTTTTCCTCTTGAAGTGTAAAAATATGGAAGACAAAGCGATGTAACCCACAAGAAAATGAGGAACATAAGCAAGCATTAGGTAATCCTATTGTATATAAATAAAAAGGAAAAAAAATCTCAAATTCCTATAAATGATCAAAACATCACTTTGGTAATTATCACAAGAGGATACAAAATAATTAGCTCATACAAGTGTAATCATTAGTGTTATTGTGAGCTTAACACAAAGGAAATATCAAAATGATTCATATACTTTAAAACTAGTTCAATTAAGTCAACATAATATATTAAGCAAATACAACATGTCTCTATTTGTTATGCATGGTTTGTCAAAGTGATTTATCTCATTTGATGTGACCAATAATTAAAAAACCAAGATATACATTGTGATTCGATGATATATCATTCAAATATAATTATGATATAATTTACATCATTTATTAAAATCCACTTAAATACATTGAACACATAGATAAAAATTTCAAATAAAACATGAGTAGAATAAAGCAATATTGATAAAATTCTATCACATAATAAAATATATATAGTTAAATATATTAACATAAATACGATAGATTAAAAAACAAATAAAAAAGTGGCACTTAATAATAGGTATATGCTCAGCTACAACCTCAAGCTCTAGATCAATCTCAACATCCCTGTATCTAGGTCTAGGTGCTGTAGAATAAAAAGGCCCACTATCATGATGATGAGATCTTAAATGAGACTAATCATTCTCTCATGATTCATGAAAATTAATAGTATAAGTACTAATTCAACATGACCAATAAATAAATTTTTATGCTGACCCTTTAGATGAACATACTCACAAAAAATAGTTTGTCATAGCTCTTCACCCTGAGTGGGTGGTGGCATTGACTCATTTCAAGTTAACCTTCTAATTGAGTGGCCTCCTTTTTAATATCATCTCACTCACCAATTTTAGCCACATATATTGTGGTGGTATGAGCTACATGATAAAAAATAAAGGAATGCTCACAAGAAATGTCATTGGCTCTCTCCAAAATCTCACCATGAATGGTGTCATTAGGAATCTGCCAAGTCAAAACTTGTAAACAACCCTCAATGATAAGGGTCCAATAATAATATAATACATAACACATGACATTTGATAATAATACACTATTTAAATTCATTTATACCAATACATAATACACTTACATACCATGACTTGTAGGTGGCACATCAAATTAACTATCCTCTTACTCCTCACTCAAGTTCATGTCTACTTGATCAAATAAAATAGGAAACAATAGGGGAAAATGTGATTGGGTTAAAAAATAACTATATTTGATAGTGAACCCTAAATCATTTTCAATAAAAATAAATTCTATGGGTTATACCTCTCCTAGTGGTATTAAAACTAACTTTGTAGCTACAGGATGCTCTCCTAGATGTTATCCAGTCCTAAGAGTATGTGTCCACTGATAGGAGGTGGGGATAATCCCTAAAGAATCAAAATTTAAAATCAAATAATCATAATGAAAGTGATCATACTTACTAGAAAAATGATCATGAAACCAACACTTGACAGGGATCTATCATAACTCCACTACATCATCAATCCATCTAGGAAAATCTTGAAAGGGCTTCCAAATATTAACATCTCTTGTCAATCTATATAGTAAAATGCAATAATAAATAATTGTGTGGCCTAAAATATATAGACCATTCATCCATATCTTTGCATGTATCTAGGGATGAGATTAATCAACTAAAGGAAGATCAATTGGGCAAGCCATAATTATAAGCTCATATGCCCATACATGTTAAAAAGTGGCTGAAACTATACCACCAATGTAGTTATCTCATGTGAATAGATATAAATCTCTATATAAATGTGTATGCATAGTGTACCCACAAGAATAAATTATTCCATGGGTTTCTATATCATCAATAATATCATGCATACAAAACAAAATAACAATGCCATCACCATAAACAATAAAAAATAGGCCATCATGACATAAATATTTCTAGATGCAGAATTCCCAAAAATAAATATTTGAAATCAATACTTTAGAATCATTAGTGGCATATCGAGTACCATGTCCATGTCTAATAAAGAATAGAATTGCATGCCTTTTTGGACCTAGTCACTCAATAACCTATGACACAAACAACCTACCTATAATGGGTCATTACAATATCTATCACATGTCCTCTAAGGTGAAGGTCATCTCCCCAGTCAGTAACTAAAATGTAAAAGTGTCAGAATTCCACCACTTTGGCAAGGTGGTCATAAAATGCATATCATATGACATATAGCCTAAGTAGGCAATGTGACCAAGGCCTACACTATAAATGAATCTTTTGTGATCAATAATAATGACAAGGCCTTGAATGTTAGCCATGTGCCAACCCCTGATAAATCCTCTAGCATGATATCTCCATATAAAAACAATCAAAAAATAAATAAATGATTAGATCCAACACAAAATGTATCAAAATGGTAAATTACATAATGTAATATTTATCTAGCACCCAAAAGACATTAATGAAAACAAACAAAAAATTATGGTAAACACTATTGACATTCCATGGATGTTTTTGGTACCATCCCATATCTATCTAAAAATGCATAAAATTGACAAAAATGAAAAATTTCAAAACACTGGAAATAAAGATGAATAATTAGATGTTTTGAAAAATATCATGCCTAGTACCTCTTATGTCTATAGGGATATCTGTAGGTGTTTGAATCAAGTAGGGGAAACATATCATCAGTGTTGTGTGAATATTTTGTCAACCAGCTAACTAGTGAGCAAAATAGGTCTTTTCAACCACAACATAGGGAGTTTGGTTAGCCAAATGTGTAGGTTTACTACATCAATAGGGGACAAATCTCTCCTCTCATCAAGGGGAGGTTCCCTATGAATATGTAGGGGCTATATACTATAAATATAAGATGAAAATAACACTCGAGGGTAGGTTAAACCATCCATCTCTCTTTTTTTAGAGATGATGCTCATAGACATAGGAGAAAATCCTGGTGAAAACACTGAAGGCACTTCTCTTCTTTCAGAAGTGTTCTTGCAGGGGACGACAAGAGTTCTTTTAGGCAGGATAAGTAACTGGTAATGGAGACAGAGTAACCAAAAATCTAAGATGTAGCACAAAGTATCCACCTTGACTACCCAAGAGTGAAATACAAAGAATAATGGGGGCACAAAGTCATCCCAAGGTCCTTTACATAGAAAGAAACTAAAAGCACACACTGAAAACAATTATATCAGCACAAAGTCTGAAAGTAACTAGTTTCAGGACACCTTCCTTATCACTTCCACTAGATCTGCTTGTTAAATTACATAAACAAGAATACATTTAGGAAATAGACATAAGAACAATCTCCTAGAATGATACAAGCTATAACATCACAAAGTCTGAAAGTAACTTGCTTTCTGATTCAAACAAAGAAATATGATGAACAATCTAAGCTCAAAGTCTCAGTAATGCCTTTCAATTTGGGCAGAGTTTTGCTTTTGGTAACGGGAAGATCTCTTTTAAAACAAACCAAGAGATTACAATATATAGAGGCCAAGGAAGGCTTGGCGCTTTGTCCCATGGAGTAGCCCATGCTATGCATTAATGCGTTGAATGCATTTTTGGTTTTATCAAGGAGGGCCATGCTAGAACAGGGTGGATACCTTAATTGTGGCATGTTGATTCATCTTGAATGTCTTCTCCTGAGCCTGAGTCACTCATTCTATCACCTACTATCCATGTAGCTGTCCGTGTTGCCTTTATGCAAAAGGGGACAAAGAGGCTACGCTTTCAATGTTTGCAGGCCCAAATACCTACTTGGTGGACTATTCCATCTACTAGAAATAACTCTTGCTGATATTTCCCTCTTTGTCTCTTCTTCCTTTTGGCCCAAGCCTTAAGGTCTTTGAATGCATTCGGGACCATGCTCTAAGCCTGAAAAGATCAATAGACAATTTATTGCCACAAATTTGACATCCATGGGTATTTCATCTTTTGAAGGTTAACAGCTAGTCAATCATCCTAAAATTGACATTTATGGGCCTATCATTCTCCTTAGTGATTCCTTCATGCTTTTCTCACTTGCTATGGCTGCTTTCTGCTGTGACACAGGCAAGGATACATGGTAGGATCCACAACATTAAAATAAGCTTATCAAAATAAGCTTTAAAACTTATTAGAAACTTGAAGCTTGAATGCAGACACTTGTCATGCTCCACTTGTTTACAAAGGACACATGGCAGGGTCCATTTCTTTGAAACTTATTACAGACTGTGTCTCGGTATGCGACACTTGGTGGCTTCTGCTACACTTTGAGGCTTGATCCTTTTTGAAGGGGACTTACCCTTCGGGGTCTTGAAAGAAGGTCCATTTTATGAGTGTCAACTATCCTCTGTGAGGGCACCTACCCTTTGGGATCTCTCAGGTGGCCTTCAGGCTTTAATTTCTTCAGTTATGCTTGATCCTTTATTTCCTTCAGATAATTTGTCTAAAGGAAATCTTTCCTTGGCTCTGCATCTTTGTATTGGGAGTGTTCTATTTTTGACCTGTGCACATTTCACTACTTTTAACAAATGACACATGACATCTTCTGATGGAACAGGCGAGGACACTTGGAAACATCTGCCTAACTTGTAGGAGCTTTTAGAAACCTTTGAGGGTCTTGCAGGAGATGACATGTGACAGCTTCCACTAAGCTCTAGAAATGCTATAGAAACATTCAGGACTCATTTGGATTTATGTAGATGATGAAACTTGGTGTGTTCCATTTGTTCCTACGAATTACTTGGGATCCAGCACAGTCCTTACTCAATCACTGCAGATGTCGACACTTGGCAGCCTCTGCCGAGTCTTCCCAAGGACACATGGCAACTTTCACTCAATTTTAGTAATCACACGGAGGATGACACTTGGAGAACTTCGCTTATTATTTTAGCAACTCACTTGAGGCCTACCATAGTTTTTACTTGATAATGAAACTAAAGGAAGATATAATGACCATTGACACTTGGTAACCTCTACTAAGCTTTGCAGATGACACGTGACACATTCTGTTGCCTCGAGAAAAAGATATTGAAACCTTCTATAGCTACCACTTGTTGCTTTCCATGGAACTCTACAAGGGACACGTGGCATGTTCTGTTGCTTTGAGAAGAAAATCATAATGTGTCTTGATATATGACACTTGGTAGCTTCCGCTCATCTTTTTCTTTCATGTGCTCCTTTGAACCATCTGATCGAAATGAGCCTAGAAATGTATAAGTGCTAGAAACTTGCTCTTTCAAAGGAATTTACCTATTAAAGCCATCAAACCCTTTGAACCTGTTAATTTCAAGCATGTTGAGTCTGTAGATTTCCTCTTGTGAAGTCTGTAGAAATTGAGAAGCTTGAAAAATGAGGAATTTGAATGCTCAGGAGAAATTTTGAAAAGGGAATAGACAATTTTGGTCTGTGTAGGGTCAAAATAGTCCATAGGTTGTCCCAAAAATGAATGACATTTTTTGGGGACAACAGCTGGCTCCATTTGGGGAACTTCCTTCAATTGAAAACTTGAAACAACTGAGGGGAGTAGAAACCAGAATCTCCAGTGCCTTTGAAGTATGCCATTGGGCTATGGAATCATGCTACCCAAAAATAAAGGCTCCAAAAAATAAAAATGAAAAACACAAAATAGAAACAAAAGACTATAGAAATATACATATGTATAGGTGAACTTATCTAATACTTTAAGAATTGAAGTGATTCAGATGCTGCCCATTGTGAGACAATGAAAATGGCATTCCATCTTGATAAACTAGCAGGAAACCATTTTGTCCCCATAATCGATGATGGGTGTATGGAACTCTCCACCAGGAATCACATTTCTTGTGAACTCCTTTTGGTTCTCTCTTCTTGCACCATGGCAAGACTTGGTCTCCAATCCAAAAACCATAAATCTTTGCTCTCTTGGTGAAGAGTTCCTTTTGTTGACTTTAGAGCACAGCAGTATGGTCCACTACCATAACTCACTGATCTACTAGTTCAATCTAGCACATGTTTTGATTGTCCCCCTCAAACTCTTGAAAAACCATCAGCTCAACATCTCCTTTAGTGTGAATGAGTTTGGCATCCTAGACTTGAGCAGCCTTCAATCCGAGCAATAGAGATTCACATTCAGCTATGTTGTTGGTGTTGCTAAACTGTAACTTGCATGAAGGAAAAATATATCCTTAAGGAGATATCAACACACTCCCAGCTCTAACATTGGTAAAAGAATTGTTGCCATCAAATTCTAGGATCCAAGCATCATCAGAAGCTGATCTTCTATCAAATTTCTCTTTGTTAGAGATGGAAGATACTTATTCATTTGTACTGTGCCCTACCAATTATTATAAAATCTTGTTTGGATCAATTCCTAGATTTCTAGCTATAGGACTTTCATCTGCAGAAACATGAACATCCTCTGTGGTCAAGAAATAATTACCCCTGCCCAAAGACTCAAATAGAATTTGAGCTGCAAGGGCCAACATTTGGGTGACCATATATTTTGCCTCCTTTTTAGGGAGCAATCTCTTCATTATGCCCTTAACAAGGATCCTTACCTCAGACAGGTCCATATACTTAGTTCTCCACCAATGTCCAACTGCTTAGGATTGGCTTGTAGGAATTCAAATTCAGTCATTTGAATTTTGGGTTTTTTGACATGATCAATTATGTCAAATGACTGAAATGGACTAGGAAGAGAGGATGGGAGTTCATCCTTTTGGTTTTTGGGAGGGGGAGGACTGGCCTGCGTATTTGAAGTAGAAGGCATAGGGATATTTGAGGCACTTACCTTTCTTGCAATCACTGGGTCCTTTGACTAGAAAGGAAGAGAGGCTCCCTGCTTAGCAATTAAAATTGTAGGTTGGGGTCACTCCTCTATCTTTTTTTTGTCAACTTGCTAGGTTGACTGGTTCTTGGACTGGGTGAACACAACATATGATCCCTCAGCTGCTTTGCCTTCACTTCGGGGTTCATCCTGGTAATTCAAGAAACTGATGTGGGAGTCATCAACTGATTCTTCTTGATCATCCATGAAGAGACCAGTGTCATTTTCTTGCTCAAACTTAGGTTTGAAAGAGAAATCATGTTTTGTTTCCAAATATCTAACTGCTGAGTTGATTGGGGGTGCTTTAAGGGCAAGGTTCCTCTATGGGGGAGGAAGATGATTTGGCTGCCCTTGATTTCTAGTAGCATTGCCTTGATATGACTGATTGGGGAATGTCCTCCTTGGTACATCTCTATATGAAGGAGCAGAAGACATACCTTGTGCCATTTGCCTTTTCAAGGCTAGCAATTCATTTTCCATATTTTGCACCATTTGATCAGTGGTGGCTGTGGGTGAGTATTCAGATGATGAAGAGGGTTTACCTCTATTTAGATCTCTCCTTATCTTTTCTGCCAAGATAAGGTCATCTTCTACCTCAGTAACCAAGTCTTGAGCAACCTCAAGGTCTATGTGGCCAGCATGTCTCAACAAAAAACTCACTTCAGGAAGCTATGAGTTGATGAAAAAGCATTTGAGGTTTTTAGGTGTGGGTTGAGAAATGATAGGAATTCGATTCTTCAGCTTGTCAAACTTTGCTATGAAATCCCTCATGAGTTCATGAGGTTCCTTCTTCATCTGTGTAAGCTGGGCCAACAAAGCATGTGCATCTTCTATAGGCTTGAACCTAGATTCAAAATTGGCTTTAAGTGTGTCCCAGTTAGTCGCTGATCTAGCTTGCAGATGGTAGAACCAGTCTGCAGTGGCACCTTATAACATTTCCATGAAAAGCCTGACTACCACGTCCTCAAATTCCACCCCTATCACACTGCAGGCTATGCTGAAGGCTGCAATGTGTTCATTGGGGTGAACTCTCCCATCACCAAAGAATTTTGGAAAGTTCTTTCTTAAGCTGTGTAGAAGTTCATGCAGGGGTGGAGTCAAATTTAGTGGACCAAATGAATTACCCCAGGGGCCTTGAGCCATGGTTTGATTATGTAAATGTGGGATAAAAAATCTAGGTGGAGTATGTATGGGCAAAGCTCTACTAACAGTAGAAAAGGAAGCTCTGCCTTGTGTTGGTGACCTGGTAGGGGTAGGAGGAAGACTCCTAGTACGTTGAAGGTGAGCTTGTGGAGGAAATAACTCAAAATTGCTCTGCTGCACCAACTCAAAAGTAGGGTCAACAACACCTTGAGATTTCTAGCTTCTAGTATAACGTGGAGTTGCCAGATTATGAAACAAAAATGGAAAAGGACTAGTCTTACTTCAACTTGAAGCTTGAGGCCTCAAACTGCTTGTCCTTCCCTAACGGAGTCACCAAAAGCTGTTGGGTGAATATTTTGTCAACCAGCTAACTGGTGAGCAAAATAGGTTTCTTCAACCATAGCATAGGGAGATTGGTCGGCCAGATGTGTAGGTTTACTACATCAACAGGGGACAAATCTCTCCTCTCATCAAGGGGAGGTTCCCTATGAATATGCAGGAGCTATATACTATAAATATAAGCTAAAAATAACACTCAGGGGTAGGATAAACCATCCATCTCTCTTTTTTTAGAGATGATGCTCACAGATAGAGGAGAAAATCTTGGTGAAAACACTGAAGGGACTTCTCTTCTTTCAAAAGTGTTCTTGCAGGGGACAACAGGATAAGTAACTGGAAACAGAGTAAAGAGTAACCAACATTTTAAGATGTAGCACAAAGTCTCCACCTTGACTACCCAAGAGTGAAATATGAAGAACAATGGAGGCACAAAGTCATCCCAAGGTCCTTTACATAGAAAGAAACTAAAAACACACACTAAAAACAATTATATCATCACAAAGTCTTAAAGTAACTGGTCTTAGGACACATTCCTTATCACTTCCACTAGCTCTGCTTGTTAAATTGCATAAACAAGAATACATTTAGGAAATAGACATAAGAACAATCTCCTATAATGATACAAGCTATAATAACATAAAGTCTGAAAGTAACTTGCTTTCTGATTCAAACAAAGAAATATGATGAACAATCTAAGCTCAAAGTCTCAGTAATGCCTTTCAATTTGGGCAGTGTTTTGCTTTTTGTAGTGGGAAGATCTCATTTAAAACAAACCAAGAGATTACAATATATAGAGGCCAAGGAAGGCTTGGTGCTTTGTCCCATGGAGCAACCCATGCTGGGTATTAAAGCCTTGAATGCATTTTTGGTTCTGTCAAGGAGGGCCATGCTAAAATAGGGTAGTTGCCTTAATTGTGGCATGTTGATTCATCTTGAATGTCTTCTCCTAATCTTGAGTCACTCATTCTATCACCTACTATCTGTGCAACTATCCATGTTGCCTTTATGCCAAAGGGGACAAACAGGCTCTGCTTTCAATGTTTGCAGGCCCAAATACCTACCTGGTGGACTGTTCCACCTACTAGAAATAACTCCTGTTGATATTTCCCTCTTTGTCTCTTCTTCCTTTTGGCCCCGACCTTAAGGTCTTTGAATGCATTCGAGTTTACGTTTTAAGCCTGCAAAGATCAACAAACACTTTATTGCCACAAATTTGACATCCATAGGTCTTTCATCTTTTGAAGGTTAACAACTAGTCAGTCATCCTAAACTTGATGTTTGCGGGCCTGTCATTCTCATTAGCGATTCCTTCATGCTTTTCTCACTTACCATGGCCGCTTTCCACTGTGACACAAGCAAGGATACATGGTAGGATCCACAACTTTGAAATAAGCTTATCAGAATAAGCTTTGAAACTTATTAGAAACCTGAAGCATGGATGCAAACACTTGTTGCACTCTATTTGTTTACAAAGGACATGTGGCAGGGTCCATTGCTTTGAAACTTATTAGATACTGTGTCTTGGCATGCGACACTTGGTGGCTTCCGCTGCACTTTGAGGCTTGATCCTTCCTGAAGGGGACTTGCCCTTCGGGGTCTTGAAAGAAGGTCCATTTTATGAGTGTTGATTATGCTCTACAAGGGCACTTACCCTTTGGGATCTCCTAGGTGGCCTTTGGGCTTTAATTTCTTCAATTAGGCTTGATCCTTTATTTCCTTCAGACAATTTGTCTGAAGGAAATCTTTCCTTGGCTCTGCATCTTTGTATTGGGAGTGTTCCTTTTTTGACCCATGGCACATTTCACTACTTTTAACAAGTGACACGTGGCATCTTTCGATAGAATAGGTGAGGACACTTGGCAACATCTGCCTAACTTATAAGAGCTTTTAGAAACCTTTGAGGGTCCTACGAGAGATGACACGTGGCAGCTTCCACTGAGCTCTAAAAATGCTATAGAAACATTTGGGACTCATTTAGATTTATGTGGATGACGACACTTGGCATGTTCCATTTGTTCTTGTGACTTACCCGGGGTCGACCACAGTCCTTACTCAATCACTACGAATGTCAACACTTGGCAGCCTTCACTGAGTCTTCTCAGGGACATGTGGCAACTTTTTCTCAATTTTAGAAATCACACAAAGGATGACACTTGGAGCGCTCCACTTATTCTTTTAGCAACTCACCCGGGGCCCACCACAATTTTTACTTGATAATGAAACCAAAGGAAGATACAACAACCGTTGACACTTGGTAGCCTCTACCTAGCTTTACAGATGACACGTGACACGCTCCATTTCCTTGAGAAAAAGATATTGAAACCTTCCACAGCTACCACTTGTTGCTTTCCATGGAACTCTACAAGGGACACGTGGCATCTTCTGCTGCTTTGAGAAGAAAATCATAATGTGTCTTGGTAGACGACATTTGGAAGCTTTCGCTTGTCTTTTTATTTTACGCACTCCTTTGAGCTGTCTGATCGAAATGAGCCTAGAAATGTATAAGTACTAGAAACTTGCTATTTTGAAGGAATTTACCTATTAAAGCCATCAAACCCTTTGAACTTGTTAATTTCAAGCATGTTGAGTCCATAGATTTCCTCTTGTGAAGTTCGTAGAAACTGAGAAGCTTGAAAAATGAGGAATTTGAATGCTCAAGACAAATTTTGAAAAGGGAAGAGACAATTTTGGTCTGTGTAGGGTCAAAATAGTCCATAGGTTGTCCCAAAATGAATGACATTTTTTGGGGACAATAATCAGAATGGATTCATATCATATCACAACTAAAATTCAATAATGGGATAACTAAAAATAATTTCTAGAAATACAAATCTCAAATCTATTTGTATTAAACTGCCTTTGACACTTATACATGTAAATTAGGGTTTTGACTATTCATTCATGCATATATTGAAATCAAGATATCTTGGACATTATTTATCCATTTTAACTCCTATTAATTCATTAGAATACATGTAGAATGATCTTTCGTACCATGACACTTCTAGTGTTGTCTATTACTATAACACAACATGTGGTTATACCCATATATTATATATTTATGTGCTTGAATAGAAACCCTAGAGCTATCATGATATCATTAATATTAGGGGAAAATACTACACATGATATATACATTTGACATTGCCTTCATAAATACTATGTCATCTTTAGTATATTACAATTACCAATCATTCTTTAAAATGAAAAATTGCAATTAACTTACTCACTTTCCATTTGGGAGCATAAAAATTTATTCCAATCAACATACACACACACCTATAAGAGGGGTATAAACATTTTAAAATACACTAATGAATATTCTAACGATAATACTTGCAATGATATTTACTTCTTAATATTAATGAGCTATATATATTGCTTATATGCCCACATATTTTAATGTTTGCTTTAAAAATATGATACATACTATATATTGCAATTTATAATGACTGTTACATATATTTATATGTTATTTCATAAAAATGATCTCCAATTATGATTATATATAGATTTTACATGTGGTACGCTTAATATTTTATTTTCAAATGATTGACTTTCAAGATTCATCCCTCATATCAAAAGGGGGGCACATAATGGTCTATTTTAAGATTATGTTAGGGTTCAAATGGATTTTTCATCCATATTCAGTAAAAGAACATCAGATACACACTTTTGAGAGAAATAATACATGATTTAGATGGGTCACATTGAGATTACATAGATATATCACATGATTCTTAGAAATATATTTGACATTTTATACAACTATGAGAGTCACATGAGCATATGAGACATGGATTCTTCCCATGCTAGGACATTTTACATGATTCTAAGAAATATTTGAGTAGAGGTTTTGACATTCTATATTATTCTAAGGAATAGTTGGGGAATTTTATATCACTCTATGAAATGATTAAGACACTCTATGTTTAGAATGAGAGATAAATGAATCATTGTGGGGCATGGATTTCATCCATGTACATATATTCAAGTATATTTTAGTAATGATGTAAAATAATGGATAATGATTGTACTATGTGAGCACAATTTTGGATCTATATATGTGTATAGAAGATGATCCATTTTTGCATACAGATCGAGTATAAGATCCCATAAGTAGAGGCTATTATTGGGACACCCTTATTCTATTCTTTGGACAAGAAGAGATAAGGTTAGATCACTTTCACCATATGAGATGGGTCACTTGGATCCCATGGAATATTCACTCTAATCAACATGAGCACATTTGAGGAGTAACATAAGACTGCATACCACTAGGTGTATTTGTTCTTTTATTTATTTCACTTATTTCACTTATATTGTTATCTATTTGAGGTAGTAATCTATCAACTGGAATTCATTATTATTTCTAGAACATATGGGACACTATGACACATTGGGGAAATGAAATCAAAAGCTCAAATAACAATCTAGGTATGAATTTTATTTTATCCCTTTAAACTAGTATTCAATATTGCATTTAAATAGTATAATAAAAGGGAGACATTCTATAGATACCCAAATTTGGTATGAGCCTTTTTTACACAATTAT
Source organism: Torreya grandis (assembly GCA_037957365.1). Lineage (NCBI taxonomy): Eukaryota > Viridiplantae > Streptophyta > Pinopsida > Cupressales > Taxaceae > Torreya > Torreya grandis. The sequence continues at coordinate 859,794 of JARHVA010000799.1, forward strand.
TTTTGCATGCCTTTACACATATAGACTCTCATTATGATTTTGGCACTTATTGAAACTTTTGATCTTGAAATTTTACTCTATTCAGATTGATTTGGTCATAGATTATTCTATTTATTTTCTCTTTTCGCTTCTTGGTTTGTCACAAGGATCCCTGGCTTCTCTTGTCTATTTATGATTTTATCTTTATACTCAAGATAGTGTTGGTAGATTCGTGAAGAGAAAATAAATATGATAAAGTAAAATTAGAGAATAAATACTAATGAAATCTTTAAGCTAACAAAATAAGAGAAAATGAATACACACAATATTACATAGTACACAAGATTTCACATGGGAAATCATTTTAGGACAAAACCCAACATAGGAACCTCATTTTATATTATATTAACTTAACCATATTGTAATACAATAAAATACTTCTCAGTTCTATTTTTACCTATCATATGTGTGAGTATATATAGGCATATCAATAGGTAACTATCAAAGCAGTATTAAAAAACCACATGTACCAAAACCACCCAAATATATACCAATATGGTTCCAAAAGATTTTGGTGTGTTACCCCAAACCCCGCTAAGGGATGATCATCTATAGACCCCCATATCAACTAATTTTATATCGGTCTAGGGATGTAAACCTATTTTGATGAAGGTTAGAATGCCCAATTTTGGATCAACAGTCTAGTAGAGTGTAAATCATGGAAAATATACAACACATTTCTAACTATATACACTGTCCTCATTATCATCAAGGTTAGAGGTTATTGATAGTGTCTTGGTATGTTTTTAACTACTTTATTGAGTTGGGAACCCTTGGTGTCAACCCATTTTATATTTTTGGGTCTTATTATGTCAAATTTTTCATGCCAATAGGCCCCTAATTCAATCTTGATATCACTATATATATAAAGACCCTAAAGGAATTTTGGAGGAATATTCTCACCTAGAAAGAGAGTGATTTAGTTGATTTCTAATGTTTACATCTAGTTGAGCATATTTCTAAAGTTCCTAAATGAGTTAATATAATTTCACATGTCATTTACATGCTTGCACTAAGGGAGGACCGAAGTGACATTGCATTTAAGCTTGATTTTACATGATTTGGGAAGCACATATTCAACCCTCTTTAGAGTATTATAATGTAGACAATGATCAAACATTAAACATGGAGTGGTTGAGGTCAATCCAACCCAAACTACTAACCCCATTTTAAGGTTGTCTTCATTCACATGTCTTGCTAGGGATACAGAGGACAAAAATATTTTTTTTTGGTAAATATTGTAAATCATTGTAAACATCTAAAACATGATTATGTAAAGGTAGGTGAAGGAAAGCATGTGTCATAAGTTTGGGGAGGTTCCAAGATTACAAATTCTAAAAAAATAATTAGTTTATGTCGACTATCATAGGAATTTGAATCCACTGGTAGTGTCCAGGTAGTCATGAGCATCATGCTACTCCCAAGATATGTTCATCATATGATGCTAAGTATTCTTTTATTTTATAGTTACTTCTTAAATATAGAGATAGTCCATGTGCACTAAGAATCTTATCCATTTAGATCGACTCATTTGTCATAAATAATTTTACTAAAACTCAATCAACCCCCTTTCAATTCAGATTATTATTTTTATTTCTATAATTTAAAATAGGTCAACTAGTATCTAAATTATATATAATACTGTATAAAATAATTAAAACACACTTCTAGACTTTTTGAATTTAAATTATGACCCTATTGCCATGAAAACTGACATACAATAGGTGGGAAAGCCAATAAAAAGTAAAATAAAACCAAAGAAACTAGGAGAAGGGGTCAAAATATGTAAAAAAGGAATAATAATATTGTGTTAGTACACTCTCAGCCAAAGAGATAAAAAATAATAAAACAATATTTTCAGCATTTTGGGAACATTTGGGGTTGTACTAAGGCAAACAAAATAGTCATTTTCTAAGTGTTTGGGAATTTTGGATCTAATGGTGGTACTATATAATATCATTGGCGTAAGGCAAACAAAAAATGGAGTTACAAAGGAAACAAAAAATACAGAAGAAAAACAATGTCCATAACAAAATCAAAATGCACCAATAAGAGTTTAATTTGAACCAATGATCCAAAAAGACATAAACACACTAATACCATAGAAAAAAACAAGTTTTATAACAAAATTAGGTCTCTTCATAATGCCCTACTTTGATGGGTGTGCATCTATAGATATCAAATTAAAACATATAAGTGTACTTGTAAGGGCTTGAAGAAGATGTTGCGAATGAAACATGTACGAGTTATCAAAGTTAATATTAGATATGATAATGATATGAAAGTAAAAATGAGGAGGATCCCTTATCACAATTTCTAGCTCCTATGACGTAAAGAATAAAATAAATCATGTACTCCTCACCATTTACATAGGCATCATGACTCCACTATGAAATGCCATTAAAATCGTGAATGAACATCCATGCTCCTATGTCTATAATATGAAAACCTAGGGAACCTACAAACATGAGAGTTTTTTTTCAAGTAGATCAATGTCTATATAAATAAATAATCAAGGAAATAATAAAATTGTATAAAGATAAAAATTAGGAATAGATACACTTGGTTATGTACAAATTTTAAATTCTATCTTTAGAATATCTATCATTTCTTAATGTGTCTCATGTTGAGGAGACAAGGAAAAATATGTCTTATTGCTCTCTAGGGAGTGCCTCTAATTGTAGGAGAAAGTATATTGTAACCCTTTGGTGTTAGATTGCACCAAAATCAACTAAACAATGAATCTTGCACATAGAACTTAAATGGAGAACTTGCATAAAATCTTAAAACCCTCAAGAGAAATAAACTTGTCTTACCAAAGAGAATTTTTAGAAATAATATTTTGCATTAGCCATAAAAGCAATAGGAAAGGTACATTTATAGGTAATATTTAGACATGTCATAACATCCTCATTCATGTAGGATAAACTTTCACTATTAACCTAGAATAACCTAGGCAAGCTAAAAAAAAGTGTAGGTAAAATCACATAATGGGAAAAAGCCTACACTGATGCCCTCCCTTAAATATAGTTTAGATGGGTGAAAGAAATTGGGTCCCAATAATGAGGCCCGATGAGGTACCCAAGCACAATGAAACTCTCATAAAGTGAGGAAAATGAGAAAACCCATAGGACAAAACTCCTCCCCTAAAAGAGATCAAGAAGAGAAGTTGTGCATGCTCTAAGAAAGTTGGGTACAACGAAGAATACATTCATAAGTAAGAGTAAACATAACACATAAAGAGAGAAGATAATTGAGAAGTACCCATACAAGATACTAAAGCTACCTACAATAGATCTCGTAAAATAATGAATGCCACTGACAAGATCCTCTACCTAAAGATTGAAGAAGCTCCATTTGCATCGAACAATACTTCTTCCCTTTGCCAAAGGAAGAACACAGATGGTGTACTAGAAGTCTACCCATTCTATATTATAATATGAAGGAGGCAATAATATAAAACACTCTAAGTAGGTCCTAAAATAAAAGTGTGGTATATGTCTGGAAAGATGATGCACAATAATTGAAATAATGCCATTGAAGTGAACCTATCACAAATTACACTATAATAGTGAATGGGTCCACCAAGTTCTTGATAAAATTCTAACCAAGAGACTGTATTCCTCATGCATTTTAAGAGGTCTAACTACTCTATAAAATGATGGTAAAATGAAGTAGAGGCTAAAACAAATTATAGAATGCCCTATAACTATGTAGTAGACTACCCAATGTCTAATGAGTCTTGAATCAATATACCTACACCCTGTAATGTCTAAAGTGGGCAAGAGGTAGGTGGATCAAGAAACAAATCCATAATATCTAAAAGGTGAAAATGAGATGGTGGTGTGTCCATATCACTACTGTAGTTATCTATGCCAGAAGAAGAGTCCCCAGTCTCAAAAATATACTCAGCTCAAAAGTGTCATCAAGTATAGGTGAGTCTAATAAATAGGAATGACATGGAATATTCATAGAAAGAATGTCCATGGGAAGTGGAGAGTATAGCTAAACAACCCTCAAATTTGAATAAGAGACTGTAACTGAATCACATGGATCCAAAGACTGAATATCCATAGGAAGAGAAGAATCATCGATGTTCTCACTAGAAATAATAAAATCTTATAAATTACAAGATAGTGAAGTCTCTAAAATAGTAACATATGGAATAGGGATAGGAATATAATCTACAATAGGAAAACTAAGGTTGGGCATAATATCATCTTTTAGTGGTGGTTCGACTAAAAGAAGAGCATTGTCCACCATGGATGTGTCATCACAAGAAGTAGTAGGAGGAGTATGTATAAAATAAAATAAGAAGTGGAAGAGGAGTGATATAAATTTCATCAATATATCTAAAAAGAGACTTAAATATGCTCTAAATAGTGTTAGGACTCATGGTGAGCTAACATGGTGATGTAGATCCCATAAAACATGCAACAACAATATACCATGAATTTTGTCACAAGTGTTAGCCCACTTAATTTACTTATCAAAATTAGTGAGAGGAGGAATTTGTCCATATAAGATTGGAATATGATTCTTTCCATTTTTCATGAACAAGTGTTCCATGTAAGCACACCAAGAAACATAGTTTGTCTTTCTAAGAGGATCCATTGGTGTAGAATCAACTTTGCCCCAAAGGTGTCTCTCAAGTGAAGTCAACATGACTAAAAAAAGACACCAAAGAAGTGCACAACTACATAAAAATAACTAGAATGACCCCCTAGTTATAATAATAATTCATGCTTATGAAGAGGATATTAGACACAACTGAGATTGCATCTGAAGAGCAGTAAGTGTAGGAAAAAACACAATGCAAAGAATGGGAATGTACAAAATAAACACCAAAGAATGCACATCACCATGTTGGTTGCTTAGAATTGTGATAGAACAATTAGGCCCCAATTAGTAAAACTATCATAGTTTAGCCTAAATGTGTATATGGTGTTCTGTGTTTAGGTCTCACCCTTTGTTTCGACAACCCCCTTTCTAAAACATTGAGACCCATGAAAGTATAATTGAATTCCCTATGTTGATTTGTGTTAGTAGTAAAAGATTGCCCCCCAAGATGTTTTAAGTTATTCTTGGAAGGTGAAATTATGTTTTGGATTGCATGAAAGTAATGCAAACTTGGATCCAAACTTAGACAGTAAGAAGTCTAGAATCCCAGGCCAAAAATCCATTTTACACCCTTAGGATATCTTGGTGGCCAAAGGGAGGAATGTTCTATAAATTGAATGAAGGGCACATGGGCATCTCTTGAAAAGTCCCCTCAAGTTGAATGCTCTTATAAAGTAATGGAGTTTATTCAGGGGGTGAAAGAATATTACACTCCTCCTCAGGTTAGTTAATGGTACAAAATGTAAAATGATGACTAAAACCCCAAGTGAGCATCTATGATGGACACATGGTAGCATCCTAAAATTATTTTAGTTTTGGTCCATTGTTAAAAATTGTCTCACTTAACTTTTGGTGGGAGAGGTGAAAATGACTTTCAAGGTTTGGGCCACTCAGATCATGCCACATGGCATTCACTCAGGGGTTTTAGTTTTTGGGCCCTTTTTGAGGAATGCTTCATCTCAAAAAAGGTGAGGAGATGAAAATGTCCCCAAAGGCCCTTTTTCTTCTATAAATCCACGTGTCTCAAGAAGAATTATTTGGCTAAAAAGGAAGTACTGCTGAGCCTCCCTCCATTTTCTGAAAGACACTTGAGGAATTTAATGCAGTAGCTGGAGATTAGTTGTTCTGCACTAAGGCTTTAATGCTAACCCTAATTTCAAAAGGGGATGATTATACCTAAGTATTTTTCTTCATTCAAATCTACCTTTTGCAAATAGAAGCTTATACTTGTGTTTTCAAGTGACTTGTGAACTAGAGTGACACATGGCAAAAATAACAATCATAGTTATACTTTAAGAGGATTTCTTGCTTTGATGACATGATAATTAGTGTGATTGTAAGTAAATATTCCCTAGGTTGCTTGTTTAGTGATTTTAAAGGGGAATTTTAGAGTGTTTGGAGGTTAGTCATTAAGAAGGGTGTGTTTTAGTTTGGGAAAGGTTATATTAAGTTGATTAGGAAGAAATGGATTCATCATCTGTCCTAGAAAAGAATAACATTACTTCATTTCTTGATGGAATTAGGGACATTGATGTCCAAGGGTTGGCTTTTTATACCTTACTAAGTGCTTTACAAAGATCAAACCCCCCTAAGGTATTAGTTAATTTGGGTATGAGCCATATGGCTCCTACAACAGCCTTTCCACTAGCATCCCCATACCCAGAGATGATCATTACATGTGCAAAAGTATATCATGAAGACACCAAAATTGTATTTGATGGGAGTCAATTAGTTATCTACTCATTCAATCCTAAAGCTCTTAGCACCATGCTGAGGATACTACCATAGTTTGAAGGTATCATTTTAGCCATGGAAGAGTGCTAGCATTATGATGACAAGAATGATAAGATAGTTTAGGAGATTATAAAGACTTCCTGGCTCACTAAGAAGAGAAACAAGATCTCAAGGATAACCAAAAATCTTAAGATAGCATAATTCAAGGAGCTACCACAATATGTCATAGTTATGGCTACCAAAATTTATGGGGTACCCATGATAGAGAAGTTTGAGCTATGGATGTTTTCCATCCTTATATGTGTATTGTAAGAGAAGAAATAGTTGGATTGGGATTTCATTTTGAATGATAACTTACATAGCCAAATGATGTAATTATGCACGACCATCTCTTCCAGAGAAGCATTTGAAGGTACCTTTTACATGTCCTCTTATCTTATGTATAGCCTAGTACACAATAGAGATTTTTTAGGCCTTATCAAAAATCCATCAAGGCTAAGAATATATGAGTTGTACCTTGAAATGACCTTGGAAGGCTTCAGAAATAATAAGGCCAAGGTATATAATTAATTATTTAATGTAATGATGAGTGCTTTCTTCCCTCTATGAAGCTTGAATAGAATGAACAAAATAGTTAGGGAAGTAATTGATAGATTTGGTGCAGTGTATATTCAATTTCACACCTTCACATACACTAGGTGAGTGGATATTTAGGGGCACCTCACAAGATACCTGGGTATGTTGATTATAAAATAATACTCATGGAGTTAAGCAGACAAATGGTACTACTCCATGAGATGATTGCTACAAAAATATTAACAATCCCTTTAAGTTCCCTGTGAAAATAGGATATTATACATGTCCTTCTAAGCCAAGCCAAAGGGATTAGAACAAAAAATGGGATGGTACCAAATGGATAAAATTCCTCCTTGACTCAACTATGACATAAGGTGGTTGATAAATTCAGCTATAAGTGTAGTCTTACACTAAGCACATTACAAATATATTTGGTCTGATTACATAATTAAGGAGTAGGTGAGAAAAATTAATTTCCTAAGGCTCACTGTGGAAGAAATTGTTGCATATGGCATTATTCCCATCCATAAAGATATGGTGAATGAAAAAGATACAGTGTCATTAGCATACATTGAGAAGAATATCAAAATTTATCCCATAGAATAGGTGGACTTTATAGTCCCAAAAAATGACTAATTGCTTAGAGGGCTTATCCAGTAATGAATAAGACATTTGGGTGGTTGAAGGCCTGAGGAGTGGACTTTGGTGTGCATGATAACCCTACTCTCAAGGATCTAAGAAATTTCAAAGATCTCAAGGCACTCTTTCTCCCTTACACTAGCCATCTAGCAAGCCCACAAGTGGCAACCAAGGATAAAGGGAAGAATGTAGTAGGAGACACCAGTTTCACCAAGCCAATCAATATTGATGAGGTTATAGTAGCATAGTCCAAGTTTAGATTATCATTTACAAAATTGACTAGTCTTGCTAAAAATTGGACCCAAATTGCCACTGGGGAGATGCAACTTATGAGTGCTACTCTCATCTCAATCACTGCTAAAGGAACTCCTACCACATTAACTAGACCAACCATCACATCAACTATTCAATTTGAGAAACCACCAACACCCATTCCTTCCCCAATAATTTATATAAAGAAAAGAGGAGGGGAGGAAAAAGTAGAGCAATCAAGGATTAAAAGGCCAAAGAAGATATTACAACATCTAGTTGTGATCCCTAGGAAGAGGAAAAATGGCATTCATTTTGATGTACCCTCTCGACATGATGCTATAGAGCCCCAAAGGGAAAAGTCCTCATGTGCCTAGAGATTGAGGGATATGAGTGATAAAGAAGACTCAAAGGAAAATTTGATAATTATAGAAATGATGAAGTGGCCTAAGGTATTCACTCCTCCCCCAAAGAGGACTAGCTAAAGAACTCCAAGGGAAAGGCGGCAGACTCAGTCAAGTTTTTGGTGATAGGACTATTTGGGACACAAGCACCCTTGGAAGGAGAAGGAAAAGGTGATGAGAAAGACATACCAGCCTCAGATGATCCCTTTTCCTTTGAATATGTGGCACAAGTTGGTATCAAGGTGGATACACAAGCCTAGGATCCACTTGAAAAAGAAACTACCTCCTCGAACATGGAAGCATTTGTCCATAATATTCTCACCCAGCCATTAAGGCAAGACATGGGGGGTAAATCAAAGAGTGTGCAAGAGTCTGAGGAGAGGCTTGAAAATGAGCCAAGGCATGAGGAGGAATCCCCCACCAGTAGTGAAAAGGTAGAGGCTTAAAGAGTTAAGCAATCGAATATTATAGTAGCTGTAGAGATAGCCCAACATATCCATCCCTCTCTAGTGATGACAAGTTCAATATAAGAAGGAGAGGCTAGAGCTAAAGAAGATAGGGGATCAAGCCTAAAAATGGTTACCCCTATTCCTTCAAGTGTGAATAAGGAAGTAGACCAGATTGATAAAGTTATAGAGGAAGGACCTTTGAAGGGTACTACTTCTATTAAAGTACCCCTGGGGCTCCTTCCCCAAATAAAGGTCCATGATTCTACTAGGTGCAACGGTGTTGAGGCCATGATTGGTGAAGAGCTGCCTAAAGGTGACAAGGAAGACACCATAGCTTATTCCTAGATTACCCAACTAACTATGCAAATCAAATTAGTTGTGAAACCACCTCCTCAATCTACATGACAAGAGAGCTCCATTGATAGTTTGCTCTTGGATTCCATTAATAGGTTGGGATAGATATTGAAGTCCCATAATGAATTAAACTAGGCAAAGAAGGAGAGCAAGAAGCTAAAAGGAAGGAGGTCAAGTTAGAGAGCAATGAAGATATATACCAGATAATAATAGGCTCACACCCAACTCCTTTCACACTCTCTTTGGTCAATGTTCTAATAATGCCACCATTTAGTGTGCCTAGGCCAGTTTCAAGGTCCATGACTCTAATGGGTTTTCAGACCAAGCCCTTCTTATGGGTTGAAGAATAGATTAAGGAGAAGTGGGACATTGAAAGTAAATTGGGAGATATATATGTGATGAATATTGCCCAGTCATATAAGATAAAACCTCCTAAAAATTCTAAATCACTATCTTGAACTACTTTCACTAATGTTGGGGAGAGAATGTAGGAGACATGTGTCCCCCCACAAGGCACTACAAAGAAGGATGCTCCCCTTGAAAGATATGCAATATATAGATATGATTTGGGGGAGCCATCAAGGCATGAGATCAAACATAAGTCACAAGTTTTAGTGAGCATGGTGGCTCATTGTATGGATAAGGATAAGGCATCGATGGAAGAGTTGAAGATGTAAAAACAGGCAATGATCTAGTACTCATAAAATTTATTAAGCGAGCCTAAGGTAGTGACTCCAACTGCTAGTATAGTCTTAAGCACACCCATTTCTTCCTGGGATACACTTGACTTCAACCTTTATGAGGATTTGAAGACTAAATGATGGGCAACAAAATATTGGTAATAGGACTTGATAGTCTAGGCCAAGGAAGTCATCCATATAGCCTTAGAATGGCTTGAAAGTGAGATAGATAGGCAAGGAGAGTGAAACTCCCTAGCATTTATCTATGATGCTCATATCAAGAGTTAGGAGACACTTAGGCCCAAAGTAGATGAGATATGTAACATGGGAAAATATGTTTTAATAGTAGAGAAGATCATCTCTTTAGATGATCCTAAAATGCTTAGAGAATGTCAGTTAGCCATAAGACATAGGTTAGCAATGCTCAAGGATGGCACCTTTGATATAAAAGGAGAAGAGTTAGTCTCTCAAGACTACGAGGATATAAATTGAAGCCACTCTAAGGGAGATGCTAAATCTTGATGGTGTGGGGGACATAACAAAGGAATTATTGGAGGATGCCCTAGAAAACCTCATCGATGCACCCCATGGAGCCTTCACTAGCCAAAAATAAGAGAGATGGTGTTATTTTAAAAATCCTATGATCAGTTGAAGGCATTGGTCAAAAAGAAGTAGGGAGTGCTCAAAATGACCACCAATTGACTAGAGGAATATAATTCCAAATTCAAGTACCAAGTGGGTCCAAATAGGAAAATTCTCACCACCATGATTACAAAGTTTGTTGCATATAAGAACAAGTTGGTGCAAGGCTCGGTCATCAATGTTGATTCCACAACATGATCAAGTCATTTTTGTTTTCTCCTAGCTGGCATAAATATTCTTTCTCTTTCTTCTCCTTTTTATTTCTCTCTCTCCCATTCTTTCCTTCTCAATAATTGTATAATGCTCGTTAGTGGCACGTTCTCCCTTGAAATATTCTTTGTAAAGTTGTTTTTAAATAAGGGGGACATTTTAGATTGGTTATGAAAATGGACAAAGGTTTATTTTGTCCTTTGTTAGTTTGTGTTCCATGTGGCTGACAAAAAGTATCCCACCAGGGTGAGGTATTAAACTTGTCACTTTCATCAGAATGTGTGCATAGTCTTAGGAATCATTTTTATTACAACTGATGAGCTCTAAGCCTGTGAATGGTTTTTTCCAACTGGAACACCTTTTTGGGATATGTCAAATATGGTTTGAAAATTGTATAAGTAAAGGAGGTTTGTTCCTTTATAGAGGTCAGTCAGTTGATTTTTTTTGAATCTAGAGCTTTCGCTTAGGATAAATTTTCCCTGTACAATCTCTTTAGTGCCATATTGGTTTCATTTAGTAAAACCCTTGGCAAGCTTTGAGAGCATTTGATATGTTCCCTTGTCATAGAGATGAGTTTTATAGTGTACTTGTTTTATTTACACTACAAGATATATGTAATTAAGAATCACATGGGTAATGAAATGTGCTTATGTTTTACTACTCTATTTCATTGTTGAAGTGTGATGCATTATTTCATGTTCTTGGTACATTAGTAGTCTTGTGATTTCCTTTGTGGTAGTCAATTGAGGAATGTGTCAGGAATATAAAATCCTTTTGGCTATGGAATTTGGAGAAAAGTAATAATAGTATTTTTAGGGGTCTTAGGCTTATGGATTTAGTGAGAAGGAGATTTTGAATGATTGCTCATATCTTTACTTTGAACTCTTTTGAGGAACCTCGAGTACCATTTCATTCTATCTGTTTCAAAATTTTAAAGTGTTTGATTAGTAGAAGTGATATAATTGTCAAGTTAATTTATTCATACTTGTTTGACACCCATCCACATCTTTGTTTAATTAACTCACCTTATTCTATTTCATTATACATAGCATATAACAACCTATTGCATATCTAAAAGTGTTGTGTGCATAGAAAATACATGGATTTATTTACATGAGAAGTGTGTCTGTGATTAGTGCTTTAATGTTTAAGTATTAAAACCATATCATTGAGTCCATGTTTTACTAAATGTTTCGTAAAATGGACGGTGCAATCATCCTACTTATCTATCCTTAATAGCTTGTGTCTGATTCAAAATATTTATTCATTCTATGTGACAACCCTACATGGGTTGATTGAACATAGATGGTTATTTTCTAGTCAACTTTATAGTCTTATGTGCCAATAACTCCATGGAGGTTGAATCATGTGATCTTTCCATGTGATCAAGCTATCTTATAGGTCCTCTCACCTTGGTTTGGGTAGAGCTAAAAGTAGCAGGGAATTAACCAACCCCTTTGTATATGTCTTCCAATAATTTTCCCTATTTTGGTCCATCATAAATTCTAATCCCATCCCTGACTACAATGACATCTTAATGGGTTTTTATTTTATACTTGCCATTCGATTTTAAGTATGCAAGGACATTTTAGAGAGGTGTAAAATTTGGAACAACATGCTTATGGTGCCATTGCCAGGGAGTGCATTCTTATCACCTGTATTGTCGATGAATCTTTCAGAAAGATATTATCATTAAAAGATTCCCATCTATATGTGACATTATTGCGATCTAGTGATGGTGTGTATAATCCTAGATTATTTTCTTTGAAATTTTATGTTTCATTAAAGTTGTGTTGATCCCCCTTTTGAGGTATTCATTTCAACATAATGTGTTTTTGAGCGAGTGCATTGGGCAAAATTTGAAGTCCTACGCACTTGGTTTTTAGGGATTCTTATGGAAGATTGAGAGAAGTACATTTTATGAATCTTCCTATTGTTTCCATAATTGTCTTGATAATCTAGTCATCAACTAGTCCATTTTTTGGTTGAATCTATGCTTAGAACAAACCTTGAAGGCTGCTATCCTTGTTATTTCATGATTGTTAACAAAGAATTGACTTGTTATATGTTGGGAGGTATTTTATCCCTTTTAAACATTATTTGTGATATAAATATTTTGTCTCATGATTTGATTAAGTCTTGGAATTGATTAGACCTCATATTTACATGTAAATGTGTTGATCTACTATTTTCTAGAAGTGTGTTTCTAGAGGTGACTCTAAGTCCTATTTCTCTAGTTGTAATAAGACCATTACTTGTTGTGGGCCTCATCCTCCCAATCCTCAATTCTGAATATCCCATTGTTTAAAAAGCTGGAAGGGTTGAGATCAACCTTTAAGACCGACCCATTGAAGTAATTGGTTCCCCCATTGTGTACTCCTTAGAGGAGAAAGGGATTAGCTTGGATCCTTGTTAAAGGGCCTAGTTCAATTGTTGAGATTCATCCTGGTGCTGCTAACCTTCAACAATTTGTAGACCAACCCCTTATTAAATATTACCATAGTTATTCTAACACCTCAAAGACTTATATCCCTATTTATTATCTTGATCCATCTCCACCAGATCAATCACCTCTCGGTCCTAGTCCACATCACTCACTGGATCATGCTCTTTTGTCCTTTGTCCTTGAACCAATTGTTGAACCAACCATGAGGCAAAGGGACCATAATGGGAATGAAAGTCTTACTTTTTATGTTCCTAAATATAAACCCATCAACTTTGAAGAGATGGAGGGATATACTAATGAAGTTCCCAATGAAATAAGCAATCAACTCTCAAAGTTTTAAGGAAACAATGTTGTGACTGGTGATCAATATTTAAAAGCCTTCCAAAATGTCATTGAAGATTATGAGGCTGATTATGAGGATGTGTGTATTAAGTTGTTTATATAGATGTTGGAATATGATGCTTGATATTGGTTTAATTCCCTTCCCACTGGATGCATTGATTCATGGGAAGAGATGCGAAATGTCTTCAAGATTTAGTATGGTAAAAGACTAGATCCAAGGTTTCTCTTGGCTGAGTTTGAGAATATGAAGAAAAATCCTAATGAGTGTGTGTAGGATTTCAATACTCAGTTCAATAAAGCCATGATGTAGTTGCCCAAAAATATAAGGCTTAGTGACACATCCTATGTCATAAAATACTGTGATGCTTTTGACAAAAAGGTTACACACTACTTGAGAGATAAAGCTCCAACAAATCTATGGATGGCATTTAATATGGCTAATTAAATAGAGAATAATATTAAGGCTATGGGGAAGCCTTTGAATAAATGGGCCAATGTGAAGCTTGTCAATACTAAAAAGGCATATCTACCAAGATTTCCAACTTGGAAGAAACTGTCAAAGCTTGGCTTCTACTATCAAATAAATGTCATATAAATTGGCTAGAGTAGAGAAAGGAATTCCCCAAGTGTCAACCAACCATGAAAGGGCTCCAAACCTACATCAGACTCAGTGAGGGCCTCCCTTTCATAATAGAGATGTTGAAAAGGGAAAAATGCCTACACGTGAAGACCAACAAAGTAGAATTAAGGAGCTGCTAGGAAAGAAGTGCTAGATTCTTTAAATGCTATGGTAAATGTAGTAAGCTCTGATGCTTATATTGATCAGTGTGATAGGTGCTTCCTCCCACACCCGCCATGTGATACTATTGAAGTAGTTGATAAAGAACCTAATGAGCTTGATGATGTATTATCTAAATATCAGGTGTTTATGTTTGATTGCTTGAATTGCCAGTGTAAATTTGGGTAGTTTAATGAGCTGGTGGATGATTCTATGGTTAGTAGGCTCTGGGGTGTTGTGTAACTAGAGTGTGCCCCAACCTTTGATTTTGCTTATGATATTAATGTGGCACAAGCCTATGGATTATTGGTGCATGATTTTGATCATCTACATTCCATGATGATCCAAAAATATCTTTTAGGCAATCCCTTAGCTAAAGATAGGCAAATGTTAATTAACATGACCACTATTCAAAGGATTGAAATTAACTTTGGAAGTAGGCAAGCAGGTGCTATTCCCCAGGATAAAGTTCATGCCATCCCAAAGATAGGAAATGTGAGTAAGGAATCCAAGAAAGCTACAACTATCCTAGAAGTTCCCAAAAAGGTACCCATTACTCAAGCTAGTAAACCTTGAGATGGTCCTGTTAAAAGCAATAAGATGCTTTTGCTGTCTAGTATCCCCAAGGGTGCTAATGAGGTCAAGTAGAATCCTCATTTGAAGACCCCCATGAAGCATCTTTTTCCACCTTAGATTGACCCAATTCTTACTTTGAGTAAGTATATTTTTTCCAAAATGCTACCACCTATTCCTTAGTACAATGTGTGTGATATGGTCCAATTATTGAGTTAGATAAAGGTCACCAATGCACTAGTTGAATTAATAAAAATTCGTAAGCATAGAAAAAGAGTTTTTGAATATTTATAATTTGGCAAGAAACCTTTTGCCAATAATGCTGAGATGCCCCAAGCACTATTTGAAAAAGATGAGGAGCTAGAGGAATTTTTGGAACCCACTCCAAAAGTATATTTGGGGATTGCATTGGTGGAAATCTAGTTGGATGTGGAACCATTTTATATAACTTTGATGATAAATAGTATGATTGATCATAATTGCATGTTTGATTCTAGTGGCTCTTGTAATGTTATGCCTTTATGTGTCTTGAATGAACTTGGTATGAAAATAACATCCACCTTCAATAAGTGTTATGCTATGGATTCATGAGAGGTGCCAGTTGTTGGACAAGTCAAAGGGTTGGTTGTGCAGTTGGTAGCTCATCCAAGTAAATTCCTAAACATGGATGTAGTGGTTATAGATTGCCCACCTAAATGGGGAATGCTCTTATCATGAAAGTGGGATGCTAGCATGGGAGGAAGTATGCAAATGGATCTTTCTTATGCCACTATTCCCATGGAAGGTAAGATGGTAAAGCTCCATAGGGAGCCCAATATGTCACACATAATTGAAGATCCCAACCATCCCCTGAATGAATTAATTTATGCTGATGTTGAGTTGGGAAACTTTGTCAAGAATATTGATGTAAATGAACAGCTAGTCATTATTGATGTAGGATCTGATGTAGAATATGCTATTTGGGAATTGTTCTTTGATGGGGCCTATTCTAATGCTAGAAATGGGGTTGGGGTGGTCATCTATGTGCCTGATGGTAAAATGTATATGTTCTCCTTTCACCTCACTTTTTATTTCACTAATAACACTATAGAGTATGAAGCACTTCTGCTAGGTTTGAGGAATGCATGGAAATACAAGATCAAGTGTCTCCTTATCAAGGGTGACTCAAAACTAGTAGTGAAGTAGATTCACAATGCTTATATCACAAAATTTAAATGGTTGAAACAATATCAAAATGCTGTATGGGATTTGATTAAAATATTTGATGCATTCAACATCTCTTATCATGATAAAGAATTTAACCAAGAAGCTGACAGACTTGCTAGAATAGGAGCTCAATTTGATATTGAAAGAATGAGCCCTCACTATCAGTACCAAGTAGAGGTACTTATATGACCCTCAGTCTTGAATAATATTTATCATTGGTAAGTGTTTAAGGATGATGATAAAATTAAAAGGTTCCTAAATTGTGAGGTAAAATTTCATGGTCAACATATAGATTTGGAGTCTACGGTTCATACTTGGGATGGAAAGGAAACCTTATTGGGAAAATAGGTCATCCAACTCAAAATGAAAAGTATCCCTAGGGGATTAGTCAGTCTAGAAGCACCCTTTGATAGAGCATATAGAGTGAAGTCAAGAGAAGTATCTATCTCAAGGGATGTCACTAAATGTGATATGGGTTCCCTTGAGAATCCAAGAGAAGTATGGCTAGGTACTTGCCTTAGCATAGAAGAAAAAAGAGATTATACGTAGCTATTGAGGAAATATCAAGATTGTTTGTCATGGTCTTATTCTGAATCAAAGGCATACATGGAGGATTTATTTTATCATGTCATACCCCTACATCCAGATAATAAGCATTTTAGGTAGAAACAGAGACCGATTAACCCCATCTTAGCCACTAAGATGCATGATGTATTAAAAAATTTAAAGGATGGTTGTATTATTCAACCCATTAGATATTAATCATGGGTTGCTAATTTGGTCCCTATCTAAAATAAGAATGGGGATATCTTCCTCTATGTGGATTTATATAATCTAAACAAAGCATCCTTAAAAGATATTTACCCCTTGCCCAACATGGACAATCTCCTCTAGAATGTTATTGGTTCAGAAATGATGTCTACTCTAGATGGTTTCTTAGGCTACAATCAGGTTGTGGTCAAGGAATTTGAGAGGTGAAAAACTACATTATCCACACCATAGGGCACCTATGTATATATGAGAATGCCTTTCAGGCTGATGAATGCAACTACAACATTTCAACGTGCCATGGATATTGCTTTTGTAGGGATAATTGATCAGTTCATTGTCATATATCAGGATGATATTACCATTTTTTCCAAAGCTATAAAAGATCATTTGGAACACTTGGAAAAGGTATTGATAAGGTGTAGAGAGTTTGGCATCTCCCTCAATCCTAAGAAGTGTCATTTTTGGGTTCAAAAGGCTAAGATACTGGGGCATGTAGTGTTTAGAGAAGGTGTCATGATTAATCCTAAGAGAATTGAGGATATTGGTAAGGTTCCCATTCCACAATCCAATAAGGGTATTCAGTCTTTCTTTGGACATATTAACCTTGTAAGAATATTTGTGTCCAATTTTGCAAAAATCACTCTACCTATTACTTCTATGCTGAAAAAAGACCAAATCAGTAAATGGGATGAAAGGGATGTGTAGGTGTTCAATGATGTCAAGGGATATTTTAAGTTTTCTCCTATTTTGGCTAGTCTTAATTACACTAAGCCATTCTAGTTTTTCTCTTTTGCATCACCCCATACTATTGTTGTTTTATTGCAAAAGAATGATGATGGTCATGAGTAGCCTATAACTTTCTTCAGTAAAGCTATGCAAGGGTCTAAATTGAATAATAAAATTATGGAGAAACATGATTTTACTTTATTTAAAGTTGTTAAGGCATTCAAATCTTATATCTTGAGCTCTAATATTGTTACATATCTCCCTCACACCATGGTAAAGGATATTTTAACTCAGATTGATGCTTCTAGAAAAAGGTGTCAATGGATGAATAAGTTATAGGAGTATGATATAGACATCTAGACCACCAAATTGGTGTGAGGAATGGGCTTGGAAAAGCTTATGGCTGAGACAAATTTACAAGCAGTTGAGGTAAACAATGTTGTTGCCAACATCAATGAGGTCTTGGGCCAGTTTAGTGCATCCCAATGGTATAGAGACATTATTTATTATTTGTAAAATATGTGTTTCCCCTTGACTTGGATAAAAATCAAAGGACTCTCAAATTAATCTCCCAAAAATACCTCCTGACTGATAGTGGATTGGCATGGATAAATCCAAATGGGGTCCTCTTGAGATGTGTATTAGAAGAGCAAGTCACTAATCTAATTGAGTATTTTCATAGTGGAGTATGTGGTGGTCATTTCATGCCTAAAGTTATAGATCATAAGATCCTTAGGGCTAGATATTGGTGGTCATCATTATTCAAAGATGTTTCCCAAGTAGTGAGGTGATGTGAAAAGTGTCAGTGACAAAGCAGGAAGAATGAAGGCATCTGGTTCTCTCCCTTTGCAGCCAATTACTATTAAAGCCCAATTCAAGTAGTGGGGCATGGATTTCATTGGTGAAATTAGTGAGGCCTAGAGCATTGGACATAAATGGATATTTTTTGAAATAGATTATTTCACTAAATGGGTGGAAGCAATCCCCACTAGGAAGGCAATGCACCAAGTTGTGGTGGACTTTCTATTGAATCAAATTATATGCAAATTTGGTGTATCTATTAAGATTGTTGTTAAAAATTGCATGAGTTTCAGAACTAAACCTTTGGTGGTAATGTGCACAGGTTATGGGATGATCGCACTTATGCTTCCAACTACAATCCTCAAGGGAATGGGCAGGCTGAAGCAAGTAACAAAAACTTGTTCAAGATCATCAGAAGAATGTTGGAAGTTAATAAGAAAAGGTTGGGTGAACAATTGAAATTTGCCCTATGGGCTAACATTATTACTCCTAAAATAACTATAGGCTAGAGCCCTTTAGAGATTATTTATGGAACTCAAGTAGTTTTGCCCATAAATTTACAAGTACCTACCTATCATCTTATGCAAAAATTGAAGGATGATGAATATGCTAACCACTATGAAGAAAGAGTGAACCTGATTATGAAACTAGAAGAGTATCGTAGATTAGCCCATGAGAAGCATCTTAAGTTTAAAGAAAAGTTAAAGAAAATAATTGATAGAAAGGTCACTCTGAGGACCTTCCAGTTAGGTGACCTAGTTTTATTATAGGATAGTCGGTCTGAAGATAAAGGCAAACATGGTAAGTTTGATGCGTTATAGATGGGCCCTTACTAAATTGACTGTAGGATTGGGGAACACACTTTCTTCCTGAGAGATTTGGATGAGGAGATATTAGAATTTCCTATCAATGGTAGGCATTTAAATCATTTATTGAATTAAGATAACTTGTTTAATGTATATTTTGTATAGCTTTATTATTTTGTGGCTCATTTGTATAGTTCCTTATGTTGTGTTCTTGTTTTATTTTTTTTTGGCCCTTTGGTTTTGTTTCCTAGAGGTCTCTCATGGTATTCATTGGACCCTTGTGTAAATCTAGGAACTTTTAATTTTGACTCCATCACCCAATGGATTGGCATTAGGTCTTTTGTTTTAGGGTTCCTTGCACACCCATGGGGGGTGTGCATCTCCAAGTGAGAGCTTGTGTTGATGCCTAAAATTGTGATAGAATAATTAGGCCCTGATTAGTAAAACTATTAGAGTTTGGCCTAAATGTGTATATGGTGTTCTATGTTGAGGTCTCACCCTTTGTTTTGACAACCCCCTTTCTGAAACATTGAGACCCATGAAAGTATAATTGAACTCCCTATGTTGATTTGTGTTAGCAGTAAAAGATTCTGCCCCAAGATGTTGAATGTTATTCTTGGAAGGTGTAATTGCATTCTGGATCACACAAAAGTAATGCAAACTTGATCCAAACTTAGACAATAAGAAGTTTGGACTCCTGGGTTAAAAATCTATTTTGCACCCTTAGGATATCTTGATGTCCAAAAGGATGAATTGTTCTATAAACTAAATGAAGGGCACATGGGCGTCTCCTAAAGGTTTCCCTCAAGTTGAATGCTCTCATAAAGTAATGGAGTTTATTCACGGGTGAAAGAATATTGCACTCCTCCTTAGGTTGGTTAATGGTACAAAAGGTAAAAGGATGGCCAAAACCCTGAGTGAGCATCTATGATAGACATGTGGTAGCTGTTGACCAATTTTTGGTCTTGCAGGCCAAAAATTGGGCACCCCTCTTCTTTTGTTGCATGAGTCTTTTGATCCAAGTTCTGGCTAGTTCATCCCTTAGCTACCTTTTCTCTGTTAGATCATTTTCCATGGAAAAATAAGTGTTTTCCTCTTTTGCTTGTCAAGTGCTTTCAGGTCTGACAGGTGACATTGTAAAAAAATTCATAAGTGAAGCCACTTACAAACCTCGATTTGGTCTTGATAGATCAAATCAGATTTTCTAAATTGATTTACTCATTTGTCTGATAGGTAAGATTCAGCTTGAAACTCAATTTGGCCTTGGATGCTTCACAAGGCAAGTAAATTAATTTTGAGGGCTTTTTATCAGTAAAATGGACCAAGTTCAAAAGGTTGAGGGGTCATTTGCAAAAAGTCTGAAGGTTAGGTGCCCTTGCAGAGGGCACTTAGGTAGTAAGTGGGACCTTTACAATTCTTTCAAAAGGAGATTTTAAAGGCCAAGGAGTCATTTTGGGGGGTAGAAAATGAGCAAAATGGACCTTTGCAAAAATCTTAAGGGTTAACTTTGGGCTCGAATTGCCCTTGTGGAGGGTAGCTGGTTAAAGTAAAAGGGCAAGGCAGAAATCTTGAAAGGGACTTTCCCTTCAGAAAAGTTGACAAGCCAAAAGAGAATTCCTTTGGACTTTTTGTCCAAAGGAAATCCAAAGAGGAAAACTCAAGGAAGAATTCTTTTGGACAAAATGTTTGAAGGAATTCCTTCAGACTTTTGTCTGAAGAAATTCAACAGTCGCAGAAAGTCTAAATTTTTATAGAAGACCAAAGTTTGAAGGGTAGGTGTCCTTACAGAGGGCATTTGGCTTTGAAAGAGGACCTTTTCAATTTTTCTAAAGGGTCACTTTCCTTTGGAAAAGTTCATTTGCAAAATGTCGAAGGAATTATCATAGGAGGTGACAGGCCACGAATGTCAAATTCAAGGCAGTAAGCTAGCCATTGGGATTCAAATGGGGGTGATAGGCCTGTGAACATCAAATTCAAGGTGGTAAGCTATCCATTGGGACATTATCATAGAATAATTAGTTTAGATAAAATGTCCAAAGGAATTCCTTCAGACATTTTATTCGAAGGAATGAAGGCAAGAAAGCCTGAAGGCCCACCAAAGAATGTCCAAGAGTGCAAACTCAAAAAAGGAAGAATTATTTTGGATAAAATGTATGAAGTAATTCCTTTGGAATTTTTGTTTGAAGAAATTCAAAGGCCTGAGAGCCCGAGGAATGACTCAGTGAATAGCCAAAAAAAGGAGCCTGGGAGGAAATTCATAAACATTGAGAGCCCAAATTGCCAGGAAATAGAAAATAAAGCAAGTAACCCAGAACATGGCCATGTGCACATGAGACAAAATCTCAAAATGCTCCAAGTGGCATAACAAGTCAAAGCATAGACCCAAGGATGAACCAGATCAAGGCATGTGGTACAAGATTCATCAACAAGAGAAGTAAATAAACTTAGGTGAAATAGTCTCCACCAAAAACTAATAAAGGGATTGGTTACGAGCATTGAAGAGGAGCAGCCCGTGTTTTCTTGTTTTTCCATTAATGAATAGCTAGTTATGCTCAACATTGAAGAGAGCATGGCCTAGTAAACATATCTTGGGGATGTCCTTATCGGTTGCTAGGAAGAGTAACCCATGCTCTTGCAGGCCTAAATAGCAAGGGCAGTGACTTTAGCACCTACAATATGGCTTTCTCATATGCATTTAAGAGGAGATGGTAGTAGCATGGGTTGGTGGTCACTACAAGTGTGATTAATATAGCATTGGTTTCTTTTCCTTGACTGGTCAATGATCTATTTTCTAAGTTCTCTATATAATTGTAACTTCTCATGTTGAGAAGGATCTCTCAACATTGTTTGGCGAAGCCCTAAGAAAATTTACCTTGAATCAAAAGAAGCATTTTACCTCCATTTGAGTTGGCACTTTTTCATATGCCTATGGTATCATCTTATGCTCAGTATTTTTCTTTAATTTTTTCATAGGTTTATAACAACATATCTAGTGTATTGTGAATTCTTATCTGTAGGTCAACAAGAAGTGTCCAGCTCGAAGTATAGGCGCATATGAATAGACCATCCAATAGTGTGTCTTTAGAACACCTCTGGTAATTTCTTCCTCCCTATACCACCATAAGATCCCATGTTGAAACACTAATGTAGTCAATTTCTCATTCAAATGAAGTGTCTGTTTACTTCTCTTTGGTGTAAAGTGTACGTAAATGCTGACTAGACCAACCAATTTGGTGCATCACCACATTAGTTAGGTTCTATTTTTTAGTTTCTCTCTCTCTTTTCACCCCCTATTATTAGTAATAGGAAATATAGGGCCTCAAGGTACATCAAGGGGAGCTAGCCCCTAATCTAGAGATTCATCCCTCAAGTTTTTTACCCACAACAAGAGGAATGTTTCCATTATGCCACATGGAGGAAGGGAGCTAAGTATCCTTTTAGAGGGTAAAATACACAACATAAATAGTTTTTATCATACCTAGTGGGAACAAATTTTATGTCTCACAAGTTTCAAGATTGGTGCTAGTCCTATTACTATAAAAAAACCAAAAGAAGGAGCTATAATCCAACACTTGGTGACTCTATTTCAAGAACTCAGTCTCTGGTTAATGATCAGCCTAGCATCCTATGCCTAAGGTCACCATAAGATCTTCTTGTAAGGTTGTCCCTTTTGAATTTATTGAATTGCCTTTAAACTTAGCAAAAAGGATAAGGTTTGAAACTAATCATCTTTACGTAGCAAGCCACTTTCCCAAACAAACCATAAAATACACCTACTCAAGGAGACCCTAGTTGAATCCTTTCACAGCCATAGATTTCCCCTTTGTGGCCTTCAATGGTCAGATCCCCTTGAACCTTCTGCATTATGACCCAATTCTAGGGTCAACTCTCAAAAGTGTTCCTCCTTTTAGTGGAGAGGGCCCAATCACTGCTATTAAGTATATCAAAAACATTGCCAATCTTTACAACATTCATAATATCACTGAGGAAAATGTAGCCATCAGATTGCTAGTCTTGTCCTTCAAAGGGAAAGTTTTGGACTAGTATGGGATGTTGCCTATGAACTTATTTTTCTCATGGAATGAGTTAGGGACCCTCTTGACAAATAGGTTTGGGGAAAAAAGTGACCATTTGTCTCTAGCTGAGTAACTGACCACCATAAGAGAGCCCCACATGAATTTATACAAGAGTTTAACACTAGGTTCCAAAAGACTTGGGACAGAATCCTAATTCTTTTGAGGACAACCCCAAGCTATGCTTTCCTTTACTTCTTGAAGGTCCTGAATAGTGACATTACTATCATGATACAGTTAATGGGTGGACATATTTTGCCTATTGCTTATGAAATAGCCATAGCTGCTGAGAACTGCCTGGTTCAAGTAGGAAAGATAGCTCCTTGACCTTATATGCCACTCTTTCCTAATTTTTAGCCATTAGTTTAGCCTGCTATGCCCACTCTAGCTCCTCTACCTAACGTAGAGATTCCAAATAATACCCTAGAAAATGATCTCCACAAGTTAATAGCTTGCTGCAGAGTGTTACCAATGAGTTAGTTTCCCTCAAAAGGCAACAAGCTCAGAGTTATAGGCCAAATCAAGGTTATCAGTAGTTTGGGCAAACAAATAGGCCTCCCTTTTAGAATTATAATCAGGGGTAGGGTCAAATTACACAATTCAAGCCTTATCAGAGCTATAATCCAAATGCCCCCTCATCTTTCAAGGCTCTCATCCCCACTCAAAATAATTTGGTGCAGGATCAACCCAATTAACCACCTTTGGGGCATGGTCAAGAACATGTTACTTATGCCAATGAGCTACCAAATTGAAGCCTGACACACGAGGTGATCAAATAGCCTAATTCTCAAGTTTTGAGATGTCAACATAACTTGGGATGGATAGTAGGTAGGCTTAATCTGATTCCACTCTTATGAATCACCTAGAAGGGGAGTTCTATGTAGTCAACTATGTGGGGAACACATGTGACTAGAATGATTGTGTTGTAGCCAACACTAGGTCCAAAAGGAGAGATATGGATAAAGCTCAAGAAACTACTTAGGCACCTACATTGTCTCTTTCATCACAAGAAAATCAAAAGTTTCCCAATTATAGATCGCCAGTTGTAGCTTCAACTCCTCAAGTTGCACCACAAGTTACACATGTCCCTAAGGAGAGCCCCAAAGGGGGTAATCCTTCAATCAATCTAGTGGACCAAATGAAGAAGGTACACATAAACATCTCATAGTGGGATTCTTTTGCACTACTAGGGCAAAAGGATATACTCCAAAAAGAATTACATGGGCTAGGTGAACGAGCTATCCCAACAAAAAATAATAATGTGTTGATAGTAAATGGGGCTCCTCCCATGGAAGTTCAAGAAAGAAAGGATGAGAAGGTCCCTCCCTTCTATTTGTCCCTAATTATTGGTGATTTATTAGTCCATAATTGCATTATTGATAGTGGAGCAAACACCTCAGTTATGCCCAAATACATAGCTGATAAGCTATTCTTCAAATATGAGCAAATGACTAGAGGGGTTCTGTAGTTGGATGGATCACCAGCCAAGACCTTGGGAGTGGTAAGAGGTTTGAATATAACTCTCCATGCTTGTATAACCTTATAAATTTCCCATGATGTGGTAGTGGTAGATGTTCCTCCTTACTTTTCTCTTTGCTTATCCAGGGATTTCACATCCAAGATAGGTGGATACTTGATAGATAATTGGTCTTACATGGTTTTTAGGACAAAGTATGGAACTAAGGTGAAGATTGATTTGGATCCCATCCAAAAATATCACCTGGAACCATACTCACCCAAAGTAGTGAACATCAACTATGCCATTATTGATGAAGAAGAGCTGCAGGTAGACCAATCTCCATCTTTTTCCTTGTAGGAGTTGGTGACCTGCTCCTAGATGAATGGGGAAATGACAATTTTGAGCATGATCCTTACAAGTTCATTGAATAATCTAGTCTTAGAGTCTATTGCATGCATGAGAAAGATGCTTTCATGCTAAATTTGATGAAGGTAGACCAAGAGTACTGTGGTTTGTGGCAACTATTCTTTGATGGATCTAAAAGTGAGTTGGGAGCTGGTGGTGGAGCAATGCTGGTTTCACCTTCAAAGAAGAAATAATTCTCAAGTTTTAGGTTCTAATTCTCCTACACTTATAACATAACAGAGTATGAAGCCCTTGTTTATGGTCTAGAATGGGCAAGGAAGAGAGGAATCAAAGAATTGAAAGTGTTTGGAGACAATGAGTTGACTGTGAACAAGGTAAGGGGTTAAAACTTGACCTAGAAGTCCCTACTCAAGTCTTACAAGAATAGAGCGTGGGACATAATGGAGAGATTCACTACTTTCAACATCACTTCCATCCTAAGAGAGGAGAACAAGCATGTAGATAGAATAGTAGTAGTTGGTGCTTAATTTGATATCCCAAAGGGGGTGAGATAAAGCAATAATCAACCCCATTTAAAGGTGATAGTGAGGCCATCCATAACAGACAATATCACCAATTGGAAGGTGTTTGAAAGTGACCATTAAATAACACTTTTCTTGTAGGATGAGGCTGAGTTTTCTTCAAAAAATTAGTCCAAGTTGCAGTATTAGTATGAGGGGCAGATTGTTTAGCTAAAGACCAACAGGCTTCCCAAAGGTTTGGTAACTATTTGAAAGCATCTTCAATGAGGATGAACAACTCAAGAAGGACAAAGCAAGAATGTTAACCAAGAAATAAAATTATGAGAGGGTAGAGATATATAAAGATAAGCTACTTGCACTTGGGAAGGTGTATACCAATGAAGAAAAGCATGCTTTCATTATGTTATGCCACGAGTTTTTTGATGTCTTTGCTTAGGAGTACAATGATTTGAAGGGGTTTGACACAAGCTTGGTCCAACACACCATTGGGTTGGAAGAAGGTGCCAAACCCATCAAGCAAAAGTAAAGGCCAATCAATCCAAAGATTGAGCTTCTCATAAGGAAGGAACTCACTAAACTGATCAAGTTTAAGATTATCTTCCCTATCAAACACTCTTCTTGGATGGCCAATTTGGTCCCTGTTAGGTATAAGAATGGAGAGATCAGATTGTGCATAGATTTTAGAGACCTAAATAGAGTCTCATTAAGAGACCACTATCCCCTCCTAAGTATTGAGTAGATTCTTCAGATGGTGATAGGTAGTGAAAGATTCTCCCTCCTAGATGGCTACTCCAAATATAATCAAATTCTGGTATAATATTGTGACCAATACAAGAAAATCTTCACCACCAAGTGGGGAAATTTTGCCAACAAGAAGATGCCATTTAGATTGTCAAATACTGGAGCTACCTTCCAACTCATTATGTATATGGCTTTCCAAGGTTTGATAAATGACATTATACTAGTTTATCTTGATGATGTGATAGTCTTCTTCAAGTAGGCAAGTGAACATCTGAAGCACTTGAGGAAAATATTTGAGAGGTATAGAGAGTTTAACATCTCTCTCAACCCAAAGAAATGCGTGCTTTCTATCCACAAAGGAAAAATCTTGGGCCATGTCATTTCAAAAGAAGCATTGTCCATTGATCTAGAAAGAGTACATGCCATCTTAGCCTTGTCCTTGCCTAAGCACAAGAAGGGCCTACAAAGTTTCTTTGGAAAAATAAATTTCTTTTGGAGATTCATTCCTAAATTTTCTAAGTTGGTCAAGCCACTAAATTCCATGCTGAGGAAGGATGAGATGTTCACGTAGATAGTAAGGAGAAGAGAAGCTTCGAATGCATCAAGCAAGTTATCACCCAAGCTCCCACCCTAACTATTTTGGACTTCTCTAAGGACTTCAATCTCTACACTTTTGGAAATGAAGAGGTAATTTCTGCTATGCTCACTAAAGTGAATGGTGAGAATTCAAAACATCCTCTTACTTTTTTTAGCCAAGGCTTAGAAGGATATGAGGTTAGGTACATGTATGTGGGGAAATAGGTGCTTACAGTCATATGAAGCTTGAAGAAATTTAGACATATGTTGTCTAACAACAAGATTCACATCATGGTGCCACATCCTAGTGTAAAAGACTTCTTGCTGAGTCGAGACTTGAATGAAAAAAGGGTAGGGTGGATCACCAAAGTAATGGAGTATGATGTAGAGATCAAGACCACCAAGCTGGTAAGGGGAAGAGGGCTATGCGAACACCTCACTATAGACTACAAAGAGCCAAAGGAGGACATTTTAGTAGTCCATGATGAAGCTGTGATAGAAATACCTACAATTATGAAGACTTGGGTACAAGACATGGTTCATTTCCTTCAAAGTAGTGAGTGTCCACAAGGTCTTGATAGGACCAAGAGGAGGTATTTTAGACTCCAATCTCTTCCTTATGTCCTAGTTGATGGAGTGATATTTAGAAATGAATTTTTAGGGGTACTCTTTTGATGCATTGATTTAGACCAAGTTGACAGGGTGTTGTCTAAATTCCATGATGGACCAATTGGTGGCCACTTTGCTCCCAAGGCCATAGCTACAAGGATTATGAGGGTTGGTTAATTTTGGCCTAGTTTATTTAGAGACACTCATGGTTGGGTGAGGAAATGTCAAAAATGTGCTTTCTTTGATGAGAAGCAATGACTAGCTACCATGACTTTTCATCCTATTTAGGTGGAACAACCATTCATGCAATGGGGGTTAGAATTTATTAGATTGATCAACCCTCCTAGTACTAGCCACAAGTGGGTTTTGACTACCATAGATTATTTCACAAGATGGGTAGAAGTCATCACTTTAAAATAAGCCAATGAGAGTGCAGTCCTAGACTTTTATGAAGGCATAGTGATGAGATATGAGGTCCCAACTGCAATCATTTTAGATAATGCATTTGATTTCTTGGAAACAAAGACAAATGAGTGGGTGTTAAAGTATGGCATCTATCTCAGCACTTCTTCCAACTACTACCCATAAGGGAATGGGCTGGTCAAGTCCACAAATAAGAACCTGATTAGGATTATTAAAAGGACAATGAAGGAAAATCATAGGACTTGGCATACCAAGTTGAAGACAAATCTTTGGGAAGATAGGATCACTCCAAAGAGGGAAATTAGGAATTCACCATACACATTTGTGTATGGAAGGGAAGCTAGACTTGCTATTTCACTTGAGTTACTAGCCTTGGATCTTGCCCATCAACTGTAATTGGTGGAGAGTGATAGCCTAAGAGTTAGGTATTGTGAGATAATAGAGCTTCAAGAAGCAAGAGACCAAGCCATGGATGCAATGACTAGCCACCAACAACAAATAAAGAAGCATTTTGACAAGAGGTCTATGCCAAGGAGCTTCTCAAAAGGTGACATTGTCTTGATGTGGGATGAGGACCAAGCCAAACCTAGAAGTCACATGAAGTTTGATGCCTTGTGGAGTGGCCCATATGTCATCACCCAATGCAAGCAACATAATGCTTTCCAACTCTCCAAGTTGGATGGTGAAGAGCTATATATCCCAGTCAATGGGATATATCTTAAACATTTTCACTAGCTTTCACTTGTCATGTACATAGTTTCCCTATGTTTTCCTCATTTTCCCTATGTGATTTTATGCATGTCTGTAGTGTTTTAAGCCTTTGTGTGTATTTTCATTATCGTTTGGGGTAAAATATTTGTTGGTTCTTAGGTCTTTACAAGTCTGTTGCTAGCTTTTCAAGCTGCATCCTGACTCCATGCCCAATGGACTTTTAGGCCGCTAGTCTTCTCAAGCATAACATGCATGCTTCCCCTGTGAATCACCAAATGTGTTGACTAATTTTTGGTCCTACAAGCCAAAAATTGGGCACCCCTCTTCTTTTATTGCATGAGTCTTTCACTCCAGGTTCTGGCTAGTTCATTGCTTAGCTGCCTTGTGCAAATTTTCTCTGTCAGATCATTTTCCATGGAAAAACCAAGTGTTTTTATATTTCACTTGTCAAGTGATTTTGGGTCTAATAGGTGACCTTACTTGTAAAAAAATTTGTAAGTGAATCCACTTGCAAAACTTGATTTGGTCTTCGTAGATCAAATTGAGTTTTCTAAATGGCTTTACTCATTTGTCTGATAGGCAAGAGTCAGCTTGAAACTCAGTTTGGTCTCGGATGATTCACAAGGCAAGTAAATTACTTCAGAGGGATTTTTATTAGTAAAATGGACCAATTTTGAAAGGCCGAGGGGTCATTTTCAAAAAGTATGAAGGGTAGGTGCCCTTGTGGAGGGCACTTAGGCAGCAAGTGGGACCTTTACAATTCTTCTGAAAGGTGACTTTAAAGGCTAAGGAGTCCTTGCAGGGGGCATGAAATGAGAAAAATGGACCTTTACAAAAAGCCTGAAGGGTAACTTTGGGCTCGAATTGCCCTTGCAGGGGGTAGCTGGTCAAAGTAGAGGGGCAAGGCAGAAGGCTCGAAAGGGACTTGCCCTTCAAAAAAGTTGATAGGACAAAAGATAATTCCTTTGGGCTTTTTTTTTGAAGGAAATCCAAAGAGGAAAACTCGAGGAAGAATTCTTTCAAACAAAATGTCTGAAGGAATTGCTTTGGACTTTTGTCCAAAGAAATTCAACAGTCATAAAAAGTCTAAAAAAGTTTAGAAGACCAAAGTCAGAAGGGTAGGTGGCCTTATAGAGGGCACTTGGATTTGAAAGAGGACCTTTTTAATTTTTTTGAAGGGTCACTTTCCCTTCAAAAGAGTTTGTTTGTAAAATGCTGAAGGAATTGTCTTAGGGGGTGAGAAGCCCACAAACATCAAATTTAGGACAATAAATTAGTTGTTAGGATTCAAATGGGGGTGACTAGCCTACAAACATCAAATTCAAAATGGTAAACTAGCCATTGGGACATAATCAAAGAAGAATTATTTTAGATAAAATGTCTGAAGGAATTCCTTCAGACATTTTGTCTGAAGGAAGGAAGGAAAGAAAGCCTGAAGGCCTGCCAAAGAAAGTCCAAGAGTGAAAACTTAGAAAAGGAAGAATTCTTTTAGACAAAACATATGAAGGAATTCCTTTAGAATTTTTATCCAAATAAATTCAAAGGCCTGAGAGCCTAAGGAATGACTCAGTGAATAACTAAAGAAAGGAGCCCAGGAGGAAATTCATAAGCATTGAGAGCCCAAATTGACAGGAAAGAGAAAACAAAGTGGGTAACCCATAATGTGGCTACGTGCACATGAGACAAAATCTCAAAATACTCTAGGTGGTGTAACAAGTCAAAGGACAGACCCAAGGATGAATCAGACCAAGGTAGCTGGCATAGGAGTCATCAACGGGACAAGTAAATACACTTAGGTGAAATAGTCTACACCAAAAAT
This sequence comes from Torreya grandis, assembly GCA_037957365.1. Classification (NCBI taxonomy): domain Eukaryota; kingdom Viridiplantae; phylum Streptophyta; class Pinopsida; order Cupressales; family Taxaceae; genus Torreya; species Torreya grandis. Next base: position 890,137 of record JARHVA010000799.1, read on the forward strand.
CAATAAAGGGATTGGTTGTGAGCATTGAAGAGGAGCAGCCCATATTTTTTTTATTTTTCCATTAATGAATATCTATTTATGCTCAACATTGAAGAGAGCATGGCCCAGTCAACATATCTTGGGGATGGCCTTGTTAGTTGCTAGGAGGAGTAACCCATGCTCTTGCAGGCCTGAACAACAAGGGCAACAACTTAAGCACTTATAACATGGATATCCCATATACATTTAAGAGGAGACAAAAGTAGCATGGGTTGGTGGTCACTACAAGAGTGATTAATACAACATGGGTTTCTTTTCCTTGTTGGTCAATGATCTATTTTCCAAGTTCTTTATATAATTGTAGCTTCTCATTTTGAGAAGGATATCTTAGCATTGTATGGCGAAGCCCTGAATAAATTTACCTTGAATCAAAAGAAGCATTTTACCTCCATTTGAGTTTGAAATTTTGCATATGTCTATGGCATCATCTTATGTTTAGTCATTTTCTTTAATGTTTTCATAGGTTTATACCAGCATATCTAGTGTATTGTGAATTCTTCTCTGCAGGTCAACAAGAAGTGTCAAGCTCGCAGTATAGGTGCATATGAATAGAGAATCCAATAGTGTGTCTTTAGAACACCTCTGGTAGTTTATTCCTCCCTATACCTCCATAAGATCCCTTATTGAAACATTGATATAGTCAATTTATCATTCAAATGAAGTGTCTATTTACTTCTCTTTGGTGTAAAGTGTAGGTAAAACCTGAGTATACCAACCAATTTGGTGCATCACCACATTAGTTAGGTTCTATTTTTTTAGTTTCTCTCTCTCTTTTCACCCCCCCATTGTTAGGAGTAGGAAATCTAGGGCCTCAAGGTGCATTAAGGGGAGCTATCCCCTAATCTAGAGATTCATCCCTCAAGTTTGCTACCCACAACAAGAGGAATGTTTCCATTGTGCCATATGGAGGAAGGGAGTTGAGTATCTTTTCATATGGTGAAATCCACAGTGTCAACCATAGCATTCCAAAATTATTTCAATTTTAATCTTTTTTTATAAGTTGTCTCACTTGCATTTTCGTGGGAGAGGTACAAATAAATTCTAAGGTCTGGGCCACTCAAATCATGCCACATGGCATTCACTCAGGGGTTTTAGTTTTTGAGCCCTTTTTGAAGAATGCCTTATCTCAAAAAAGGTGAGGAGATGAAAATGTCCTCAAAGGCCCTTTTGCTTGTATAAAGCCACATGTTGCAAGAATAATTATTTGGCTAAAAAGGAAGTGCCATTGAGTCTCCCTCCATTTTTGAAAAGATGCTTGAGGAAGTTAATGTGGTAGCTAGAGATTAGCTATTCCACACCAAGGATTTAATGCTAACCCTAATTTCAAAAGGGGATGATTATAACTAAGTATTTTTCTTCATTCAAATCCACCTTTTACAATTAGAATATTATACTTGTGTTTTCAAGTGACTTGTAAACTAGAGTAATGTATGGTGAAAATAATAGTTATAGTCAAGATTCCAAAGGATTTCTTGCTCTGAGTGCATGATAATCAATGTAATTGAAAGTAAGTATTCCCTAGGTTACTTTTTTAGTGTTTGTAAAGGGGAATTTTAGAGTGTTTAGAGGTTAAATGTTAATAAGGGTATGTTTCAGTTTGAGAAAGGTTATATTAAGTTGATTAGGAAGAAATGGCTTTGTCATTTGTCCTAGAAAAGAGAAACATTACTTCATTTTTTGATGGAATTAAGGACATGTTGACCAATTTTGCCCAAAAGGCAAAATTTTGGTCACCTTCTTCCCCTACTATTTAAGGCCAATTCATTTTTTGATTTTGCACAAGTCCAAGAATTTCTACAGACTCTGCAGGTGCTTGGTTTAATCTCTAGGTTCTTCGGCTTGGTTCAACTAGCTGAGTTCATGCAGAGTTCAATCGACAAAGTTCAAATGGTTCAGCAGCTTCTAGTTTAATGAAGAGTTCATCGCTCAGTTCAGATGCCTCAATTCAGCAATCATTTGAACCATTGAATCGTTGAACCAATTTTGGTTCAATGGCTTAGTTCAATGCGCTTGGTTCAATCGGTTCAAGTTCAACGCTTGGTTCAAAGCGAGTGGTTCACTGTTTGGTTCAATCGGCTCGACACACAATGGTTGAACCATTGAACCAATTTTGGTTTAATGGCTTGGTTCAATGCACTTGGTTTAAAGGAAAAGGTTCAAGTGCCCGGTTCAACTTAGTTCATCAGCCTTGGTTCACTAGGAATTCGGCACGCAATGGTAAACTCTTGAACCGTTGAACCATTTTTGGTTCAACGGCTTGGTTCAAGGGTATTCCCTTGGCCGAGGGGCAGTCCAAAAAAGTTTAGTACCCTTCCAAAGGGTAGGCACTTCAAAAGGAAAAGATTGGGTAAGTCTAAAATTTGTCTAAGTTCAAATTGTCAAGCCCCGAATTCCTTCAGACTTTTTGCCTGAAGGAATTCCTTGCAGTTAAAATACAAAGCAAAAGGCCACGTAGAATTTCCATGGACTTTTTGTCTGTGAGAAAATGTCCGTAGACAAAAGTCCATGGAAAATACATAGAGTCAAAGCGACCCAGGAAAATTGTCTATGGGGACCTGAGGAAAAGTCCAAGGCAAACAGGGACCTGCTGAAGGACCTTGAAGGGTAGGTGTCCTTGCAGGGGACTCTCGGCCAAGTGCAAAGGGTCACCTTCCCTTCGAGAAGGTGATAGAGATAGAGAAAGATGCCTGTGAAGGAAAGCAAAGAAGTACCCAAAAAGTCAATGAGGGCTTGACTGATGTTGTGATGGGGACGGTGACGTCCTGAAGGACATCAAAATTAGCAAAGCGAAGTAGCCGTTTGCCTTCAAACAAAAGAGCACTAACCAAGGGGCCAAAATGTAGTGACCCACCAGAATGTTTGCCCCCAAGGCTGAATGATGAGCCAGATGAGACAAAATTGAGAAAAGACAAGGAGACAAGATAAGAAAGGGACGAAGCAGTCCAATTGGCAAAGTGAAGGTGATTTATTGCCTGATAATCCCCAAATGGTGAAAATAGCGAAGACATGGATTGTGTATTCAAAAGGGGACAAATCTCAATCTATTTATAGAAAAAGAGGGTGCATCCTGTGTTTCACATTAATGCTCAAATGCCAAAGTCAAATTTGGTGATTATATAGCATGGTTTTAGCAGGCTTCTTCTAGAAAGATGACATCGTCAACATTGTTTTCCTCTTCCCAATGAGGGGACATGATAGGCCACTTGTAAAGAAGGAGCGCCAAATGGGCCTCCTTACTTCTCATATATATTTTAAGACTTGTCATTTTTAAATCAATCTTCCACGTTTGTAAGGTGTAACCCTGGCAAAATTTCCACCTGAATCAATAAACATAGTTTTTTACCTCCATCTTGGATAAACATATTTGAGTATGCCTTGAGTGTTTGTTTTGTGTTCAATCATTATTTCTTGATGCTTTTACAGGTTCAACACCAGCATACCTATTGTCTACAAGGTGCCATCTCTGCGGCTGATAGGAGAAGAGCAGTATTTAGAAGTGTGAATCAGAGGAAATTACTACATAAGTGTGCATCTCACAGTACCTTTGGTGATCTCTATTTTATATATTTTCCATTAAAGCCTCCTTGTCAGTTTCTAGCAGCCTGGTCCTTCTGTCAAGTGTGAAGTGTATGTATGCATTTGTCTGACTTCAAGAGTGGATGTGAGAAGGTCGACCTTATTTTGGTGTATCACCTCTTTAGAGTAGTTTGTTTTCTTGAATCTTTCTCCCTTTTCACCCCCCCAATTTATATATCTATACATGTATGTATTTGCACTTGCTGGAACAAACATGATGCATCAAATGGAGCTAGCCCTTATCTAGAGACTCTCCCCTCTAGCTTCGCCACTCTCACAGGTGAGAGAGGAGTTTCCATAGTTGCGAAGAGAAGGCAGGAGCTCAGCCTCCTGCCAAGGGTGAAATCTCTGACTTCAATAGTTTTGGCACACTCGGTGGGACCACAGTTTTACAAATCAGTAAGGTTTCAAGATTGATGCTGGTCCTGTTACAACAAATCAAAGTTTTCAGCATCTAGTGACTCTGATTTAAATCTGCTGGTTAAGCAGCCTGGTGCCATTATAAATCATTTCTTGTATGTATATTTCCTTTGCTCAAAATCATGGGTCTGGTTTTCCTTCATGTGATTTCGATCAGACTCAAAATTTTTAGAGAATTGCCTCAAGAAGCTCTCCTAGTTGCCTTGCAACTATAAAGGAGATGGCACTGGAATTAGAGATTAACAAGCTGGAAGAGTAGTATAGATATCAGCATGAGCTGATGTATAAAGAGGACCATTTATTTAGGCAAGCTCAACCCTTGTAACCCATGAAAGTGGAGGTAGCAAAATGGAGAAATCCATCTATGAGTAGCAGTTATCCTTGTGCACCCCCTCTTATCCTGAAGAAAGCCCCCTCTTTTGCACCAAATCCTTTCTATCATATTGCACTTGCTCACTCTAGCTCATCAAATACATTCACTCTCAATCTCGTACGCCTGGCTTTCCAACACCAGAAGATATTAGAACAACCCCCCATGGAGATGAACCTTCTAATTTCCCTATATTGTGAATCTTCATTGGGGGGAATACAACCAACCAATGCATCCCTCTTCTAAAGACTCCTCTAGTGCATCAACAGTCTCTTCCTTGCATTCCTCAGTCTCCCCTGGTTTTTCAACATGATGTGCAGATTTTGAGTTTGAGGAAGGAATGCCAGGGACCAGCTCAGAGCTTTGAAGAGGATCATGCTGGTGACCTCCAAGAAAGACTCTTTCAGGGCATCTAGCCAAGCAAATTGAAGATTTAGAGGCTAGGATGAGACTACTTCTTGAAAGAGAGATATAACTTCTAGACCTTACAGAGGAGCCCTAGGACCTTGGAGAAAACAAAGTTGCTGCCTGTTCATAGGAGCAAAATTCTAATTCTGAGATCCTGCACTGGGGAAAAATAGTATAATCATGAGGCAGCAAGGAAGTAGAGAAGCAAGGTTTTTCTTAAAACCTTAAAGAAGCTAAAGCTGCTCCTACCCATGATTCATATGATTTCCAAGAAAAACTTTTTCAAGAAGATCTAACTAGGAGAATTGTGGAGTTGGAGTCCAGAGAGAAATTTCTTAGCCAATGTGTGATGGATGGCTCAGACCAAACAACACATTCCATGTTTGAACACACCCCACCTACACATTTCCAAGAGAGATATCAGGCCACACCTGATATTGATGAAGTGCTGACCAAGTGGAAAGAGGAGAATCATTCGATTCTAGCTTAAGGACTACCTCCTCTTCCACATGTTTTCTCCACTTCACCCCTTCTCAAGAAAGAAAATGTTTTGCAAGAGGCAGGTGAGGAGCAAAATATCCAATCTACAGTCCTTCAAGAGGCTATCATGAGTGACAATGAAGAAGAAAGCATCATTGATGCTCCTTGTGAAGACCTTATCAGCAGTGGAGAAGATGCAAGTCTTGCATATATGCAGATGTTCCATCAATATGAGGAGGGACAAATGCATGGTAAGCTCTCTTCCCCTCTATTTGATGAACTTCCTTATTATTTTGATGATGAGGTCGACTACACTGAGGACCTTGAGTTAGAGGAGGATCAAGGGGATACCTTTGAACGTCTAGAGGTCCTAATCTTTGAGGAGAAAAAAGAGAGGTCTGTCTTCTTAGAGGTATGCCTTGAAGAAGAGAGCATTGAACAAAGAGGTGATGTTCTATGGGATAAGCAATCATTTTGTGAGTCCATTTTAGACATCACCACAATCACCGTTCTTCAAGAAGGCCAAAAGGAAGTAGAGGATGAGTCTGATAAAGTCTTCAATGAGGCAGAAGGAAACGGGTTGGACCATGATACATTATGGAGGGAATGTGCAGATCAAAGGGCTTTTGGTGATGAGCCAACAACCATTGATTTCTTGGTGAAGAGCACCAATATGAAGGATCAACATTCAATAGGCTTCCAAGGACAAGCAAAGTACATATATGTCAGAAGCATGTTCAATTTTGATCCACTCGGGTACAAGCCAACTCAAGTGACGAGCAAGAGGAGCAGGTCACCAACTCTCTTTTTCATTCAGCTACTTTCCTGGCACCATAAGTCTTCTTGCCAGGAAGGGGACTTGAGAAAATTTCCCTTTGATCTAGGAGGAAGACGAACATTCTTAGTTAGCTGTACATAATAGTTTGTTTTCAGTTGTCTTTCCTGTTTTCCCTAAGTACAGTTTGCATAGGTAGTGTTTTTTTAACCTTGTGTGTTTACCTTCATGTGTGGGGTAAAAGCTTCATGTTTGATTCTTAGATATTTTGGGGCTGTCACTAAATCTTTCATGGCTGCAATCTGACTCCATGCCCAATGGATTTTAAGGCAACTAGCTTCTAAGCATAGCATGCATGCTTCCCCTGTGAGTTGCCAATTTGTTGACCAATTTTGCCCAACAGGCAAAATTTTGGTCACCTTCTTTCCCTGCTATTTAAGGCTAATTCATTTTTTGATTTTGCACAAGTCCAAGAATTTCTATAGACTCTACAGGTGCTTGGTTCAATCTCTAGGTTCTTCGGCTTGGTTTAACTAGCTGAGTTCATGCAGAGTTCAATCGACAAAGTTTAAATGATTCAACAGCTTCTAGTTTAATGAAGAGTTCATAGCTCAGTTCAGATGCCTCAATTTAGTAATCATTTGAACCATTGAACCGTTGAACCAATTTTGGTTCAATGGCTTAGTTCAACGTGCTTGGTTTGATCAGTTCAAGTTTAATGCTTGGTTCAAAGTGAGTGGTTCAATGTTTGGTTCAATCAGCTCGACGCGCAATGGTTGAACCATTGAACCAATTTTAGTTCAATGGCTTGGTTCAACACTTGGTTCAATGGGCTTGGTTCAAAGGAAAAGGTTCAAGTGCCCAGTTTAACTTAGTTCATTGGCCTTGGTTCACTAAGAATTCAACGCACAATGGTAAACCCTTGAACCGTTGAACCATTTTTGGTTCAACAACTTGGTTCAAGGGTATGCCCTTGGCTGAGGGGCAGTCCAAAAAAGTTTAGTACCCTTCCAAAGGGTAGGCACTTCAAAAGGAAAAGATCGGGTAAGTCTAAAATTTGTCTAAGTTCAAATTGTCAAGCCCCAAATTCCTTCAAACTTTTTTCCCGAAGGAATTCCTTCAAACAAAAAGTTTGAAGGAATTTGGGCGTAGTCAAAATACAAAGCAAAGGGCTGGGTAGAATTTACACAGACTTTTTGTCCACGGGAAAATGTCTATAGACAAAAGTCTGTGGAAAATACACAGAGTCAAAGCGACCTGGGAAAATTGTCTGTGGGGACCCGAGGAAAAGTCCAAAGCAAACAGGGACCCACCGAAGGACCCCGAAGGGCAGGTGCCCTTGCGGGGGACTCTCGGCCAAGTGAAAAGGGTCACCTTCCCTTCGGGAAGGTGATATAGACAGAGAAAGATGCCCACAAAGGAAAGCAAAGAAGTGCCTAAAAAGCCAATGAGGGCCTGACTGACGTTGTGACAGGGATGGGGATGTCCCAGAGGACGTCAAAATTAGCAAAGCAAAGTAGCTATTTGCCTTCAAATGAAAGAGTGCTAACCAAGGGGTGAGAATGCAGTGACCCACCAGAATGTTCGCCCCTGGGGTCAAATGAGCCAGATGAGACAAAATTGAGAAAAGACAAGGAGACAAGATAGGAAAGGGACGAAGCAGTCCAAGTGGCAAAGTGAAGGTGATTTATTGCCTAATAATACCCAAATGGCACAAACAGTGAATGACATGGCTTGTGTATTGAAAAGGGGAAAAATCTCAATCTATTTACAAAAAAAGAGGGTGCAACCTGTGTTTCACATTAATGCTCGAATGCCAAAGTCAAATTTAGCAATTATACATCATGGTTCTAGCAGGCTTTTTCTAGAAAGATGACATCGACAACAGTGTTTTCCTCTTCCCAATGAGGGGATGCGATAGGCCACTTGTAAAGAAGTGCCAAATGGGCCTCTCTGCTTCTCATATATATTGTAGGACTTGTCAGTTTTAAATCAATCTTCCACATTTGTAAGGCATAGCCCTGGCAAAATTTCCACTTGAAGCAATAAACACAATTTTTTACCTCCATCTTGGATAGACATATCCGAGTATGTCTTGAGTGTTTATTTTGTGTTCAGTCATTATTTCTTGATGCTTTCATAGGTTCAACACTAGCATACATGTTGTCTATAAGGTGCCATCTCTACAGTTGATAGGAGAAGAGCAGTATTTGGAAGTGCAAAATAGAGGAAATTACTACATAAGTGTGCATATCACAACACCTTTGGTGATCTCTATTTTCTATATTTTCCATTAAAGCCTCCCTGCCAATTTCTAGCAGCCTGGTCCTTCTGTCAAGTGTGAAGTGTATGTATGCATTTGTCTGATTTCAAGAGTGGATGTGAGAAGGTTGACCTTATTTTGGTGCATCACCTCTTTAGAGTAGTTTGTTTTCCTGAATCTTTCTCCCTTTTCACCCCCCCAAGTTTATATATCTATACATGTATGTATTTTCACTTGCTGGAACAAACATGATGCATCAAATGGAGCTAGCCCTTATCTAGAGACTCTCCCCTCTAGCTTCGCTAGTCCCACAGGTGAGAGGGGAGTTTCCATAGTTGTGAAGAGAAGGCAGGAGCTTGACCTCTTGCCAAGGGTGCAATCTCTGACGTCAATATGACACTAATGTCCAAGGGTTAGATTTTGATGCCATACTAACCCAACCCCCATAAGGTGGTAGTTAATTTGGGTATGAGCCATATGGCTCCTGGAGTAACCTTTCCACTAACAACCCCATAGCTGGAGATGGTCATTATGTGTGAAAAATTATATCATGAAGACATCAAAATTGTATTTGATGGGAGTCAATCCATTATCTACTCATTCACCCCTAAAGCTCTTAGCACCATGCTCAAGATACCACTATAGCATGAAGGTATCATTTTAACCATGGAAGAGTGCCAACATTATGTCGACTAAAATGATAAGATAATTTGGGAGATTGTAAACACCTACTAGCTCACTAAGAAGAGAACCAAGGTCTCAAAGATGACCAAAAATCTTAAGATAACAAAATTCAAGGAGTTGACACAATATGTCATATCCATGGCTACCAAAATTTATGGTGTACCCACGATAAAGAAGTTTGATCAATGGATGTTTTCCATCCTTATCTATGTATTGGAAGAGAAGAAACAACTAGATTGGGCTTCCATTCTAAGCAACAACTTACATAGCCAAATGATGCAGTTGCACATGGACATCTCATCTAAAGAATCATTTGAAGGTACCTTCTACATGTCCTCTTATCTTATGTATAGTCTAGTATACAATAGAGATTTTCCAGGCCTTATCAAAAATCCTTCAAGGCTAAGAATATATGATTTGTACCCTAAAATGACCTTGGAAGGATTCAAAAATAGTTGGTACAAGGTCTATAATTGCTTCTTTAATGTAATGATGAGTGTTTTCTTCCCTTTATAGAGCCTGAATAAAATGACCAAAATGGCTAGGGAAGTAATTGACAGATTTGATGTAGTGTATATTTAATTCTGCACCTTCACATACATCTAAGTGAGTGGATATTCAAGGGAACCTCACAAGTTGCCTAGGTATGTTGATGATAAATTAAAAATCATGGAGTTATGCAGATAAATGGTGTTACCCAATGATATGGTCTTTGTAAAAAAGATTAACAATCCCTTCAAGTTCCCTATGGAAATAAGATATTATACATGTCTTTCTCTAGCCAAGGCAAAGGGATTAAAACAAGAAATGGGGTGGTACCAGATGGATAAAATTCCTCCTCAACTCAACTATGACATAAATTGGTTGATCAATTCACCTACAAGTGTAGTCCCAAACCAAGCACATTATGAGGATATTTGGTTTAATTTCACAATTAAGGAGCAATTGAGAAAAAATGATTTCCTAAGGCTCAATGTGCAAGAAATTGTTACATATGGCATTATTCCCATCCCCAAGGATATGGTGGATGACAAAGCTACAATGTCATCAAAATACACTAAGAAGAATATTAAAATGTAACCTGTTGTCCCCAAAAATATCACTCATTTTTGGGACAACATGTGAACTATTTTGGTTCAATAGACCAAAATAATCTCCTCCCTTATTGAAATATGTTCTAAGCTTTCAAATTCCTCATTTTTCAAGCTTTTTCAGTCAAGGGTTCAAAAAATTCAAGGTTAAACATCGTCGGCAAGCTTCAAAGAGTCAAGCGCTTTGTCAAAGTTCATCAGATTCAACTACTTCACAGTTCAACGGTTTAAAGGAGTGCCCGAAAGGAAAAAGCCTGAGAGCGAAAGCTGCCAAGTGTCATCTATTAGGACACATTAAAAATTATTTCTAAAAGCAATAGAATGTACCATGTGTCCCTTGTAAAGCTCAGTGGAAGCTGCCAAGTGTCAACATCCACAGTTTTGAGTTTCATTTTGTAAGGATTATGGTGGGCCCCAGGTGAGTTGCTAAACTCAACGGAGCACAATAAGTGTCTGTATCTGCATTTTGAGTTTATTATAAGCTTCAAAGCTTCTTTCAACAAGATTCTCTTAGAGTTCTATGGAGGGAACCAAGTGGCAATGATGAAAGGTTTTGAATATGTTTTTCTAAATACAATGAAAGTCACCATGTGTCGATTGAAAAGCTCGACGGAAGTCGACAAGTGTCAATGGCCATAGTTTCTTCCTTTGCTTTCATTATTTAGTAAGAACTGTGGTGGGCCCTGGGTGAGTTGATAAAACAAGTGGAAGCTGCCAAGTGTCATCTGTCGAGACCCATTACAACTTGTTTCTAAAAAGTAGCAAAATGTGCCACGTGTCCCGTTATAACTCAACAAAACGTGACAAGTGTCTATATCTGCATGAATCCAAATGAGTCCTAAATGTTTCTGCATTGTTTCTAAAGCTTAGTAGAAGATGCCATGTGTCATCTTCTGTAGAAATCTCAAAAGGTGTCTAAAGCTTCTATAAGTTAAGCAGAAGCTGCCAAGTGTCTTTGCCTGTTTCACCACAGAAAATGCCACGTGTCACTTGTTAAGATCAGTGGAAAGCAGCCAAAGCAAGCAAAAAAGACATGAAGGAATTTCTAAGGAGGATCACGGGCCTGTAGTCATAAAATTTAGGACAACCAACTAGTTGTTAGCTTTCAAATGATGACAGACTCGAAGATGTCAAATTTGCGGCAATAAAGTGTCTGTTGATCTTTGCAGGCTTAAATGTGGACCCGAAGGCATTCAAAGACCTTCAGACCGAAAGAAAGAACCATCGAGAGGAGGAACCAAAAGAACTAGAAGGGGAAAAAGGTAGCTTGATGGCTTAAATCACAACAAAAAGAGGGAAAGGCCAAAATATCTATGCAATAGTTATTCTAGTAGGTGGAACAGTCCATCAAGTAGATAGTTGAGCCTGCAAACATTGAAGGTGCAGCCTATTTATCTCCTTTGGGGTAAAGGAAAAGTGGACAACTACGTAGACATCAAGTGATAGACTAGATGACTTAGGCCTAGGAGAGGACATTCGAGATGAATCAACATGCCACTGTTAAGGTAGCCACCTTGTTTTAGCATGGCCCTCTTTAACGAAACTAAAAATGCATTCAATGCATTGAGTGCATCATGGGCCATTCCATGGAACAAAGTGCCAAGCCTTTCCTAGCTACTATATATTGTATTATTTTGTGTCATTTTTAAGGGAGATCTTTATCATCATAGAAGCAAGACTCTACCCAAATTGAAAAGGCAAACACTGAGACTTTGAGCTCAAATTATTGTTCATATTATTTTATCTGAATGAGAAAGCAAGTTACTTGTAGACTTTGTGCTATTATAGCTTATGCCATTTTAGGAGATTGTTCTTATGTCTATCTTCTAGATGCATTCTTATTTATTTAATTTAACAAGCAAAACTAGTGGAAATGATGAGGAAGATGTCCTGAAACTAGTTACTTTTAGACTTTGTGCTGTTATAGTTGTCTTTAGTGTATGTTTTTAGTTTCTTTCTATGTCAAGGATTCTGAGATGACTTTGTGCCCCCATTATCCTTTGTATTTCACTCTTTGGGCAGTTGAGGTGGAAACTTTGTGTTTCATTTCATCCTGCTAGTTACTATACTTTGTTACCAATTTCTTATCACTACCTGAAAGAACTCCTGCTGTTTGCTGCAAGACCACTTCTGAAAGAAGAGAAGTGCCTTCAGTGTCTTCACCAAGATTTCTCCTTTGTTTTTGAGCATCATATTTGAAAGAAGAGAGATGGATGGTGTTGTCTTACCCCTGAGTGTTATATTCTGCTTATATTTATAGTATATAGCTCCTCATATTTAACAGGGAACCTCCCCTTGATGAGAGGAGAGATTTGTCCCCTTTGGATGTGGTAAACCTGCAACTTTGGATGACCAATCTCCCTTGATGTGGTTGATTAGACCTATTTTTCTCATTAGTTAGTTGGTTGACAAAATATTTAGCCAACAGTCTTTTTGGTGACTCCGCTAGGGATATAAACAAGTAGTTCCTATCCTTATCCATTATATACTCTAGCGACTCCCATCTGGGTCTTACCCATTATCATTATAGCCTTATCCATTTCCATTATTTAATTTGGTCTACAAAACTAGAGCCATTGGGGAAGGACAAGCAATTTCAAGCCTCAAGCTTCAAGATGAAGCAAGACCAGTAATTCTCCATTTGTTTCACAATTTGGAAAATCCACATTATACCAAAAGTCAGAGAACCCAAGGTGTTGTTGACCTTGTCTTTGAGTTGGTGCAACAAAGAAATTTTAACTTATTCCCTCCCCAACTTCAAGTTCAATGATCTAGGAGTGTTCCTCCTATCTGTACCAGGTCACCAATACAAGGTAGAGCTTCATTTTTTACTATCACCAGAGCTTTACCTATACATACTCCACCCAGATTTATTATCCATACTTTCAATAATCCAATCATGGTAGTTCAAGGCCCCTCGGGTAACTCTTTTGGCCCACTGAATTTAACTCCACCCCTACATGAGCTTCCATGTAGTTCAAGGAAGAATTTCCCCAAATTCTTTGGAGATGGGAGAGTTCACCTTGATGAACACATTATAGCCTTTAGCATAGCCTGTGGCATGATAGGTGTGGAATTTGAGGATGTGGCAGTCAGGCTATTTGCAGAAACATTGCAAGGTGCTGTTGTAGACTAGTTCTACCATCTACAAGCTAGATCAGTGACTGACTAAGATACACTCAAAGCCAAATTCAAATCTAGGTTCAAGCCTGCAGAAGATGTACATGCCTTGCTGGCCCAGCTCACATAGATGAAGAAGGAATCTCATGAACCTATGAGGGATTTCATTGCAAAGTATGACAAGCTGAGGAATATAATTCATGTAATTGCTCAACCAACACTTAAAAATCTCAAATGCTTCTTCATCAACTCACAACTGCCTGAGGTGAGTTTTTTGCTAATACGTGTTGGTCACATAGACCTTGCCATTGCTTAAGACTTGGCTACTAAGGTAGAAGATGACTTTATCTTGGCTGGAAAGATAAGGAGAGATCCAAACAGAGGTAAATCTTCTTCCTCTAAATACACACTTTTAGCCACCACTGATCCAATGGTGTAGAAGCTAGCAAATGAATTACTGGCCCTTAGAAAACAAATGGCATAAGGGATGTCATCTGCTCCTTCATATAGAGATGAACCAAGGAGAACATTCCCTAATCAGTCATACCAAGGTAATGCTGTCAGGAACCAAGGGCAAGCAAATCATCTCCCTCCCCCTCAGAGGAATAACCTTGCCATTGAAGCACCTCCAACCAACTCAGCAGTTGGATATCTTGAAGTTGAATCAGATTTCTCATTCTAGCCTGAGTCAAATCTTGAAGATGACGCTAATCTCTTCACTAAGCAAGAAGAAGAATTAGTTGGTGACTCCAACATTGGTTTCCTAAATTATTAGGACAAACCTAGAGGTGAAGGTAATGTAGTTAAGGGATCATATGCTATATTCACCTAGTCTAAGAATTAATTAGCTCAACCAAATGATAAATAGAAAGTAGAGGAGTGAGCTCAGCCTATAATTTCAATTACCAAATGGGGAACCACTCTTCCTTTCCAACCAAAAGACCTAGTGAATGCAAGAAAGGTGAGTACATCAAACACCCCTACACCTTCTACTTCAAATTCACAGTCCCGTCCTCCCCCTCCCAAAAAGCAAAAGGATGAACTCCCATCCTCTATTCCTAGTCCATTTTAGACATTCGACATTATTGATTATATAAAGAAAACCAAAATTCAAATGTCTGAATTTAAATTTCTAGAGTCCAATCCTAAACAATTGGACAAACTGGTTCAATGTGTTAAAAACCAAGCCATCCCTATAGGACAAGTAATTCCCAAGGCGACTCATGATTCCCCCAAGAATGCACCCACCAAGAACAACCTTGTCATTACTCCTCCTGCTGCTCCTGGTAGGACTAAACCTTTCTATGTCTCATTGCTGATAAATGGACATCAGCTAAATAATTGCATCATTGATTTTGGAGCTTCTGACAATGTCATGTCTACCAAAGTGGCAGAATCCCTTGGTCTCACATTGACCAAAAAATTTGGTAGATGTTTCTCCATGGAGAAAAAGCAAGTACCACTGCTAGGACAAATCAAGGATGCTCAATTTGCATTTGTAGCGTTCCCAAACAATCTTGGTGGCCAATGTTCTGGCATCATATGGCATACTTCTTGGGCAAAATTTTTGCAAGGATGTTGGAGGTGAATTAAGCATGGACCTATCTAAAGCAAGGATCCCAATCAAGGCCATTATGAAAATATTCCTGCTTGAAAAGGAAGCAAAATATGTGGTCACCCAATCATCAGCACCTGAATCTCAAATTATGTTTGAGTCTTTAAGCATGGGTAACTACTTTCTATCCATGGAAGAAGTCCATGAAGTGCCTTTTGAAGCTCTTGAAGGTGTCAACTTGAAAATACATTCAGCTGAAACAACAAAAGTACTAGTGGAGCACAACGTAAGTGTAGAAAAACTCCCCTCTTCAAATGAAGAAGAATTCAAAGAAAAATCAGTGCCTGATGAGGTATGGATCCTGGAGTTTGATGGTAGCTTCTCCTCTACCAGTTCAGGAGCCAATATTGTGTTAATATCTCCTCAAGGAGATATTTTTCCTTCATCCTACAAATTACAATTCAGAAATACCAATAATATAGATGAGTATGAATCACTATTGCTTGGATTGAGGGCTGCTCAAGACAAAGGCATCAAACTTCTTCCTACCAAAGGAGATGCTGAACTGGTGGTTTTTTAGGTGAGAAACCTGTATCAAACCAAGAATGAGAGATTGCACCACTACCACAATCTAGTCTAGAATTAGATTGAAAACTTTAATGCTTTCAACATCTCTGCCATACCAAAGGAATTCAATGACCGAGCTGATGCATTGGCCATTTTAGCAACTCTATGGCCCCTCACCCTGACTTCCAAGGAGATAGGTACACTATTGAGCTGGTCTTTTGACCAAGTGTGCCTAATAATGCTAGTCATTGGTAGGTGTTTAACAATGACAATCAAATAATTGCCTTCTTAAAACAAAAGGATAGCTTTCAACAACTTCACTTTGAAGGTAATGAGCCTCAAAAACTTGAACCAACCCATGGATCAAGTGCAAATGCAGGTGAAGAATTCCTGCAACTTAAAGGGAATAAAATTCCCAAAGGCTTGGTTTCCCTTGAGAAATTTTTTGACAAGCATGACAGATTCATAAAATAGTAGCAAATAGATTCAAGCTCCTCTCAAGAGTTTGATCAGATGAATCTAGGTACCAAAGATGACCCCAATATGGTGAACATTGGGAAATGCTGCACTCCTAAGGAGAGATTCAAGTTCATTACTTTGCTTAGCCAGTACATGGATGTCTTAACATACTCTTATGATGATTTGAAGTCACTCAGCCCTGATGAAATTTGTTGTGACATTCCTCTTAAAAGTGATTTAGCACTTTACAGGCAAAAATTCAGGCAGTATAATCCAAAGATATCAGGTACTATTCTGGCTGAGATACATAAAATCCAAAATGCTAGAATCATTTTCCCAATCCATCATTCCATATGGATTGCAAATATAGTGCCTGTAAGGAAGAAGAATGGAAAAATTCTCCTTTGTGTGGATTTCAAGAACTTAAATTAGTTGTCCTTAAAGGATAACTATCCTTTACCTCTCATGGATCAAGTGCTTCAAATAGTGACTAGTTCAAAGATGTTATCAATGCTGGACAACTTCTCAGGATATAATCAGGTTGAAGTTGGTGAAGTAGACAAGCACAAGACTGCTTTCACCACACCTTGGGGCACCTTTGCTTATAAGAGAATGCCTTTCAGCTTGATAAATACTAGCGCCACCTTCCAAAGACCAATGGACCTTGATTTCAAAGATGAAATAGGTAATTTCATTATTGTTTATCTTGATGACTTGACTATCTTTTCTAAGCATCGCTCGGATCATGTGCACCACTTGCAACAAGTGCTGAAACGCTGCTACCAGAATGGAATTTCCTTAAACCCCAAGAAGTCTATTTTTGGAGTAATAAAAGTAAAACTTCTTAGACACATTGTGTCCAAAAGAGGCATAAAGATTGATTCAGACAGAGTCAGGTCCATCTAAGAGCTTACCTTGCCCACAAGTAAGATTATAGTTGACTCTTTATTTGCAAAAGTGAACTTTTTACGAAGGTTCATCCCTAAGTTTGCTGAGAAGACTCATCATATTGTAAATATAATGAAGGGAAAGGCCACCTTCAGCTGGACTAAAGAAGGCAAATTGGCCTTCTAGGATATCAAGATAGCTATTGCCCATGCCCCAATTCTCGTTTACCCAAACTACAATAAGGAATTCACCATATATAACTATGCTTTCAAACACACACTTTTAGCCATTCTGGTTCAACAGAACCAAGAAGGTGTGGAATCTCCCATTTCTTTCATGTGCTATCCTCTTAAAGTTCGTGAACTAAAATACTCAAACATGGAGAAGCATGCCTCTGTAGTGGTAAAGGCAGTGAAGCATTTCTACTTCTACATCCTAAATTCACACACTACCACCCTGGTTCCTGACACCTCAGTCAAATCCATATTAACTCAATAGGAGTTTAGAACCAAAAGAGGCAATTGGATTGAAAAAATATAGGAGTTTGATCTAGTCATCAAACCAACAAGGCTAGTGCAAGGAAACGGCCTATGCCAATTGATTGTTGACAACAGACCCAAAAAAATAGAGCACAAAGAATCAGAAGATGAAGACACACCAAAAGTCCTCTTTTTCTCCACCATGAATGAGTGGTATTCAAACATTACTCATTTCATTACTTATGGTGAGTTTCCTACCCACCTATCTCATAAAGAAAGGAGGACTGTCAAATTGAAAGCTGTCAATTTTGTCCTCAGGGACAATGACCTATACAAGAGGAGCCTTGATAGAGTGTTCCTTCACTGCATGGACAAGGAGCAACAAAGCCAACTTTTGGAGTCCTTCTATAATTTAGCCTATGAAGGACATTTCTCTACTCCTATAACTGCCCATAAAATTCTATGGGCCAGGTATTACTGGCTAACTCTCTTTCAAGATGCATATAAATGGGTAAGGATATGTGAACTATGCTAGCAGTTTGTTGGGAGACCCAAGTTAGCTGCCCTGCCTCTCAAGTTAGTGGTCATAGAGGAACCATTTTAGTAGTGGGGAATAAATTTCATTGGTGCTGTAAACCCATCTTTGAGCATTGGACATGATTATGTCCTCACAACCAGAGACTACTTCACCAAGTGGGTGGAATCTATCCCAACCAAACATGTTACTTCAGAAGTAGTGTGTAATTTCCTCAAGAAGAACATCATTTCTAGGTTTGGGGTCCCAAACATCACTTTCTAGGAGATTACTCAGTTCTATTTTTACTATGGGATCACCCTCTTCCACTCTTCTGATTACTTTCCACAAGGGAATGGACAAGCTGAATCAAGCAACAAGAGCCTGGTAAATATCATCAAGAAGCTGATGGATGACAATCAAAAGACATGGCATAAAGCATTGGTTGATGCTCTATGGGCAGATAGGATCACACCAAAAAGGGCAATTGGTATGTCTCCCTTCCAACTTCTCTATGGTCTCAATGCTAAGATACCAATTACTCTGGAATTGCCAGCATTGAAATTGGCTAAGGCAATTGAAAATTAGACATATGAAAGCTCCATCGATAAGAGGATCATGTGCTTGACTGAGCTGGATGAGCAGAGAACTATGGTGGTAGACTGAATTACTACCCATCAAAGTCTGGTGAAGAAGCTCTTTGACCAGAAAGCAAAGAACCATGATTTATAGATTGGAAATTAAGTCCTCCTGTGGGATAAGAGGAGAGAACCAAAGGGAATGAATGGAAAGTTTGATTCCATGTGGAAGGGCCCTTTTACTATTCATCAGCTCAATGGTGAAAATAGTTTCCTATTGAGGTATCAAGATGGCACACTCTTTTCTCTGCCTCATAATGGGCAACATCTGAAGCACTTCAATTCTTGAAGTATTAGATAAGTTCACATGTACATATGTATATTTGTATAGTCTTTGTTTCTGCTTTTTGTTGTTTGTTTTCATTTTTTGGAACTGATATTTTGGGTAACATGAATCCATAGCCCAATGGCATACTTCAAGGCACTGGAGATTCTAGTTTCTACTCCCCTCAGCTATTCCAAGTCTTCAACTGAAGGAATTTCCCCAACTGGAGCTAGCTGTTGTCCCCAAAAATATCACTCATTTTTAGGACAACATGTGAACTATTTTGGTTCAATAGACCAAAATAATCTCCTCCCTTCTTGAAATATGTTCTAAGCTTTCAAATTCCTCAATTTTCAAGCTTTTTTAGTCAAGGGTTCAACAACTTCAAGGTTCAACGTCATCAACAAGCTTCAAAGAGTCAAGCGCTTTGTCAAAGTTCATTAGATTCAACTGCTTCACAGTTCAACGATTCAAAGGAGTGCCTGAAAGGAAAAATATCGAGAGTGGAAGCTACCAAGTGTCATATTTTGGGACATATTACAATTTGTTTCTAAAATCAGTGGAATGTGCCACATGTCCCTTGTAAAGCTTGATAAAAGCTGCCAAGTGTCAACATCTGCAGTTTTGAGTTTCATTTTGTAAGGACTGTGGTGGGCCCCGGGTGAGTTGCTAAACTCAATGGAGCATGACAAGTGTTTGCATCCACATTTCAAGTTTCTTATAAGATTCAAAGCTTCTTTCAACAAGCTTCTCTTAGAGTTCTGTGGAGGGTGCCAAGTGGCAATGGTAGAAGGTTTTAATATGTTTTTCTAAATGCAGCAAAAGTCACCACGTGTCCCTTGAAAAGCTTGATGGAAGCCAATAAATGTCAATGGCCACAGTTTCTTCTTTTGGTTTCGTTATTTAGCAAGGACTGTGGTGGGCCTCAGGTGAGTTGCTAAAATGAGTGGAAGCTACCAAGTGTCATTTGTCGAGACCCATTACAACTTATTTCTAAAAAGTAGTGGAATGTGCCACATGTCCCGTTATAACTCAGTGGAATGTGACAAGTGTCTGTATCCATGTGAATCCAAATGAGTCCCAAATGTTTCTACATTATTTCTAAATCTCAGTGGAAGTTTCCATGTATCATCTTCCACAAAAATCTCAAAAGGTGTCTAAAGCTTCTATAAGTTAAGCAAAAGCTGCCAAGTGTCCTTGCCTGTTTCATAGCAGAAAATACCATGTGTCACTTGTTAAGATTAGCAAAAAGTGACCAAATCAGAAAAGACATGAAGGAATTGCTAAGGAGGATGATGGGACTATAGCCATTAAATTTAGGACAACCAACTAGCTGTTAGCTTTCAAATGATGACGGACCTGAAGACGTCAAATTTGTGGCAATAAAGTGTCTGTTGATCTTTGCAGGCTCAAACATGGACCTGAAGGGATTCAAAGACCTTCAAATCAAAAGGAAGAACTGCTAAGAGGAGGAACCAAAAGAACCAAAAAGGGGAAAAGGTATCTCAAAGGCTTAAATCACAACAAAAAGAAGGAAAGGCCAAAATATCTATGCAATAGTTATTCCAGTAGGTGGAACAATCCACCAAATAGATAGTTGAGCTTGAAAACATTGAAGGCACGACCTATTTGTCTCCTTTGGGGTAAAGGTGAGGTGGAAAACTATGTAGACATCAGGTGATAGACCAGATGACTCAAACCTAGGAGAGGACATTCGAGATGAATCAACACACCACAGTTAAGGTAGCCACCCTGTTTCAGCATGGCCCTCTTTGATGAAACTGAAAATGCATTTAATGCATTGAGTGTAGCATGGGCCATTCCATGGAACAAAGTGCAAAGTATTTCCTAGATACTATATATTGTATTATCTTGTGTCATTTGAAAGGGATATCTTTATCATCACAGAAGCAAGACTCTACCCAAATTGAAAAGGCAAACACTGAGACTTTGAGCTCAGATTGTTGTTCATATTATTTTATTTGATTAAGAAAGCAAGTTACTTGTAGAATTTGTGTTATTATAGCTTGTGCCATTTTAGGAGATTGTTATTATGTCTATCTTCTAGATGCATTCTTGTTTATTTAATTTAACAAGCAGAACTAGTGAAAATGATGAGGAAGATGTCCTGAAGCCAGTTATTTTTAGACTTTGTGCTGTTATAGTTATCTTCAGTGTGTGTTTTTAGTTTCTTTCTATGTCAAGGATTTTGGGATGACTTTATGCCCCCATTATTCTTTGTATTTCACTCTTTGGGTAGTTGAGGTGGATATTTTGTGTTCCATTTCATCCTGTTGGTTACTACACTTTGTTACTAGTTTCTTGTCACTACTTGAAAGAACTCTTGTTGTTTGCTGCAAGACCACTTCTGAAAGAAGAGAAGTGCCTTTAGTGTCTTCACCAAGATTTCTCCTTTGTTTGTGAGCATCATATTTGAAAGAAGAGAGATGGATGGTGTTGTCCTACCCCTGAGTCTTATTTTTTGCTTATATTTATAGTATATAGCTCCTCATATTTAACAGGGAACCTCCCCTTGATGAGAGGAGAGATTTGTCCCTTTTAGATGTGGTAAATCTGTAACTTTGGATGACTAATATCCCTTGATGTGGTTGATCATACTTATTTTTCTCATCATTTAGCTGTTTGACAAAATATTCAGCCAACACAACCCATAGCATAGGTGGACTTTGCAGTCATGGAAAATGACTCAATTACCTAGAGGGTTTATCCAATAATGAAAAAGATGTTTGGGTGGTTGAAGACTCAATGAGTGGACCTTGGTGCACATGATACCCCTAACCTCAGGGAGATAAGAAATGTCAAGGAGCTTAAGGCACTCCTTCCCCCTTACATCGACCATTTGGCAGGCCCACAAGTAAGGACTAAAGATAAAGGGAAGAATCTAGTAGGAGATACCAGCTTCACCAAGCTAGTTAATATTGATGAGGTTATAGTAACATGGTCCAAGTATGGACTATCATTTAATAAATTGACTAGTCTTGATGAAAATTAGACCTACATTGCCAGTATGAAGGTGTAAATTGTGAGTGCTACTCCCATCTCAATCACTACTGAAGGAGATACTACTACATTAACTGGACCAACCATCACATCAAACATTTATCCTAAGTAGCCAACAATGTCCATTCCTTCCCAAATAATTTATACAAGGAAAAGAGGATGGGAGGGACAACCAGAGCATCTGAGGACTAAAAGGTCAAGACAATATTGTAACCTCTAGTAGTGATCCCCAAGAAAAGGAAAGATGTCATTCATTTTTATGTACCCTCTTGACATGATGTCATGGAAATCCAAGGGGAAAAGTCCTCATATGCCCAGAGGCTGAGGGATATGAGTGGTGAAGAAGACTTAGATGAAAATAGGCCAATTTAAAAAATGATGATGCAACCTAAGGTATTCACTCCTCACCCAGTGAGGACTAGCCAAAAAATTCCAAGGGAAAGGCCACAGACTCAAGTCAAGTTTCCATCGATAGGACTATTTGGGCCATACTCACCCTTAGAAGGAGAAGGTAAAAGTGATGAGAAAGACATATCAACCTCAGATGACCCTTTATCCTTTAAAGATGTTGCAGAAGTTGGTATCAAGGTGGCTACGTAGGCCCAGGATCCACTTGAAAATGAAAATACCTCCTCGAGCACATAAGCATTTGTCCAAAATATTCTCACCCAGCCTTTGAGGTAAGACATGGGGGGTGAAGCAAGGAGTGTGCAAGAGTTTAAGGAGAGGCTTTAAAATGAGTTGAGGTAGGAGGAAGAATCCCCCACTAGTAGTGAAAAGGTGGAGGCCCAAAGAGTTGAGTAACCATATATTATAGTGGATATAGAGATAGCCCCATAGATCCATTGCTCTCTAGTGGTGACAAGTTTAATACAAGGAGAGGCTGGAGCTAAATGAGATAGGGGATCAAACATAAAAATGGGTACCCTTATTCATTCAAGTGTGAATAAGGAAGTAGACCAGGTTGATAAAGCTATAGAAGAAGGACCTTCAGAGGGTACTACTTCTATTGAAGTACCCTAAGGGATCCTTCCCCAAATAAAGGTCTGTAATCTTACTAGGTGTAGGGGTGTTGAGGCCATGATTGGTGAAGAACCACCTAAAGGTGACAAGGAAGACAACATATCTTATTCCCATATTCCCTAACTAACTACACAAATTAAATTAGCTATGAAACCACCTCCTTAGCTTGCAGGACATGAGAGCTCCATTGATAGATTTCTCTTGGAGTCCCAACAATAGGTTGGGATAGATATTGAAGTCTTGAAATGAATTAAACAAGGCAAAGAATGAGAGAAAGAATCTAAAATAAATGAGGTGAAGTTAGAGAGTGATGAAGACATAGAGTAGATAATAATAGGCTCACACCCAACTCCTATCATGCTTCCTCTTGTCAATGTTCTAATAAAACCACCATTCAATGCACCTAGGCCAATTTCAAGGTCCATGACTCTAATGGATTTTTAGACCAGGCCTTCTTATGGGTTGAAGAATAGATTAAAGAGAAGCAAAACATTAAAATTAATTTGGGAGATATAGACGTGATGAAGATTTCCCAGTCATACAAGATAAAACCTCCCAAGAAGGCTAAATCACTCTCTCAGACCACTTTCACTGATGCTGGGAAGAGAACACAAGAGATAGATGTCCCCCCATAAGGTGATACAAATAAGGATGCTCCCCTTAAATGTTATGTAGTATATAGATATGATTTGGGGGAGCTATCAATGAATGAGATCAAGCATAGCTCACAAGTTTTAGTAAGCATAGTGGCTCATCGAATGGATAACGATAAGGCATCGATGGAGGAACTAAAGATGTAGAACTAGAATATGATCTATTACTTACAAAAGTTACTGAGTGAGCTAGTGAATATAACTACTATCAGAGTATCAAGTGCACCCATTTCCTCTTAGGATACACTTGACTTCAGCCTTAGTGAAGATTTGAAGACCAGAGGATGGGAAAAAAATATTGGCAATAGGACTTGATAGTTCAGGCTAAGGAAGTCATCCATATAGCCTTATAATGGATTAATAGTGAGATAGATAGGCAAAGAGAGTGAAACTCCCTAGCATTTATCTATGATGTTGATATCAAGAGCTAGGAGACACTTTAACTCAAAGTAAATGAGATATGTAGCATGGGCAAAGATGTTTTAATAGTAGAGAATATAATCTCTTGAGATAATCTTAAAATGCCTAAAGAATGTTAGTTAGCCATAAAACATAGGATAACAATGCTCAAGGATGGTGCCTTTGATATAAAATGAGAAGAGTAGTCTCTTAAGACTGTGAGGACAAAAATTGAAGCTACATTGAGGGAGATGGTAAAGCTTGATGGTACGGGGGACATAACAAGTTAATTATTGGAGGACACCTTGAAGAACCTCATCGATGCACCCCATAAAGCCTTCACTATCCATAAAATAAGAGATCTAGTGTTATTTGAAAAATCCTACGACCAATTGGAGGCATTGGTTGAAAAGAAGTAGGGAGTGATCTAGAGGAACACCAACTAGATAGAAGAATATAATGCTAAATTCAAGTACCAAGTGGGCCTAGATAAGAAAATTCTCACCACCATCATTATAAAGTTTATTGCATATAAGAATAGGTTGGTACAAGGCTCAATAATCAATGTTGATTCCACAACATGACCAAGTCATTTTTATTTTCTCTTGGCTGGTGTAAATATTCTTTCTCTTTCTTCTCCTTTTTCTTTCTTTCTCTCTCCCATTATTTCTTTCTCAATCATTATACGATGCCTATTAGTGGCATGTTCTCCCTTGAAATATTATTTGTAAAGTTGTTTGTAAATAAGGGGGACATTTTGGATTGGTTATATAAATGGACAAAGGTTTGTTTTGTCCTTTGCTAGTTTGTGTTCTATGTGGTTGACAGAAAGTATCCCACTAGGGCGAGGTATCAAACTTGTCACTTTCATAAGAATGTGTGCATAGTCCTAGGAATCATTTTTATTACAATTGATGATCTCCAGGCTCATGATTGATTTTTTCCAATTGGAGCACCTTTTTGGGATATGCCATGTATGGTTTGAAAATTGCGTAAGTAAAGGAAGTTTGTTTCTTTGTAGAGGTCAGTTAGTCAATTTTTTTGAGTCTAGAGCTATCGCTTAGGAGAAATTCACCCTGTAAAATCTCTTTGGTACCAAATTGGTTTTAGTTGTAAAACCCTTGGAAAGATTTGAGAGCATTTAATATGTTCCCTTGTCACAGAGATGAGTTGTATAGTGTACATGTTGTTTGATTTCCACTACAAGCTATATGTAATTGAGACTCACATGGGTAATGAAATGTGCTTGTGTTTTATTGCTCTATTTCATTATTGAAGTGTGATGCATTATTTCATGTTCTTGGTACATTGGTAGTCTTGTGATTTCCTTTTTTGGTAGTCATCCAAGGAATGTGTCAGGAATATAAAATCCTTTTAGATATGGAGTTTAGAGCGAAGTATTAATAGTATTTTTAGGGGTAGTCCCAAGCTTATGGATTCAGTGAGAAGGAGCTCTTGAATGATTGCCATATCTTTACTTGAAACTATTTTGAGGAACCTCGAGTACCATTTCATTATATCTATTTCAAAATTCTAGAGTGTTTGATTAGTAAAAGTTATATAACTAATAAGTGAATCTATTCATACTCATTCTACACATGTCTGCATCTTTGTTTAATTAACTCACCTTATTCTACCTAGCATATAACACCCTATTACATATCTAAAATTTTTGTGTGCATAACAAATACATGGATTTACTTACATAAGAACTGTATCTGTGATTAGTGATTTAATGTTTAAGTATTGTAACCATATCATTGAGTCCCTATTTTACTAAATGTTTCATCAAATGGATGGTGTAATCATCCTACTTATCTGTCCTTAATAGCTTGTGTTTGATTTAGAATATTTGTTCATTCTATGTGACAATCCTACGTGGGTTGATTGAATATAGGTAGTTATTTTCTAGTCAAATTTGTAGTCTTATGTGGTAATAACTCCATGAAGGTTGAATTGTGTGATCTTTCCATGTGATCAAGATATCTTATAGGTCCTCTCACCTTGGTCTGGGTAGAGCCAAAAGTAGTAGGGAGTTAACCAACCCCTTTGTACGTGTCTTCCAATCATTTTCCTTATTTTGGTCCATCGTAAATGATAAGCGCCTCCCTAGCTACAATGACATCTTAATGGGATTTTAATTTTTACTTTCCATTCACTTTTAAGTATGCAAGGCCAGTTTAGAGAGGTGTAAAATTTGGAACCAACACACCACATAATACCCCCTTAGAACTGACAACATTAACCCCCACATAATGTTTCATGTATAAGTACACTTGTATGGACATCAGGCACAACTGATAATGTGTCTTGAATAGTAAGTGCCTAATTACAAGGAACTGGAGGGATGTTAGGATCTACCAATAATGCATCCAAGAGATACAATATGTGAAAACTATAATGGATTCAAAAGGCCTAAAAATATTGTTAATGTGTATATCATGAAAAAATAAACACTTTTGAAGAAGGGAACACTTAAAATTGATCTAATGATCAAAATTTATGTGTGTTTTAAAATATACTAGCATGAAAAATTAGGTGGTAAAAGGGTTGGAAAAAATAAGATGCACAAATTTGAGAAAATTTTGGTGTGCAAATAGTTGTGAGAATTTTTCCAAGGAAAATTTAAGCCCCCATGGGTTGGTTGCAACCAAGGAATAATTCCCATATGACCAGGGCTAAGACATTTTATGAGTGCTTCCCCCTCTCATTTTTGATGTGATCCTGATTGATGTGGGAGTGACATCATAAAAAATGATCCCTTTTTGAAAATGAATAGTGTCATCCTTCATGACATTAAATTTAACATCTAAACGGTTGATGATGCATGTTGGGAGAGGCTCATATTAGTAGGAGGGTCTCAAAAAATTGCATAGGTGTATATTCACATGTTTAATATTTGTGTAGGGTTAGGTTAGCTAGATGCCTTATGCCAACATGAGCATGTAGATTCATGCATTGATTGTTCACATGAGTCCAAGGCAATAACGACAATCCACATAGGCATAGTTTTGCGGAGTCATGATTCATGTACGGTGAGGTTGGGTTTATCAGATAGCTTGTGTGGATGTGGATTCATGAAGTTACAAAAACATGCATATTAGTGATCACATCATCGTGCTTGGCAGGGTTGGCCAGTTAGCTCATAAAAAATTGAAAGAATGAATGCTGAGGTGACCATGTTAGCAAATAGTGGAAGGCCTGGTGGTCAAGCCTGCTTGAATGAGAAGGAATATAATGCATGCGTGAGCAATCTTTAGATGATGGTACAGAGATTACAAAAAACCTAAGTGTCCAAATTTTTCTAGAATGACCCAAGTGGTAAAAAACCTAAAAAAGGAACTTAAATCTTGGAAAACCAATTTATCCTTATGAAAAACTAGTAAATACCCACTTGATAATATACAAAACCTAACCCATAAACCATTTTTTGATTGAAGACTCTGATGGTATATAAATGTGTGAAATCTAATAAAACTACTTGAAACCCTCCAAAAATGGCTATCACAAAACTAGGTCATGTTTACAATCAATCTTAGGGTTTTGTCACCCTATGAATTTAATGAAACTATTTGTTTTTCATCTGGAGACATCAATTATAAGGATCTACATGGATTTTTTGAGAAACCCCACTAAAACCTTGAAAATTGAAATCAAGAAAATAATAGGAATGCACAATAAGGATCTCACAAAGATTCAAATAACAAACAATAATCATAATAGCTTTGATACCATGCCAGATTACACCATGATAAACTATATAGCAAAACTTGTATGACAAACTTGTATGGAGAACCTACATAAAATCTTAAAACCCTCAAGAGAAAGAAACTTATCTCACCAAAGAGAAGTTGTAGAAAGAATATTTTGCATTAGCCATAAAAGAAATAGGAAAGGTACATTTATAGGTGAAATTTAGATATGTCCTAACATCCTCATGCATGTGGGATAAAATTTCATCAATGACCTAGAATAACCTTAAGCAAGATTAAAAAAAAGTGTAGGTAAAGCCACATAGCGGGAAAATGCCTACACCAACATGGTAAACACCTCCAAATATAGGAACAAGTGTATTATAAATCTTTGTAGCATGCCTTATAACTTTATAAAATTATTGTGTATAATCATGTAACTAAAGATAGAATAAGAAAGTCACATGCCCCCATTTTGAGGTTTGGGATGAAATTGTGAACCATATATCTCAAAATAAATGGTTTATGTGTACCATGTGTAAAATAGGCAATATAAAAAATATGATGTATAATCATAATTGGACATCATTGATAAAGCATATTTATAACACATTTTGGTATGATCATATATTATATCATTATTAAAGCATGTGTGTAATGAGGGACTTGGACTATGTTAAGTATGTCTAAGTTATGAAAGTAAGATATCATTTTGTAACACATGTATAATAGGTAAATTGAATCATAAATGTTTGAGTGGAAGCCATAATTTTTTGCCACTATGTTTTCAAGGTATAAGAAATATAAAAACAACTAATATTATATTTACCCTATATTTAAAATATATAATAAAGTTAGGCACAAATTACATGCCCCAATATGGACAAGACATAAGTAACGAAACATTTCAAGAAAGGATTATTGGGGTATTATCCCTGTATAATTTTTTTTTAATGCATTTATGGTCTTTATTGTGGAAAGCCTATTTTTATTGAAAAATATTATTTAGTTTTATTGTTAAAAAATTACTAGCTTACATGTTATGGACTTCTTTGTTTTTTCACAAGTACTGGCTACTTCTTGGTACTGCGAAAAAAGGTTGTGGATGGATCTGTTCTCAATGTAGTTTTTTGGGAATTTTTGGCCTCTATTGTGGAAGACCAAGTTTTGGTAGTGGAATACTATTATGTTATGTTACTATAGAATTAATTTTGCTTCAACTATTGAATACTTTTTTCTATTTTTTTTTGGTGGGATACTTTCAATTTTTTTTATTTAGGCAACAAATAATTATTTCCTTTTGAACATGGATTTATTATTTCAGGATTACGTTTTCATAAGGTTGTTTCCTCAATGTAAATTTAACAACTTTGGTATTTATAGTTTCCTTTTTTTTGTAAGAATTATTTTTAATCAATGAAAGTGTTGAGGGACCCATAACCCTCTTTTACTGATTAAAAAAAGTATGCCCTAAGGAGGACTAGATATAGGTAATGAAGAATGGAAATAAAATGCCCCAATGTAAATAATATATAATATATTTAGGCATAAGTGTATCATGTTTCCAGTGGGAAATATACAATCAACGAAGCATAACAATAGGATGCACCAATAAATTCTTGGTGGGAACCATGGAAACATAGGAAAATAAACATATAGTCAATCAAATAATAGTGTGCAAAGTATAGATCATGGCATCAATTATATATCAACACAAAATAAACAAAGAAAGCAATTTAATAACATAAAAATAATAAAAAACATACCACACTTAGAGTAAATAGGAAAAACATGGTCACATATGCAAAATCAATAAGTCAAATAATGTCATAGAGTAAATAAGTAAAATAATGTCACCCATAAAGAACACAAATAAATAAGAGCCCAAGAAGTTAAAAAACAAAAGCATGTGATGTAGAGTATAAAAATGAAGTGTAAAGTTTAGGGAAAAAAAGAGAAGCACACTAAATAATAAACACTATAGAAAACACATCAAACATTGAAGATGCAAAGAAACACACTTATATGACAAAGAAAAAAATGACACTAAAGCACAATACTAATCACACAAGATATATGCTGGATCAAGATATATAATTAAATAGAAGATCAATATGATAAATGAAACTCAGAAAAATAAAACCTAAAGTATTGTTAGGAAGCATTCTCTAAGATGTCCCAAAAGAGAGCTTAAGGATGTTATAGTCTACGTCTAACTCAATAATACCATCTGTAACACACACAGATAATATATAAAATCTATCACATAGAAATATAATTAAAATATGTTTAGTTTTGTAACCATGAAATATTAAAATATTAAGGAAAATAAATCAACCAAATAGGATGGAAGCGAAGGGGTGAAAATTAGAGTAATAAAAAAGAGAGGCATCTTTACTAACCTACAACTTTCCTTAGAACCATTTATGCATTGGGGTCAAAAGCCTCAATATATAATGTGTTGCTCTTTATGGGGAATATAATGGAGGATTTTAGGATGAGATAAAACATAAAACACTAAGGGCCATAAAGAAATTAAAGAATCTATGTATAAAATAGATTTTTCATTTTAGGAGTATGGGCTTAGTAGGCAAGGCTTACCAATAAATCTTGATAAGTGATCATAATGTGTATAATAAAATGATTTTATGTCCTTGTGGTATATTTTTGGATGTCATGGGACCCATGAGTAAAAAAATGCTAATACATCATCATCATTAGTATAATATTTTTCTATATAATAATTTTCATGGTAATAATTATCATTGCAAGTGGTTATGTTAGCTTTGGTATTCCCTTGTACAATTGCACTTTCTGGTATCTAAATGGCATGTCAAATGAGTGGATATTTGGTGGGTACTTTATTTTTAATAGGCACAAGAGGTTGTGATAATATTAAATTGGTACATGGATGAGTAGGTACTTGAATTATGGGTGTGCTTGTTCATGATCATATCATTAACTTATTTGGTAACTATTTATGTAGCACATTGTGTTAAAATTATGTGGAAGGATCATAGGTAGTTCCTTGGATGGTAATCGCTTTATTATCATGGATAAATTTTAAGTATTTGTGTAGTGGTAATGTGATTTATTTTATTTGACCAATCCAAAGTTGTCAGAATAAAATGTCATATGTCCCATAATCCAGTAATACATGAAACCAAATCAAGATGGTCTTATGATGTATGGTGATAGGTAAGGTAATGACACTGAGTGGCTCCTAGTTATGCCATCATATCCTTTAATAATATTAGTTGGACTAGCAATATAATTTTGAGTGTATTCAAGATTAATAATAAATTTCATTGTGCATACATTTATACTTAAACCATTATCAATCATAACTCTGATTGTTAACCTCAAATTTGTATCTATGAAATCTTGAATGAAGAGTGGTCCATTGTTAGATTCATCCTTTGTAATTTTTTGGTTATATAATATAATTAGAGGAGAATGTTTATCATGTCACTGATGACACCTATAAACTCATCAAGTGGGTTAGCATTATAGTCTTGTAATGGTCATTTTTGAGCTATAATATGAACATCATTTGATTTTTGGATTGAGTAGCATCATTTGGAAGATGGTTGGAAAATATTTTCAAGTGTTGATTTGGTTTCAAAATTTATTTATTAAAATTATTATTGTGACCTACTTAGATTTGAATTATTTCAATTTAGGTTTTGGATCTTATGCTTCAAAATTATGCATTTATTTGTAGAATGGGCAACAACTTTATGATAATCATAATATGCATTAGAATCAAGGTTTTTATTCAAGGACCTTAATGAGTTAATCTCTTGTGTATGATGTAAAGAGATCATATTGAATTCAAGTAATCATTTAATCATGTTTTGAGTAATTTTAGTTAAATGTTAACTTTTCTTCATTCTTTTTATTGTGATAAGACTAACTTATCAAATGGTTGATCCACTGCATTTACCATATACTTGGCCTTGTTATTAGTCTAAAAATTATTATCACTACTCTTATATTTTAATTTTTACTTAAATTAATTTAGATCCATTATAAGTATGGGCATTCATCCCATAGTTTAGCATATCACTTTCTAACTACATGAAAATTTCATCAAAATATTAGTTAGTATTGAAGATAAATTTTTATTTAACGGGTTGGAGTAGACTCTTAGATAATATACTTTGTAATTCACCCTAATGTAATTGGTGAGTCATCTTTGTAACCATGTTATTTAATCTAAGCACATACTCAATAACATTCCCATTAGGTATTTGTTCAAATTTGGAAAACTAATGTTGATTGAAAAATGAGCTAAGAAATAATTGGTAAAATAATTGAAAGAGGATCTGATGGAAAAGCAATAAAAAAATCAAAATAAATGTACTTAATTTTATTATGAAAGAGATTCATCAACATTTTATCATTATGCACAAAGTCTAGACATGCAACATAGAAATAATTCATGTGATGATAAGGATCATTGAATAATTTAAAATTTAGAGCCACAAAGTCAATAGGAAAAGGTTGGCTAGGGGATTATAAGCCAAAATTTTGAGTAATATGTCACTCAAATTAATCTTATGAATTTATTTTTGATACCTTTGAGAGATCAATTGAATTTATTTTTGTGTAACATGCATGGTTTGTTTAAGGATAGTAAATTTGGGGTTTGGAATAGACATAATATTAGTATAGGTAGGAATGTAAGCATTAGGTAATTGATAAGCTCTATATAGATGATATGAAGGTTGTGTTTATGTGTTGAAATGTCTACTCAATGCATCCATACTTAAAATATAACATAATATCTCTTGCTAGTGTTAGATTGTTCTTGTAAGAGAACCTATAAAGCCAACTGGATTTGTTTCCTAAATATTAGTGATAAATTACTTAAAATAAGTGCATGGAATAAATATTGCAATGGAAAATGGAGAGAGAAATAAAATAAAAATAACAGTGATGCATGAAAAATGAAAGTGGGTCGATCCATATTTGAAAAAAACAAAAAACTATTAGCTATGAAAGAGAGGGAAGTGAGCACAAAACATAGTAACAAAACCAGAGAGGTGAGAACTAATATGAATGTGGGCATGGGATTATAGGAAACAATAAAAATATAGAGGGAGATCATTCACAATAATAAATATATCCATCGATTGTATAAAATATACAGAAACTACATTTCATCATAAATAAAGGCTTGAGTGAAATATTGCATAACATCGTAGCCTTTAGATATGTATTATGATAATATAGGGAATTAAATGTCCAAGGAACAAAATTCAAAAAATGAGGGGGAAATCCCATTTATAGAAAAAATAAGAGAGTAACATAAGGAAAAAATGTGGGCATTCAAATGCATAGTAAAAAGAGTGGGTGGAAACTTATACCATACAAACCTCCTCCTGCTCTTACAATTCAAAGTACTAACAATCTTCCATTAATGTTTACCATGGATTAGCCCTATTATTGGTGTAGTTTTTTATACAATTAAATGGTTTTTCCCTACACATATTATTTATCACTTAGGCATCATATTAGGTCATTAGGGAAAATATGGCTTAACCTTATTTTCTAATTTTGAGTTGCTTTTTACTTCTCTATATAATGTACATTCCTAAAGCTATTTTGGATAATGTTGTTAATGATAATATTAAAATATTTGGTTCTTTAATACAAGTTTATTCCTAATAATGTTTGATTTTGTTTCTACAATAGGTAATTTCTTCATGTATTTAATCCTATATAGACCCGATCTTCAATTATGGCCCACTTTGACATGGTATCATAGCTTTTGTGATAGCTGAATGACATAGATTCTATTGTAAAATCTTGATATTTTAGATTTTATACCATATATATGACATTATTTGACCCTACATATTGTAGATAAACCATTTATCATATTTTGATCTTCTTTTGGGGTCTTCACTCAACTAGCCCTCTTCAAGATTAAATAAGTCAAATGATCTTGATCTTCAATTATAGAAAACCTATATGATCATAATGAAATGATTATATAATATTTACTTAGGGTTTAAAACATGTTATTGAACCAACTTAGGCTCATTGATTTATTAATCCATTCACTTCTTCTAATCTTATCCAATCAGGCCTAAAATTCCTTGTATATATACTCGTCTCTTGTTCATACACCACTTGGTTAGCCACACACACTTAAAATCTTAGGAAGTCCATATATTAGGTCTTATTAAATCTCATAAACACATTTAAAATGAAATTTGAGTCCCTAGTGGTCTGTCATAAATTAATTAGACCTCATTTCACTTTTAGGTCTCACGGAGACCTAATTACATTAGGCCTTCTTATCAACACGTTACCATTTGATCCCTTGGAAAGCATTACAACTCCATATAAATTAATATACTTTAAAAAAATATCCAAAAATACCTTATCCAATATCCTATAAATACCATAACACCTTTTAGGTCCAACCACTTCATGAAACATCTCAATAGTACTCAGTTCTTTTGGCCCTCTATACACCAAAAAGTCTGCCTTTCAATACTGAAGCTCAAACACATTTAAAACACTAAAACATGATTAAAAAATGCATATAAATCATATAAATGAACTTAAGGTGATTATGATATGAATTAGACACTTTTAATCAGAGCTTAAGGCTTCAAAATCATCTTTGTAACATACTCAGAACTGCCAATTTTCTTCAAAGACTAGTCATGGTGACTTGGAACTCCAATACCTATGTAGACACTTTCAAAGAATCATAATCCATTAAAAATATTATATGAAATATTTATAACATCCTAAAACACAACATATGATATGGTCTAATAGAAAAATTATGGTGTTTTAGACCAATCTCATGACCTTATATCACACTATCTTATCTAGACTAGATAGGTCAACTTGTGAGCAACCTTTTCACCATATTCACTAACCTCCAAAACTTATAAAAAGCATGAAAATGACTTAAAATTAATAAAATAGTATATTCATGCATTTTGTTTCATCATTATACCATGAAAACATACTCCAATTCATCTTCTCATCTCTACTTGGGTTTTTCACTATTCACACCATTAGGTCAGTCTACGACTAGCTAATTTGGATGATCGGTTTAGCACATTAGAAGTGTGGAACATATAAATAAACCTTAATTATAATGTATTAATAGTATTTATATTATTTTACCATAAATTTAATTTTCTTGTCTAATGTAAATTTTGAATGCTACAACAAATTCTTCATAAACAAGCCTGTATCTATACATTTTCTCTCTCATTTGACTAACCACCACCACTTGGAGCTACATGGGAGAGTTTAATATGAAAATAAATAAATATATATATTCATTTGAGACCATTATAATTTGATTTAAACAAGATATTTCACATTGGGTCCTTATTAAGGTTTTAGGTAGGTTTAACATAGGTTTTGGTGTTAACAATTATTCATAAAGGACTGCCCCTTAAATCTGAAACCAATGCCTATATATATTAGATATGAATATTACCAATCTCTTCTTAACATATTAGGTTCCCATGTAGAGGTTACATATGCCAATGAACACCTAAAAGTCCTCAGGTTTGCATACCTTCATTTTGTGTACTCGATAGACCTCAAAACCACTCTCCATGCCTTTTAATGAAAACCATGATCTCATAATTCATGATCACTTAGAAAAAAATTTGAATTATATATATATATATATATATATATATATATATATATATTCTCTCATTCACACATTCACCTTGAAATCTGATCCACATGACTCATTAGGCTAGGTAAGGATGAAAAGTGGTCTAGGTTCAGACCAAAACTAAAAGATCTACCATCAAAAACTCACTTTGAAACACCTTTGAGTGCATCCACACCCTATTCTCATGTTCAAAAAACATTTTAAATTTATCACATTTCTGATTTCACTCACCTCATCATGTCACCAGCTCATACCTTCACCATGCCATGACTAGGCTTAAGCTTCTAATGTATTTGACACCTTGACCTATTCCTTCCATGTGATGGACTAAATAAAACATCAAAAAAGTAGAAATAAGACATCAAAACACACTCATATAATTGCACCATTATATTTTTGATGAAAATAATCTTTAAAAACTTCATACAAACCTAAAACCACATGACCAAGCTTCATATGACTTGACATCTCTCTTAATGCTCATTATCACATCACATACCTTTGTTCATTCATTTCACTATGATTACTTCACATGACTCACCCTTCCATGATTTTTACCTTCCATGCTCAAAACATTCATGACAACATCAATATTGATCACTAATCACCTTTGACATCAACCTTCACAAGACATTTCTTTATATCACACATAATCAATCTTGACATGATAAACCTTTGACATCAGTGACCTATATTTTATGCAACCATAATACATTAGTTGAATTCAAATTCTCTCTTACCTTAAAATTATCTCTTTCATTAAAATTATCTCTTGCCTTCAAATTATATCATGCTTTAAAATTCTCTCATGATAACTTCCTTCAATGACAACACTCTATCAATACACCTTGTCACATCACACACTGCCAACTAGGCTTAGTCACCTTTGACATTGATGATAATACTCAACAATCCCCCCCATTTGTCATTGATGGCAACCACCTTCAGAAACTTCTCTCAACAATAATTTTTTTTTTAATTCTGAACATTCTCCCCCTTTGACATTAATGAAAAAGAGATACCTACAAATTTCTCCCCATGATGTAAATTCTTAGATCACACCTCTTACAACAAATAGGATCTAAACATTTCTTGTGTTTATAAAGCATTTTGAACTTTCTCCATTTCTGAGCTCTTTTTCCCTTTTGGTAATAGAATCATAGAGTCTATGAATCATCATATAAACATGCTCCCCCTAACTCCATGCATACCTTCTTCAAATGAATTCAGATATACAAGAACACTCACCTTGTCCTTAATATGACTGATATAGATCAAACTCTTGATCACTCACTAGGCCATCACATATGTTATTATTTGGCATATACCTTCAAATGGAATTAGATACATAAGATCACTCACTTTCCTTTATTCACCTTGATGCCATAAAGATGGATACTATCCATCTTCATTTCCATATTTTATCTTCACAAACACCCATCATGCTTGTAGTCTTGGCCACATTCTTCACCCTATCTTTATGTTTTTTATATACCTTATTTGACATAGACCATTTACTTATCTACTCTTGAAGCTAATGAATTATCTAATTAGTTCCCCCTTTGTCCTCATAGCTTGTGCTCATCATATGAGTCATCATGACTCACAAACTATTCTCAACACCCTTTAAGCATCTTGATAACAATACCACTTCTCAACACAAATCAAGCTATCAACTATCAGAAACACAAAACAAATTTTTAATTAACCTCTCATATGCCAACTAGCTACATAGGATTTCATCACACTTTAGTCTCTATTAACAACATTCAAGTTGTTTCTATGACCATATTGGTCTAGAAGACTAATCCATATTCCATATGTCTCTAGACACAATCCTATGCTCAGACTTGCATTCCATACCATGACTCTTCATGAACTGATCTTCAGAATCAATGCTCATACTAACCAAAACTCCTTTCATCTTATCATATACATATAAAATACAAAGAAAATAAGTCATACCCTGAAACATAGATAACCTGGAATCCTCTCAAGATGAATCCTTCTTTGACTGCTTCCTCATGCTTCTACTGATAAAGGATTATCTCCATGATGCCTAATGGAGTCAACCCTTTCCATAGGGATCTCAAACTTCCATGAACTTAGTAGATTCCTAGATCTCCAAACCACTCTACTTAGTTATCTTGAAATCATGAGATCAATAGTCCCTCCTTAGAATCCACTGAGACTTGACTGAAGCATTTGACTCATCCACCTTATCATTCTTCTTCTTCTCTTTGACTGACTTGTCAATACATGTAGATAACAAGTGTTCTTGACATTCCTTCAATTTTTATCCTTGCTCTATCTTAGTAAATAATCCATCTTGAATTTTGGGATCAATATGACCAATATTGACTTTCTTTGGCTTCCATACAAATGTTTGACCCTTCTCATACACTCTAAGAGATCCATATACCTAATTAAGTCTTTAGAGAATTCTAACTCCATTAGGACAAAATATTGCAATGTGTTCCATATTAAGATAACTATAAAAAACAATATTTATGTACATACTTCTTGACTGATCACTCCTTATCCCATGTTCCCATGATAACTCATTCCTTGAGACCATTCTAAAATCACTTGCTCTATGACCAAAATTATGAAAATAAAAAAATAACCATTGAAATAATTGAAATACCTCATTACATTGGGTTGCCTGATTGGTCTCTTCATGTTGACTTTCATGTTGGTGCTTTTCAGTTGGTGATGATCACGTTGAGTCTTAGATTTGAGAGTTTCTTCATAGGTCTTTGATATTTGACTCTATTTGTTATTTTTTTGGTCTTCCTTGAACCTAAGACCTATTTTGTCATGTGGAGGCCTTTGAATACTCAAAATATCACCAAAAAATTTAGTACTCTTTTTAAATATCTGATGTGTCTTCAACTTGATTGTATCCTGATCCAATTCTGCCTTTAACAATTCCATTTCTATTCCAAACTTGATGCATTCTTCCTCCTTAGTCTGAATACTTGTAGTGATAATTTAAATCAGATTTTCCAATTATTTTATGATCTCCTCATGTTCATTAGTTTTTTTGATTAGTCTCTTTTAAAATAGATTGATTTGATCCTCATAACTCTTAACCAATGATCTTAGTTTTTGATTCTTCTTTGGAACTTCACTTCATCTAGAGTACTCACCAATTCTTCCTTAAAGTTTA
This sequence comes from Torreya grandis, assembly GCA_037957365.1. Lineage (NCBI taxonomy): Eukaryota > Viridiplantae > Streptophyta > Pinopsida > Cupressales > Taxaceae > Torreya > Torreya grandis. Next base: position 928,357 of record JARHVA010000799.1, read on the forward strand.
TTTCAGCCTCTTCTTCGTCATTTATAAGGATTTTCCATTTTGATCAACCCTTATTGTCTATTTATATAGCCATGAATAAGGTTTCATTACTATCATGGTTATTACTATCATCATCACTATCATATGTACTAGTGACACTTACATCAAATGAGCTATTGTCTTCTTTGGTATATAAACTTCTCTTGTTCTTGAATGACCCTTTCTTGCCTTCATACTTCTTAAAACCCTTTTTTATCTTGTCAGTATTATAGACCTTCTTATCATCATTATGATGTTCATCATGTTCTCCACTATGATCAGTATTGTCCTTATTAGGACACTGGGATACAAAGTGAAAAATCTTACCACAATATAAGCAATTGAATGATAATTTTCCCTTATACTTACCTAAACCTTTCCTTAGTTTTTTGACAAACATGGCTTCTATCTTATCATCATCAATGTCTATGTCAAAATCATCCTTGGCCTTCTTACCTTGTGACTTATTCTCAACTTTGAATGCAACTTCCTTCTTGGAGGGTGTTCTATCACTTGTTCTCATTTCATAGTCAGTCATGATGACATGAAACTCATCCATCTATAGTGTGTTAAGATCTTTTATCTCCTATACTACAAACACTTTTGAATCAAAATTAGAAGTAAGGGATATTAGTACCTTTTGTACTAATATTTATTCTTCTAACTTATTTTCTAGATCTCTAATGACATTTACCACTTGATATAAACTCAATAAATAAGATGTAATGTTTTCATCCTCCTTCATTCTCAGGCTTTCAAACTACCTTCGGTGAGTCTACAACTTTTCCAACTTAACTTTCGTGTTTCTTTCATAGATGGTCTAAAATTTTCCCCAATTTGTTTGGCTGTATCACAATACATGACCTTAACAAAATTTGATTATTAAAGACCACACATAATGACATTCATTGCCTTAGAGTTGTTGTCATTTGCCTTCTTTCCTACTACATCAGTTTGTGGTGTAGAGGGTGGAGTGAATGAATCAATAATAGATTGTCATATGTCATAGCCTAAAGACATGAGATAGGTCTTCATTTTGATGCTAGAAAATGCATAGTTAGTCCCATTGAAGAGAGGAGCCTTATTGGTTGAGAAACCTCTTTATGCTTGTTGATTAGACATTATTATACTTCAAGAATCTTCTTCAATCTATTAGGCTTGATTCAAAATACCAAGCTCTGATACCAATTTTTGGAAGCACAATGACTGAGGGGTAAATCAGACTTCAAAAATTTTCAATCAATTATATTCAATCATATATGAACTATGAAAGTAACACAATGATCTAGAAATGCATTAAGAATCAATCACATGAGCATGAAACAAGATAACACATCACATATGTGGGAAACCCACATGGGGGATAAAACCCATTGAAATAAAGCTTGGAAAAATCTTCCTATAAGACAATATATCAAATTTAGTTGAGCACCAACCTAATATGGAGCACCAACCCTAAATTTATCAAGAACCCACTTGACTTTAGAAAACACCCACATACTAGGAGGTTACAACCCCCTATGACTAACCACCATGACTTGGAGGTACTTGGGAGAGTTTAATATTATATCTAATAGTTTGTCTAGTCATTTGAGACAATTTTGAGCTAATTTGAATAAGATATTTTACGTCATGTCCTTATTAGGGTTTTAGGGAAGTTTAACACAAGTTTTGGTGTTAATGATTATTTATAAAGGCTGACCCTTAAATCCAAAACCAATGCCTAAATTTATTAGCTAGGAACCTTCCCCATATATATATAATAGTTCAGGTTCCCATGCGAAGGTTACACATTCCAACAAACACCTGAAAGTCCTTCTAGGGTTTGCATACCTTCATTCTATGCACTCAAGAGACCTTAAAACCAATTTCTATGCCTTTTATTGCAAACCATGACTTAGTACTTCATGATCACTCTTGAAATAGCTTAAATTACCTATATCTATGATTTCCTTCACACATTCACCTTGAAATCTAATGTTCATGCCTCATTAGGCTAGGTAGGTCTAAAAAGTGGTCTAGGTGCAGACCAAGATTGAAGGATCTACCTTCAAAGACTCACTTTGAAACACCTATAAGTGCATACACACCCCATTATCATTCTCACACAACCTTATCAACCTATCACATGTCTAAATTCACTCACCTCATCATGTCACTAACTCATACCTTCACTATGCCATGACTAGGCTCAAGCTTCTAATGTAATTGATATCTTGACTTGTTCTTTCCATGTCATGAACTCAATAAGACATCAAAAAAGTACATATAAGACATAAAAACACACTCATATCTCTACACCATTCTATTTATAATGAAAATAATCATTCACAACCTCATATAGACCTAAAACCACATGACCAAGCTTCATATGACTTGACATCTCTCTTAATGCTCATTGTCACATCACATACCTTTGTTCATTAATTTCACTATGCTTCCTTCACATGACTCACCCTTCCATGATTTTTAGATTCCATGATCATAATATTCATGCCAATATCAATCTTGATCACTAATCACCTTTGACATCAACCTTCACAAGATGATTCTTGATATCACACACAATCAATCTTGACATGATACACATTTGACATTAATGCCCTGTATTTCATACAACCATAATACATTATTTGACTTCAAATTTTCTCTTACCTTAAAATTATCTCTTTCCTTCAAATTATTCTTCCCTTCAAATTATGTCATGCCTTCAAATTCTCTCATGACAACATCCTTCAATGAAAATACTCTATCAATGCACCTTGTCACATCACACACTGCCAACTAGGCTTAGTCACATTTAACATCAATGAAACTACTAAAAAATCTCCCCCTTTGTCATTAATGGTAACTACCTTTAGAAACTTATATCAATAGGCAACTTCTTCGCCATTCTAAATAAGTAAAACCCTAAATTTGATTGTATACACAACCTAGTTTTATGATAGGTAATTTCAATCTTTTTTGGAGGGTTTGAAGGTGTTTTCTTGGGATCCACTCAAAACTATACATTTGAGGACTTGCATGACAAAAAAGTCTAGGTTTTTCTAATTTTATTGAAAAATTGGTGGGTTCCTTCTAATTTTTTTAGTTGTACTAGATTAGAGTAGATATGAGGTTTTAGGTGGAATTCTATACTTGACAGGGTTTATAGTCCTTAACAGACATTTCCACCCTTTGATGTACCTTTGGAAAGTTTCAATAGATTTTGGCCCCTTGGTGGAAATTTTGGGTTAAATAGACATTTTCCCCTACTCTAATAAGTATCAAGTTTTTCCCCTTGCTCAATCAGTCATTAGGTTCTACCTTGTACTCATGCACATTTTGGGTTCTGATCTCTACTCTGACCACCGTTAAGATATGCCACTTACTCGCACTAACATCAAACTCCACCTCCTATTCATAATAACTATGAGTTTTTCCTTATACTAAAACCACCCTAAAACTCTGGCCTTTACTTGGACATCCATCAAGATCCACTCCCTATCTATACACCCATCAAGTTTCGACCACTACATTTATAGACTCCTAATTCTGCCACCTATTTTTATGCCACCTGCTATCTCTATGACCTCTAGTCTCCACCCTCTTGGTATTTTTATATACCTTTGGCCTAGAGACTTGTGTGCACACATCAAATTTATGCATCCTAATCCTTGATCCCCTAGTCATATGGGAGTTTATGCCTTAGTCATAGCTAACCCAAGAGGGATTAACTTTTCCTCAAAAAGTTGAGTCAAAATTTTACACACCCAAAAATTTATGCTAAGTGGAGATTTCATTTATGAGGAAGAAACTTTAAAATTCCATAAATTTTAGTTGATAGTGTTTTTTTAGGTGCATTTTATTTTAAAGTGCAAGTTTTTTTGAGCTATATGCATTCGTAATATATCATACCTTGTAAAATTGAAACTTTGTATTTTCATTGGGGGTTATTATATTAAGTACTTGTTAATTGCACACTCTTTTCTACATTTTGTTATTTGTGAATTGATTGCTCACTTATGAATGTATTATCAGTTGTGTCTGATGTCCTTACTTAGAGTGTATACTATTTCTCATTGATACATACACTAATTTCTCATTTGGATGCATTATTGACTATATCTAACATCCTCACATTGAGCATTCATTATTATTAAAATTTAGGTGGTTCATTATATATTATATTATATAGTATTTCACTTCCTTGGTGTCTATTCTCTTAGTCATGTCAAATCCAATTAAGAAATACCAGATGAGGATAAATGATTCTACTCTAGTGGTTCTTCTTAGAAAGACCAACTATGCTTCATGGTAGATGTACATGGAATGCTTTCTCAAAAAATAAGACATTATTCTATTTCTATATGGACATATTCTTGACCCACTAGCCCAAGTCAATACAATGATTGGGCTAACTCTTGTGACTATGTCTATGGTCACTTATTGATGCATGTTTCATGGGATCTACACCACAATGTCAAGCACATAGAGTGTCCCTCCATTATTTAGAGCACTCTTCAGACTCTTTTTAGAGATCTTGGTAATATTTTTATCACTCTTCCTCCTATTATTCCTATTATCACTTTTTATATTATTTTACTCCCTCTTTTTAGTCCTATTTATTGTGATGAGTCATTCTAGATGGACAATGTTCTTCCTTTTATCGATCCACCACTAGTGGACGAGTTTCTGATAAACCTTAGTTATCCTTTTATAGAATCTAAATTAGTTACATTACATACTATTTTTCTTCCATATCCATCATATATTTTTACTTCAGAGGATTATATTATTTCTAGTGAGTGTACACCTATTGAGAGCTTTGATGACTCATACATTCCTATAGATACTCATTCTATAGATATGAGTGCTTCATCTATAGTACATTATTTATTTTTGAGAGTTATTGAGCCATGCTCTCCTCTTCATATGGACATAATTTTAGTGAATGTTCCATGCCCTTATTCTAATAGGTTCACTTTAGTGGCATTATATTAAGTTCTTAGGCATAATCTTGCCATACCTATGCCACACTCACGTTTTAGACCATACTCAAAGATACTCGCACTATTGCCTTCATATTCCATTATGGAATGGGAAATTTTTTATTTCACCTATCATATTATTCCTTTGGAAAAGGGACATGACATTATTTGATGTGAATGGAGCTTTTTTAGTCTTCAGGTAGAGGATCTCATCATCAATCATGATCATTTTTTGAGCTCTCCTGTAAGCAGCTTCAACATCTTCTATGGGTACTTATTAGTTATCTATTTACTGTGTACTTGAGTACCTCATTAGACCTCATTATGGGGGGGGTGATGGTATAAGTTTTTATTCCATTTAATGGTTTTTACCTACACATTATTTAGCTTTCTTAGGTGTCTTATTAGGTCATTAGGTAAAATATGGTTTAACCCTATTTTCTAATTTTGAGTTGCCTTTGCTTCTCTATAGAATGTACCTTCATAAAGCTATTTTATCTAGTGTTTCTAATGATAATAATATAATATTTGGTTGTTGAAGACATGCTTCTTCCTTCTCATATTTGATTTTGATTCCATAATAGGTAATTTCTTCTTGCATTCGATCCTATCCAGACCTGATCCTCAATTGTGTCCCACTCCAACACCCATGTCCTACCATTTGTGTGCAAACGTAAAGTTTCCCATACATTCCTTACAATATATTGGTTTAATCATTAATCTAAATTATATTTTAAATGGATCGATGGTCCTTCAAGGATTAATAAATCTTCTCCTCATTCTTGTATACATCATAAAACTACAAAGCACTTATAAATGACATAAGGAATTTATTCCTATTTCTCAGAGTGGGTATGAAGCTTTACATTTCCTCATAGAATTATATGTATCTCATGAATTTTTAAACCATTTAATTTATAATAATGACCTATTCTATTGGATTTTAAGGTTTTAATATAATATGTGTAGGTTGTTCTTCTTTATTATTTTCATTTTTTGAGATCCTAATCCAATGGTCAGAGGTTATATTTTAAGCTCATCCAATGGTGGAAGGCACTTCAAAATGCCAACATCAATGTTCCTTTTAGATAACAACTCAAATCATTGATTCTAAAAATGATCAAATGACATGAGATGCTGATGGGATTCCTTATCAATTTTGCCTATGGATAATTCATGTCTCCCTTATATATTTCCTTCTTTATATGGGCCCCATCTGATGCATATTTTATTTTTAATTCTACTTTATAAGGAAATAAATCAGATAAATTGAGAAGCCTTAAGATATCAAAGGTGAGAGACACTTAGCATATAACACCATTCTATCCTTTTGTGAATAATTAAAACCATTGGATTAAATTTATTTGGTGATGTGAAATAGTCATAAGCAATGAATAACTTTCACACCATAATATGTGAACCTTGATTTTGAGGAAGACTAGATAATTTAAGAATTTAGTAGCAAAATCAATAACTTGAAGGAAATAAAACTTTTTAATGTAAATTAAACATAGCTTCCTATAGAAATATGAGATTGTAGATAATTAAGCCAAATTAAAAGGAAAATCTCGAAAGGAAGAGCCATTAAGCATATAAAAACAACACTTGATGAAATATATCTTGAAGAGTAGATCTATTAAATAGGTTAGATAACATGTTGAGATGGTTGAGGAATTTTAGAAGTAACAAATAAAGTATTAAAACTAGTTTGAGAAGGCAACTATAATAACATGAGTGAAATAAATACAAGCGGGAATAACCTTAAAAGTTATCTAAGAAAAAAAATAGTATTAGGCATGGGGAGGGGATTATTTATAAGATTGATATGCATTAGAGGTGTTTCTTTGGATATATTTTAGCAAATGCATCATTTCATGTATTTATATAAGGTGGTCTAGGATATGTTTTATAAACAAGAAAAAGTCTCTCAACTTTATCTTTCTCTACATCAAAAATATCAATAGTTTGAGATCCACTCACAAAATTATCATTCACATCATTATCATTGATAGAATTATAATTAAAATAATTTACATTCATATTATCATCCACATGTATTGAGAGAATAATCATTAACAACATTGTCACTCACTATTTTATTTTTTAAATATGCATGAATACTACGTAAAGGAATTTTAACAAAATCAAAAAGTTTACAAACTCAATCTACTACTTCTCCTAGTAGGTGTATTATATTTATTCTCTTTGTGTCATAATATGGATACATATATAACATTCAAGGATGCCTTAAAATTTTAATGATAAATCAATAAAAAAAACTATTGTTTGCAACAATCTACATGGATATAGGGCCAATGATGTAGAAATATATAAATTTAGCCTTAGAATAATCATATCTATAAAAATAATAGTAAGAGATAACCCTATAAGGGAAGGGAACATGCAATAAAATGTGAATAACATTAGGCATAAGTAAGGGGTAACCTTAATATGATGACACAACAAGGTAAGGTTTTAAGAAAACCTAGGAAAAATTAGATCTAGTATGCGATAAAGGCATAATCTAACCCTAAGGGGTGTAATAAGGCACATGTTTTCCAAAATATCTATATGGTAAAATGCATTTATTTTAAAAACACTATAATAAACAATAAACAATGTGTGTGATTCAGATATGAAAAAATATAACAATATAACAAGATAAACAAACCTAATTACACGAATAGAATGTATTGAAATGATTCAAAGTGAAAAGGAGAGGGTTATGAGAGAGACAATAAATTATATCAAATCTATGTACAATCAAAGTCTAAAATTAGTTGCAAATAGTTCCATAGACTAATCTATAGACAACCCAAGAAAATTGTGTAGAGTTGATAAGTTGTATGAATTGATCAGTAGCATGTTGGAATGCTCATAGTTAGACCAAGAGTGGGTTGGTCTACTCCTAGAGAGATAAAGTTATAAAGAGAGAAAAATATATTAGTTAGATAATGTATTCTCACAGTCAAACTGGATCAAATCCAAAAAAAAAAATTCATGAATTTTGTGCACTTCTTATGTACTTTAAAATCTTCATTGAGTTTGTCACAATTCACTATAGATCTCTCTTAAATTATTATCCTTATTTGAAACCATAAAGTTCAAATCACCTTGAAAAACTTAAAAATTTGGAGTAGTTTTGAGGGGCTTTCTTTAGTCATACCCTTGTTCTTTGAAAATTATGGAATCAACATCCATTTCAATTCAACAAGTAGTCCAAAACAATATGAAGATCTCAACCCTTGTCCTTATCCTTATAAAAGATATGCAAGAAAATAGTATAGTATATATTTTATTTCATTAATCTTCCAATTTTGATTTTTTAAAATGGGTTATACTTTAGTAATTCAATCCTTTGCTTCTACACTTCAATAGATAGATTGTAAATTCAAATATGTGTGTATTTATCCTCCTAAATACATCAATACACTTGTGTACTTATAAACTTATAGAATTAAAAATTAAGACCCTATTAGCACGCAAGATGGAATATAAAAGGCAATAAAGCTAAAAAAGTGCAAAAATAAATAAACCAAAATAAGGGGTCAAAACACCCACAAAAAAGGAAGATCATGAGTGTGCTAGTATGCTCCTAGTTAGAGGGACCAAGAAACCCTAAAATAATGTTTAGCATTATGAGAACATATGGAGTAATAATAGGGAAAAACAAAGTCATTTTTTAAGTTTTTTGGTGTTCCAGATTGAATGGTGGTACTATCAATCACTGGTCTAACATGATTAAAAAATGGAGTTACAAAATAAACACAAAGTAAATAAGGTAAATAGGACCTGTAACACAAGGAAAATGCACGAATGAGAGCCTAATGTGAACCAATAATCCAAAAACACATAAACGCACTAATACCATAAAAAATGACTAGCCTTGTACCATTAGGCATCAATATAAATTTACTAGATTTAGTGAAAGCCTATAGTACACATTGAAAAAATTGATTTAGTGTAACATGATTACTTTGCCTTCAATAAGGGAGTTTGATCATTCAATATATTTACCTAAAATTTATGATGCAAACACATTTTGTGAATATCATAAAATCCTTGAAATTTTTAAATATAAATGCATAAATTTTAACCATAAGATCCAAGATATCAGTTGCAATAAGCAAATCTAGATAAATGGAGTCAACACCAACTTGAATGAATCAATAACACCTCCAAATCAACACTTGGATATTTTTAAGAATTATCTTTCAAATCATAACAATGAATCAAGTGACAAACAAAATGTACATATGGTAGACATAAAATAATAATATTATGCTATTGGAATATGAAATTTATCCACTTGATGATTTTATTGGTGTTTTTTATTTTATTAAGTGAGTAAAGGATTTTATTCAAAATTTTTTTTATGAGAGTGATATTCCATGTGATAGTTCATATGATGGATTCCATTTATTTAAAAAATCCACAATAAAGGGAATATATACACTAATGAAAATGATGGATTTATGGTTGATAATGGTTCAAGTATGAATATATGCACCAATGAATTTATTTATAGCCTTGATTTAATAAGAATGATTTATCATAAACTCCAATTATCATAGGATATAATGGTATAAATAGAGGTTTTTTGGTTGCATTATATTTCCTATTTTAGTGGGTCTAAAGACAATACAAAACTTATTTTATGAGGAAGCAAAATGGATCATACAATGTGTTACTTGGTTGACCTTGGATGCATCAAATGAAAGTGTTTCCCTCTATCATGTATCAATGCCTAAAATTTAGACATGAAGTTCAAGTGATTAAAATTAAAAAATATAGATTTTACAAAAGAAAAAAATTAAGAATTCTTACACAAAGAATTACTGAAATAAAAACTGATATTTATAACTAAGGCAAGAAAAAATAATGTGTAAGTGCAAAAGTCTATTCCAACAAGAATGCATATAGCACAAAGAAAGCCACTAGGTAATTAGAGGCACATAAAAATAATGCACATATTTAAGCTAACAATAATAATGAAGATCATTAAGAAGCTAATATTTCTAGATATTACTCTTTAGAAGATGCCTTAACATGGTTTGATTGATTTGTGTGTATCTTTTGCATGGGTATGCACATTCCTCCTATGGAATTTAAGTCACATACACTTGAATTTTCTCATGACATGAATGCAAGTAGATTATGGTACCTTTCAGAGTTTATGAAACACCTTGTTCTTTTCCAAATAAAAGTCTAATGTTGCACATGCATATCTAAACTTTTCATGCAACACATCCACCTGTGACATTTTCTCATCACTTATTTTATCTCATAGTACCTCCACAATATTCCAAAATACCAATAAATATGTAACATAGGTCTCTCTGATGTTGTAAATGAATTTATACACCTAATATCCATATGTTAAGCTCCTTCTGTCATTAGACATGTTAACAATAATTCTCCATATTTTCAGCACATCATGGAATAATACAATGTTACAATATAGTAAGTCTAATCATGTATCTAAAACAAGTTCAACTAGAATTCAGTTGTAGGATGAATCATCCATTTTTAAATAATTGTTAGTTTAACTTATTTTTGTAATGATGTATATATTATAACCATTTGACCCACAAGGTAACAAAGACAAGAGAGATAAAAAAACTTACTAGTTAGGTGTTTATTAGCATAATTAATGTTTCTAGTAGTTGTAGACACCCCATTTTGGACACAACCATTTTCCAACCAAAATTCAGATTGAGCTCTACCAAAAAATCTAAATTAAACATAAGAATAACTTAATGTCCCAATTTCATCTACACATCAGACATTAGTGCTTCGAATCATGTCGAGGCATTCTTAATTAGGGTATTATCTTGTATGAAACAATAACCTCCCATCAATTCAGCTCCTATCAAATTATGACCTAGCAAATTGATAGATTGACCTTTTGACCCATTAAGCAAGGCACTTAAATTATTCCTAAAATAAAAAAGTGCTAATTAGAATGAATTAACTAAGTATATCCAATTAATTGTTTAAGTGAAATTTCCATATGCAATTAGTGAATATCAATTATCTAGAATTAAATAGTGGTTGAGCAATTAGCCTGACAATTCTAATGAAGTCTTAGATTAGTTTATACTAGACATCAAAATTCACTAAGTAGTTCATAACTAAATTTGTTATGCAAAGGAATAAACCCTTGAATAATAAGCTAGAGAGTTTGAATATGATTGGCATGTTACACCCTTGTATTAACCATACTTGAGACTATATAGAGTATTTAAAAAATTGTAGATTCTAGACAAAGCTCCACTTGTCATATAATATCCTACCAAATATTGAGTGCATTATCACTCCAAGTTCCTTGACATGTATCAATGATCGAGAGATAGGGGGGCTTAGTAAACTCTACCTACATGCACTTTTTATTTTTTGAATTAACACTTAATTCCTCTTAAGAATTGATATATTGGTGAAAACTTTGGTAGATCCTATGCACACCTTATCAATTTTAGGGTAGGATGTGCACTTAGGTTCTTATCTTATTATTTTACTTGCATTTATTTTGGATCTAAAATTGATTTTGTGTCAAAACAATGTCAAAACAAATTCTAAAAACATTCTAAATGAACCACATGTTGTGTACACCCTTTTGAGTCAAGAAGTGTTATGCTGTCCAAATCATTTCCAAATTTTTGTCTTAGATTAAGTTTTTAAAACCACACTTGTACACTTGAAAAGGAGAATTTTTATGCTACCAATTTTATTTCATGCCATTTTCCTTGTTTCAAACCATGTTTAAAACCAATTGCATCTTTATTTGTAAAAATGCATGGTTATGATACCCATTTGAATCTAAGCCATTGTCCATTTACCAATCCAAGTCTTTTTATATCAAGCTTGAAGTTTATCTTTCAATGTTCAAATTCAAACTGATTGATTTATACTGAAGTCTTGTCTAAATTGGTCTTGGGAGGTTCACCTTTTAGGTTTGGATTGTGCAACTTGGATTGACTTCTAATTGGTTTAAAAGAACCTTTGCCTAGACCTAGAGTGGCTTATTTTCATGTACCTCAAATCCTTTCACCATCTCAAATTAAGGTTGAAATTCACTCTTCAAGTATATCCCTAAGCATGATTAGTTTACATTTGAGCCTTGATTATCACTTGGGCTGGAATGTTTTACTCATTGCTCTTAGTTTGATTACTTGATATTGACTTTCCCAATTAGTTTTAGGTGTGTTCTTAGAGTAAGTGCTTTATGCCAAGGTCAAGTTTGTTTTAAAATCAATGTGCCAAGATTGGGTCACGTGTTTCAAACTATTTGCCTTAGAATTAGATTAATTACAGGTTTTTACCTTGACCATTTTGTTTTAAAGTTTAAATTTGTGGTGATTTACCAAATACCTAACATTATTTTTAAGCTTTTAGATTTAGTTCAAGCCTATTCAAGTCTATCTTTGTGCATTCTGACCAAACACATAGCATTTATTTGCACACTTTATATTTATATAATGTCATTTTATTCTTTTTGAGGGAAGGTTCAATGACTTTATTTACCACTTGATCCCTCAAGGGGGCATACAAGGCTCATCCATCACCCTCTAGGGCATTAGTTAAGGAATTAATGAAATTTTCATTCTTTGAGAAGATGTTACTATGCCTGAGTCTTGTAACACCTTCCCAAATAGGGAAAAATATAAGAATCTGAGAGGGGGTTAGTCAAGTGTTAGTAAGATAAAACCAATAAAAACACATAGATGTCTAACACCTCAAGCCCAGATTCTCAAGGAGCAAGAGAAAAATGAAAGTAATAAAAAAAGACATAAAAAAGTTGTAAGTTAGCCTTGGAGGAATGTGCTCAGTCATGTGCTCAAAGAGTCTTTAACAATAGTGCTCCTTGCATCATTTATCCTTGCCACTTTGGCTTGGCTTGGCAAAAATGACACAATCTCTTAACAATTTAGAAATATAACTCTACACAATAAATCTTATTAAACAATGGCCTTGACACTTCTATTTAGGTTCTCCAATTAACTCTAACTCAAGTGTAGTTAAGCTATATTTGACCATGGTTAGGTTTAATTTAACCATGGTTAGGTTAGAGAAGGGACAAAAAGTTAATATTTGGGATAGAGATCTCATTTATGAAGCATGGTTCTCTATTTATGAATTTAAGGCTTTAATGAAGATATTTCCAATTCCTTGACTTTGAGGATGATGACATCATCATGACCTCATTTTTATTGAAATTTCCTTTCTAGATAATTGATATTAAATAATTGCACATGGAAATTTCACTTAAGCATTTAATTAGATTTTCTTATTCAATATATTCTACTTAACACTTATATTTTAGGAAATTTTTAAGTGTCTCGCTTAATGGGTCAAAAGGCCAATCTATCAATTTACTAGACCATAATTTGACCAGAGATGAATATGTGAGAAGTTACTAGTGTGTATAAGATAATACCCCTAATAGGTATGCCTTGACATGATTTTGGACACTAATATCTGATGTGTAAATGAAATTGGGACATTAAATGATTCCTATGCTTAATTCACATTGTTTGGTAGAAATCAATCTAAAGTCCTATTAGAATATGGTTGTAGCCAAAATGAGGTGTCTATAGTTTTCTCCTATTTGGGAAGGCATTACAAGATACATGGATAGTAACATTTACTCAAAGAATGAAAGAGTCATTAATGCCTTGACTAATGGCCTAGAGGGTGATGGATGAGCCCTTGATGCCCCCTCAAGAATGGGTGACAAATAGAGTCATTGAATGTTCCCTAAAAAAGAAGAAAACAACATGATTTATAGGTAACAGGGGTAGAAATACTAATTTTCCCAAAGTGGATTATAATTAGTGTCAAAGTTATTTGCTCTAGTAGAGAATATGGGTCAATATAATGATATTCCCAAAGGTAGTTATAGTCATTGACCTAGTGAGTTTCCCTAGTAGGGAAAATGGGTGAAAATAATGATTTGACTAAAGTTGGTTATAATCATTAACATGATGAGAATGACCCAATAGGGTGGATGGAAGCATGAAGGTCTAAATAATTTTATTTATTATTGAAAAATGGTAAATGGAGCATACATATTGAATCCATACTCATGGATTAACAATAAATTAACAAAGAGGATATATATGAATTTGGGCTACTTGCTAGTATGGAGATGTAAATTTTAACTAGTAGTGATTACTATGAATTTGTAGTTTAATTAATATGCATCAAGGTGTTGTTTGGGATATCCAAATTATGAACAAGGGGAAGTACTTCTCACTACATTGTTTGATAGATCCATTGGCATGATTTTTGATATAACTTGTGATATTAGGTATCATAGTTATAGACAACTTTAATAACAATGTGTATCCCAAACATGAAAAACTTAATTTAAATACATATACAAATATCTTAGGCATAATATATGATTAATAAAATCCCAATTGAATATAATGTAATAAATCAAGTGTAGGAGTGAACACAAATTTACAACCTAAGTATAAGATATGGGTAATCAAGACTTAAGTGTAAAATAAAGTGTAACAATCCTATGGAAACTAATGGGAAGGGAGGCACAAAAACACAATCTAAATTCAAAACGTAAATAACTCAAGCCCAAGTTATAAGAAAGGATCAAATGTAAACTAATCTAAGCTAAGCATGAAACAAGCAATAAATAAATTAATCTAAGCTGCATGAAACAAGCAACTAAGCTAAAGTAATATACAAAACAAATGAGTTCAAGAAAAATAAATAGATAAAATAACTTTAGTTAAAATAATAAACAACTAATCTAAATGAAAATGAACAAACCACTAATCTAACTATTTGGGCATATGTAATATAAGTGTTATGCTCAATACAAAAGGTTACTCCTAGGCTATAGGGAATAACACTATTTTAGAATAGTTGGGGGGAAAATAATAATAAGGGGTGGTTGATTTGACTCCATATGCACTAGACAAGTAGACGTTGCCTACATAGTCACATGGACATGAGGTCCAAAATGAACTTTAGGCCAAATGTAATTCTCCTAGGATTTGGGATATAATAAAATTGATAATAGTTAAAAGAAATTTCTCAAAAAGAAAATAGGAATGGGCTCGAAAAATGATGAGAGCATAAAATAAGAGAGGTCTATGATATTAGTAGTGCCTTAAATTTAAATGCAAAATACACATATAAAAAAAATCACAAAATGGAAAGGGTGTAAATGACTCACAAAATGGTGAGAGTGTAAATGACTCATAAAATAGAAAGATCATTTTAGATTCAAACCTATAAGAAGGAATGATCTAAGAAAATGATGAATGAAATAAATCACCAAGATGGGCTGATCTAATTCTAAATGCACTAAGCAACTAGATGTTACCTACATATTCCCATGGATAGGAGGTCCAATATGGAATTCACGCTGAATTTAGTTCTCCTAGAAATGGGATGAACTACTATCAAGAAACAAAATACGCAAATGGAAATGGTCATGATGAAAGCCATGAGAAAAGTTTAGTTAAACCTGCCAACTAGAAGATGCATGTCCTACATGGCATGGATACAATCTAACTGGCCTAACATATATCCATATTTTGGGGTTTTCCTAGGCATCTCAACTCAATGGAGAATTATGAGACATAAAATGGGTTAACTCTCAAAATGGTGAGAGCATGGCTTAGGTTGATTTCAAAATGGTGAGAGTGTTTAAAAAAAAAGTTTAGTAGTGCATCCATTTCAAATGCATAATGCACACAAGAGTGGATCATAAAATGGCAAGATCATAAATGAATCACAAAATAATGAGAGTGTTTACTAAAAGTGCTCAAAAATGGTGAGAGCATGGCTGAAATTGCTTGTAAAATAGTGAGAGTGTGGATAAGGAGATGACTGAGTTGACCTCAATGTAAATCAAGTGTTGCCTACATAGTCCTGAAGGACCTCAATTCAATGTAGTTATTATGATTACATAATGGCATGCCAAGAGGGGGTTAGTCAAATGTTAGTATGATAAAATCAATAAAAACACATAGAGATCTAACACCTCAAGCCTAGATACTCAAGGACCAAGAGAAAAATTCAAGTAACAAACAAAAAGAAGACAAATCAAGTATTCTTTACCTTTCTTGTAAGTAAGAGTTACAAGTTGGCCTTGGAAAAATGTGCTTGGTCATGCACTCAAAGAATATTTAACAATGGTGCTCCTTGCATCATTTCTCCTTGTCACTTTGGCTTGGCTTCTCTTGGCTTGGCTTGGAAAAAATTATGCTATCTCTTAACAATTTATCATTATAACTCTACATAAGAAATCTTGTTAAACAATGGCCTTGGCACTTCTATTTATAGGTTCTCTAACTAACTCTAACTCAAGTGTAGTTAGGTTAGATTTAATAATGGTTAAGTTTAGTTTAACCATGGTTAGGTTAATGAGGGGATAATAAATTAATATTTGGGATAGAGATCCTATTTATTAAACATGGCTCTCTATTTCTAAGTTTAAGGTTTTAATGGAGATATTTATAATTCTTTAACTTTGAGGATGATGACATCATCATGACCTTATTTTTATTAGAATTTATTTTTTGAAAAATTGATATTCACTAATTTCACATGGAAATTTCACTTAGGTAGTTGATTGGATTTGATTAGTTAATTCATTCTTCTTAGCACTTTTTCATTTTAGGAATTATTTAAGTGCCCTACTTAATGGGTCAAAAGGCCAATCTATCAATTTGCTAGGTTATAATTTGATTGGAGATGAATCTATGGGAGGTTATTGTTGAATATAACATCATACCCCAAATAAGGATGCCTCAACATGATTCTGGGCACTAATGTCTGATGTGTAGATGAAATTGGAAAATTTAATGATTCCTAGGATTAATTCATAATGTTTGGTATAAATTCATTTAAAGTCTGATTCAAACTCAATTTTGGCCAAAATGAGATGTCTATAGTAGTCACACACATATGTATTTATGCAAAATTTCATTAAATATAGACAAATTAACAAGAAATTTGTTAAGAAATTAGTGTTTAATGCTCATATTTGAGATCATATATATTTATATATTTAGGTGAACATAAAATAATATTATTATTATAAGTGATTTGTTAGAATAAATCATGTAGGTCTATTATGAGGCAACTCATCTTAAATAAAAATGAATCAAAATTTATAGGAGTTGTTCAAGTGTTTGAAGGGATTATTGATTTGGCTTGTTGGATTTCTTTTTATCCTTAGTTCTACATGACTAAGTACTAGTCACACACCTCGGGGAAGAAAGAATCCAATGTGCTAACATGCTAGCATATCACATGAGTGACCTCACACACTCACCCAAGGCACACAGCCTAGAATGGTTCCCATTGGTTCTATTGCATGATGGTGGTTATACAAATGTTACTTAGGCACTTGAGTTAACACATTTAATCATTGTTACTACAAAAATTATTCTAGAGTTAGTCATTTGATGCATTCACATAGTGCATGTAATTATCTATTATTATGAAGCAAAATCTACATGAAAGAGATTTAACACATCAATATTTGTAAACAAATTATTAGTTCCATTGATCTCATTTGATAATTTTATAGAGGTACTTCATTCAGTAGACAATCTCTCAAGATCTCTATATTGACAACAATAACACATATAAATCCAACAACACTTTCTAATCAAATCTAAAGGTATTTATACAAAAGATAACCCCTTATCAAGTTACATCATTAGTAAATTATAGATGACAAGTCAATGACTATTTTATAAAAATAAGTCATGGTAATCTGCTAACATTAAGTTCTTTTTGATTTGAGCATAATAGGCCCTATATACTCTATCTATGCTAGATATTCATGTTTGTGTTCCTCCTCCTTAACAAGCTAGTGTTATATTCAAACTTCCATTAATCTCCAATACTTACACAAACTACTTTGTAACTACCTCTGCTTCCTGTGCCCTTGTCCTAGTCTTACACTTTTCTAATTCCTGCACGTTAGGTTCCTCAATCTCTATTTCCTTGTCTTTTCCAACTCGATCTTCTACACTAAGGTCTTCCACACTATTATTATATGTCTCTCTTATGCCATCCTCTCTCATGCTAATTTCCTCTCTGATCTTCCCATGCCCTTGCATCTCTGTGCCATGGCTCCAAAATACTTAGAATATATTTAAAAAAATTGGGGTCCAACATCACCTCAGACTAAATCGATAGTCTATCTCAGACTATGCTACAATTTTCTTAGATCATAAAATTTGAAGACCCACCTATTACACATGGAACTTGAGCTCCTCCTATTGGTTGAGGGCCATGTACATATATTGGAAGTAATAACTTCCATTTCACCTCTCAATATTTTTATCTCCTTGGGCTACTCTAGAAAACTATCTGCTTGAGTTATCAAAATCTCAAGATAAATAATTACAACTTTGTGAGTGACCTTGAGTGCCCTGACCACCACCAAAACCTATTCTTGAAGCTTTGAAAAACTAGCATCAACTATTATTTATAGGTGCTTATTTGTTTTTCTAGTTCTTTAACATCCTAGAATACTTTCACATGTTGGGTCATGTCCTTGATGTTTAGTGCATTCTCAACAAATTGCTGGTGCTATTGTTCCTTAGGAAATAATCATGATTCCAAAGGTTTACTCAATTGTGATAAGTTGAAAAAAACCCATCTATAATGGGAATATTAGTGATCAATTTATTTAAAAAGGCATGGCAAATGTTCATAGCCTCTGTAAACTACTCGGTTGCCCATAGCTTCTCTCACTTAAGATCCATTTAGTTTTTACATTTCTTGATTAAGAGTCCATGAGAATCTCCAATTTATTGATGGATTCACCATTAATTTGAATTTCATCCATTCACTTCTCAAAATTATCTAACATAGGCCCAAATTACTAAGTTTAGATGCTTTGGCCACATCTAGTCAATGCTTGAGTTCTTCAATTTATGTTTCGAGCTTGAGCCTCATTTCATACTCTTTTTTGTATAGTTGGATGAACTCTTGATGTTTTTAGAAAATTTGGCCAACATCATAGCTATTGAGAATGGTTTGCCTATAAACCTCTTAGGAAAACTTTATAAGGGTGTGCCTACTTATGCTAGAGAAAAATTTAGAGGATTTACCTAAAGCTTATCTGGAACATCTGCCACCCATGGGATTATATCAGTACTGGCCTTTGGAATATAAAAATGGCCTTCATCATGATATGCTTCCATCATAAAATAATTTTCATGCCAATTTTTTTTAGTGGACTCATGTTCAAGGAAATAATCCCATAAGGATAATTGTTTGTCTGGTGTATCTTATTACATAAGGAACGAATGAGAAGGTCCTGATTTGTCTGCTACCACTATACTACCTCCTACATAGGTTCCTTACCATTTTGAGGGTTATTATATAGATAAATAATTTAGGGACTATTTTCTCATTATACATTAGTAATGGTGCCAAGGTCCTCTATGTTGGGGCCTTCCCCTCTTTTTACTTCAAATTTTGGACTTTTAACATCCATTTACTAGGTGATAATAGGCTATTCTTCATTAGGTTCAGGAGTGAGCTCCTTTACACTTTGTGATTTTTGAGATGCTTTACCCATTTCAATAATTACCACTTGGGGAAATTGAGGCTCAAGTTCTTGTTAGGTAACTAGTTGTGAAACAAAGACATCATCTTTTGAGTCGATACACAACCCTTGGGATCTTATTGGTGATGATGCTTATTGTTGTCATTTGGGTTCAGCCTTGGGCTATTCTCCTATGACCTACTTGAGCTGGTGGCCTTAGGTATTAGAAATTTCTCATTCATTCATGCCCTTTCTTTTATGCATGTTCATGATTGAGGGGAGAATAATTCCTTTTCTTCTTCCTAACTTCTCGATGTTCTCTTCCATGGCTTAAGCATATAGAAGATCACCCAAATATTTCCTTACATGACTATCTTGTAAGGGTTGATATCAATATTTTAGACTTATGACACTATACATATGTTTGCCTCTCTAGATAGACAAAGATTATGAAGAGCGTGAATCTCAATTTTAATCTTATATACATCATTAGTTATAAGGAGCACATCCTCAATGTGATTCATTAAGTCCATGAAAATATATGGTAGTGAATGTGTAGGGAAATTTGAACCCTCTTGAAAATTTGTCAGTGCTTTCCATCCAGATTTACATGAGATAATAGTGTTTCTTTATAAAAAACTCAACATAGGTTCTCATCTATGTAGGCAATTCATTTGGTACATGCCATTCATTCCCAAATGCCTCCCTCATGCCATCAAACCAAACCTTCATCTTTGTTTTGTAGGAGGGTGTGATTATGCTAGGGCATGTGAATTATTTGAACCTATAGATGGGGGACTTATGATTTGGTGGGTAAACCCATTTTAGTTCCTTACCAAAATACTCTAGGATGTCGATCTCATTAAAAACTAGCAGCAACAAAATTATGCCCAAAGGAAACTTGTAGTTGGAAAAATGATGTGCTTTCTCTACATATTGTTCAATTTTATCAGTAAAGTATAGGGAGTAATTATAATTTATCCCCTAGCCATTTGGTTGGTGACATACAGGTGGGCCATATCCACCTCCTTTTACTTATCTACATCCATTATCTTGGTCATGGCTAAGTGTACAACTACTCAAATTTTAGGATCATAAATACTAGTGATATACATGGTGTGGCCTTCTTTTTTATATTATAGTGCCACTGCTATTCTATCAATTACTTTTTGATCCTTAATATCTACACCAGTATCATCTCTAGAATAAAGTAACCTAATTACTTTACTGATCCTTTTAGGGGCATTTTCATTCTATGCCAAACAAAGTAGAGGTAGTATTTATGAATGCATGAAATTATAAAATGAACTACCTCCTATGGTTTCCCAAAATATGGTAGTTATAACACCCTAACATCTTCCATTAAATTGTAAACTATGAGATCATAAGTGATCTTGTTCTTAGTGTTTTGGCACTCCATTTGGTAGTCCTGTTACAAGTCAACTTTATTTATAGTTTAGAGATGATTGTAATCAAGGACCTAAGAGGTGGAAATATTAGATTCCCAATCATATATGTGCAAAACTATCTTTGGATATTGCATTTCTTCAATCAAAATAGGATAAGGCAGTGGTGTTATAAGAACCTTATTCCCCATGCATACCATTTTTGGTGTTTGTCCTACAGGGGTCTCTTCTATCAGTGGTAATAATCCTCACCTTGCACGTTTCTTACATTAAAACCTTCTTCTTGAATAAAAATGGTACTTCTTCTACACCTTCATGTTCTTCTACTTTAAGAATAACTAGAATTGGATATTTTTTCCTGCCTTTCTGCTTTGTCCGTATCACCAGTCGAGGTTGTTGAAGGTTAACATGCAATTGAAAAATTCTTTCAAATGAATATGTTTTAATTCATTTTTATAGATTCAAAATACGTTGGCTTCCTACTTCAACCTATTTTAATGATAGACTTAATGCTTTTAACCTACAAATTCTCTTTCTCCTACTTGTATGGACATGTTTCCACTTCTCTTTTCTTGAATACACATTACCTCAATATCTATTTTGATTTTATAAATGAGAGTACTATGTAGATTATTTATTCACTAATTATTTTCAATTGTTTAAAAATATAATTTTCAAGTTTTCAATAGTTAAACTAGAAATCAAAAGCCTCTCGATATTTTATAGGTTATCCTAAATTTTCACATTAACTCTTCTCCACACTACCATCCATCAGTTACACCATTTAATGTTTTAAACTGCATGCCTTGGTATCTATTTGGTATGCTTACCATTTATACCTCTCTGTTGTTAGTAAATTCATGTCCCATCCTTCCCTTGAGAGTTTTTTTAACTTTCTTGAAGTAAAGCCCAGTTGTGAAAATTTAAATTTCTCAGTTTATTCATGAGAAACTGCCTTTTCAATTTTAACCCATTTTTGTAATGATGTTTTCTTTGCCATCTTCATTATGTATTCCTAGGTTAGGTGTTACCTCTTGTGCACTGATGAGTCATCAATTCATCATTTAATAATGTTAATTCAGCACTGGTGTCCAAGGCTGTATGCAATAAGAGAAAGAGATATCTAGCAACCAATCTCTTCTACTACACTCCACACTTGCAAGAATTGAAAAAAATACTTGAAGGAAAGTAAATCACATCACACTTTGAAAAAAATAAATCACACTTGAAGAAAGTAAATCACATTTATATAAAAATAAAATTTTGAATTGAAAATAAAAAAATGTAAACTGCTGAATTGAAAATAAATGATAAACACAGAAAACACTTGTAAGTTTGCAACGAACTTTATAGAAAATAAATGTTCACATAAAAAATAAATAATAAAAATTGAAAAGCATAATTACATAATAAATAAATAAATATATATCCATCTTCCTTGGAATGAGTGGCCAGTTCATTCCTTAGAAAAAGATTTTAATCAAAACACTGGATTTATGTCACAAAGCTTCAAAATGTATTATTGATAACTAAGATATATTACAATAGTGTGGAAGGTTGTATTTATAATCTCATGATTTCAACCAACTCCTTATTCGATAATAAAAATCCTAGATGCTCTCCACCAAATATGAAGAGAAATATAATAACTTAGATATTCAAGCTTATCTCAATCTTCCAAAAAATACGAAGAGAGACGCTATTATCTATTTAAAACATAAGCTCAATCTTCATGAAATATGAAGAGAGTTATTTATGGAATAAAATTATGCAAATCTAAATTTAGATACAATCCTAAACTAGTTTATAGATAAACTTGCATAATTTAAAGATATGTCTACATAGTCTATAGATATACCTATAGAGTTTATAGAATTAAAAACCTACAAATTTCATAGATTTCAAAACTTATAGAGTCCATAGATTTCAGATCCTATATAGCCCATAGATTTTACATCTGTAGAGTCCGTAGATTTTAGAACCTATAGAGTATGTAGATTTTAGACCTATAGAGTATAAATTTTAAAACCTATAGAGTCTATAGATTTTAGATCTATAGAGTTCATAAATTTTAGAACTTACAGAGTCTATAGATTTCAAACCTACAGAGTTCATAGTTTTTTTTTAAATTATATTCTTTGAATTATTCATGATTATAATGGCTCCCTTGATGTTTAATGCTTTGAACTAGTCTTCAATCAATGAACTACATGGATGTAGAGTTACTGGTTGAGTCCATAGATATGAATTGAATGAGTTCATAGTAAATCTGACGAGTCCGTAGTTAGATCAGGTGAGCCATATCTATGTCTAGAGTACTTGCAACTCACTTCAAAGATGATATTTGATTGAGTTTTTATGCTCAAATATAATATATATTATTATGGGCTACATATAGACATGTTAATAACTTTTTCTATAGATTTAGTAACAAAAATAAAAAAATAATGATTTATAAAGAAATAACCAAGATATAGTACTCTATTTCATTCTAAATAAATCATAAGTTCAAAAACTACACTTAGATCTGCTTCTTATGCAAAAAAAAGGATGTTATTTCATGGATATAATGAACCATTTTATGGTCTTATCATCTCTCCCACATTTAATTTCATGCATGTCCTCATACATGTTATTCTTTTATCTAAAAATTCTTTGAGATACAAATGCATGAGTTAGATGTTCTGATTTTCAAATAGTCTTTCCAGATTTGACCTTGTATAAGTAAAATAATTTTTATCTTGTAGAATCCTCTTGGATTTCATAGGTAAAATTTTTCAATGAAAGTGGTCAATAAAATACATTTTTCAAAGATAGGTACTTGTGTGAAATTTTTTCTTTTATCCTTGATTTATTTTTGACACAGGTTCTTATGTGAAATTCCCATGCTATGCTCTTTTTTTAAAATGAGGTGAGAGCAGGTTCTTGTGTTGCGAATTTCCTGTTGTGCCTACATAAATCTATTTTGACCACACAACAATTCTTGACATAAAATAAATTTTAATGCTTGAAATCTTTGAATTTTTTTGAAAACTATATACCATTATCAAAGTCATCAACTTGATTTTACTAAGCCCCATTCTTTATTTATTACTAAGACTATTTTATTTCTCCTTCTCTCCCACACCTAATCCCATGCACGTCCTCATGCATGCCAATGTAAATATGTATAAAGTATGGGGATATTTGATTTTTTTTTCTTAAAAAAAATAGATCTTTATGTAATAACAAAACTTACAAGTAAATTTAAAAGTGAAATAAAAGAAACTAGATATCTTGGCACAACTTTAATTCACCATGTCTTTTTTGATGTCAACCCCATGGAGCATATTGGAAAAGATGTTTTAAGAATGGAAGCCCAAATAATGCTGAAAATGAGAGCATTAAAAGTCAGTAACCAAGTATTTATTATAGATAGAAAAAATAACCATTATTGGTTTTCAATCGTTTCTTTTTTTTCCTTGACTAGTTAGTAAAAGTGGTTTTCTAATCAAGACTCATTTTTTTGGTACTTGACCGAGCAACAAGCTAGTTTTCAAACCAAGACTGCCAACAATGCTCGAGGGTTTTCATTATTAATTTTTTTTAATGAAAATTGATAACATGAAAAATATTAGTCATAGACTTTATGCATATTCATACTGCTTGCAAATGTAGCATAGAATTTTTTGTATGTTTACATTCTCTAGTATTTGTCTGTGGAGTGATGACCAATAAATGATGATAGATACTTGTTGATTTTGTTGCATGCTATTGTCAAAAGTAATTTAGGATAATGTCCCAACTACTTGCTGAAGTCATGAAAATAAATTTTCATCTTCAAAATGACTCTTTGTAATGAAAGTATATTGTAAAAAATTAGAAACAAACAAGACCTTTCAAACCAAATATAATATCAACAATGTCAAAGAAATATAAATTCTAAAAATAAACTCTTAAAATGAATCATTTAAATATACATGAAATAATGCATTTTAACCTATTTAAAAATAATTGGTAGTTCAAAAAATTTAATGAATTTTTATTATGGAAATAAGAACTCCTCAGACAAGTTTTATTATTATGATTGGTGGATATGGGTTTGACTAATGGATGAAATGGAATGAAGATAAATGTCATCAAATATTTTTATTTACAAGTTGAGTAAGAAAGTCTAACTATGATATGCACAAAAATAATGACAAATCTTTAAAAATCTTTAGCTAAAACTAGCTATTAATTTCATAAAAATATATCATGATAATGCATGAATGGAATGAATATACAATGACCTATGATCTATATGCATAGTCACTGATGGAAAAATGGTATAAAAATACTAAACTAAAAAATAAAATAGAGTATAAGAAAACATACATGAATACTTTTCATACATAAGATTGTACTGTAGGATATCTTTACTGTTGCTACAGTATTAGATCAAAGTCTTTTTTAATCCTAACAATCAAGGACCGAATCAAGGTCTCTGTTATAATGCTAATGTCAATACCTTAGTCTTAGTCTTGTTATTGATATTAATATTTCATTCAAATCACCATTAACCCATCTAATATTTGTAGTACATTTCTATTCGTTGACCATTGTTTTTTTAGGCTTCAAATAAAACATTCAAGGTTCTCTTTGTAGCCATAAATTATTTGTGTTTGTCTTCATTTAGTATTATTAAAATTTAACTATAAAATATCAAGAAATTAGTAGTATAAAATATCAATAATTCATTTTTATTGTTTTTGTCAAATCTCTTGACCCACATGGAATCTTCTAACTTCATGCATGAAGATTTATTTGCATGTAATGCTTGAATTGTGCATTGACCCACATGCATAGAGATTTATTTGCATGTAATGCTTGATTTATGTATTGACCCACATGTATGAAAATTTATTTGTATGCAATCTAAATTTATGAAACTAACTTCATGCATGTTATCTTTTCACCTAGATTTATGCATGTAATTTAAATTTATAAAACTAACTTCATGCATGCTTTATGTCCACTTAGATTTATGCATGCAATATAAATTTATGTAACTAACTTCATGTATGCTATATGTCCACCTATATTTATGCATAAAACTAACTTCATGCATGCTATCTTTCCACCTAGATTTATGCATTCAATCTAAATTTATGCAACTATCTTCATGCATGCTATCTTTTCAGTTAGATTTATTCATGCCATCTAAATTTATGTAATTGTATTTTATTCTTCATATATTCAATCTCAATTTTTTTCTGAAACAAATAGATTAATGTTTCAATAGGCATGTTAGGTATATGGGTATAAATTTTAGATTCTTCTTTGAGAATAGTTGTAAAAATTTGGCTCAATTTTATCCATCTTCTATACTATTTAAGATCATCATTTTTTTTCTCCTACTTGCATCAATGTTTAAATCCTTTTATATGGTGTTAACAGTTGTTATTTCCTATACATCAGTGTTAGTATGGCATGGGGAATTTTTGTATGAAAATAAAATTTCTAAATCTACTTACAAAAAAATAAAATCTAATCTATGTTGCAGAAAAATAAATTTTAATCTATTTTGTAGGAAAATAAATTTTAAAGAAACCATAACTATCATTTGTCACAAAATTTGAAAAGAGACATTCCCTCTCACTAAGAACTTGTTTATCTACTGCCACTAGACAATTCTCTTAACAAATTCTTAATCTTCTAATAACATCATATTCCTCAGCAACGATGTCAAAAATGATGAGTCATCAATTCATAATTTAATAATGTCAATCTAAGGCTGGTGGCCAAGGTTGTATACAATAAGAGAAATAGATCTCTATTGACCAGTCTCTTCTACAACACTCCACACTTACAGGAATTGAAAAACACACTTGCAAGAAAGTAAATCACACCACACTTTGTAGAAAAGTAAATTACACTTAAAGAAAGTAAATCACACTTACAAAAAAGTAAATTATTGAATTGAAAATAAAAGAATGTAAACTACTGAATTAAAAATAAATGATAAACACAGAAAATACTTACACATTCACAATAAATTTTATGAAAAATAAATAACAATTCAAAATTGTAATTACATAATAAAGAAGTAAATAAAAATACATTTATCCATCTTTCTTGGAATGAGTGGCCAACATATTCTTTAGAAAGAAATTTTAATCAGAACACTGTATTTATGTCATAAAGCTTCATAATGTATTATTGATAACTAAAATTAATTACAATAGTGTGGAAGGTTGCATTTATAATCTCATGCTTCCAACCAACTCCTTATTCAAGAATAACAATCCTAGATGCTCTCCACCAAATATGAAGAGAAATATAATAACTTAGATATTCTAGCTTATTTAAATATTTCATAAAATATAGAGAGAGACATTATTATCTATTTATATTATAAGTTCAATCTTCATGAAATATGAAGAGAATTATTTATGGAATTAAATTATGTAAATCTAAATTTAGATATAATTTTGAATTAGTCCGTAAATAAACTTACATAATTTGTAGATATGTCTACACAATTTGTAGATATACTTGTAGAATCTATAGATTTTAAAACCTACAAAGTCCATAGATTTTAGAATTTGTAGAGTCCATAAATTTCAGAACTTATAGATTTCAGAACCTACAGAGCCCATAGATTTTAGACCTATAGAGTTCATACATTTCAAAACCTATAAAGTATGTAGATTTTAGACTTGTAGAGTTTTTAGATTTTAGAAATTATAGAGTTCATAGATTTCAGATATTTAGAGTCCATATATTTTCTTCAAATTACATTCTTTGAACTGTTAATGACTATGATAGCTCCCTTGATATTTGATGTTTTGAATTGGTCTTCAATCAATGAACTACATGGATGTAGAACTACTGGCTGAGTCCATAGATATGAATTAAGTGAGTCTATAAGAAATTTGATGAGTCTGTAATTAGACTAGGTGAGTCATAGCTATGTCTAGACTACCTGTAACTCACTTCAAAATTGATATTTGATTGGATCTTTATGCTCAAGTCTAATATATTTTATTATGGACTATATATACACACATTAATAATTTTTTTGATAGATTTAGCAACAAGAATCAACAAACAAGAAGATAATGATTTATAAAGAAATAACTAAGATATAGTTATCTATTTCATTTTAAATAAATCATAAATTCAGAAACTACAGTTAGATCTACTTCTTATGTAAGCAAAAATATGTTATTTCATGGATATAATGAGCCATTTTATTATCTCATCATCTCTTTGAAACCTAACCTCATGCATGTCCTCATGCAACCATTCTTTTATCTGAATTTTTTTTGAGATATAAACGCATGAGTTAGATGTTCTCATTTTTAAATTAACTCTTTCCAGATTTGACCTTGCATAAGTAGAATTATTATTATCTTGTAGAATCTTCTTGGATTTCATAGGTAAAAGTTTTTAATGAAAGTGGTCAATAAAATACATTTGTCAATGATAGGTTCTTATGTAAAAATTTTCCTTCTATCATTGATTTCTCTTTGGCACAAGTTCTTGTGTGGAATTCTCATGCTGTCTTTTTTTTTTTTTGTTGAGAATTTCATGTTATGCCTACACAACTCTATTTTGACCACACAAAAATTCTTGGCATAAAATAAATTTTGATGCTTGAAATCTTTGAAGAATTTTAAAAACTATATACCATTATCAAAGTCATTAACTTGATTTTATTAAGCCCCATTCTTTATTTATAGCCGAGACTATTTTTTTTTATCTATTTCTCCCACAACTAATCTCATGCATGCCCTCATGCATGTTAATGTAAATATGTATAAAGTGTGAGGATATTTGATTCTTTTTGCTTCTCAAAAAAATGGATCTTCATGTAATAACAAAACTGAAAAGTGAAATAAAAGAAACTAGATACCTTGCCACAACTTCAATTCACCTTGTCTTTCTTGATGTCAACCCGATGGAACATATTGGAAAAGATGTTTGAAGAAGCCCAAACAATGTTGAAAATGAGAACATAAAAATTCAGTAACCAAGTATTTATTACAGGTGAAAAAAGTAACCATTACTGGTTTTCAAAATTTTCTCTTTTTTTGCCCTTAACTTGTTAGTAAAAGTAGTTTTCTAATCAAGACTCATTTTTTCAGTACTTGACCCATTAGTAAGTTGGTTTCCAAACGAAGACTGCCAATAACACTCGAGGGTTTTCATTGTTGGTTTTTTTTATTTAATGAAAACTGATGACATGAAAAATGTTAGGCATAGACTTTATGCATCTTCATACTCCTTGTAAATGCAGCATATAATTTTTTTGTATGTTAACATTCTTTAGCATTGGTTTATAGAGTGATGACCAATAACTGATGATAGACACTTACTAATTTTACTGCATGTTGTCAAAGGTAATTCAGGATAATGTCCTAACTACCTGTTGAAGTCATGAACATAAATTTTCATCTTCAGAATGACTCTTTGTAATGAAAGTATCTTGTAAAAAACTAGAAACAAATAAGACTTTTCCAACCAAGCATAATATTAAAAATATCAAAGAAATAAAAATAAAAATAATAAACTATTAAAATAAATCATTTAAATATACATGAAAGAATGCGGTTTAGCCTATGTAAGAATGAATGGTGGTTCAGAAATTTTAATGGATTTTTATTATGGAAACAAGAACTCCCTCAGATAAGTTCTATTATTATAATTAGTGGATATGAGTTTTACTAATGGATGGAATAGAATGAAGATAAATGTCATCATATCTTTTTATTTACAGACTGAGTAAGAAAGTCTAATTGTGATATGCACAGGAATAATGATACATCTTTAAAAATATTTAACTAAAATTAGCTATTAATTTCATAAAAATATATCATGATAATGCATGGATGGAGTGAATATAAAATGACCTATGATCTGTATGCATAATAGTTGATGGAAAAATGGTATAAAAATACCAATCTAAAAAATAAAATAGAGTACAAAAAAATATATTTGAATATTCTTCATATATAAGATTGTATTGTAGTATATCTTTGTTGCTGCTACTATTTTAAATCAAAGTCTTTCTTAGTCCTAACAATCAAGGACTGGATCAAGGTCTCTATTATAATGCTAATGTTAATACCTCAACCTTATCCTTGTTATTGATATTAATATTTTCATTCAAATCAACATTAACCCATCCAATATTTGTAGTACTTTCCTATTTGTTGACCACTATTTTCTTGAGCTTCAAATAAAACATTCAAGCTTCTCATTGTAGTCACAATTTCTTTGTGTTTATCTTCATTTGATATTTTTAAAATTTAACTATAAAATATCAAATAATTAGTAACATAAAATATTAATAATTAATAATTATTATTCTTATCAAATCCGTTGACCCACATGGAATCTTCTAACTTCATGCATGGAGATTTATTTGCATGCAATGCTTGATTTGTGAGTTGACCCACATGCATGGAGATTTATTTGCATGTAATGCTTGATTTATGCATTGACCCACATGCATGGATATTTATTTGCATGTAATGCTTGATTTTTGTGTTGAACCATATACATGGAGATTTGTTTGCATGTAATACAAATTTATGAAACTAATTTCATGAATACTATTTTTCCACCTATATTTATGCATGTAATTTAAATTTATGTAACTAACTTTATGCATGTCATATGTCCACCTAGATTTATGCATACAATCTAAATTTATGCAACTAACTTCATGCATGTTATATGTTCACTAGAATTATACATGAAATCTAAATTTATACAACTAACTTCATGCATGCTATATGTCCGCTTAGATTTATTCATACAAATAACTTCATGCATATTAATTTTTCAATTATATTTATGCATGCAATCTAAATTTATGTAAGTATCTTCATGCATCCTATCTTTCTACCTAGATTTATTCATGCAATTTAAATTTATGTAACTATCTTCATGCATGCTATCTTTCCACCTGTATTTATACATACCATCTAAATTTATGAAATTGTATTTTATCCTCCATATTTTCATTCTCAATTCTTTTCTTCAAACAAACAAATTAATGCTTTAATAGACATGTTAAGCAAGGGACATAAATTTTATATTCCTCTTTGTGAACAGTTGTAAAAATTTAGTTCAATTTTCTCCATCTTTTATGCTATTTTAGATCATCATTTTCTTCCTCCAACTTGCATCAACATTTAAATCTTTTTTTATGGTGTTATCAGTTGTTATGTCTTATACATCAACATTAGTATGGCGTGGGGGGTTTTTGCATGAAATTGAAATTTCTAAATCTAAATTACAGAAATTAAAATTCTAAATCTACTTAAAAAAAAATAAACTCTAATCTATGTTGCAAGAAAATACATTCTAATCTATTTTATAGGAAAATAAAGTCTAAATAAATCATAACTATCTCCTGTCACAAAATTTGCAAAGAGACATTCCCTCTCACTAGGAACTTGTTTATCTACTATCACTAGACAATTCTCTTAACAAATTTTAAATCTCTTAATAACACCATATTTTTTGGAAATGATATAAAAAATGATGAGTCATCAATTCATCATTTAATAATGTCAATCCAGAACTAGTGTCTAAGGCTGTATGTAATAGGAGAAAGAAATCTATTGTAACCAGTCCCTTCTACCACACTCCACACTTGCAAGAATTGAAAAGCACATTTACAAGAAAGTAAATCATGCCACACTTTATAGAAAAGTAAATTGTTGAATTAAAAATAAAGGAATGTAAACTGTTTAATTGAAAATAAATGATAAATACAGAAAACACCTATAGTTTCATAATAAACTTTACAAAAAATAAATAATTACATAAAAAATAAATAATAACAATTCAAAAGCATAATTACATAATAATAAATAAATAAAAATACATTTATCCATCTTCCTTAGAATGAGTGGCTAGCTCATTTTTCGAAAGAGGATTTTAATCAAAACATTGAATTTATGTCACAAAGCTTTAGAATATATTATTGATAACTAAGATTGATTACAATAGTATGGGAGGTTGCATTTATAATCTCATGCTTCCAATCAACTCCTTATTCAAGAATAACAATTCTAGATGCTCTTTATCAAATATGGAGAGAAATATAACAACTTAGATATTCTAGCTTATCTCAATTTTTCACAAAATATGGAGAGATACGTTATTGTCTATTTACAAAAAAAGCTCAATCTTCATGAAATATGAAGAGAATTATTTGTGGAATAAAATTATGCAAATATAAATTTAGATACAACCCTAAACTAATCCGTAGATAAACTTTCAAAATTTATAGATATGCCTACACAATCCATAGATATACCTGTAGAGTCTATAGATTTTAAAACCTATAAAGTTTGTAGATTTCAAAACCTATAAAGTCAATAGATTTTAGATCCTACAAAGTCCATATATTTTAGCCTATAGAGTCCATAGATTTTAGACCTGCAGAGTTTGTATATTTTAGCACCTGTAGAATCCATAGATTTTAGACCTATAAAGTCCATAAATTTTAGACCTGTAGAGTTCATAGATTTTAGAACCTATAGAGTCTATAGATTTTAGACTTACAGAGTTCATACATTTTTTTCAAGTTGTATTCTTTGAAATATTGATGACTATGATGGTTCCCTTGATGTTTGATGCTTTGAACTGGTCTTCAATCAACAAACTACATAGATGTAGATCTACTAGCTAAGTTTAAAGTAAATTTGACAAGTTTATAGCTAGGCTAGGTGAGTCGTAACTATGTATAGAGTATTTGTAACTCACTTCAAAATTGATATCTAGTTGGGTCTTTATGCTCAAGTATATTATAGCTTATTATGGGCTACATATACACACATTAATAGCTTTTTCCATAGATTTCATAATAATAATCAACAAACAAGAAGATCAGTTTATAAAAAAATAACCAAGATATACTTATCTATTTCATTCTAAATAAATCATAAGTTTATAAACTACACTTAGATCTACTTTTTATGTAAGAAAAATGATGTTATTTCATGGATATAATGAGCTATTTTATGGTCTCATCATGCACCTCTTTTATGTACCTCCTTCACACATCTTCTCTTACACACTTCTTTTATGCACATCCACTTACACACTTTTAGACTAAGTAGCTTATCCACCCTTAAAACCTACCCCACATAAAAATATATGCATGGTCTTCCACATCATAATTTAGTGAAGTTCATGTCAAGAAATAAAGAGAAATAGAGTGTTAAATATAAATAGCATAAAAAAGGGAAAAAATAAATTATAAAATGCATACAAATAATGCCACGCTCATTCAAAAACTAAGTCGTAAACTAAACTAGTGGTATACTCCTTATTGATTGAGTATACAATAAAAGTTACATAGAATGGTAGGGCCAGAGCCGACTACCATTAAAATGGCTTGGAAGGAATTAGACATCTAACCTTTTCAATTTTCAAGTGCTTATCAAACATATATCATGAATAGGAAATGATCCATCCCAATAGATCCATAGTTTACGTGAATGGCATGCAAATTTGAATCATAGAACAAGACATGTATATTAGGATGAAAAACTTTGGTTTTGATATTGCAATCGTGATAGGTTTTCTATTTTTTCTTCTTAACTCCTTGGCTCTAGTATGTAAGAAAGAGTGTTTCATCCAACTAAAGTAGAGGATATAGACACACTTTTAGGGACTCCTCATCATATAATATACCAAATCATGTAATATGTAAATAGGGCATATGGAAATCCACTAATAAAATTGTTTCGACCCCAAAGATAAGATTAAAAAGAGTACTCTTGTTCAATCTTTTGTATGTGGTCCGATACACCCATATGACTATAGAAGCTCAATCATACCAATTAGTGTGACTAGTATTACACATCTTAGTTAGTGTATCACTAAGTATCTTATTGAAGGCTTCAATTTTTCCATTACCTTAAGGGTGGTATGACATGGTATTATGGTACATAATTATGAACTCAACCAAGTGAATGTACATTATTTCATTGATAAAGTGAGTGCCATAATCACTTTTTAAACTTAAAGGCTATCCATAATTTGTGATGATATTTTTCCATATAAATCTGGAAATGGTCATAGTAGTATAATCATGTGTGGGTGCTACTTCAACTAAATGTGTGAGATAGTTTATTGTAGTAATAATGTAGTGTGTGTCAGTCCATCTTGTAGCATGATAAATGGAGCCAACATAATCAATATACCATTTATCAAAAAATTCATGAGTAAGTACTGGATGAAGAGGCATAACATCCCTTCGAATTGGTTTACCCATACACTGAAATTTAACACATTAGCATATATAAGCTTTAACATCTTTGAATAAAGTGGGTCACCACAACCCAACTAGTAGACACTTTTTGGTGGTTATGTCACCATCATAATGTCCTCTTATGACACCCTCATGGACCTCCTCAAGGACTTCCACATGTTCATGTTTCTTTATGCACCTTTGTAACACTTCATCCACTTTAATTTGCAAAAGTCTCCTCTAATAATCTATAAATGGGTAGCACATTAACCAAGTACTTTTTCTCTTGGGTGTTAAGGTGGTCTGACATGGAACATGTTGAAAGAAAATTCACAATTCCCTCTAATTATTTAGGTACATGCATAACTTGAAAAATTTAGACATTAGGTAAATTATCCTCTATAATGTACATCAATTCACTTTAATGTACTTGTGAGAGGTGGTTTGGACTAAAATTAACTTTACCTGATTTTATGAACATAGAGAACTAAAACTCTTAGAAGAGGACAATCCATTGATAGATGCATTTATGTAATATAAAATTATTGACCAAATACTTGAGTGATGCATGGTCCATTTAGAAAACAAATGGAGTGGCCAAAAATTATTAGAGAGAATTATAAAGTGCATAAACCATAGACAAGGACTCACAACCTATCATAGAGTAGTTCCATTCCACTGGTGTGATCTTCTAGTAAGAAAAATAGATAGGATGATCAACATTTACCTCATTAGGTTGTGATACAATAACACCTACTATTATGTCTAAAGCATTGACATGCACATAAAATAGGTCATTCTATTTTATGAATTGGATAATGGGTGCAATAACCAATTTCTCCTTCAAGGCCTCAAATGCTTGTTGGTGTTGAGTCATCTATATGAATAGGCCATTGTACTTTTTCCCATGTAACCAATCGGTACCAATTAGTATACCACCATTGAGTAACTATCCCTTGAAATAGAATTTTTATCACGTGAAATCATTCATCCTTATTAACATAGAAAGCCTCTAACTACTATAAATATTTCTAGACCTCCATTTGATCATGAAACCCAGGTGCCTGGTCCAGCTATAGGGGTGGTCTAGCCATGAGGCATCCAAAAATGAGGTCAATAATATTATGCACTAAGCTAACTCTAGATGTAAGTTTAGGTGGCTATCAAGGACATCACATACATGCCTTGTCATATCATATTCACTTTGAACCCATTGGTCATAGGTGACACTAGTAGTATTAGAAATAGACTAAGCATCTTTTTATTGCAAGATGCCATTAGGATTAGGATCCACATTTTCATTTCTTTAGGAAATAATATTATAAATTATGTTGACATATTCATCAACATCAATAGGTTCCACAAAGCGGGGGTCTTTGGTCATTATTTAAAGGAATGACTATGTGTTGAGTTGCATTCTAAAAACTAATATAACAATTCTTAAAATACAAGTTAGCATTATTCACATATCACCAAGGTTAACCCAATAGAGATATAAAATCATCAACTTTAGTAAGCTCGATGACATCAAAATCACCCTTGAAAGCAACACCCAAGATGTTGATGGTGTCATATTTAAGAAAGCCTATGGTTAGTGCATGAGTCTTATTAGCTATGAACAAAATATGTGGGGAGGGATGTAAAGTTGGGTAAATAAATATAAGTTAATAATAATAATAATAATAATAATAATAATAATAATAATAATAATAATAATAATAATAATAATAATAATAATAATCTTTGCGTATAACATTAACATTTGCATTAGTTTCCACTAGGATATCATGGATCATCCAACCATCACTGGATGTATTGATAGGGACCTTTTAGTCACATTCTTGATTAGATTTAATATGGGTCTCTTATCATTACACATGGTTCAAATTATGATCCTCTAAAGGATTTTTATTTTTTTGATATAACTAATTATTAAGGAGAAGAATGATATCCTCTTTAAAGAAGAGTTTTCACAGCTCTTGAAACTCATCATGCGTTGATCCCATGGGTACCACATTTTTTTCATCTCATCTTACATATTAATATCCTTGTCCTTCAAGAAATCTATTTTGCATTACAATTATTGTACCAAGGCCATTGTGTCATGAAAAACTTATTTCTAATGTTGAGGACATAGATTATGTTACACATGAGTTTATTCATGTTGAACCTTTTCAGGTGGATTTAAAACTAGTTGGGAATGAATGTTGCTTTATGTAGTAATATTTACCTTGGGTCCAGTTGATGTAGTAGGGCATGATCTCCATTGAGAATTTAGAGTTTTTGAAACATGTATCATCCCAATGGACTTATAATTCTATTATTTAATAATGAAAACATATAAATCTAGACATTATTCTAGGTGATGATCATTTTTAAAAAAGGTGTAGGTTGGATAGACCATTCAATCACGCTGGTAGTGATTTAGAGATTTACAATTGTAACATGTCCTAGGTGGAAAATGACCACCTCCACATCCATTTAAAATCCCTTGACCTTTGAAACATTAACTTCCACTAGCCTCCTAGTTGTTATCTATGTAATTTTTGCACATACCTCATGTGCATGCTTCATGAATCTCATTGGACCTGACAGTCATTAGTATCATGTGTATATGCATCACATATTTTATAATATATTGATGATTTGGTTTGGGTGGCATGCTTAATCAAGGGAAAAATAATTACATCATGATATTCATTATAAATATATGAAGACTATTTTAATATATAATGAACATTCTTTCATGGATAGTTGTTCCTCTTATGGCCTTCTACTTTGCTATCAATACACCAAAAGCCATTATAGGTGTCATGAGCATTATTGGTTGTAAACTTCTCTAACTAAGAATCCATAGTAGAAATTTGAGACTTCATAAAAGGACTAATCCATATATATATATATATATATATATATATATATATATACTACCCATAGATTTGGCATGGAGGGTGGATTATAGGGCCTCACATGATTCAATGAAAGTCTTGTAAGATAAGGCTCATCAGAACGAAAGTAATAAACCTCCCACAAACCACTAAGCATGCTGCATGAAATTAATATCAAATGATAACTTCAAAATAATAATTTTGAAACATGTATCATATGTACATGATCTCTCAGTGATATCTTGATTGATATATTTTAAGGTAGCAATACTTTACTACTCAAACTCATGGATAGAAAATTATTGGAGAAAAATAGTCTTCAATAATTAATAATTCATAATTCATAATCGATTATTGGGGATCAAATTTTTGGTACCATTTATACATGTGATTCAATAAATTAATAGAAAATTAATTTGAATTTAAATTAGAATAAGTTATACCCCATGCTCACCAAATTGTTTCACAATTGTGAACATGATTTGCTACATTTTTGACACCTCGATATCTAGGTAGATGAAGTGTCATCTCATAGTAGACTATAGATGCAATGGGTCATTGCAGTATATATTATTATGACACTCCTCTAGTTAATCCTAAACCCCATGGTCAAGGTCCTCAAGTTCCTCTCAAGACACCTTATGTTCCTTTTGTAGATCCAATATAACCACCATCGATATTGCCTCCCATGCCATTTACAATAATAGGTGCACTCAAAATAATGGGCACTGAAGGAGGTTAATTAGTTATTGTTGGCCCTGTATTTTTTCCAGTACTTACTATAGACCAAATTTGAATGTTAGTAAAATTATGTGAAACCCTAAATTTATAAACTTTTATAAGTTTATACATGTCTTATGGGGTCTCATATTGTTTTATACATCTTACTTATCCTTCCTCTAGCCTTGGTATAAGCCCATTCTCCTTGTATTAGTCTAGTTAAACAAAGTCAATGTTGGTCAACCCTAGTAAAACTAGGTAAAAGGATAAATTTGTGTTATAAATATTATAATATGGTCATTTATGTGTCCTAAGGTGTTTCTAAGTCATATATTTAGCCTTCACCATGCTTTATATGCAAAAAGTATCATTTGGCCACATTTTTAGCATAATAAATGACTTGTATAGACTTTAAAATGAGTAAATTTATCACAAATATATATTTAAATGTGGAGGAGGTCAATATATATCAATAATTGTCATAGGTCAGTCCAAGAGGTAGTTATGTGTAGAAAGGGGCAATTTCTCCTTGATTTTAGGCCCTTTTAGGCACTTATACAGACTTGGTGAGCTAATATTTAGATGAAAATGTGAGTTATGTGCCTATTAACATCCCTAAAGTAATTTAAATTATTTTTTTTGTGATAAAATTCCAAAAATTTCAGATATAACTTATGTTTCTTCTTTCTTATCCTTGCAAGCCAAGGAAGGTCAACTTTGCATGCTTGGTGTGGGTCGTACAGTTAGAGTTGAGAGAAATGATCTTGGTGGGTGGAAGGGATCTAAGTATAATTAAAATTAATATTAATAAGTTTCATTTTGGTGGATTCTCCTTTATAAACCATTACTAAGACCTTAGGTAGCTTTTTATGAACTTGCAACCATGAGGGGTCTCTTTTTAAGCTAGTTTCAAAAAAACTTGCTTTGGTTTGATGAGTTTTATGGTTTAATATGTTGGATACTGCCTCTCCATAGGGTTTACATGGTTTTTATTAGTTTTGGAGTCTCATGAAGTCGAGAAACCTCTCTTAGGTTTGTTTGTGCTTGCCAACTAGTCTTTTCATACTTTCAACTGTCTCAGGTTCCATAAAGGAAGTTTTCACATTAGAATGAATTCATATGATGTTTTTTAGGTGATTTAATCCATGAAGATGGATTTTAAGGTGTTGGGAAAAGTTTTAAATTCATAAAATGATAAAATAATGCTCAAATGCCAAGGTTTCTTATCACTATAAGCTTATACAGTCAAATGTAGACTTTCAGACACCCTGAACAGAGGGTATAGAGATCACAATGGATAATTTGGAAAATTTGAGGAGGATAAATTGTCTTAAAACTTTTCAATAGCATAGTAAAATTGTGATAAGGATGAATTTCCAAGTGGAGGGTGAAGGTCACCCTTAAAGGTGATATGGCTAAGTTCAGGGTTTTGATCTCTAAAATGTAAAAATAGAGGTCTTTAAGATTTTTGGGATTAGCATATATCATAACCAAAAGGCCTTCCAAAACTATTATTTTTTTGGATTAGTATCCATACAATAATACAATACCCTTACCAAGTTTGAAAGACAAAAGATAAGGGGAAGATGATCATTTAGAGGCCTAAATATGGTTTTAAACACACTAAAAACTTGATGTGACATCTAAAGGCCATTAAAAACCAAGTGAGTTTCCTTTTCCAAGATGTATTATAAATCACTTCACATGGTTGAATAGTCTCATGTGACTTAGAGAAATATAGATAACCTAAGGACCACTTGAGAAGGATGTTACTTCAAACTTAGCTCACCTTACTCACTCGCTGTTTGTACAAAGTGTCTTAGTCCACCTATAGGTAGTCAGGCAATGAACCTCTTAGTGTTTTATGGTGTCTAATGTGGAATAAAAAATGTGATATAGTGAAAATATATGTTGTGTCACCTCAATAAACTGGAGGGAAAGCCTCTAAACATCACAAACAAGAATATTCATGGGCAGGGTAACCTACAATAGGCCAAAAATGTAGGTGTCTCAATCAACCTGATAGAGAGAGTTCATTTTGAAAATGTAGGGTACATATAAGAGGTTTATAGTGAGATAAATTTATGAATATTCCATAAAAATACACACCTTGATATTCTCACCTTGAGGGCATTCTCACTAGTCCAAATACACCAAGAAAAAGGGCTCAAATGAACAAACATAATCAGATAAATTCATCTCAGTCAGCAGGGTTCAAGATGGTAGAAGTCAAACAATAAAATGGAAGGATGAATTGATGTATTAAAATTGGACCTTATATATCAAGAACATTATAATGTTTAAGGGCTATATATAGTGAAAACTAAATAAAGTTGAGTCCAATATGGACATACATAGTTCATCTCAAGGCACCCCTACAAACAATGCATTCTTATAAGTATGTCTTGGATTTTGGAGGGCCAAAATATGCAAAAAAATTCCAAAAATTGGTAAAAATCATCCTTGAGACATATAAGACACTTTAAAATAGTTTGTTTTGAAGAGAAAATAGGGCAATATGTCTTTTTTCTATCTTAGAGGCAGGGCACTTTTCCCCTTGCACAAACCTTACAAACTTGGAAAAGGAGATAAAAACATGAACCAAAAGGCTTTATGAATTGTCAAAAAGGCTTGAGAAGTTGAAAAACATATGGAGAAAAAATTTAAACCTTGATAGAAGATCTGAAAGCAGCTACAAGGGTTATAATCATCATGGTAAGGAATGACAAAGCATATGACTAGGTAAGGATGGTCATTTTCAATTTTGATCTTGAAGAAGCCTAAAAAATGATTGAATTTTTTTTGGGTAACTATTTAAGATATTTTTAACCTCCTAAGATGCAAGGAAAATCATTGAACCTCATTTTAGGTCAAGAGTTGCAGGTAGACCTATTGACAAGGTTTAGACCTAGTTTCAAAATGGAGGTCATTTTCATTTTTAACTCTTAATGAGCTCTTATAATGGTTGTAAGATGTAAATTGCAGTAAAATATGGGTTTTGGAGCCTTTTTTTTAGATAAACTCATAAAGAAGCCATTTTTTGGCTTGAGAACACCAAGACCCTCATAGAATGTATGAAATGACTCGAATGGCCAACTTTGGACACTCACATCTCCCTGATACTTTGCATGGGAAATTGAGGTGATTAAATAAGTTAGGGAGGGTCCATAAGAATTCATCAGTGGCATTTTGAGATAATTATAATTTATGTTCTTTATGAACAAATGTAAAGACCAAAAGTGACTAGAAACCCTTGTAAACCCTCCATAAGGACCCAATTAAGGAAATAAGAAAATTAGAGCATCTAGATACAGTGGAAATGCCATGAAACTAACTTTAAGATGTATAGGACTCCCTAGAGACCTGGACCATGCCAAATTTTTGTACTAAACCTATACAAATGGTATAAAAAGGGCTTATTTTGACAAAATTATGTGTTTTGTAGGTTTGGAAATTTTTTAAAGGATCCAATAACTTTTGGGAGAGATTTTAGGACTTTTTATAAGTAATAATGTCCATTCAATTATTTATATGAACTCCTAAGTATCCCTACCATCTCTTTTATTTCAGCCAGTGATAATGAATGGGTAGTGAACACTTAGAGAAAGTGGTGAAACTCCATTTGGGAAGCCTTTTAAGGCTTTTTTATTGATCCTGGTGACTTAGAAACCCTTGAAACATGTCATACCTCCTTGTTCATGTATTTTATTATATAATTGGGAAGATTTTAGGTGTCAAGTGTGAGAGGTACATGGAGAGAGGTCATTTTGGGACTGTCATGGATGATTATGCATGGCCAAAAGAATAAGAATGATCAGAGGCTAATCCAATGCATGTGAGGGCTTGTTTGTAACCCTTCCTACTTAGACCCATCATCATACCTAACCATATGTTTTGGTGAGGTAGTTTTGGAAGACAAATCATGAAGGGCAATTTCTTGTGCATGCACAAGGGAATCTATGCCACATGTGGAGGAGTTAGTTGAGTTTGAGAGACATTTGTCTTTATATTCCTTGCATGGAATATCTCTCCCTAATTTCATTGATGTTTTAACTCATTATCCTAATGTGACAAGTGTCTCTATGACTCTTGAGTTTATCTTTCTCTCTTTCTTCTCACAATTTTTATAAATTCTAGCCTTTTGGCTATTGTATGGATCTCTCCACCTTGGTATGGTGAAGCCCCACCAAAATTTTGCCTTGAGATAATAAATATAGTTGTTTTTACCTCATTCCATATTTCATTAAGTGTAAATAATGGTAGTTGGTCCTGTGTAAGTGTAGTTTTGTTTACCTTCACATGTTACTCTTCCTAGTACCATGTGTGTTTTATAGTCTCTCTTTTGCAGGATAGTAAGAAGTGTCTAATTGGATTAAAAGTGTAGTGAGTATTCTATTCAATATAGTGTCTTAGAATGTATATTCTCTAAGTCCTCCTAGCCTAAGCTATCTCTAAGACCCCATGCTTGAAACATTGATGTGGAAGAGAAGGTTGTCATTGAATGAAGTGTATATATAGATTTATTCTTGGTTCCAAGTGCATGTTAAAGGGTGTGAGTAGAGAATATATTTGGTGTATCACCTCCCATATATTAGATTTAACTTCAACTATTCTTATCCATTTTTATCCCCCTAGGTGTTATTAGTAGGATTGAGCTATAGTGATGCATCAAGGGAAAGTAGCCCCTAATCTAGAGATCCACCTCACATTTGGTGACCCACAACCTTGAGGTAGTTCCATTTTGCCACTTGAATGAGGAGAGACTTGTCATATCCTCTTTAGGTGCAAGTTTAAGTGATAACACTTACATTTGGTCCACTTGGAATTCCAAGTTAAGACATAGGTCTTACTTGCAATGGAAAAGTAAAGGTTAATGGTAAATTATTACTTTAAACTTACACTTTTAAACATTCCTCTATAGTATTAGCTTCAGATTGTACACTTGCAATATCCTAATTTATAAAAATAAATCCATAAAACTCAAATGCATGAGCATGCTTTGTGGTGGGGGAATTAGGTATATTTGGATTGGGTTTTATTATCAATGTTTTTTTGGCTTGTTCTATGCATACCTATGCTAGTTAAGTACACAAATTCATGGTTAGGGAGTACTCACCATGCATTTACACCTTCCTATAGATTCTTGTGGCACCTCCACTATCCTCTCCTTTACCCTTGGGATCACTACCTCTCATAGCCTTGCATATGTCCTCATCATACTTACACTTATGTAGTTATCATTGACCATATCCCATGCTAAACTACTAATCCCATACCAATATATATCCCTCCATTTACCTACCAGTAATAATGCTCATGCATGAGAGAGTTTATCCATCCATGGGGAAGTTCTCAAGTCCAAAATCAACCATAAGTTTATTAATTTCTTAAGTGAATTGATTGAGATACATATCATGTGGTTTCATTAAGAAGTAAAACTATGATTACTTTAGATAAGAGTATGTAGAGATAACATATTCACAAATGTAACTATTGAGTGCTACTTTACACCACATGTCCCACATATATGTCCAAATAACTTTAAACTTTGCTAAGGTTATCTAATTCTTGAATGGTCTTGTATATAAGTTGAAAGCCAAGCATACTAGCAAATAGGTAATTATATAAATAATGTTTCATATAGATAATCATGTAGGTGTTACTCTACCCATGTGCACACAAATAATCCTTATTCAATATATTTAAGTGAAAATTTATCCTCTATGGCACCAACTTAATGCTTGGCATTTTCTAAAGACATCCATTCAAGCATCTTTCTACCATTGTGATATCAAGTACAACAGGTCTTGACAATAGAACCAAGATGTTCGATTTCATTTTATACTTAGTTACAATGGCTAAGTATTAGTCGCATGCCTAGAGGAAGGAAGAATCCAATGTGATAGCATGCTAACATAACACATGAGAGACCTCTTGTACTCATCGAGGCATACAACCTACACTAGTTCTTGTCAATTCTATTGCATGATGGTGGATAAACAAATGTTATTTAGGTGCTTGAGTTAACACATTTAATCATTGTTACTACAAACATTATTATAAAGATATCCATTTTGTTGGTTGAATATTTTATCGATCAACATACTGATAAACAAAATAGGTCTGATCATCCAAAGTAGGAAGATTGGTCAGCGAAATGTGTAGTTTTACCACATCAAAAGGGGACTAATCTCTCCTTTCATCAAGGGGAGGTTCCCTATATATATATATATATATATATATATATAAACAAAAAATAATACTCAAGGGTAGGATAAACCATCCATATCTCTTTTTTCAGAGATGATGCATGCAAATCAAAAGAGAAATCTTAGGGATAATGACAAAAAGTGCTCCTCTTCTTTTAGGAGTACTATTCAACAAACCACAAGAATCTTCCTGGTAGTAATCACAAAATGTAACCAAGGACGTAATAACCAACAAATTGAGATGTAGCACAAAGTCTCCACTTGAATTGCCCAAGAGTGAGATACGAAGGACAATGAGGTCACTAAGTTGTCCTAAAGTCCTTTACACAGAAACAAAAAGAAAACACACTAAAGACAATTATGGAGGCACAAAGTCTCTCCACAGTTGGCTTCAGGACACCTTCCTAACTACTTTCACTAATTCTACTTGTTGAATTAAAGGAACAGAAAATATATTAAGGAAAAAGACATAAGAACAGTTTCCCCAACAACAAAGATATCACAA
Organism: Torreya grandis; assembly: GCA_037957365.1. Classification (NCBI taxonomy): domain Eukaryota; kingdom Viridiplantae; phylum Streptophyta; class Pinopsida; order Cupressales; family Taxaceae; genus Torreya; species Torreya grandis. Next base: position 972,858 of record JARHVA010000799.1, read on the forward strand.
CACAAAGTCTAAAAAGTCACTTGCTTTCTTATTCCAATAACAAAATATGATCAACAATCTAAGCTCAAAGTCTCAGTAATGCCTTTCAATTTGGGCAAAGTTTTGTTTCTAATAATTAGAGAGAGAGAGATCCCCCTAAAAAAATAAAAGAGAGTCCCTTATATAGCCTCTTTAAGAAGGACTTGGGAATAGTAACACATCATGTTGCATTGAATTTTATTAAGAAGACATGCTAGAATTTAGGGGCATTTACCCATTTGCTTTTCTCAATGCAGAGAAATGGGTCACGCTATTGAAAGTTTACATCTTTCAATATCCGTCTGGCAGTCTACTTCTAGAAACATATCTGATGCACAAATGTTCCTGGTCATTCCTCCTTTTTTGGTTATTTGAATTAGGTCCTCGATTCAGTTCGATGCTCTATTCCTTAGTTGCTTCTTACTAGTCTTTTGAGAACCCTGCAGAAGATGACACTTGGCAGCTTCTATTGCATTTGATACTGTGTCTCAATAGATGACATGTGGCAGCTTCCACTATGACTTTGAAGATGACACGTGGTAGCATAACGAGTTTTTTGTTTCTTTAGACTTTTCTTTTGGACAATTTGTCTGAAGGAATTATCTCTTTGTCACTTTTGTCGAGGGAATTTTTTTGAAGGAAATCCCTTTACTCTTTTGGCCTATGAATTGGTCTAATTGCCCCCTTCTTACCCTCTACAAGGGTTGTTTGAGCTCCAAATTAACCTTTCAAGTTTTTACAATGGTTCACTTCAGCTTCTGAGTGTCCTCTAAAAGGGCTGTTTGTCCCTTGGAAATTTGCCATAGTCAATTTTATGTGAATCTCAAATTGTGACACGTGGCAGCATCCACTGTGAAATAATTAAGGACACATGGTAGCATCCATTGAACTTGTAGAAGCTTTGGACGCCTTTTGAGTGTCTTGCAGAAGATGACACTTGCTAGCTTCTGCTACATTTTAGAAACACTATAGAACCATGTGGCATTCATTTTAGATTCATGCAAACGATGCCACTTGGCATGTTCCACTTAACTTATAGAGGACACATGGTAGCATCCGTTACTCTTAGAAACAAAGTGAAATGAGGCTCATAGATGACACTTGGAAGCATCCACTGAGTTTTGTCGAGTTTTTATTTCCTTAGTCACTTTTGCCATGGAAATTCCCTCCATAAGGGCACTTGTGTCTTTGACGCTTGGGGCACTCCTTTGAACTTCTCGCTTGAACCGACCGATTGAACTAACTTTGGTTCAACGGTTCAATGGTTCATTCCCTTGTTTCTATTGACCGCTTGAACCATGATTATTTGAAACAAGCCTCGTTGAACCCGTTGAACCTTGAACCCGTTAAACCTTTTGAAGTAGTCCTGAAAATGACTCAGTGTCAAAAACTTGTTCTTTTGATTGAACCTGCCTGTAGAAGCCTTTGAACCTGTGAACTCGTTGAACCCTTTGGTTCAAGGTTTAACAGTTCAATCAGTTCATTCTTTTTATTTGGCTAAGTCCTTTTGATCTTTTTGACCAAACGTGTTGAACCATTTGGTTGTTGAACCTGTTGAACCATTGAACCTTTGAACCAAAGTGGTTCAATGGTTCAACGGTTTAATGGTTTAAGCCTTCTTCTCTTTGATAAGTGTTTTGAAGTTGTTGAACCTTGAAGCAGTTGAACTTTGAACCTTGACAAATGCGCTTAATGCTTGCTGTTGATGTTGAACCTTTGAACCCATTGAACCCATTGAACTAAAATGGTTCAAGGTTCAACAGTTCAATCCTTGCTTAGAAGCTTGTCGATGAACTCTTTTGGTTGAACCTTGTCATTGAACCAACTTTGAAATCACCTAAGTGTTGGGAGCTTGCTTCTTTCCTGCAGAGTCCATAGAAATCAACCTATGAAACCCGTAGAACTTGGCCTGCAGAGTCTATAGATTCAAATCTGTAGAGTCTATAGATTCAAGCCTGAAAAGTCCATAGATTTTTGAGAAGCTTGAAAAATGAGGAATTTGAATGCTTAGAACAAATTTTGAGAAGGGAAGAGATTATTTTGGTCATGTGAACCAAAATAGTTCACATGTCCCAAAAATGAGAAGTCTGTTTTTGGGGACAACACATTTGATTCATTCACATAGTGCATGTAATTTATATAGTATCATGAAGAAGAATTAATACCAAAGAGATTTAACACAAAGATTTGTAGACAAAATATTAGTCCATTGATCTCATTTGATAAGTTTTCAAAGGTACTTCATTTAATATGTAATCTCTCTAGATCTCTATCTTGACAACAACAACATATCTACATCCAAAAACACCTAATAAAATTTAAGGGGTATTTATACACAAGATAACCCATTCTTGGGTTACATCATTAATATATTATAGGTGACAAGCCAATGATTATTTTAAAAAAAAAAGTCATGGCAAGCTGTTACAATTAAGTTCATTTTGATTCAATCCTAACAACCCATATATAATCTCTCTATGATAGATATTCATGTTAGTGTTCCTCTTCCTTCAAAATATAGCGTTAAATTCTTTCTTTCATTAATCTCTAATACTTATAAAAATACTTTGTAACCATCTTCATTTCCTATACCCTTGTCTTAGTCTTGCACTTTTCTGAGTCCTATGTCTTAGGTTCCTCATTCTTTATTTCCTTATCTTTCACAACTCAATATTCCATGCTAAGGTATTCCACACTATTATTTCATGTCTATCCTATGCCTTCCTTCCCTACTCCAAGGTCCTCCATGTTCTTCCTATGCCCTTGCATATCTATTCCATGGCTCCAAAATACTTAGAACATATTATTACAAAATTTGGGATCCAATAAGGATACTTCTTATATTTTATGATTATACTTTCCTATATATTTGTAATATATTTGATTGAATAAAATATAAAAGAACATTATTATTAATGTGTATTATTTTATTATGCAGTCATATTTTTTAATACTTCAGCTTATATAAACTCTAACCAAACATCTAGTATCAGAGCAAGTTAGTATGAGTTATGGATATTTAAAATAAAAGGGGTATCCCTATGATCTATTTACCAAATCCAATAAAATATGAATTAGATTTTTGATTTGAAACAATTCTGGTGCATTTCGTATAGTTTCATATCCCTTTGTGTGCATGTCAAATAGGGTTATACACCATATTTACTTTGAGTTTGCATTTAAGTTTTTGATCAAGGGTTTGTAGCTTTGAATCCATGGCTTGTGTCACTAAATTTGGATTTGACATGTCCCCAATTGACTTGGAAAATTTATTCCTACACATTGGTGTCAAATCACTCCTAAAATTGATAATGAGCTTGCCATTCTAAACACATAAAACATTTGACATAGGCATCATACATTCACACAAAACTACCATCAACATGATCTTGTTTGATCTCAAACTCACTCCCTAAAACTCACCAACCTCTAAACATGGAAAATATTCCTATAATTTTATCCATGACATATATTTTATGGTGATCTCTATTATGTAGATCTCATGCTTCCTCTCTGGGCTCCCCTGTACTTTGAGCTACACAATACACAAAGTCATGTGTTTAGTTTAATTGAAGTATTATTTTTCATTAGGTATTTATGATCTTAATTCATGTTTTATTGATTAGTTTTATTAATATTTTATCATAAGTCATGTCAAAATAGTAAAATTTAATGGTTTTGATTAATAAAATTAGCCCAGGGTCATTTTGTATTGAAATAGTCACCAAACTTTTTTAAAGTAATATTTAATTACTTTATTTATTCTTTTTTTTTTTGTCCAATAAAAAATGATGTCATTACTTAGAATTTTATAGTCCAAAATTAATTTTTTGTAAGGACACCTTTTCGATAGAGACTAATGTCATGTGTCATTGTCTTGTTCATTTTTTAAAATGGACATTCCCTTAAAAAAATTCATTAATCTCAATTTTCACTCTTGGAAATTTAAAATTAAGATGCAGTTAATGAACAAGAACTTTTGGGGAATAGTCAGTGGGAAATAAGCACATCTTACATATGCAAATAAGTTACTATAATGATAAAGCATATATGACAAGGTAAAATCCATCATTGGCTTTGCGCTTTCAAATTTTAAACTATATTATGTAGATTTAGAAAAATCATCCACAAAAATTTAGGACAATCTAAGTAAACTATTTGCTGATAAAGTAGTTAATGCAAAATTTTCTCTAAAGTTATGTTTATTGAAACTCAAAATGAGTGATGGGGATATTATGTCTAGTCATATAAATGATATAAGATCTATCATGAGGAATCTAGTAGAAGTCAAAGCTATAGTTGATGACGAAGATATAAAAATTATTTTGTTAAATAAATTATCTTCCAAATAAAATAATGTTATTTTCACTCTTGGTTAGATGTTATCTCAATCTTTGGAAAATATGATCTCAGCTCTCCTAGCATAAGAAAATAGGGTAATGCCAGAAGATGAAAGTATAATATACTCAAAAAATAGTTGTAAAAACTCAAATAAGAACAAGGAGGATGTTGAAAGTTTTTAATATAAGAAAAAATGACACATATCTTAGAATTGTAAGATTAGAGCTAATGATATACTTAAGGGAAATCCCAAATCCATTGAAGCCAATGTAATCATAAAATATGAATAAGTAAAAGAGGAAGATCCAGTATATGTAGATGATGAAGATGAACAGTATTTATTCTAAATAGCTTCCAAAATGAGGATGGAGGTAATAAAAGAATGAGGAGTTTTAGCAACCTCTCGTCAACCACTAGTGATAGGTCCGCTTATGTATTAGTGACATGTTTGATCATGTTTTTCTTTTTCAGTATTTTCATGTTTTCATTATGTGTTGAATAATATATGTTGACATTTGGGAGAGAGGAATGTTCCAAAGAAGAACTATTTGAGGGCATGAAATTTTTTTGAGGTAAACTCAAAATTAGTTTTGTTCAGATAGTTCAATAGCTCTATGAATATTGGAGATTTGGAATTTAGGAACCTAGGGGATGGAACAAACCCATAGAATTTGGCTTGTAGCTATGCCTACACGAGGGTAAAGAGATAATTTAATGGATTTATACCTAATATAAGTAATGTTTTTATAGAGAAACATCAACAAGATATATTAGGAAATTAGTGTCTAATGCTCATATTTGAGAACATATATGTTTGTATATTTAAGTGAGCATAAAATAATAATATTATTGTAAGCGATTTGTTAAAATAGATCACATAGGTGTGTTGTGAGGCAACCCATTTTAGATATAAATTAGGGAAATTTTATATGAGTTGTTATAGTGTTTGAAGGGATTCTTGATATGGATACTTCTTATGTTTAAGGAATATACTTACCCATATATTTGTAATCTATTTGATTGAATAAAATATAGAATAACATTATTATTAATGTCTGTATTTATGTATTTTGTAGTTACATTTATTTAGAGTTTAGATTATATAAACTTTGACCAAATTTATATAATTTCACCCATTCTGATTCAAGAACTTGAATTCCTAGTCTTATTAAATATTGTACACATACGTACATTTTGATATTCTACATATTTAATAGAAATCATATTATTATGTCTATAATAATTCATCATTTTAATGTTGTTAACATCACCTCCTATGCATTCTACAATCTGTAAGTTACTATTAAGCATGAAATTGTCACCACATTTATATTTTGAGCCCCATGGTATAGATCATTGGGATCAAAGAAATATCACTTATATGCTAATAAACATGCGAGTGTAACATAATAAATAAGGAATACTAGTTGATTTTATTTTAAAGTATCCAAAACAATTTTATATCAAGATCAAGATTGATGAGACCTAAAGAAACACTGAGGCATCCCCAAACATACATAAACACATTTAGGATGCCATTGAGGAACATTGCAATCAACTATTTAGAGATATTTTTAAACCCATAAAGAAGATTGGCCCACACTCCAGTCCTTATTATACATGACATACACATTCGTTGTTTCAATAATAAATCCCCTTCAATGTGTAATTCAATATTTACATCCCAATGTTCAAAACATAAATAAATGTTGTAACATTGGATGCCTATATTTGAAAACTTGAGGCATACTTTCTAGTCAATCATTTCACTAATGTAGATAAGATCACCTTCGTAGTGTTAAAGATGTCCATTTCATTTCATTATTCATGTGAAACCTTTAGTGTACATCAAGATAAGTATCACAATCCCATTATCTTTGGGGCCTTTTTCAACCCCTTGAAGGATGAGCATTACCCCCTCAAGCACTATGAGGATGAATACATCAAGTTATAATAATTATGCCTATGTTTGGAGTAGTCATTTGAAGAGTACCCAAACAAGTTCCATGAATTTATTGCTCAATTTTGCAAGGACTTGAAGGAGAAACATAAGGTGTTGAAGCTCATCAACATACTCTCACATTATATTCATGCAAGATAAATTTATTTAATTTTGACACATTGGGGAAAACATACCATAATTCCATCAAGATCAAATCCAAGGAAAAGATGATGCATAATTTTCTTCTTCATCCAATGTCATGTACAAGGGCAACCAGTTACATCTTGATTATCCTCAAGACTCATCAAATTATTAATTTATGGATTTTATGGTTAATGATTTATTAAATTATTATGTATTCTGTTATATTTGGGAATAAATAGATGGAACTAGGGTTTGCATTTTTCTTAGTAAAAAGGAAATTTTTGGAGCTAGGTTACAACCAGTTGTAGGATTGGTTGTTGATGTTTTTATTCTACTTGAATCATTCAATCATACTTCATAGAGATTGTATTAGGTGTGATATTAATGAGGCCAACTCTATTAATACCCTACCAAATCTCTATGCATAGATTTATATCTATTGTACTTTTTTTGAATTTGAAATATGGGTTTCAGGTGTTTTAAGGAATGTTGTGTTTGATTATTTTTTTAATTAGTCTTGAATGATTTCTAAGTTATTTGTAAAATTAAAATAATTTATAGGTGGGTTATTTGTAAACAAACCTAGGGATGGGTTTAGCCCATCCATAGGGTTGAGTACACATAAGCCCAAACCCTTGCCATTTATAGGCTATGCACATGGTGAAGTGAATAAAATGTTATACATAGGGCTGTTAAATATTTATGAGCTATGTAATTATTTGGGTCTGGTAGTGGATTTATCAGGCTAAAAATGTTTATAAATAAATTAGAGTTTTTGAACCATTTGAATCATTTACATTTGCTAATGTGAATATAGATTAAGTCAAAACTATTTGATTAACACAGACCTTCATGCTTAAACAAGTTGGATGATTATGAACATCAAAGATAAAGTTTGAATATTTTAATTTTGATTATATAACTATATTTATTTCAAAATAAAACTTCTTGAATTCAGTAATTTTAGTTTATAATAGCAGTTGAAGGATCGACTTAGATGTGGTAATATTGTGTTAACATGAGTCAAACCTGTAACTATTATAAGGTATTTATGAGACATTTGGTCATTGTGTTCTTAATGGATAGTTAAATGGGAATATTTAATTTGGGATTCAATGTCTATATTTATTTTAAACAATTGTTTCAAACCTATAGTTTGGAGTGAACTATCCTTATGGAGTGTTAAATTTGAACTATGAAATTATATACATACATACATACATATAGGTCTCTATGGATTTATCCATCGACCTCTGGTACCAAAGGGTCAATGGATAAATCCATAAAGACTGATATATATATATATATATATATATATATATATATATATATATATATATATATATAAGTCTCTATGGATATATCTATCAACCCTCTACATATATAAGAGTATACAATCCCAATAAAACATCAGGTAATATATAGCTTCTATTTAATACATAAAAATTATATATATATATATATATATATATGTATATATATATATATATATATATATATATATATATATATATATATATATATATATATGCATGCACACACACACACACACACACATATCTGTGTGTGTGTGTGTGTGTGTGTAATTTTTATGTATTAAATAGCAGTTATATATTACCTAATGTTTTACTGGGATTGTATACTCGTATACATGCACATGAGCCTTACCTAGAAATAAACTTCTATTTGATGTACTTTACATAAATACTTGTATTATTTTATTAACGGATATATATATTATATGAGTGCTTAAATAAAAATATATACAGCTGGGGATTTATAAAATAAAGGGACTATTCAATACATAAGAATTTATAAAGATTTCATGATATGTTGATGGACTGTTGTGTGGCTATTATGGAAAATAAGGAATATGTATTACTTGAATAGTGTTTTATGGATAATTTAAACATAGTTGAAAGTTGGATTTTTAAACTTAAGACCATTATTTTAACAGAGAAATAATGGCTTATTTATATTGTTCATATGTTATGAATAAATTGGTTGTTTTATTTAAAAAGTTATATTTAAAATCAATTAGTTGATTTAAGCCATTTGGATGCATGTGATGAAATATATGGTATTAAATGATTTTCTCGTATTAATATGTGTTACAACATTTTTAGATGGAAATCTATTATTTGAATATTTTGATTTAAGTGTTATTTATGAATAAATGAATCTAGTATTAATGACTTTGAGCAAGTAGGTGAGATGGAATTCATGTACTTAGTGCCACTAATAGATAGATAGAATATATCCAAATGAGTCGTGTGTATGAATTTGACTGATCTTAAGATTTGGAAAACTATATTAAAACTTTGGCCAAAGTAATGTTTATAGTTTGAACATTGTCAATTCACCTATTTGATTTAGTTTGCATGTTTTTCATCATATCATGTTAGAGCACATTTATTTATGAAATACTGCATGTGATAGTTATCTTATAGCACACAAGTTCTAGTTGACATTCTTGATTTCTATACCATCACTATCTGCCCATCTGTGAAGGGACGGTCATTCCCTTGTTGAGAGATTATGTGGGGCATAAATGGTAAATGGTTGGTGTGAAAAAACACAAAGATGATACTCTCCTTCCCCTTCCATTAGTCAACCAATAGAGGCTTTACTCACAAATGCTTTTGGATATTAACAAGTTCATTTAGACTTGTATGTTCTGTGAAATATTATATATTTGTAATATGATATTTAGATATGTAATATTATATACTTGTAAAATTTGATGTTAATTATATAACAATTGTAGATGACATTTTTTAACTGTATCTATTTTGATATTTAAACTAGTAGTGGCTAATTTGGGTAATTTAGTACTATTATATGTTTTACTTGCAAAAGCAAATCAATTTTTTTGTATAGTGATTATTAGCTAAATGAATCATATGATTAACTTGATCGTTAAAATATTAGTTTAATTAAATGATGAATTTATTTAGGGATCATTAGTACTTAGAATCAGTAAAGATAATTTGTTAGCGAGTTAAAAAAAATTAACCAAATTCTAGTTTAACCCTTTGGGGTTGTTACGCAACATGCACAAAACTGACCATATAACCCTATTGTGCGTAATAAAAACATGTCATCTAAGGAGAAGAAGCCTCAGAATGTTGTACAACACTTAAAGGCTTCAACATTTCTTATGCTTAATAAAGGTAGTAAGAACCAAGGTGAAGAGTGGTGTCATTGACACTACACAAGCTCACACAACAATTTTGAATGTTGCACTAAAAATCCTTGATTTTTACATTAGGTCCCACACCCATGATGACACTAATCTAGATTCCACTTATATAAACAACAACATCACTACCATAGACACATCTGAATAATGAGATTGCCTCTTATGAACCAAGTTATGGGTGAAGGGCCAACCTCTCCATGTCATAATTGATAATGGAAGATATAAAAACATCATTAAATAAGGTGTAACCTAGCACCTAAGCTTCACCATTGGAGCATATCCTAAAACCTATTATTTGGGTGGGATTAATTAGGGGAAGGATATAAAAATCCATTAAAAATGCACTTTTTAGTACAAATTCAAGCCTATGGAGGATAAAGTCACATGTGATGTCACACCACTTGAGTTTTGTTACATTTTTCTTGGAAGTTTGTATTTGTATGACCATGGTGATACATATCAAGCCAATATATAGTATTGGACTATTCATGTTAGACATTGTTTCATAAACCTTTTGGAGTCACATCTAATGACAAAAATTGCCTTGGGATCCACCAAACAATGCCACAAGATTTATTGGAGATATCTTAAGATAATTAGTACATAACATGTTATGTTTAGTTGTAATCTCTACCTCCATGTCCTCAATGGTACATATGGATATTTCATCCTTAGTGGTCTCTATTAATCCCATAATGCAACATTATCATTTTTAGTCCTTGCATCCACTACATCTTTCCTAGGCTAGAAAGTCATTGTTTAAAACTGTGACCAACTTTGATATGCAATCCTATGATCAATCCTTTCTCCCCACTATCATTTCTATCATGCTACTTGATAAAATATATGAGGACATATTATAATACCTTGCCTGATACTAAACATCCTCATCATTCTATCAAGTTTACATGCTTAATGATATACTCATGATACCCAACAAGGTAGCATGGTGTCATCAAAAAATCCATGTGTATCAGATCATGTCTCTAGTGTGGATTGACCACTTTTTATGGTCTCCATATAACATGATACCTCCTACCTCATCTATAACACTTATATAAAAATCAACATCTCCTAAGTGTGTCTATTTTACCCCTATGATAACATGAAATCCATAGGCAAATGTCTCATCCTCTATCTTTGTATTCAATTAACACACTAGATGCTTAATCTCTAAGTGCTTCCATGCCCACACTTAAAACATATTAAATGATCCTATAGACACCCCACCTATATATAACACATGGTGTAAATCCTTATATTAATGTGTCAATATGCATGGGCTCATATAAACTATGTGGCACTCTCCAACATGTCTCCAATCACATATAACAATCCTACTACAAATATATTCTCACTCTTTTCAAGTATTAAAATGCCACTAAGAATAGCCATCAACACAATCATTAATGTATTTGTCCCCAATCCTATGCAATAATTAATATCAACCCATCCCCTCACCATCAACATTACATCCTCTTCAAAAACTTTATATAATATCATCACATGCACACCCTCACTCCAATACATATGTGTGCCTCATATGGTAATCTTCAAAATCCTCTATACATCCTCTAGTGTCATAATCATCTCACCTGTCGGTAGGTGGAATGTGATAGTCTCACTATGCCAGTGCTCAACCAATGCTTTCAGGAAGGCCATGTTTGACTATATCTTTGGCATCTCTACTATGTGTGATATCCCCATGGACTTTAATAACCCAAATTCATACTCTAGTAAACATGCCCATCAGGTCTATCACTCTAGATTGCCTTTCCCTTATACATAGTATCCATAATATCTCCTACAAAAATAAAAAAGAACTATGTTAATCCTATTCAACTAGGTAATCATCTCAAAATCACACTTGTACTTATTTGTGATCATTCTAGAAAACTCACTTTATCATACATCCCTTAGAATGATTTCACCATAACTAATGATGAATTCACCACTACTATCAATGATTTCACTAATGCATACAATGAATTCACCTCAACTTCTAACCTATCCACCCCTAATGATTTTATCACTACTAATGACAAAATTTCCATGACTTTTGATGAATTCATTGTAATTTTCAACAAATTCACCATGATAATTAATGATTTCACTACACTTATTTTAACCCTAATGTTTTGACAATTTCACCATTGCCCTTGATGGATTCTCCATAATTGATGTTGAATTCATCATTTAAGAAATAAAATTATTTTTTTCATCATTTTCCTTATGCATTCAATGTTATCATAAGCCAAACACAAAATCCAAAAACATACTTACCACATCATTGCTCCCCTCTGCCCATTGGTAGACTCACACCCGCTCACTATGATGTTTATCCATTGAAATCTAGTCTATCTTCTCCTCATGATATAGAGAAAAACTTAACCACTCCAAATAACTAGGAAATCAAAACTCCAAAATTAAATTTCATAAATGGATTTCAAAATTCCCCCAACCCCTATATATTTACCTCCATCACTCCATTTTTATCCTCCCATTTTAATTTTTTGACAACTTTAAAATCTTTTATCATTAAAATTATCTAAAATCACATAATTAAAGTGCTATACATATCTATTAATGCTTGAAAGTATCAATTTTGTAAACTTTTATCACACATAAGACAATCTATATTTTTCATTTTACGACTTACAACTTATCATAATCAAGATATAGCATTCTCACAACCTCTCCTAAGAACCTTGATTCCTTGAGTGCCATCCAAGCATGCAGTATACAAATGGGAAATATTATTTTTTCTAAATATATTTCTATAGATTTTACCAACCAAGGGAATTCATTTTAAACAAATTCCCTATGATGTTGTGAGCATTTGTATTCAAACATGTATCTCCATTATTTATGGTAACCATCTAATCATCTTCCCTTCACATATTTCAAGAATTCATCCATTTTCCTACATGAACCCTTGAGGGGGAATTATCACATTTATTTTTAGTTGCCTGGGGGAATTTTTTTTTCTCTACAATCATCAACACTTTATTTTTTTTGTATTATTTGAAATGGCAGTGCTCGCAACACCATTTTAAAGAGGGGAAAATGTAAACACCTAAATTTCATAATTTAGTGTTGACATTAACTTTAATATGCTAATCCTTAACCACCCCAAATATAAATTCATATAAACATCATTTCCATCCAATTTTAGAATAAATTATTAATTGATAATTAATTAATAAAATAATGCACATGTATTTACTCCAAAACTAATTAAAAATCTATATTTTCCAGCTCATCTAAAAATCCTCCACACTTTTCTCAACCAAATGTTGACTCATCCAATCACCTTCCTCAACATCCTTAATCACCTTATAAGTCATCTTAGAACATTTCAACCAACTTGTGAGTCATCTCTTTACTTTTAAAATACCTTAACCCGTTCATGCTAAGTCACTCAACTACCAACTAACTCTCCCCTTCTTTTCAACACATGAGAATTAGTCATCATCCATTAGGATTAGGACCCAAATCCAACAGTTAATTATTTTAATAATTTAACAAATTTAGATTATTCTAAACCATTCATCTCATCACTCTAAAGCCTATTAATTAATGTATATTCCTCCATTCAAATCATCCACCTTCTAACTATCAAAATTCTATCTAATTATCCTTGTAAATCCATTAAGATCAAAAGCAAATTTTAACCATACACTACCCAATTTCCTTTGTTTGCAGAAGAATTGAGCACCCACATCAAGTAAGAAAGAGAAAATGTGTCATTGATCACACCGTGGAAAAGATGATGAAAATGCATTGTATGTTTTGTAAGTGTTTTATTATTTTTATTTTTGCTTCACTATCAAGAGGTTAGTGTAGTTCAGACATGATTGCATTGTATTTTGTCTTATTATTCACATTCTAAGTTTCACACTATACATCTAGAGTAGGAAGATTGAGAGTTTGTAGGAAAGATATGAGTGAAGAGTTCTCATTAGTAGGAGAAGACATATGAATAATAAACTCTTATGTTTATGAATAAAATTAATATATTTAGTTACTTTATTTGGTTTCAGAGTAGGGCATTCCTATGAGAATGGATTAAATGAATTCTTAATTGTTTCCAAGGGTAGACATGTCATTCATGATTACCCCATCTATTGTTTAAGTATTCTTTTACAATTATTAAGTATTTATTATTATTTTTAAGGTATTTTACCTAAAATTAAGGTATTATTGATTATTGGGTGTAGTTTCAGTGTGGTCCCCATGCAAAAATATCTTATGTTAGTTATGTGTAGATTATGCAATTGTTCATTTATTATTTTATCATGGTTAGACACTCAAGAATATTTATTTATGTGTATATCAGTTATACCACTCTCAATCATTACAAATAGTGTTGAAGCCACTCGAGCATATTGACATGATGTATAAATCACCTTGTGTATCATATATAACAAAATTTATATCATGCATTAATTCATTAGTGCCTAATTTATATTACAATTTTTACAAGAGAAAACATTTAATAAGTTTTACACAAATAAGTGTACTAAAAGAAGAACTAATATTTATACCCAAGGCAAGAGAAAATAAGGTGGTAAATAAGTATATTCCAATAAGAATGCATATAGCACAAAAAATAGCCATTATGAAATTAGAGACACATAAAAATGGTACACCTATCTAAGATAAAAATAATAAGGAAGATCATGAATAAGATAATATTTTTAGAGAATACTCTTCAAAAGATACATCATCATGGTTTGATTGATTTGTTCATAGTTTTTTCATGTGTATGCACATTCATCACTTAGAATTTAAGTGTCCTACACATGCATTATCTCATGACATGCATGCAAGTATATTACGGTACCTTCCAAATTTTATAAAACACATTACTCTTTTCCACACAAAAGTCTAATGCTACACATGCATATCTAAACTTTACATGCAACACATCCACCTATGACATGTGATCATCACTTAGTTTTTCTCACAGTACCTCCACAAGATTTTGAAATACCAATAAGTATGCCACATAAGCTTTTGTTATGTTATAAATTAATTTTTACCCTTAATATCCACATGACAGGCTCCTCTTACCATTAGACATGCTAACTAGAATTCTCTATATTTTTTAGCACATAATGGAATATATCTATAACACTACATTACTAGAATTCCAAATATGCATATAAAGGAAGTTCAACTAGGACTGAACAATAGGATGAATCATCCCTTTATAATTTTTATTAGTTGTAACTTATTTTTGAGATGATGTATATATTATAACCATATGAACCATAAGGGAAAAAAGATTAGAGAGATCAAAAACATACTAGCTGGGAGTTTGTTAGCATGCTTTATGTTTCTAATAGTCACACACATATGTAGTTATGCAATATTTCATTTAGTCTAGACAAATAAACAATTAATTTAACCCATTTTGATATGTGAACTTACATTCCCAACCTTATGGAATATTGTACACATATTTACATTTCAATATTATACATATTAAATTAAATTCACATTATTATGTATATAATAATTCCTCATTTGAATGTTGTTAACATTATTTCCTATGCATTCTATAATTTTTAACTTATTTCTAAGATTGAAATTGTCCACCACATTTTTACATTGATCCCCATGGTGCAGATCATTAGTCTCAATGAAAGATCTGTTATATGCCTACAAACATGCAAGTGTAATGTAAGAAAGAGGGAATACCAATCAATTTTTTTCAGAGTATCTAATATAACTTTGTAGTGAGAGTAGGATTTATGAGACCTAAAGAAACATTGAGGCATTACCAAACATCTAAAAACTCATTCAGGATGCCATTGAGGAACATTGAAATGAACTATTTGGAGACAATTTTGAGTTCATGATGTAGATTGTCCCACACTCCAATCCTTATTATACATGACCTACACATTCATTATTTCAACAATAAACCCCCTTTAAAGTGTAATTCAATATTGATATCCTAATATTCAAAGGAGAAATAAACGCTACAACATTGGATGCCTATATTTGAAAAATTTAAGCATACTTTCTACTTACTCATTTCACTAATGAAGAGAAGATTACCTTCACAGTGTTAAAGATGACCATTTTAGTTTCTTGTTGGTTAAAAACCATAAGTATGTAGCATGATAATTATTGTAATCCTATTGTCTCTTGGAATCCCTTTGTCAACCCTTTGAAGGATGATTATTACCCCCTTAAGCACTATGAGGATGAATACATCAAGTTCCAATAGTTATGCTAGTGAATGGAACAATCATTTAAAGAGTACACCAATAAGTTCCATGGATCCATTTCTCATTTGTGTAAGGACATGATGGAGTAACATGAGGTGTTGAAGTTCATCAATGTAATCTCACCTTATATTCGTGCAAGATGGAGTTATTTAATTCTAACACATTAAGGAAAACATATTTTAATTCCACCAAGATCAAATCCAAGGAAAAGATGATGCAAAATTTTCTTCTTTATCCAATGCCATGTGCAAGAGGCAACATGCACAAAATTCACATATAAACCTATTGTGCATAATAAAAACATGTCATGTAAGGGAAAGAAACCAAATAAGGTTATACAACACCTGAAGGCTTCAACTTATTTTTGCCAAATAAAGGAATGAAGAACTAAGGTCAAGAGTGGTGCTATCAACATTGCACAAGCTCCCACAAAATTTCTGAATGTTGCACACAAAAATAATTAATTTCTATATTAAGTCTCAGACCCATGGATGACATTAATCCAGATGTTAATTATATGAGCACCAACATCACTACAATATAGACCTCTGAGGAATGAGATTATCTCTTATGTATCAAGTTATGGGTGAATGGCCAACCTTTCCATGCCATCATTAACAATGGAAGCTAAAAGAACATCATTAAACAAGGTGCAACCTAGCACCTAGGCTTCACCACTAAAACACATCCTAAACCATATTATATGGGTAGGCTTAAATAGTGGGAAAATATATAGATCCATTCAAAATTCACTTTTCAATAAAAATTTAAGCCTATGGAGGATAAAATCACATGTGATGTCACTCCACTTGAGATTTATGACATTTTGATTAGAAGTTTGTATTTTTATTACCATCCTGATACATATAAATCCAATATATAGTAGTGGACATGATGAAGATTTTATTTGTACACTCTCCTCATTACTTTCCTTGGGCCTAATTTTTTGCCTTTGCTCTCTTTAATTTGATCTCCTCTCTTGACATACTTGATCATTCTCTACCTTACTAGGCTCCTAAGCCTCCTTGCATACATAATATTCCTCTCTCTATTTAATAACTATCACACTTAAACATCATCTAAATTCTCTCCTCATTAGCACCGACATAACATAATTATCATCACTTCATTCTTTGTTCTTACTTCAAGCTTGCTCAATCTTTGATATAGGTTGATAGGCTTAACAACTTAATACATGATCCCATGGTTACTATCTCCACATGAGGGATCCCTTGGAAATAAACATACCTATTATATACTCCCTTAGACATCTAATCAGAATACTAAATCCTAAATCTATAAGTCTCACACAACTCACTTTTTTTCTCTTCAAGGCCTATTCTCTGATAGCCTTGTTTTAGCATAAAGATTATTGGTTTGAACAAAAAATAGATATTCAATATTAAATAAGACCATATTTGGATACCCTTTTTCCCTTTATAACTTCATACAAATTTTTATATCACAAATCTTCGTGAAACCCTGATAACTCACCAAGCCTCTTTACTAATTAGGTCTCTTTAGGTCTATTTCAAAGACACTGACTTGGATTCCATACTGTACAATTAGGTACCAGCTCAAAAACACAAAAATAATTTATATCATGCCAAATAGAACCATAATTTAAAGTTTCAATAAATTTAAGGGTGCAAACAAAATTTATACAAGTTGTAATTTGGAAACCCTAGGCTAGGTCTACACAGGCCTGTAGGTGGCCGAGAGTAATAAAAAGGGAATATTTTGAATCTTACTTAATTTTAATTGAATATAAAGGTTTTTGAGGGTCTTTTATACTTGACCTCAACCTAATAAATAATTTTTAGGCTTTGAACAAGATTTATTTACCTCTTACAAGCATTTTATAAGAGTTTTGGAAGTTATCATAGGTTTGCACCAGCCCAAGATCAATCAAAATGGCTTAGAATGAGTTTTATACCATTTTAAACAATATTAAGATATATTTTAGGTATTTAATATCTCTTTTCACCTTCCTCAATTTTTATTTGATCAAGAACAATCACCAAACATTTATAATATGCAGGTTTATAGAATTGTAAGTGTTTGTGTAGGTATGTGTTAGCTTAAATAAAGACTTAAGATAACTATTCTCACTTGGAAGAGTATAAAAGTTTCCTTTGAACAAGTAAATCTCCTAAAATCTTGTATACAACCTATCCAAACTCAAACTAAGCTTAACAACCTTCTAAAAACACTATTAGTCCTATTCTTTAGAGTGTGTAAACATAAAATACTTCACATCTAAATTACATTGTATATTGCATGTCTTATGACTTGAGAATCACTGGAAATGACACCCAAAAAATAATAAAAACATTTTTTAAGACTCACTTACCTATATCAGGGTTTACAATATCCAACATAGATTTTAGAAGTATCTCTTAATTCACTTTTTAATAAAATAATACATTTCATTGACACCTATAACAGAACAGAGTGCCTTTCTCAAGTTATTGGTATGTTTCTTGAACTTTATTTTACTCTCATTTAAACCTATCTTATCCTACCAACCTCCTACCACACTCCCCCTACATAATTACATGCATATAACTCCCTTATAAGGCCATCCCCATGTAGGGTGGCTATTACATATTCAAGATTCTTGACTTATATTGTTATTTTCATGATATATAAGTTGAAAAAATTCTAAAAAATTATCATAGAACCTACTAGGACCATTAAAAAAAATCACCAATGATTACATATCACACAATCCAAAATACCAGTTAAGAGCCTAGTTACCAATTCAAATTTCTAAAATTTCCCTTTTTGGTGGGAAACTCCAAAAGAACTAATAACACACAATCCAAGGAATATTAATGACTCAAAAAATACATATATGACCCTAAAATACCTCTCACCCTCACACAATACCAAAAATAGTCATTATGAAACTCTTAAACATATTAAAAACCTAAGTTACCTTGTGATCTACATCGATCTCCCTAAGTGGAAAATTTGAGATCCTACTCAAATGTACCTTATCCAAATTTTTCCTTATTTTGTAATTCTTACTCTTATTATTTTTTAAGATTATCTTTCTATTTATTTTCTTATCTTTCTCATTTCTTCTTAGTTGGTTCTTGTGTCTTTGTCTCCTTAACTTGTCTTTCTTCTTTACCAACTCATTCTCTACCTTCATAAAGTACATGATCTACTACAACTCTTTATCTTATTCATATTCCATCTCCTCTATATCTAATTTATCTTAATCATAATCTACCTAAAATGGTTGTTTCTTATTCTTTACTCTTTCTCCTACTCCATAGCTTCTTTCCACCTTCGTCATGATTTGTTCTTTCACTCCTTGCTAGTCTATCTTCTTAACAACGTTTTCTTCTTTGTCCTCATGATCTAATGTATAATTATGCATTTTTTACTCATTCATCCTTGTCATACTCTCATTTATATCCTCTTTGGTTTCCTCTTCATGATATTCCACCTTCTCATGGTGAGTCTTCTCATAGCTTCCTTGCTCATCTTGAAATGACATCCCCTTAACCAATTTAAGTTCATCATAGAAAAATATTTCTTGTCAACATTTTATCTTAATATCATCATGCATACCTCCAAATAACTTAGTTAAAACATTACCAATTGAATATATTGATTCCTTACCTTGCTCTTTCTTCATTTGCTTATTCTCTTGCTCACTTGATTGTAGCTCTCATTCCATGAATATTTGCTCTTAACCTCTTGGTATACTACATGGACTAGTTATTGGGATAAGGTTTCCATATATTTTCTCTCTTAATACTAACTTATTCTTATTCCTTCCTTGGATCATATTTGGATTGATCTTGTCCTCCTCCAAACATGCATTCATCATCCAATCATATTCTTTATGATGAACATGGTTGTTCTCCTCTTTCCTTTACTCTATCATGATCTCTTATGCCTCATTACTTATTTTATCCATGTGATCATGGAGTGACTCCTTGTCTTTTATCTCCATACCTACACCATTATGATTATTACATTTCAAATTAATTTTTTGAGACTTGATAGTCTCTTTAAGGATCTCATGGTCTTTTCCATTCTCTCTTGTTCTTGTATTATTCTTCCAAACCTATTTAGGCATAAATTTAAGATTCTTAAGTTCCTTATCATGTCCTTTTAACATAAACTCTTTAATTTCATCATTAGTTGTCCATAATTATTCCTTGATCAACTTGCATGATTATATGCTTAGCTTACCTAGGCTTGCAACTTGGTTGGATTCACTTTGTACCAATGCTTTTCCATATTATTGCCTACATTTTATTGTTTGTTTTTGATTTTATACCCTTATATGAACTACAAGTTTATCTTATTTAAGTTTTCCCATGGGAAACATGTTCCTTGTCTTTAAAATCTTCTTTTATTTGTCTTGTAATTCTACCTCAAGCCTTATATGATAGCTCCCATTTTTCTTCACCTTGACTTAGGAACTCTAATAGGTCAGTTTCAACCTCTTGCATCAATTCTCTCCATATCAAATCCTCTTCATCATTTTTATCTTTCATAAAGTGTGACATAACTTGTACTTGGATTTATTTCCATCATGCATCATGATAGACACTCCTTCATATTGTAAATTAGTTTATATACCTTGATGCTCTATGATGTATGTTACCGTATCCATTGATATTTTTCTTTCTTGATCCCCCATTAACTCATGCCAAGTACTCATCTCTTCAAATTCTATTCTAGGACAATATTTTTCCTCTTTTCCATTGTTTATGGCATGTTCTAAATCTTCCATCTCTACTTGTAATTGATCCTAAATATCATAGACAAATCATTGGTCTTGTTGTTCATCTAGAAACTCATCACTTGAAATATCTTGTTCAAGATCTTTTTGATTTCTTCATGAAATACAAATTTAGATTTATAATATTCATACCTCTTGACTCCATCTTCTTGATTCAAATTTATTCCTTTTATGCCTTTAATAAGGCATCCTTCTTATTGAATATCTCCTTTGCCAAGCATCTCTCCTCTCTTAGGATAACAAATCATAGTATGCCCATATATTTCTGCCTAATCAACTTCTTCTTCAACATAAGCATGTTGTTCATTCTTATTCTCCTTCATGCTTTCAAGTTTTATGTCCTCAAAATAGATTTTTTTTTTCCACTTTTATATCTACATACACACATGACAAGTGTAATAGTATTTTGAGCAAATATGAATTAAACTACCTAATTCAAACCCAAAAATCAAATTACATAATAGGAAAGATTATGGAAACAAACCATAATGATAGAATAAATATTACCAATCCTTGATTCTAATATCCTCATTCTAGGATGACCAAGTGGATGGGTTAATTGCATGAAGACTTAGATTTTAGCATTATGATGGCATGATGAATGGTTTTGATAATGGATGCTTGAGATTAGTTTGGCATGGTTATTCCTCATTGATTGTGGTTATCTCCAATGGAGGGATGGGTTGAATTAAATAGATTTTGGAGGGAGAGATCAATGATGTATATTTAAAGTTAGATGAGTGAGATCAAGGGTTGATGATTAAAAGGTATTTAAAATTCCTTAGAAACCTCTAGTTTTAGAGGCTTTTAAAAAGGAGGGGTGAGAATAGAGATTATTCTATAATTGGATAATTATATAATCCTTCTTAGGGTTTAATTAGGATTAGGTTGGGGATTAGATAGGGATTAGGTGAGTGATTAAGGACTAGGGGTTTAGTAATAAGATAGTAAGTGGGCCATGGGAATCTAAAATTCCCAAATAATATATAAGCAGGGATTAAGATAAGACAATAGGGGTTTTTAGAATAATTAATTAAGAAGTAGGATGAGACTATGATTAGTAGATGAATAATAATGAAAGGGTACATTAGATAAATGATTAGAAAGTGGTGATAAATTAGCAAGATGAAAGGAGATAAATTAGATAAACAAAATTAGTTAGGAATATTAGTGACGCTAAATGAACTAGGTGAATTTAGATGCATACATTTTGACCCTCTTTGAATTGACATTGTGAGTGAAGTGAAGTGGAAGGAGTAATGGTATTTCAAATAGAAACCATGTCGTGAATGTTAGTAGATGATGTTAGGGGATATGATTCCCCCTCAATGGGACATGCAATGAAGAATGAGATGGATGACCACTTGAAATAATAATAATGTGTGGGATGAGATGGATAAGCGAGGGGATGGGATGTGAGTTGTTGTGATAGTTGATGAAGAATAAAATTAACCTAATAAATGAGCTAAAAATTGATGATGATGCCCCTAGAAAAGACACATGCACAGGGAGTAGAGATGACTTTGTCATGATTGTCAATACATCCCAATGGGGAATCAATCATAATATGATGATGATAGGATTAAAAGGCTGCTAGATTTAGGTGTATCCCAAGTAAGGATGCATGAAAAAAGATATATAGGCAAGGATAAGATGATTATTTGATAATAATTGATGATGGGTGTAGCTCAAATATAAATCAATCAATATTATATATGTGATGATAGAGAAGAAATGATATGATCGAGTAACTAAGAGAGAAAATTGGACTACATTTTTATAAATCAATGAGTCATAATGTGATTAATAAGGATGATGCCCCTAGTAAAGACATGTATAAGGTAATGATCGATAAATTAACCAATGAATAATTAATGGAAGAAAATATGGAAGTTATGACTTGTCAGGTCTGATCGATGGGTGTGGGTGATTGATAAAAAAGATTAGGGAGATGATTATAGGGATGGTGATCAATCAATGGATTGAATGATAAATGATTGATATTATGGATTAAATATGTGACTGATGAATGATGGGAAAAGGAAAGATATATGTGGTGATGAATGATTGGGAAAGAAGTGATAATGGCCTGCTATCCCTAGGCACTAAAAAGTGGCCAAGTACTGCCTACATAGTTAGTGATTATGATGATTAGTGATTAGAGGATGATGTTAGTGATTAAATTATATGATTCAAAGGATGATGTGAAGATGAAATATTGGAGGTTATGTGAAATTGTTGAGAATATTAGATTAGTGATGGGAATAGGGATGACTAGATGATTAGATGAATAATGAGGGTGTAGGTGATCAAGCCATCACAACTATCATGAAATATCATCATAGTATAAGTAATATAATAAATTTGGTAGTATAAATAATGATATAAGTATGAATAATAGTACATTATGCCAAAGTGTGTGGGCAAATAGAATACTCTACATCATTGAGGGCACTTATAAGGCTATTATAGCATTGGTGACCTCATAACATCCTTATTCATTAACTAATGTTGGAGTGTTATCAATGATGTCATGGAGGTTTCTTGGTTAGTAGATGAAGTGATTTGATAGCCTAATTAATAATGATAAAGTGTACAATGTGTTTATCCTAGTGTGCTTAAAGGAGGATTGGTTGATATTTAGTTTTGACATGATTAGAGATGTTTAAGGATGAGTATGGTGATTGGAGAATGTGCAAGAGATTCCTAAGATGTTATCTATGTTTTGAGAGTTTGTGTGTATAAGTGGAATTCATCTGGTTATCCATAGTTTTTATCTAGATAGTTTGGGTCTAGTGGCAGAAAATCTAAGTAGGAAATTTGATGACACCACCATTGCCACATATGAATGAGTCAAGGGGAGTTGGTCATATGGTTATGATCACATTAGTCCCTAATTATTATACATTAGATCTCAAGTCATGCATCAAAGCACGATAAAAGATATGAGGGTGAAAATTTGGCTTTTCAATCATAATTCATTGTTTTCCCATAGTCAAATTTTCATGTGGCCAGAAAGAGCTGAGTAAGCATGTTGATAAGTTCAACATTCACATGTGTAGAGGTGTCAGGACAAAATGATCATATGGGTTAGTTTATTTTTATGCTTAGTTTATTTTTTCTAATTTTTTGACCATGCAATGAAGTGCATCAAAATATATGCATAAACAAAGTTAGGCTCCTAGGTATTTTGTCAGTGTTTTCCCATACTTATCCAATTTTGCAATATGGTAAGAAAAATTGAGTGAGAATTTTGATGGTGTTATCTATTACATGAGTAAAAGTGTCAATAGAAATTGATCATATGGGTTTGTTTAGTTCTGATTCTAGATTATTTGTGTGAAATTTTAGATCATGCATTAAAGCATGACAAAAGTTATGCATGTTCAAATTTGGCCTCTTAGGCAAGTTTTGACATAGTTGGCTCTGTGATAGAAGTTTCTGAGAAGGTTTTTAATGGCATTATATCTCGCATGCATGAAGGTTTCAAGAGTATTTTGATACATGGTTGGATTTATATTTGAAAGGAGAATATATGGTGCAATTTTTAGGACATAAGATTGATTGTAGCAAAAGATATATTTATCCAAAGTTGGTAGTCTAGGCATATTGAAAGGGTCCCCATACTTAGTCAATTTTGAAAGAGGTAAAGATAGAGCAAGATCAATGGTGTGAATTACTCTAAGAAGGTAGGAAGTATTGAGATGAGGATAGGTGTATGAGTTTTAATGAATGAGCAAATGTAAAGGATAAGGATCCAATGGTGAGTGGGTGTTTGTATAGATTGATCGAATAGTGAGCATTGATTGCTAAAGACCTAACTGTTCTATAGAGATCGACGGAGTGCAATGAGTCAAATTTTCTATATTGAATGAGATAAGTAAAAGTGACTAAGGTTTAACATTTAATCATTGGTTCCAATACATTAAAGATAAAAAAATATCAACGGTGTGTATTTGATCTAAGTAGCAAGGATACAAGATGATTACAAAGTTTTTTAGGTTTAACTATGACCATTTTCATTTAAATATTTGAATTTAACATAGGTAAAAACTAGAGATCTATATTTTATCTATATATTTCAATAAAATTTGAATTTTCTAGTGTTATAATATCAGATATTAAGAGGAATCCATGGTGCATCTAATGAATTTGATTTAAAGATCTAAAAGTGTGTATAGTCAAAGATATTATTGTTCAAAGTTGACTATGTGTTTGTGCTTATTTTGCAAGTGACCCAAGAGATTTATTCGAGCTTGTCTTGATGTTATTTTGATATAGCTTGATGAATCAACTATTAGATAGTGTTATAAACTCCATGAGGATGATCTTTATGTATTTTGAAGGTTTGACCAATTGTATATAGTATGAACAATGGTTTAGAAGTTGAATGTGTTTTCATTCATAATGTTCTTGTGCACCAAGTCAGTGTTTGAGTTATTTGAGCATACATAGAGGTGAGCATAGATGACTGTGATCATTTAAATATGTAAAAAGGGACATAAGGAGTGGACCCATGTATTTGAAAGTGGTTTTATGTTCTTATTTTTCTTGAGGGTGTGCTAAATGGGTGAATAGGTCTCCATGAGACCTATAAGAGCTAGAAGGGCCTTATTAAAAGGTGTAACTGCTTAAGGGTGACCCATAGATGCTATGGCTGACCTATGAAGGTTGTTTTCAGTTGTGTCTTCATGTGAGAGATGAATTAAGGGCTAAGGCATGCCTAATGGCTGACCAAGTGTATATTATCAAGTATACTCTATAAATAGTGAAATCAAAGATGGTGATTTCTAGACTTTAAAAAAAAGACAAATGAGACATTGGAGAGAGGATTATGTGTGTGAATTATGGATGAAAAGAGGGGTAGAGTGCCTTGAGGATGAGTTGAAGATCAGAATAGATTGCAGACTATTTGTATGACATGTATGTCATAATTATTTTGGTAGAATAGTCCTCTTGTAGATTGAGTGTGAGCAAAAGAGAAGTGTGATAAGCATAGGTCCATCATCAATTGTTGTAGACATTAGTTTAGAGTTGGATGTGTTCATAGGTGTTATTGTGTAAAATAAACATCTAAGGTGGTTGCAACCTCCTTGCAAGGTGAAACTTGCTAAAATTTTGGTTGTTATTATTACTCAATTAGGCAAGTGTTGAAGCACCTTGTGGGATTGTAGTCTCACTAAATAGGGATTGTAGTTCCTTGATAATTTTTAGATGGTATAAATTAGTTCTTATTATTTAAAGATATTAGTCTAATTACAAGTTTTAGTGGGTTTTATTTCCCAAGAGGGTTTCCCATGTATGTCATGTGTTATGTGATTGATCTTGCATTGTCTCTCTTGCTCATTTTTATGAATGATGTGTATTCTTAATTAATGCTTGTGGTAGCCAATTAAGTGTTTGTAAAGATAAAAATTAAAGTTAGTTTATTTGGGCTCACTGATTCACCTCCCCTTCTCTTAGTGATTATACCTCTAACAATTGGTGTCAGAGTAGGTCCTTTGGTAAAGGCTTAACATCTTGAAGGTTATCCAAGATGCAATATGGGTAATCATCAAGGAGGTTTCTCTACTAAGCAAGCACTAGTCTTCAATGGATCCAATTATGATTTTTGAAGTGCAAGGATGAGAACATATATTATGTCCCTAAGGTTTGATGTATGCCAATCTATTTTAGATGGTTATGATTATCTTATTACTCCTCCATCTAGTGTTACAGATAAGAAGTTATTTGAGAATAATTCCAAGGCAATGAATGTTATCACTTATGGTCTTTTAAAGACTGAATACACTAAGGTAATGCATTTTAATTTTGATAAATAAATATGATACAAAATGTAGACCATTTTTTAAAGGAGATTCAAAGGTCAAGCTTACTAAGTTTTAGACTCACAAAAAGAAATTTGAAAATCTCAAGATGAAGGAACAAGATTATGTGTCATCTTTTCTATAGAGAGTTGATGAGACTGTGAACATCATCAAAGGTCTTGGAGAGAATATTGAAGAGGATCATATAGTCCAAAAGGTATTAAAGTCTCTATCTCTCAAGTTTGATCCAAAAGTATCTGCTATAGAAGAGAGTCATGATCTTACTTAGTCGAATATGGATCAATTGCATGGCACCCTTCTTGCATATGAGATGAGAAAAAATGATGATATACCACTAAAGAAGGAAGTTAAATTCAATACAGAGATGAATCCTAAGAAGAAGTTCCAAGGTAATAAATCCAAAGAAGATGACATTTTTGATATTGATGAGGATGAACTAATTATTTTGATTATTAGAAAATTAAACACGGGCTTAGGGAAATATAAGGGTAAATTACCCTTCAAATGTTTAAATTATGGAGAGATAGGACATTTTGCTTGAAAATTCCCTTAAAAGCATGAGAAGAAAGATGATGAAAAGCATTTTGAAGGTCAAGATGATGAAAATAAGACACATAGGAAGAAAGGATTTAAAAAGTTTAACAACAAGAAGTCCTTAAAAAATAAGAAGAGTCTCTACACCAAAGAAGTTTGTAGCTCATCAAAGGAGAGTGAAGATAATGACTCAAAATATGGCCATGAAGATGATGGTCCTATTGAAGATAAAGATCCATTTATGGATGAAGAAGGAAGTTGCTCACATCAGAAGGTGCTTACTTAGAGTGATTCAGATGATGATGATGATGATGAGGTGGAATATGAGACTGTATTGATGAATGCTCTTGAAGAACTGAAGATTGAAAAGAAGATCAATAAGAAGATGAAATCTAAACTTAAGGACTATGAGGAATAATTTAGTGTGTATGAGGTAATATTAAATGAAGACACCGAGGAGCATGAAGATATGATCAAGCATCTCAGTTGTCAATTGGAAATTCTATCTACAAGCCTAAAAGCTAAAGAAGAAGAATGTTCAAGGTATGTTTCTAAAAATGAGTCTTTGAAATCTGAGTTAGAGAAGACATCTAGTAAGGTGAAGTCATTTGTGAGATTTGAAAATAGCTCATGTGATCTAGACAACATTCTAAGTGGTCAAAAGCTTTCTAGTGATAGAACTAGTCTTGGATATGAAGAAGAACAAAATAATGTTACTCAAGATAAGATGAAGCCTAATGTGAACCAGGATAATCTTAATTTAAAGATAAATCATCATAAAAGGACTAAAGGTTCTAGCATAATGAAGAAAAATTAGATAAAATAACCAAAAATCATGAGGTATGCAAGATTCAATGGTTACTATTACACATGTAATCAATTTGGTCATAGGGCTAGAGAATGCAAGAGACTTGTTATAAATGAGTTTGCATGGAACTACGATGGGAGTAATCAGTCAAAATTTATGAATAGAGTTAAGTGATTTAATTATCATGACATAGGACATGTTGTAAATTTATGTCAAAATAAGGTAAGGTAAGATACATTTCTTGAAAAAGGTATGGTGTTCGATAATTGTGAATATAGAGGTCACATTGTTAGGTTATGAAATTAAAGGTCTATAAGTTAGAATAGGTTTAACTAGGCTCCTAAGTGAAAGGAAGAAGGAATGTTAACACATGGAAGACAAAGGTGAAAAGTGTGAATCATGATGAGACTGTAGGTCTAAGTAATTTGTTTGTTATGGTGGAGAATGCTTCAAAAGTTGAAGAGTACCAAGGGATCTCATTGTCTGTTTATATTGAGAATGAAGAGAACAAGCTCAAAGAGAAGATCAAGGTATTGGTTTAATCTAGTCCTATGATATGTATGGATCCAAGTGAACACCATATTTTTGATGTAAGTGTGTCATGCAAAGAACATAAATTGTTTATGCCTAATGAAGAGGTTCCAAGCTGCAAGGAAGATTATAAAAATGAAAAGGCATGTCATGAATTTTGTTATCTCCATGTATTATCAATCCAATTCTAAAAAAAAATAAGAATGCTGTAGTGGTTGAGAATGTTATTTTTCATAAGCCAAATAAGAATAAGAAGAAGAACTATAAGTATCAAAAGACCAAGGAGGAGAAGGAATATAAGGAGTTGTGGGAAACTCCTAGTTTTACCCCATGGTAGAACATTATGGTGTAGAGGAGGTCTTTGTCTACGATTCATAAGAGACTCCTTTTGGTGGAAAAGCAATTTTGTGTGCTCAAAATGATAATGCCAATTAGATAAGGTCTTTGGTTAAGGGGGAGAAACAAGTTCATGAGCATTTTTTAGAGGTTTGTGAAGGAGCTATAGTAAAAATTCCAAATGGGTGGTTTATGATGGATTAATGAGATTGATGCAAATTTTAAAAAGAGTTTGATGCTAAAAAATGTCTATACATTTGTTTTTTATGTGCTCTTAGTTTTCTCAGTTTTTGGCTTAAGGGCAAGTAGGCCTAAAATGGGTTATAGGGATTATATGTTCTAGGAGGTATAGTTACTCAATTTTTTTCCAAAAGTGTGTGATGTGTGTCTCCAAGTGTGCAAGAATTTTTAAAGGTGTACATTAACCATAAGGAGGTTTGTTGACCTTATTGTTTTTGAGATTTTAGGGTTTTAGGCTATGCTAAATAAGTGTTTTACCTTGTGAATTGAGGTATAAGACTTATTAATATGTTTAATGGTATAAATGGGTGGTCAAATCAAGATTCATAAAGAATTGAAGGTTTTTGGTTCTCAAATTATTCAAGTTTTTGTCAATATGGAAGGCTAATTAACTAGTAGGTTTGTTAAGGAAGTATGTTGCAGAGGATGATCTTGTTGATGAAAATTGGTGTGATTGAGGGGGTATATGAGATTTCTCTAGATATTAATTTTTAGGTATAGAATATGTGTCTACTAAAAAATGTGGGCTCTGCAAGTTCTAGGTAGGGATATAAGAAGGCTAGACAGGCCTAGTTTGAAGAAGAGTGATTTTTTATCAATTTATACAAAAGAGAAAATTATATTTATTTCAAGAAGATTTTTTAGGTTTGTTGTGAGCATGTTTTCTATTTGGTGAGTGGCATGAATGTCTATTGGTAGTCATTATGGTAGCTCGAGAGAGAAGGCTAGTAAGCATATGTGGTGATTCTTCATAGTGTGTGGAGATCTGAAGTAGGCTCAAGGAAAGGGGGAGTTTATATCATATTTATAAGCTATTCCTTTCCTTTTTGATAGTATTTTAAGTTTTAAATATCTAGCTAAAACTATTCAACTAGGGCAAATGAATAAAATAGGTCTAATGAATTATGAGTTTGATTCTTTTTCTCTAGCAAAAAGGTGGGTCTTTCATGTTTTTAAATAGCAGATTACCTCTCTGCCAACTCACCCATCTCTATCTCACCAAGTGATATTTTTTCAACTCTACCCATTATAGTCCTTAAGATCAGATTGTGCCCACTTTTTCATTATGTCAAAGTGAGAGAAAGTTCCTTTTATAGGAATGCTTGAAGAGAGAGAAGGTGAGCTATATATTACTATATATGATGTTTGTTAAAATAAATGACAAAGGGGGTTATTATTGGAGAGTTATTAGTGATGTCATGAAGGTCACTAGGTGAGTGGATGAAGTGCTTTGATAGCCTAAGTGACAATGACAAAGTGTGCAATGTGCTTGTCCTAGTGTGCTTAAAGAAGACTTGGTTGATCTTCAATTTTAGCATGATTAGAGGTGTTTAAGGATGAGTATGGTGATTATATGATGTGAAGGAGGTCCCTAAGATGTTATATATTCTTTGAGATCTTATGCGCATAAGTGTAATTCATCTAGTTGCCCATATTTTTCATCTAGATAGTTTGGGTTTAGTGGCAGAAAATCTGAGTAGGTAGTTTAATGACATCACCATTGCCACATTGGAATGAATCGAGGGGAGTTGGTCATATGGTTATGATCACATTAGTCCCTAGCTGTTATGAAATATATCTCAAGTCATTTATTGAAGTGTGGTCAAAGATATGGGGGTGTAAAGTTGGATTCTCAATCAAAATTCATTATTTTTGCATAGTCAAATATTCATGTGGCCAGAGAGATCTGAGTAATAAAGTTGATAAGGTCAGCATTCACACACATAGAGGTGTCAATAGAAAATTATCATATGGGTTTCTTTATTTTTGTGCCTAGCTTATTTATGCTACATTTTAGATCATGCAATAAAGCACGTCAAAAGATATGTATGAGCAAAGTTGGGATCCTAGGTATTTTGTTAGTTTTTTCCCATACTTAGCCAATTTTGATGGTGTTATATCTTGTATGAGTGAGAATTTTGATGGTGTTATATATAGAAATATGGAAAGAAATTCTGAGTGAGAATTTTGATGGTGTTATATTTTACATGAGTGAAGGTGTCAAGAGAAACTAATCATATGGGTTTGTTCAGTTTTGATCTTAGTTTATTTGTGCTAAATTTCATATCATGCACTAAACTGCGGTAAAAATTATGCATGTTCAAGGTTGGCCTTTTAAGCAGGTTTTGACATAGTTGGATCTATGATAGAATATTTTGAGAAGGCTTTTTAACGTCATTATATCTCACACATGCAAAGGTTTTAGGAGTAGTTTGATACATGGTTGGATTCTATTTGAAAGGAGAACATATGGTGCAATTTTTAGGACATGAGATTGATTGCAACAAAAGATATATATATCTAAAATTGGATTTTAGGCATATTAAAAGGGTCCCCATACTTAGTCAATTTTGAAAGAGGTAAAGATTAAGCAAGATCAACAGTGCACATTGATCCAAGAATTTAGGAAGCAACGAGATGAGGATAGGTACATGATGTTTAAAAACTAAGAAAAGTTAAAGGATAGGATCTAATGATGAGTATTTTTTCATACAAATTGATTAAACGGTGAGTGTCGATTGCTAAAGACCTAACTAATTTATAGATATCAATAGAGTGTGCCGATTCAAAGTTTATAGATTACACAAGATAAGGTCAAAGTGACTAAGGTTTAATGTTTGAACATTTTTGCCTATGTGTTAAAGATTAAAAAAGATCGATGGTGCGTATTCAATTTGAATAGAAAGGACACAAGATGATTGCAAAGTTTTCAAGGTTTAACTATGACTATTGTCATTCAAATATTTGAAATTAACATAGGGAAAAATTAGAACTCTATATTTTGTCCATATCTTTTGATATAATTCAAATTTACTAGTGTTGTAAAAATAAAAGATGAAGAGGACTCTATAGCACATCTAATGAACTTGATTTTAATATATGAAAGTGTGCATAATTAAATATATTGTGGTTCAAAGCTGACTGTGTGTTCATGCTTATTCTGCAAGTGACCTGAGAGATTTATTCATGCTTATCTTGATGTTGTTTTGATATCTCTTGATGAATTAGCTATTGGGGAGTGTTTTATACTCCATGAGGATACTTTATGTGCATTTTGAAGGTTTGACCAATTGTATGTAGTATGAACAATGGTTTATAAGTTGACTATGTTTTTATTCATAATGTTTTTATGTACTAGGTCATTGTTTGAGTTATTTGAGCATATGCAAAGGTGAGCATTGTGAACAAGGAATTTGACTCAAGAGAGGATGGTTAGTATAGTGTTAGTTTCAAAATGAAATCATAATGAAATGAACATACTAGCATAACATCTCTAGGACTTGTTACTAAGGGAAGCTTAGATAACAAAACATGAATGGAAAACATAACTAAAATGCAAAATAAACCTTTTAGCTTCTTTAGATGCTCCAAAATGCTTGTTGTAGTGGCTTGCTTAGTTTGTGCCCGTGAAGTCTGCATCAATGGAAGCTTGGATACCTCCATCTCTCCTTGGCACTTTATGTGTCTTTGGCTCAATATTTTGGCATTATTACACTAAGATGCAATGATTTTTGAATGCACTTGGGCATTATAAGTTTGGCATATGAGAGATTTTTTGAATTATGGATTTGAGGCTTGTTATTTATAAACTTTTGGAATTGTTTAAGGATCAACCATGATTGTCCATCTCAAGATTTAGATGTGTGGCTATGGATAAATATAAGTATTATATTCATTCTATAAATATCCCCATTAATATTTAGGATAGAAGGCCATTGAATAGAAATGGAAGGGCTTTGATGAGGCATGGGAGGCATGAATCTTGAGATTTATGAAATTTATGGCCTAGGGATGTCTTCCCAAGAAATGATGTCACCTAAAAATGCAAATATTCAATATTCATTTCCAAAAAGAAATTATTCAACAAGTTCCATGGAATTCTTAATTAGGCTCATGATTTGGTTTAATTATCTCTTAAGCATGATTAAGCACTTTAATGTAAACCTTGGCTCTTTGTGTAAAAATTACTTAGATTGGTTATAATGTCTTGTTAGTGGCCCAAAATTTGACTGAATTAGATTTAGGATGTGATGTCAGATGTGTTGGATCTGTTATCCCATTTAGGATATGCCAACATAAAATAATAATGGCACATATCTTGTATAATAAATTTGATAGAAAAGATCAATCTAAAGCACCCAAGTGCAAAAATGTCATTTTGACTTGAAATGATCTAATCAAAGTTAGTTGCTTCATAAATTACATTGACCTATTTAATGACACTCTAGCCAAAATCGACACTTGAATATAATAGGTTTCAAAGCTTTTAATATGTTTTAGTGTTTTTAGGCCAAATTGTACATTTTGGTGGAAATTGGTCAAAAACTTGATTGGAGGTTAACAGTGGTCAGTTTTAGGTGTCTATAGTTTGCCGCTATTTTGGAAGGCATTGTAAGCTATAAGCACAATAACATCTTCTCAAAGAATGAAAAGGTCATGTATGCCTACAACTATAATGATGATGAACTAATTGTATGATGCCCCCTCGAGGGAATAGTTGGCACAAGTAGGTCAACAAATGGTCCTTTAAAAAGAAGAAAAATGATGAGACCAAAGAAAGGAAAATGATGGGGTGAAAACACAATGAATTTTGAAAAAGTAGTCAAAATTATTGAGAATGCAGGTGGGATGGTGTACAATGGTTTGCTCAAAGGTGATTATAAGCAT
Organism: Torreya grandis; assembly: GCA_037957365.1. Classification (NCBI taxonomy): domain Eukaryota; kingdom Viridiplantae; phylum Streptophyta; class Pinopsida; order Cupressales; family Taxaceae; genus Torreya; species Torreya grandis. The sequence goes on from JARHVA010000799.1 coordinate 1,006,463, forward strand.
TGTATCCAAATTATGGCAATGTGGTATGAAAACACAATGATTTTCCCAAAGGCATTTATAATCATTGAGAAGATGAAGCTGTCTCAATTGGGATAGATAAACAAGATAGAAACATGCCCCTCTATGGGTAGAAAAAGTAAAGGGGTGATAACATAATGATTTGCCAAAAGGTGGTTATAATCATTGAGAAATGTAGGTGCGATAGTGTACAATGATTTTCCCATAGGTGGTTATAATCATTGGAACTCGACTATGGAAAACATGATTGATTGGTTCATTGATGATGGTAATCTGATACAAAGGGTAAAGATGAATTAGGACAACTTGCTAGTAGGGAGATGTTGGTTCAAACTAAATAAAGGTTGAAATTATTTCATTGTTTAATTATGTTGTATAAGATATGAATGGGATTAAATCATGATGATAGTGTCAAAGAAATTTCGATGTTACCATTGCTAAATAGACTTTATAAAACTATGGTTTCTTGTAGCATGTGTCAGTAGGCATCATGATATAACATCATGAGGACTTGGCTGAAATATGCATAAAGATTGATTCCCATAATCTAATACTTAATAGAAAACAATACACCAATAATAAAAACCATGATGACAATGTAAACTCATGAATATGGATGGATTCAAGTGTAAGTGTGGGCAAAAAATCACCCAATGAATGCACATAAACTAAATCAATGTAATAATACTAAAAGCAAACAAATAGAAATCACACAAACAAATAAACAAATAAAAATCTTGAAAATAAAATCAAAAGAAAGCATCCTAACAATGGTCATGCTCCAATAAGATAGATCAAAGATAACTGATTAGGCTTAGACAGGATAATTGTTTTTGAATTTTTAAAATGATATGAATGTTTTTTTATTTTTTTGAGGTATCTTAACTCTTTAGAGAATAATGATATACCTACTCATAAAATGGTAAGAGCATTTGGCTTAGGTTGCTCATAAAATGGTCAGAGCATTTAGCTTAGGTTACTTGTAAAACGGTGAGAAAGTATGGATAGGGGGAATGAGGTGACCTCAACATGAATTGAGAATGACCTACATAGTCCTAAAATAACCTCATGTCACAATAGTTCCATCCACACAAAAGGTAGGTAAAAACCAACTAGGTCCCAATAAGTTCTAAAATTTGGCAAATGGCTAGTCATTTGAAAATAGTGATGGGAAGGTGATGTAGCAATTCATGATAAACAAGAAAGGTTACCCCTAGTTTTCCCATAGGTAGTTATAACTAGGATATAATGACATAGGTCAATTAGACTAATTTTCCCACAGGTGGTTATAATTAGTAGCAAAACTAGTGAGACACTGATTTGCCCATAGGTGGTTATAATCAGGCTCACATAAATAAACTTGATATAGGATGGAAGATGAAAGATATTTTGCTAGATCAACTATCACACTACTTTCATATACTGTCATTAAAACATATATTTGATGAGAGTTGAAACTTGATTGAAATCCACTCATAAAAAGTGCAAGAAGAACCAAAGTAACCAAAATCAATAGGATTAGATAAGATGACTAAAAATAGAATTTAGTCTAGATAGGAATGGAATGGTAAAATAGAATGGTCTTACTCTAGGATAATGATAGACTGGTAGGATGGTTGTTGATAGATAAGGATATTGAAAGGGTTGTCAATGCTGAAGAGATATCAATGCTACCATTGCTGAATAAACTTCCTCAATCTAAGGTTTGTTGGATCACGTGTCAGTAAGCATCATGATATAACATCATGAAGACTTGGTTGACATATGCATAAGGATTAACTCTCATAATCCAATACTCAAGAGAAAACAATACACCAATGATAAAAAACATAATAAAAATGTAGACATATGAATATGGATGGATTCAAGTGTAATTATAGGTAAGGAATCACCCAATGAATGCACATAGACTAAATCAAGGTAATAGTACTAAAATCAAACAAACAGACACATAAATGAATCAATAAAAAAATAAACAATTTAAACCATACAAATATTACCCCTAGAAAATAGGTGACAACTTAATAAACTAAAAAAATGGGGAAATAAAATAAAAAGAAAGGGGTGTCCAAGTTATCACCACATGCACTAGGCAAGTGGACACTGCCTACATAGTTCCATGGACATAATATCCAACAAAAACTTTATGCCAAATGTAGTTCTCCCAGGAAATGGGAAAAAAATGAAAATTGATGAAAAAAATAAAATGGATGTAATAGAAGAATAGGAATGGTCTTGAAAAACAACAAGTGCATGGAATAAAAGGCCAAAAAGGATGGGCAAACTAAGGAACAAGTGATTTGCTTGTGACTTCGTAAGGGTTCTCAAAATCCTTAAGGAAAAGAAGTGGTCAAAGTTTTTGGTCTCTTCTAAATGGTTTTACAAATGTTTTTGGATTTTTTTTAGTATCTCAACTCGATTGAGAATGACAATATACTAAAATATTTCAAGCTCACAAAATGGCAAGAGCATGACTTAGGTTACTCAAAAAATGGTAAGAGTGTGGCTTAAGCTGCTCAAAAATTGGCAAGAGTGTGGCTTAGGGTGAATGAGCTAACCTCAACAAGTATCAAGCATTGCCTACAAAGTCCTAGAGTAGGACATCAAGTCACTATAGTTCTTCCCTATAGTGGATGAATCTGACTAGTGTATAACTCAATTTAAATAAAATAGATATAGTTGGCATAAAGGCATAGTATGACATAAGAAATGGCAAGTTGGTATGTCAAGGCTCAATGAACAAATATTGACACTAGTTTGCCTAGAGGTGGTTATAACTAGGACAAAATGGTATAGATCAATGGTACTAATTTTCCTAAAGGTGGTTATAATTAGTAGTAAGACTGGTCATAAAAAAAGAACAACAAACGAAGGATGCAATTACTTAAACTTCTATCATACTGCTCCAAAATAGTATCTCTATTTGAACTGCTCAAAACAACTATTGAAACTGATTGGATTTATCATGCTAAAAAGGTGAAACTAATGGAAAAACCAAGGACAAATGGGCTATGTAAATATGATTCAAAACATTCTTGGTTGATAGAATGAAATGTTAAAATGGATAAGAAATAGGCTAAGAGGAATGATAAGAATGATATTTGTACAAAGAAGAATAGTGATAAAGTGGCACAATTGAAACGGTCCTTATAGATAATACACCATAGTACTCAAGCACAGTACCACATGAGTTGAATAATATTCATTAGCTCAGGAATTTCATCTCCATCTAGTATGGTGAGCCTATATGCTCCTAATCCATTATTTGTAGTAATGATGAAAGGCCCTATCCAATTTGGTTTGAATTTACCTTTATGCTTCTTCTCGACTATGGTATTCTTTTGGTTTTCTTTAAGAACAAGATCACCAAGTTCAAATTTTCTATACTTGATGCATCGATTGTAGTGGTCTTTGAGTTAGTTTTGATATTCTTGAAGATTTTTGAATGAATCTATGCATTTTACATCATGTAGGTCTAGTTCTTATAGGCAAGCTACTTGATAGTCATGATCATCTAGGACATACTTAAAAGATATGCACAGTGAAGGTAACTCAACCTCAATAAGAAGTATGTATTTAGTACCATAAAAAAGTGAGTATGGAGTAGCTCTTATGGGGGTACGATGATTATATAGTATGCTAAAAGGGCATAGAATATCTGAAGGTGCCAATCACGATGGGCATTGTTGATAATATTTTTTAGAATGTTAACAATTTTTTTGTTGGATGCCTCAGCCTAACCATTGCCTTGAGGGTAATATACCATAGAGAAATGTTGTGTGATGTTGTATTTGGCACATATCTTGTCGACATCCTTATTCTTGAATGATCTTCCGTTATTAGATATAATGTCAGAGGGGATATCGTAGCAACAAATGAGATAGTTAAAGATGAACTTGGAAATTTGGTTTTCAGTCACGTAAGTGAGGGGTATAAATTCAACCCACTTAGTGAAATATTTGATAGTGGTAGGATATGTTTATGGTTGTTAGATGAAGTGGGGTTGATTTTACCAATGAGTTCAAGGATCCATGTAGCAAATGACCATGATGTCAACATTGGTTTCAGAGTCTTTTCTAGAGCATGAACCAAATTAGCATACCTTTGACATTTGTCATACTTGTTTACATATGTAGCTACTTCTATGTCCGTTATGGGTCAATAATAACTAGTATGCAAGATTTTTTTGGACAAGATGGCCCTGTTAGAATGGCCTCCACATACCCCTTCGTGAACTTCCTTTAATGTTAATCTAAATTCTGTTGAAGTTAAACAATGAAGCAGAGTTCCATCAAAATGATAGTGCTAAAGGGTTGATCCAAGTAAGGTATAATGAGTGGTTTTGTGGATGAAGGATTTGATTTGTTTTTGGGATAGGTTAGGTGGTATAACTTGGTCATGAAGGTAGTTATAAAGGTTGAAATACTAGATAGAATTAGGACCAACAATATCATATATTATGGCAACGATTGAAGGTTCATGAGCTGGTGTGACCAAATTCTTGATGAAGAATTGATACTCTCTAGCTTTATTCATTTTTTGAATCAAAGAGCCTATAGTAACCATGGAATCTATAGTTCTATTACTATCCCTTGGTATATTGTCAAATTAGATATCTACAATTTATTTTTTTAGAGTGTTAACCATAGCTTTGTAAGGAACCAGTTTATCATCCTTCGTCTAAAAATGGTCTATGACCTGATTAATGATTAATTGATAATCACCATAAACCTTGAGATGAATTACATTCCATTTTACTACTTTTCAAACTCTTACAACAAAGTTATTCATACATATTCATGTTGTTTATACAAGGAAAATTGACTCTAAAAGTCTTGGGAATTATATCCCCTTATGGTGTAATAAATAGGAAGACTACCCCTGATCCATGTGCAATAAATGATCCATCAAAATATAGCTTCCAATGCTAATCTTCAAGAGGTATGTCAATGATGGTCATTATGGATTCAGTCTAAAAGTGGAATGTGAGTGGCTCTTTATCTGCAAGGGGTGCTTTAACAAGTTGATCTATAAGGATACATCCCTTAATTGCCTTCTAATTGGCATACTCTATGTCAAATTCACTAAGAAACATGTTCACCTTGGCCATTATACCTTGTAAATTTATTTTAGATAGTACATACTTGAGTGGATCTAATTTTGAAATGACCATGGTCTTATTTTTCAACATGTAGTGTCTCAATTTATGAGCTATGAATATCATGAATAGACAAGCTTTTTCAATAGGCATATATTTATGTTCATATGTGACCAATGTATGACTTAAGTAGTATACTTCATGATTTTTTTCATTTTCATCATGTTAAGCAAGAAGATCCCCCAAGGCACTATCTGTAGCTAATAGGTACAACAAAAATGGTTTTCCTGGCTTAGAGGGTAAAAAAATTGGTGGATTTGATAGGTAATCTTTTAGCTACTAAAAAGTTTTGATAGTGATTATCCCAGTGGAATGAAACTCCATTCTTTAGAATATGTTTAAATAGATGACACTTGTCTACTAATTGAGATATGAAGTATCTGATTGATTAGATCTTGCCCTACAAACTATGGAGCTATTTCAAATTGGTTGGTGGTGGCATCTCTGTTATAGCTTGAAACTTGGCTAGATCAAATTCAATGCCTCTGTGAGACATAATGAAGCCAAGTAATTTTCTTGATGTTACTTAAAATACACATTTCTTTGGATTCAATCAAACTTTGTACTCTCATAGTCTTTCAAATATTTTATGTAGCACTACTGGAAGGTTGGCCCTAGTTTTTGTTTTGCCTAGTATGTTGTCAATGTAGTCTTAAACAATATCATGGAATATGATGGTCATGTCTCTTTGATAGGTAGATCCATCATTCTTAATACCAAATGACATTACCTAATAATAGAAGTTCCCCATGGAGTGGTGAATGTTGTTTTGTGTTGATCATCTGGTGTTATTCTGATCTAGTCATACCCTGAAAAGCCATCCATGAGTGAAAGCATCTCATAACCCACTATGGAGTTGACAATCATGTCAATATTAGGCAATGGAAATTTATCCTTAGGGCAAGCTTTTTTTGTCTCAAAAATCAATACAAATTCTAATTCCTTTAGGGTTTTTACTAATAGGTACAACATTAGATATCCATTTTGAGTAATCAATGAATTAAATACATCTTGCTTCTAAGAGTTTTTCCAACTCTTTCTTTACTAATACAATAATGTGAGGATGCATCTTCTATAATTTTTGCTTAACTATTTTGGCATCAAGATTTACCACAAGGTGATGTAAAACCAAGGTAGGGTCCAAACTTGGTATGTTGGAATAAGCCCATGCAAATATATCCACAAATTCTCTCAATAGTGTTGCAAAGACTTCACATTCTTCCTTAGTGAGGGACGTGCCTACTTTTACCCATTTTAGGTCTGATAGAGTCCTGATGTTTACATATGTTATATCTTTGACTAGAACGGTTGATTCATCTTCTAGGATAGTGGGCAAAGACTTGAACTATTGGACTATATCAAGGTCCTCTATTAGGACTTGCTCTTTAACTTCTCTTAGGCATGATGAATCTAAGTCCCCCAATGGGAGATCTGGCCATGTGACAAAAAAACTCAAAAATTCTTGAATAATGTGGTCAAACACTTGTTGTTTCTCAAAATTGAACTTAGATCCATAGGCAAATTCATCATTGGTGGTCTCCTGGTCCTAATTCAAAGAAGAATGAACATTCATATCTAATGGTGCTTGAAATAAGTTTTCACCACTAGACTGGCCTTTATCTTTACTTTTTCCCTAGTCAAAAAGTAGCTCAAAGAGGTTTTCACTTTGGGACCTCAATGTTTTATTTATTTGTTTTTGGCTAAGGGTGTTTGCCCATTCTCAAAAATAGGCTTCAAGATCCAATATGATTGAGAACCTTGATTTATGATCTCCCAATAGAAAATTGTCTCTAAGGCCTAGAAAATCATATAATGACTCATTATTATGAAACTCATCAATCAGTAGTCTGGATTATTGTTCATCCCAATCTATCAATTGGGGATAGTATAATGGCAATGGGTTATGATGAATGACTGGGCTAAGGGTACATATGGCATTGTTACTAAACACATTAGTCTTGGATAGGTCATTGAAGATAAGGAATGATCAAACTGTGCTTCACTATCAGCATCATCATCACTGGTCACTAGTGATATAACTCAAATAAGATATGTGGGGTCATCCCTAGGTGGTTTAAATCCAAGTCCATAGAGTCTTTTGTACTTAGTCATGAAAATTGGATCAATGGTTCCTTGTTGATTCTTTTTAAGGCCTCTTCCTTCATAATTTTGATGTTCCATGATCCTACTGGGAATAGGATACTTTGAACTCTTATAATAATCAGCCAACTTGTCATTGTATAACCATGATTCATCTCCATCAAGAGGGTCTGTGTCTGGGTCTAGGTCAGATGCTGGTATGAACATGACTGGTCTTTAATTATGAAGTTTATCTTTACTTTTTTATTTTTAATGCATGTAAGGGGTAAATTTAGGTTTTATAAAGGTCTTTGGATTCTAAGGAAGATTGGCAATATGGAAGGTATCATACATTAAATATTCTCCTAGGCCATTAGCTGAAATGGTGAAATGATTGGAAAACTTAGGAGGTGGCATGTGCAAAAGGGAATCTAGGGTATTAAGATATATGAAATTATCCTCTAGATAATCAATAAGTATTGCCTTTCCTTTATCCTGTCTAGAACTTGGATTCATGCCATATTGGTAATTGTAGCTTTAAAACTCAACCTCGAGATATTTGTAATGTTCATATGGGTGTAAATCTCCTAGAATATTCACTTCCATCCTTGAGTGGGAGAACTTGATACATTGGTGTAGCATTGACAAGACTACATGAATCTCATGTAACCAAGGCCTACCTAGAATTATATTATATGACAACTCAAGATCAAATACATGGAAAAGTGTATCATGGGTCAAAGGCCCAATGATAATTGGCAAGCTAATAGTGCCTTGTGATTCTCTCTCTTGATTATCATAGGCTTTGATAGTTATCATTTTTGGTTAGAGATCTACCATTGTGTACCCAAGAAGCTTGATGAGCTTTAAAGACATTATGTTGAGGCCTGATTTATTATCTATAAGGACATGTTTCACTTTATGCCACTATATATAAACTTCTATGTACAATGGATTATTATGGAGTAGGCCAAGGGAAGACATATCACTTTGGTTGAATGTGACTTTTTCGGCTGAAGCTAGGTGTCCAACCAAAGCTTGAAATTTATCAGGGGATTTGTCATTGGCAATAGTGGATTGGGTTAAGAAGTCATTCAAAATGTTCTTATAGATTATCAATGTTCGCAACAAATATAAAATAGAGATCTGGGTTGGTGTATTTTGTAATTGTTCCATGATATCAAACTTATTTTTTGGGTCAATGTTAAATGGCTTATTCTAAGGTTGAATGACTGGTTGGGTAATGGGCAAAGTGGCAGATGGATGAGGGCCTAGGATGGTAATCCTTGACCTTCAAGTTGTGATTACATAATTGGGGTTAAATATAGGACCATGATTGTTAACAAATGGTGGTAATGGTGTGGGACCAGATAGAATAAGTCAAGGACAAGGATGACTTATTCATATAAGGTCCAAAAGTGGAAATCCCAATTTTCTAGTTCACCTACATGTGTTCCCTAGTCAAAGAAGGATTATCCATGTAATTTGGTTGAGTGGCATTATTTAGAAATGGTCTAAATTGATTGGTATTTAGTCTAGAATAATGGAGATGGTATTAATGCTACCCCCTGCAATATGACCTACAACCTTGTTATAGTCATGTGCAACTACATGGTAGGTTTTTTGGTTGTTACCATTTTGACCTTAGTTTTGTCCATTGTTCTGACATTGTCAGTTTTGTTGTTGATTTTTCTAGTTTTTTGGTTTGGACTTTAATTTTGATACTATTGATTTTATTATTACACTGGCCATGGTTGTTGTTACCATTTTGACCTTAGTTTTGTCCATTGTTCTGACATTGTTAGTTTTATTGTTGATTTTTCTAGTTTTTTGGTTTGGCCTTTAATTTTGATACTATTGATTTTATTGTTGGTGTTGCTAGTTGTTATGTTGAGGAAAAGGGTTTTGATAAATTTCAAGGGTTTGATTGAAAGTGGAAGCACTGTTATCTAATGTTATCTCCCCATTCTCCAACATATTCTAAATAAAATGCTTAATTTTCACACATTGCCCCATTAACTTGATGATATTCATGGAATTTGTTTTCATGGACCAATAGAGATAAGGGATGCCTTGGGGATAATGCTTTGGTATAGGCCAACTAATCAAATTAGTGGTGGCAAGTTTGTAAAATATAGACTCAATAAGCTCTCCAAGGTCACTAAAAACATGATGCATAGGCATAATTCTCCTTGGAAGAGGGTTTTGTAATGGCAAAGGTTGTGACATTTGTTGTGTAGGTCTTGGTTGTTGTGTTTGTGGTGTTAGTTGAAGAGGTTTTCAGGTAGGAGTAAGCTAACAAGGTGGTGCAAATGATGTTTACATCATTTGGACATGACATGACTCAGTTACACCATTTCCCACAACATTCCTATTATGGTTGCATTACTTTGGTCTATCTTGGTTATTGGCCTGTGTCGATTGTGATGTTTGCACTTGGATTGGATATTGGTTTTGGCCACTTCCCTAATTGGTACCTTGATTCTAATTAGTTGAATTAAGCTTGATGACTCTTTCATTAATGAGAGCTCACTCGATCAACAAACCTTTGTCAATGATTTATTTAAAAGTATGTGTATACTATAGTTTCAGATGATAAACTATCTCACTATGCAAATTTTTAGTGAATACAGTGGCTAATTGTTTATCTAGTAAACTATGAGTGAATCGATTTGCAAGTGCTCTCCACCACTTTAGATAGCTTTCAAAACTCTCACTGAATTTTTATTTAGCTTGTATCAAATCAACCAATGAAATCTCATGCTCGAGATTATAGGAAAAGTGATGTACAAACTTATCTAAAAGATCATCAAAATTAGTTACTAAATTTTTAGGAAACTTGAAGAACCACTCTAAGGCTTGTCTAGCTAATCTCTTTAGAAAAAACAACAAAATATATATATCATTATATGCCACTAGCTGGCATACGACAAAGAATTCAATTAAATGGGCTTTGGGGTCACCTTGTCCCTTGTATTTATCAAATTTTAGTGGCTCATATCTTGGAGAAAATGAAATCTATAATTACTCCATATTGAAAGGATAGTAATATAAATCATCCAACTTAAATTTTTAATCTATTTCCTTGCTTGGATGATAGCAATTGCATCTTTAATTTGTTATAATTATTGGGATAGGAAACTAGAAGGAACATTGGTTTGAGAGGGAACATTGGCTTGGGTAGATGGTTGACCAGTCACAAGAAGAGCACTTTGACCAAGGTATGATGGGCATATTTGGTATACATTGGATTGGTTGGGAAATAAACCAATAATATGCATACATGGATTATGATGTACTTGTTTGAAATTGCACATTTGGTTGTGCAATATTCTAGTTTAGGTTGGGTATGAAGATTTGATTTAGAGGATTTTGAGGTGGGGATGGAGGGATATAACCATACTATGCTTGTTTTGGCTGAATAGGGATATGTTGTCGACTAATCAAACCTTATTGTTGAGTGGGAACTTGTGAACCAAGACCCTACTTCTGCATGAGCGACACATTTTGAACAAAAGGAAATTGTTACCTAGTAGGCACTTGAGAAACATTAAAATCTCCTTGTTGCATGAATCCTATTTTGGAAGTAGGCATATGTTAGAGATTTAACACCTATTGCTAACCAACATGAATACATTGTTGCTCAAACATCATTTGGTTTTGAATTTGCATAGTATTTTTGCTACTACTTGATGAGGTGAAACATTGGTTGCCCCTTGTTGAGGTGGCAATGTATTCAGCCTCTACTATGTTAATATATTCATTTATGTCTATTATTGTGAAATGTTACTCATCACCTATTAAGGAGGAATAGGATTCATCACATTCTATTATTGAGGCATGGCATTAGTTACTGGTTGACTACCTAATCATGTTGGTTATACGCTTGATGAAGCAACTAGTTGAGGTTAGGGTGTAAAATCTCCCATTCCTGGGTTTGCAAAACCACTCATGGTATTAACTAAAGGCACATATTGCTGACTAGTTGTTTATGTATTAATACCATTTTGATTTGGATTGGATGTTGTTTATGCATTATCCACTCTGTTTCACTCATTATTTTGCGTAGAAGTGAAAGACACTTCTTCAATAATTAGAATATGTAATAAGTTGTCTACCATAGTGTTTTGCACGAATGGGTCTAAACTATGATTGTCTTGACCAATTAACTCTATCAAAACTCATATTGAAGGAACTAAGTCAATAAGATGTTTACTCACATTCACGTAGTTTGATATGTTACTTGCATTTGGTTAAAGGGGTCTTCCATGAGGTTATTTCCTTTGTTAGGCATTTTAGGATCTTCATACATGGTTTAGACTAGAGTCAAAGGATTGCTAGAAGAATCCTGTTGATTATATAATATGTTGTGAGGCATTCTTACTAGGCTTGGTATACTTTCATGTGGGAATTCCACCAGAAACTTAGCCCCTAATTCTATGGCTCTAACTAAAATATCATCTTTATTCTCCAAAAATTGATGCTCAAACAAAAATAGATCATACATGGAAGACATATTGGTAGAGTATGATTGTTGAGTAACTAGTTCATCATTTATGGGTATTATAGCTAGGTATTATGTAGTTTGTTCTTAGTCCTATTCTAAATATGGTGGAATATTAACCAAATAGTTAGCAAATGGATCTTGGCCTTGTGCCCTTATTTGAGTATTATAAGAGGGATAAGGATCTGTCTCATAAGTAATATTATCTACATATGGGTCTTGCACCATTTCTTCTTGTGTAACCACATTATTAATCCCTAGATTGTAAATGAGTCCACTATGAGTGTAGGAATACATGTTAGGATCCATATGTAGACACTAAAATCGTGTTTACTCCCTGGTCGACTCTCCCCCTTGGTCCCCTTGGTCCCGTTCCACTTCTAACCATCCCTAACCCACCTATGTCTTATTAATTTAAAATAATTATCTATTTTGAATTAATAATTCCCTCTCTCTCTCTCTCCTTGACACCTCACCCCTCCTAGGATACCTCTCCTTGGATGCCCTCCACTACCCCATGCCAAGTCTTAAATGCCTTAAGACCCCATTTCAACCCTTCCACTCATCTCCCACGCCTATTAAACCACCTTCGACCATTTCTTACCCTGACCCGCTGACCTCGACTGATGAGAAAACAGACAAAAGGCTATTTTTAGCCTTTTTGCCCGCCTTCTAGCCACCGACATCGGTCAGTAGTCAGCCGACATCAGCAATTTTGGCGGCATCAGTTTCCTTCAAAATTACGTTCAGCACCCCAAATGCAGGATCTTCAACAATCAGCCTATCTTTTAAGTAGCCAACCTTCCAATCTTTTAACCTCTCTTGCTCCCTCTCTCAGGCGCATAGCAAGCATCACAGGGTACAACTACCCTGCATCAGTCACTCCACCTTGTAGGAAGTCTTCTACACTAGCAGCATCAACAATAGGTACATAAGTGGCATCAACAACACTCCTTCTTCAACAAGCCACATGTAAGTATTTCTTCTGTGTTTTCATTTCAATTATTTAGACTATGTTAGTAATTAGTTTTCTAGTTACTGCTTCTTCTTAACATCATCAACCAAACTGTCAACCAGACCACAGACCCAACCTGCTCTTCCCAAAGAGGCTGCAAGGCCTTCTCTCATCCTTATCTCCTTGTGACCCAGCCCTTTGCCTGGTCCCTCTTTTAGACCATACTTTTTGCCCTGTAAACCCTGCATAGACCACCAAACAGACTCTCAGACACCTCAAGCCATCTTGCTGACCACAAACAGACCATAAACTCATTTAGACCCTATCCAAGACCATTTCCCTGACTGACACCGGCCATCAGGCCCATTGCCCCGCACTGACGTTGGTAGACTAACCAACGCTAGTGACTGTGGAAGATAGATTGCTGCAAACAGGTATGCATTTACTTTCATTTCTTTTATTTAGTCTTTTATCATTTCTATTTCTGGCAACATTCTATTTTTTATCAACTAGTGGGTTGTCATCCCTCAAGGAAGTCTTTGCACTTCTGGGATCAAGCTTTTGCTTGGCAGCCCACCATCTACCTATCTAACACCTTCTTTGTTTAAGTCTATCTTATTTGTAGGTGTCATCCTCCACAGCGAAAGAGGAGTCCCTACATCGTCTAGATAACGATGCGCAGACCTCATCTGGGTATCATCTAATCCTAAACCATTTCCTTTAGTTTCTTATTCCTTTTGAATGTGAAAGTGAAAACTTGTTAGAAACATTCTGGCACGCTCGATGGGACCCTAGGAATTCTCCTTGGGTTCATACTTTTTTCTTCTAAAAAAACTTTTCATATAGGTGCATTAGGTCTCTCCTTGCATCCTTTTCTTCTATCTCTTCCAAAAGACACTATCAGCAAACTTAAAAAGAACCCTTCTTTCTTTCTTGCATCTTAGACTAGTCAACTCATACTCTTCAACCTCTTTTCACTTGTCTGCATATGAACACACATTTCAATTTGGGCTTAAAATCTATTGCATTTCATCTCTGCTTGCTTGCATATTTAGCTCTCATATCTAGTAATTAAAACCACATCATGAATTAATCGTAGCACACTTATGTTACACAACCTAACCACTTGCACAAACTAAACATCAAAACATACCTGAGACAAGGCCCGACTAGGATTTCATCACCTAGCGAATACCTTACCTGTCCTGGCAATCCCACTTGGACTTCACTACCAAGGGGAAAGCCCACTCTATTCTCTGGCAGAGGATAATCTCTAGGGGACGTATATACTGGATAAGCGAGACCAGCTTATCACTGGGCTCATGAAGTGAGGGGAGCTTGCTCCTTAGCACCAGGCCATGTATGAAACCTACCACAGACTTTTGAGCACCAAAACTAACCCGAAACCAACTTTAGACTGCCTCTTCTAGGACCCGTTCTACAAGCCAAATTCCCAAACACACTCTAAGGCATAAGCCAACATGATTCTAAAAGTTGATTCTTAGGATTTAACGCTTAGGGTCTGCCTGTCTTTGTCTTCTTTTCTATCTTTATCTAGTTTTTTGGGCTAGTGAGGATGTTTTCTTCTTTTTTTCCAAAAACTTTCAAATTTTTTGAGTTTTTGGAAAACACAGTAACCGACATCGGTTTTTCCACCAATGTCGGCACCTTTCTTCGCCAGCATCGGTTATCTGACCGACATCAAAAATCTATTTCATTGACATCAGTTTTTCAACTGACGTCGGTCACTGTCCAATCCTTTTCTCCTCAAAATAGCAAGCTTAAAAACCTGACTTTCTTGCTATCCAACATCCATTCTGAGTTTTTGAAACTGAAAAAATGCAGTTTCTGAAACTTGACCCTTTTTGCCTTGAATGGTTTTGACATGTAGTCAAACCAGAACTCTTCTTGACCATGCAAGGCAACGACCACTCCCGCCTTCACCATCTATGCCTAGTCCTCTAATGGAGTATCATTCAGAGACCAAACAAACTCCTACCAACCAACTCCCAATCAACTTTCAATTGTCCCCGAAGGGGACCCAAACTTTGAGAGACTCCTTGACCACAACGTCAAAGCTCTCCAACACTATCTCACAAGAAACCAAATGTGAGACCTTTCAGGTGAAGCGGTGATGACATCAACACCATCCGCTACCCAGCCTTTTATGACTTAGACTATTGCCTCAACCATTAACCTGACCATGGCCAATACGCAAAGTTTGGCCTCCCCATCTATTTTTGGACCGACCTCCATCGGGGTTTCATTACCCCCTCAACCACACGTAATTCAACCAAGTTCTACATCATACCAGAACTTGATTGTCTCGACTCCACACACTCTTGCACTTATAAATGTAGGAGTGTCTACCTCCCCTTTTTCCAATGCCACCATGCAACCCCCTTTGGTGGTATCTAGTCAACTTATGCCTTCTACTTTCATGACACAACTGCCCTTGGCTTCCACTTTTGTCCCTATGACTAGTCATCAATACATTGCGCCTATACAAGCGCAACCAACTACACCATACACCTCTTCTAGCACCTTCCAAGCGCCTTACAACCTAGGGGGTGCCCCATCTACCAATCTGTCAGCTGATCTCATCAAGATGCTGATGGACAAAATGTCTAATCTTGAGGCTTTCATTTTTGGTTCAAGCAATGTCCTTTCATATGACCAAATTTGTAATGAACCCATCCATCCCTCCATCCCAATCTGACTGTATCCCAGTCAGTGGGAGCTTCTTAAGTTTACTCACTTCCAGAGTAAGGAAGACCCACAGCAGCATCTATGAGCATTCAGACATGCTTGTTATCTCATAGCCCATGATGATGCGTTATTGCTACGCACATTCCCCATGTCGCTTTCTGGCCCTGCCCTTGATTGGTATAGCTCTATTACCAGTCACTCTCTCTTTTCATTCACTCAACTCACCCAATTATTTCTTGACCACTTTTCAATCAATATCACCAAAAAAGTATCAATCACAAACCTTTACTCTATCAAGTAGTTTGATGACGAATCCATAGCCGATTTCGTCGCCTGTTGGAGAGGCTTAATCAACCAAATCTCCTTCCCTTTACCTCAACCCGAGCTCATTAAGCTCTTCTCTCGAGCATGTGCCACACACATCTCATCCACCTTACGGGTTCAAACATTTCACACTTTTGACAAAGCTTTCACCATGGCCCGAAAGCTTGAACTCTGTGTTATTGAAGAAAATAGGGTCAAATTGCGTAATACCAACGCAAAAACCGATGACCCTTCTTCTTCTAGACCTTCTTCTTCCCATTCTAAATCCAAGGGAGTGGCAAACACTATGGTCATTAGATCACCATCTTTGACAATGACCGACCAACCTCAACCTTCAACATCACAAAGCATCACAAAACAATTCCAACAACGGTACATACAGTGTCAATACACTCCAATTGGAGAGTCATACGCTTTCGTGTTGGAAAAGCTCGTCAAGTAGGGGGTCCTCAATCTCCCTCCAATCTGACCACCTCAATTCGACCCCTCAAAATCCCTCCCTACATGGTATAGGGAGAACGACTTCTGTCACTGTCACCGTGTCCAAGGCCATGACATCAACAACTGCCGAACCTTCAAAAACATTGTCCAAGACATGATAGATAAGGGAGATCTTGTCTTGGATAACCTAAATGTGCCACCCAATCAAAACATCAACATCTTCAGGCAACATTTTCCAAACCATCCTCCTAATCACAACAATGTCCAGACCATGGCTGATAGCTCCCACAAGCATGATATACGCATGGTCAACATGGTCTCGCCTCTTGTCCCTAACCAACCTCCTCCATAGGTAGAAGAGTCTTCTTCTCCTATTAGTTCTCCATTTACCTCTCTTATATTGGAGGACGCTTCAACCATACCAATGCTATTAGCCCCACCTTCATCCTTCCTCCTACCAATGGAGGACCCTACCTTGCCTACTCCTCAACCACAAGTAGAAGGCACAATCATCCCTGCCCTCTATCCTCTTGAGGAGTCACATTCTCTAATTTCTTCTCCACCAAGAGAAGATCCTGTCTCTTCACCCACTTCGATCGAGGAAGACCCAATGATGGTTTTCTCTTGCCTTTTTCTTGAGATCGCTACATCTCACTCACCCCCGTCCATATCTGAA
Source organism: Torreya grandis (assembly GCA_037957365.1). NCBI lineage: Eukaryota > Viridiplantae > Streptophyta > Pinopsida > Cupressales > Taxaceae > Torreya > Torreya grandis. The sequence goes on from JARHVA010000799.1 coordinate 1,023,327, forward strand.
CCCAAACCCGCGCAGGCATCCATCATGCCCAAAGAGATTAAATCTCTTGACATTCGGCCTATATCAAACCTCACTCACCCAAAAGTGAGGGTAGACTCTAACCTTGCCTCGCACAATAGTGGCCCTCAAACCAAACCAAAGAAGGCCGCTAAACCACACCGGAAAATTTCTCCCCTGCCCTCATCATTGCCCTCTATTTTGGACTCACATCCATCCACCTTAATAGGAGTGCTTCCTACTCCGACACCTCACAAAGGAAAATTGCCTCCATTATCCCCTTTACCCATTAAACATATATTTCCTCCAAAATGACCAATGCCTCCTACACCTCCAAAACAAAAGTCATCAACCCCTACTGCAACAAAACACGCAGATCCATTAGCAGGTTCTTATGCCTTGCTGTTACGACAATTATTGTAGTTTTCTCGCATCAGTCTTCCACCTCTTAAACCATACCAATCTCTCAGACCAAAACCACCCTGGTTCGATGACACTAAAGTTTGTGCCTATCATCGCACGTCGGGACATGACACTGAGCATTGTTGTGCCCTCAAGGTTGCCATTCACCAATATTTGGAGAAAGACACCCTTCTTCTTGACCATATTATCAAAAAACCTTTAACATCATCCCATGCTTCCCATACCCCCTCACCTTCACACTCGTCAACTCTCAGATCAAGGCCATCTTGGTTCGACACCACTAAATTTTGTCACTATCATCGCACACCGGGACATGACACTGAGCGTTGTTGTGCTCTTAAAGCTATCATTCGTCAACACTAGAAAAAGGATACCCTTCTCATAAAGGATCCTCTTGACTACCCCTTTGCCAAATCTTTGACACTATCACATGCCTCACAAACATCATCACCTAAATTGGGATCTCAACACAAGACTATGGTCCCTCCACCGCCTTTAACCCCCTTATTCGAAATCAACATAGCCAACTTGACCACCTGCCCACCAACCCAAAAGGATAAAGGGAAAAGACATGTTTCTATCCCTTGGACATCCCCATCTACCAAGCCTTCACCACAACCAAAACCCAAGATTACTATCTTGGGCACATCTCGACCAGCATCCTCAAAGACAATCCCTGACTCCATGGTGAAACAACCTCACCACATGACCCCTGTGAAGATGTCTTTGTATGATCTCATATGAAACTCTCCACAGCATCATCAAACTTTGATCTAAGCCTTACAATCAATGGAGGTCCAGCCTAATGACCCCCAACCATTAGCCACTTTAATCAAATCATTACCAACCCTTGCCTCCGTCACCATCCATGATTTTGAGATTCCTGCCTCCAACCTGGCAGATCAGGATCTCGCCCTCTCCAACTAAATCTATCAAACATTCTCCCTAGCAACTGGGGGAATTCAACCTTATCTTGACCATCATAACCATTAACCAAACATATCATCGACCAAACCTTGACCAAATATCAATCGACCAAACATTGACCAAACATCATCCAACCAAACAATCCGACAACATATCAACCAAAAACATCGACCAACACGTGACCAATTCGAAACGGAGTAAACGAGGCAAATTTGCTCCTAATTGGCTCGGACCTTTCATCATCACGCACAAGTATGGGTCAGGAACTTATCATCTATCCTCTCTCGACGGACGGCCAAAACCTGAGCCTCTTAATGCCTTGAATTTGTGACCATTCTACTATTAGTCGAGTACTCGTTCACTTGACATTTAACTTGAGCTCGTCCCTTGAGCATCCCCGTCCTCTTAATCATCATTCCTTTCAACCCTATTCCCCTAAACAAATCCTATATACCCCTTTTACAAGTATGGATGCTTTGTCCTAATAAAAGGGGGAGCCCTTCAACTTCTATAGTCTTGTCCATGACTCAAAATTTTGTAAAAAATAAATTGATGTCAAAATATCAAAAGGTCATAAATTCTAAAGGTAGACTGCTCCCTAAAAGGATAGTTGTACTATCATTATTGTAGCTAATAGATTGCTCCCTCGAAGGACAGCTATTCAAAGCTCTCAAATATATAAAGCAAAAATATAGACCACTCCCTCGAAGGATGGCTATGACTAACTCTTGCTACCAACAACACTCTATTAGAAGCTTCCTGCATCGATCAGCTTCATAAATGACCACAAAGCAAAATGACATCTCTAAAAAAAAAGTCATGGACTTGGCTTGTAGTTGTCTCAAGGTCTCCTATAAAAAGGGGCAAAGTTATCCCTACTCAAAAGGGTTACCCTATCCTCATATATCACATCACCTACTCAAGGGACTTTGAGCTCATTTTAATGTCAAAGTGATTCGATTACTTCTTTAACACAACCAATGGTTAATGACGTAATGCATGAACAGGGCTTTTGTTTCTAAAACCCCCTATCTATGCTATCATTATGGTCCATGTCAATGAAAGAGAAACGTGCCTTTCACTTCTTATCCATACCTTTGTCACATCCAACCAAATCATTTATCCAACCAAAACCCAACCAAACCAAACCAAGTCTTTTTCAGACCACCAACATGACATAGTCCATTTCACCTAGTTTCTATGGAAACCAATACACATAAAAACTATTGACCAGACACAATTTATGTTAAGCATAAACCATTACTTACTAAAGCATAAATTGACTCAATTTATTTTTAGCATACATCCATCACCGATATGGAAAATTGCCAGGGATGAAAGGCCACATCACTAATGTTACAGAATACACTATCACACAATATGGAAAAGGCTGTAACATCATCTTACCCTCATCATTTTGACACATGACCAAAACCAATCATTGACCACTTTGACTCTTAGTCTGAACTACATTGGTCTGAGGCCCTAACAATAGGGGCTATGTAGGTAGCACTCAGATGATAGGACATCCTCTAGGGATAGCTCGACCACATCCATTTGTTCGTCTACCTGATGGATAAACTATCTTACCTTTGACCATGACTTGACCTCGACCAAAGCAATCCACAACTTTGACCCTTCCTCCCTTTTAGGGAGAACTACATTGGCATGAGGCCCTTCACACAGGGGCTATGTAGGTAGCACATAGATGACACGACATCTTCTGGGGTTAGCTCGGCCACATTCCTTCATCCATCCATTTGATGGACCAACTATCTCAATCCAACTCGACCAATGACCTTAGAGATCGTGCCTATCTCCTCTACCTATGACCACTTCCAAGACAACATTGCCTTGGTTATTTTTGCATGTATGCTACCTCACGAATGGTTAGCAAAATTGTCTACAACTCGCATTTTGACCTTCACAAGTACAAGATCGCAAGCAAGTTGATCCCCACTACTTGTGACATTTTCATGTTTCCAGGAGCACTTCCTGAGCCCGAGATACTTGGAACACGATGACCATTGGAGCTACAGCTTGGATCAAATAACCCAATCAACTATGACTAAATGTTGGGGCCTGATTATTTCAATTTTGGCACTCCTCGACCTTGAGCTGTGACAATTTGACCTGACCATCTCGTGAAGTGGTATGCATGCAATCTCAACTATTGTAGCGTTCACACTCCACCTTCACTCTTTCCATCCACTCTCTATCAAATCGGCACCCGATTTCAGGTTCCCTTCCCTTGACTCCCACTTTGAGGGGGAATACCTCATCCCATAATTGGGGCAATCACCACTTATTTTTGTCTTGCAGTTCATTCAAACAACCAACATGACAAAATCAACCTTATCCCACATCTGGGGCAATCAACTCCTATTTTTGTCTTGCAGTTCATCCAGAACAACCAACAAGACAAAAGGGGGCAAATGTAGACACCAAAATCATGTCTACTCCCTGGTCGACTCTCCCCCTTGGTCCCCTTGGTCCCGTTCCACTTCTAACCATCCCTAACCCACCTATGTCTTATTAATTTAAAATAATTATCTATTTTGAATTAATAATTCCCTCTCTCTCTCCTTGACACCTCACCCCTCCTAGGATACCTCTCCTTGGATGCCCTCCACTACCCCATGCCAAGTCTTAAATGCCTTAAGACCCCATTTCAACCCTTCCACTCATCTCCCATGCCTATTAAACCACCTTCGACCGTTTCTTACCCGGACCCGCTGACCTCGACTGATGAGAAAATAGACAAAAGGCTATTTTAGCCTTTCTGCCTGCCTTCTAGCTACTGACATCGGTCAGCAGTCGGTCAACATCGACAATTTTGCCGGCATCAGTTTCCTTCAAAACTGCGTTTAGCACCCCGAATGTAGGATCTTCAATAATCAACCAATCTTTCAAGCAGCCAACCTTCCAATCTTTTGACCTCTCTCGCTCCCTCTCTCAGGCACACATCAAGCATCACAGGGTACAGCCACCCTGCATCAGTCACTCCACCTTGCAGGAAGTCTTCTACACCAGCAACATCAACAATAAGTACATCAGTGGCATCAACAACACTCCTTCAACAAGCCACATGTAAGTATTTCTTCAGTGTTTTCATTTCAATTATTTAGACTATGTTAGTAATTAGTTTTCTAGTTACTGCTTCTTCTTAACATCATCAACCAGACTGTCAACCAGACCACAGACCCAACCTGCTCTTCCTCGAGAGGCTGAAAGGCCTTCTCTCATCCTTATCTCCTTGTGACCCTGCCCTTTACCTGGTCCCTCTTTTAGACCATACTTTCTGCCCTGTAAACCCTACACAGACCACCAAATAGACTTTCAAACACCTCAAGCCATCTATCTGACCACAAACAGACCATAAACTCGTCCAGACCCTGTCCAAGACCATTTCCCTGATCGACACCAACCACTAGGCACATTTCCCCTACCGACATCGATAGACTAACCAATGTCGGTGACCTTGACATACTGATATCAGCAGACTAACCAATGCCAGTGACTATGGAAGACAGATTGCTATAAATAGGTACACATTTGCTTTCATTTATTTTATTCAGTCTTTTATCATTTTTGTTTCTGGCAACATTCTATTTTTTATCAACTAGTGGGTTGTCATCCCTCAAGGAAGTCTTTGCACTTTTGGGATCAAGCTTTTGCTTGGTAGCCCACCATCTACCTATCTAACGCCTTCTCTGTTTAAGTCTATCTTATCTGCAAGTGTCATCCTCCACAGCCAAAGAGGAGTCCCTACGTCGTCTGGATAACAGTGCGCATACCTCATCTAGGTATCATCTAACCCTAGACCATTTCCTTTAGTTTCTTATTCCTTTTGAATGTGAAATTGAAAACTTGTTAGAAACACCATAGTGAATGTTTTATGATAGACAGGGAAGAGAGTTCTATAAACTCTAAAAAGATAATGTCTAAAAAGATAATGTTCAAACTTGGTCTAGATTTTGTCAAAAGGATGGAAAGGTTTATGTAATGATTTGTGAGAAAACAAGTTAACATTAAATATCTAACATTACACGTCTTATACAAAAATATTAAGTAAATAGACTCAAAATTGAAATTCCAAACTCTAAGGTTGAAGTGTTTCAAATCAATCTAATCTAATCTAGAAAATAAATAGTTGTTAGGTATTTTGGCCAAATGTGGCATTAAAATCTAGGCTTAGAAAAGGCATGCACTAGGACTCTTCGCTAAATGACATCAAAATATAGACTTTGAAATAGATGAGATTTTAATCTAACATATTTGAAACACTTCTAGCAAAAACTAGGAATTTGACTCTTGGACATGAAATTGATCAAATAGGTATAAGGTATGAAATAAAAGTTACTTTAGAGATAAATTTTTTTCTCATAAATAATGGTATAAAACTTGGTTCTTTTGAAAAAAAGGCTAGATAAATGTGAACAACATATATGTGCTAGACAAAGGTATACTTAGCTTGAAAAATGTGCACAAACTTGAACTCTATGCAAGAGGGTCTATGAAACAATTCTTGAAATGCTTTGGGCAGCATAACAATACTAGACTACTCAAAAAATGTGACAAAATGTTTGTTTTAAAAACTCTCTAAGGCAATGATGGTTTCTCACAAATTTAGTAGCGTAACACTACCTTTCTTAACTCAAATGACATACATACCTTAAGAGTTTTGACAACATCTCTAAGGTAAAAGTATTTATTCAAATGATCTCAATGGAAATAGGATGGTAACACAAAACTATTTAGTGCATAGACTCAAAGTGTAAGCATTTAACACAAAATGACTTAAGTCTATCAAGTGGTGATATTGATTATGAGTCTCAAAAGCCCTTCAACCCAAATTGGAAACTAAACGTAAGTTCCCTCAAGTTTAGTGCAAATGGTGAATGCACTTAACACATCAACCCTATGAACTTATGAAAGTGCAATTTTGAATTTAATTTATAAATGAAGGACTTAAACAATGTTTGGTAGAAGTCTAGACTCAGTTGGGTAGCATAACTATGCCAAAGTGGATGATATGACTCCAAGTTTTGATGAACTTTGAACAAGGCAAATTGTTGACTTTATGTGGGTGGCATAATGCCTCTTTGTTCAAAGGAAAATGAGGACTATTTCTTTAGTTTACATCATTTTTTCACACTAGGTTTGACTCCAAATAACACTTTAATCTAGGACAAAACCAACTAATTAACCATTCTTATGTCTTAAACTGATAAGGTTGCTTAGTATTTTTGGAATCCATCAATATAAATTATTTAAGAGGTTTTTAATTGTTCATCCAAAAGTAAAATGTGCATTATATAGTAGGGTTTTTACACCCCCCTTCTTTCAAATGATAATACTGAAACATGGACTTTGAGGTGCTTGCACCAATAACACTTCTATGGCAAGTGGGGATTTGTCTAAGATCTACAAGTTTTTGAATGTTTCTAGGAGAATAAATTACTTAATGACTTTCGCGTCATGATGAAAAATAAAATCACATAATTGGGTGTTCATGGAACTTGGCTTGTTGCAAAAAGATCTTATCCTTTTTTTAACCATTACATCTATCGCTTTACTTAGTATAATATGATGTCCAAAGTATAGATACATCTCATGTGCAACTCTAACACTAGAAGGTGGTTTAACTTTTCAAACCTTTGATCTTAATGGGAGTGGATGAATTCAGTGTTGAGAGATGAAACCCTAGGTCAAAGTTTCCCTAAAGAACTTATGGGAGGTAATGAAGTCCCACTTGTAAGCCAAGTTTACATAATTATAAATGACTAATAAAAAGGCTTTAGGGTCATTTTCAAGGTCACCCAAACTATTTCATGTTTTTGGGAAGTGATTTAGATGACATTATTTCTATGCCTTAGACTAGGCATGTTTGCAATAAGGATGGTGTTTTTGATTCCAAGGGTTATCTAGAGGGGACAAATGGAAGAGCATACACATGACACCCCTCTCTTTTACAATCAAAACTAGATTAAACAAATATAGAAAACAAAATTGACAAGTTAATTCAATTTTATTGTTCTTTTGACCCCTTGGTCTTAATTTGTAACTTTGAAAACATTCACCTAAGCATCTAAATTTTTCATTAAGCATCAGAACAAGGTTCCTAATCCATTTTAATCCTTTAAAAGAGATCTAAAAGGCATGATTTAACAAATTTCAAGTTGATCCTGCAATAGAAAAGTTAGTATGTCCATTAGCCTTGAAGCATTTTTAAGATTTGAATAATAAACTTGGAAAAATGAAGTCTCAAGTTACACAATGTAATCCCACTACTCCAAACAACAATCCCATGAGTTGCAGGGCAATCCCACAACCTAGTGAGTTGTAGTATTGTAAGTTAACTACTAACAATTTAGTTAAAATACCATGAATCTATTCGGGAATCTTGCTAGTTGCAAACATTACCATAAATTGTTGAGTTACAATATTTTAACTTAACTATTGATTGTGTCACAATATTGTGACTTTATATGGTAATCCCACTAGTTTTAGTATAATCCCCTAATTTATCATGTTATGATATTGTAACTTAACTACTAATAATTTAGTCATAATTTTATGACTCTGATAGACAATACCACAAGTTACAGGGCAATCTCATGACTTTGTGAGTAGTGTTATTGTCACTTAATTGCTAGCCTACAACTTCTCAAGTTGTGGTATTGTCACTTAACTGCTAACAGTTTAGTCACAATACCATGACTCTGATAGACAATATCCTGAGTTGCAAGTAAATCTCGAGACTTTGTGAGTAGTGGTATTATCACTTAATCTCTAGCGGTTAGACAATATCATGACTCTATTAGGCAACCTCATGAATATTAAAACAATCTTATGACTATGTTTAGGCAAACCTATGGCTTATATAAAAATGTGTTTTACTTAATTTTTTCATTCTTTTAAGCCTCCCACTCTAAGATTTTGCATAAAAAAGGTTAGTGAGTTACTTGAAATATATTTGTGATCAATTTTGTGAGGCTATAGGTCCCACCAGGCTTGCCATTATATGAACTAGGAATTTGACTCAAGAGAAGGTGGAGAGTATAGTGTTAGTTCCAAAATGGAATCATAAGGAAATGAACACAATAGCATAACATATCTAGGCCTAGTAACTAGGGGGAGCTTATTTAACAAAAAATGAATGGAAAACACAACTAAAATGCAAAATAAACCTTCTTTTACCTTCCTTGGATGCTCTAAAATGCTTGTTGTAGTGGTTTGCTTAGTTTATGCTCATGAAATATGCATCAATAGAAGCTTGGCTACCTCCATCTCTCCTTGGAACCTTGTGTGGATTTGACTCAATATTTTGGCATTATAACACTAAGATTCAATGATTTTTGAATGCATTTGGGCATTATAAGTTTGGCATATGAGAGATCTTTTGAATTATGGATTTGAGGCTTGTTATTTATAGATTTTTGAAATGGTTTAAGGATCATCCATGACCATAGATAAAGACAAATATTAAATTCATTCTATAAATATACCCATTAATATTTGGGATAGAGGGGCATTGAATAGGCATGGAAGGGATTTAATGAGGCATGGGTGGCATGAATCCTAATATTTGTGGAATTTATGGTCTAAGGATGTCTTCCCAAGAAATGAGGTCACCTAATGATGTAGATATTCAATATTCATTTCCAAAAAGAAATTATTCAACAAGTTCCATGGAATTCTTAATGAGGCTCATGATTTGGTTTAATTAGCTCTTAAGCATGATTAAGCACTTTGATGTAAACCTTGGCTCTTTGTGTACAAATTACTTCAAATTGGTCAGAATGTCTTGTTATTGGAATTAGGATACGATGTTAGATGCATTAGATCCATTATCCCATTTAGGATTTTGTCCACACAAAATAACAAAGGTGCATGTCTTGTACAAGAAATTTAATAGAAAAGAGCAATCCAAAGCACCCACATGCAAAAATGTCATTTTGACTCAAAATGATCTTATCAAAGTTAACTACTTCATAAATTGCATTGACCCATTTAATGACACTCTAGCCAAAATAAACACTTAAATATAATAGTTTCAAACCTTTTAATATGTTTTAGTGTTTTTAAGCTAAATTGTGCATTTTGGTGGAAATTGGTCAAAACCCTAATTAGAAGTTAACAATGGCCAGTTTTAGGTGTCTCCAAGCATAGATGACTATGATCATTTGATGATGTCAAATGGGACATAGGGAGTGGACCCATGTATTTGAAAGTGATCTTGTGTTCTTGTTTTGCTTGAGGGTGTGCTAAATGGGTGAATAGGTCTCCATGAGACCTATAAGAGCTACAATGGCGTTAGTAAAAGGTGTAGCTACTTAAGGGTGACCCATAGATGATGTGGATGACCTATAAAGAATTTTTTGAGTTGTGTCTTCATGTGAGAGATGATTTAAGGGCTAAGGCATGCCTAGTGGCTACCCAAGGTGTTGATTATCAAGTATGCTCTATAAATAGTGAAATCAAAGATGGTGATTTCTATACTTTAAAAAAAGAGATGAAGGAGAGATTGGATAGAGGCTTGTGTGTGTGATTTATGGAATGAAGGAGGGGTAGAGTGCCCTAAGGATGAGTTTAAGAGTAGAATAGATTGACATCTATTTTTATGACATGTAGGTCATAATTCTATTAGCATAATAGTGCTCTTATAGATTGATTGTGAGCAAAGAAGAAGTGTGATAAGCAGAGGTCCATCATCAGGTGTTCTAGACATTAGTTTAGAGGTGGATGTGTTCATAGGTTTTATTGTGGTAGCTCAACATCTAATTTTGATACAACCTACGTACAAGGTGAAACTTGCTAAAAGTCTAGTTGTTGTTGCAGCTGAACTAGATAGGTGTTCAAGCACCTTGCGATATTGTAGTCTCACTAAATAAGGATTATAGTTCCTTGATCATTTGTAAATGTTCTATATTGTTTCTTATTATTTTAGGATAATAATCTAATTTTAAGTTCCAATGGGTTTTATTCCCCAAGAGGGTTCCCAACGTATGTCATGTGTTATATGATTGATCTTGCATTGTCTCTCTTGCTAATTTTTATGAATGATGGGAATTCTTCATGAATGTTTATGGTATCTAATTAAGTGTTTTTAAAGATCATAATTGAATTTGGATTATTTGGGTTCATTGATTCATGCCCCCCTTAGTTATTGTACCTCTAACACCTAATAGACAAAAAGAGAGATAAAATACAAAGATAAGCAAATATGTACATGATAAAAGTCATGCAAACAAGACAAACAGAACAAATAAGTAACACACACCAGTATGTACATGCAATGGCATGATGTCTTGTCTAATGGTGACATGAGTGATTAGGTGATATGCTGGACGAAGATGATCGTGATGTGATAGACTTGGATCTGGATAGGATAATCATGGTTAGGATTAGGACTTAGATAAGGAGGGTGAAAAAATAATGAGGTGTGATGATTGGGGATGAGGTTTTGGATACTATTTTAATCTATAAATCAAATCTAAAAGTGTTTAAAGGAATATGATTATGATGACCAAGGGTTACTAAAAGATAAAACTGTACAAGAATTCAATCTAGCAAGAAGATTAAGAAGTAATGGGATCAAATACCTTCACACTAGCAAAAAAGTGATTGGATGGGTGCTTGATATGAAGAGGCAATGATAGGGAAGTGATGTGATTAAATACATTTCATACTAGTAAAATATTGATTGTATGGGTGCTAAATATGAAGAGGCAATGATAAGGAAAGTATGGGTGCAAGGTTATGTGTGTCAATAATACCTCATCAAAAGGATGATGAATAAATAGAGAGATAGGTGACCACTTTGATTTGGTTCCAAGACTAAATGTTATATCTAAATATGGGAATGGGAAAATAAGAGATGGAGATTAGATATGATGAAAGATGAACAACATGAAAATGGATGTAATTTGGGGATTAGGCATAAGACAAGACACCATGGATTATTTTTAGATTTTTTTAACAGTTTTATAATTTTTAGGGTTTTTTGACATATTTAAATTTTTAGGGATTTTAGAATATGTATGTACATTATAAAAAATGGGGTTACTAGCAAATGGAATACTAAGCCTAGAAACAAGGATGAGGATGGATATAATGATGCATGGGATGATAAAATAATGAGGGTGACATGGAAAAGGGGATGAAGACCAAGGAAGAAGGGAATAGGGATTGGCAATGACCACATCATGAAGGAACCAAATGTTTAGCTCCCTAAGTGTCCATTAGAGGATATGCCAAGATGATTCCAAAACATTTCTTAAGACACTTTCGACTCCTTTACAAAGGTCTAAGATGGGAAGGAAGATGAGACACAATAGGATGTACAATATAGATAGAGGGATATGATATGAATGGAATTGATAAGGGATGGGTTTCATGGATAAAAAGGATGCATTGTGCCCCCAAGTATTGAGGTACAATGTGAACAATTGATTAATCTACCATGACACCAAAAATTAGTTTTCATCATGGTACTTGCTCAAGGCACCATAAGACTGGTTCTCACCATTAGATGAATCATTTTTTATTTTATTTTTATTTATTTATTTTATATTTTATGATGGCATCTCAATTTATTAGAGAATGGTGAGATGTTGAATTCATACATTTGAAGGAAATTTTATCCAACACCTATTCTAAAGATAGGTGATGCTAGGATCATGTTATTTATATTAGATGTATTAAACCCTTGGTGGACTTTATTCACTCTTGATTTAACATCCTATAGATGTTTAACTAGGTGTCTTTGTAATCCTTATGAGGGATAATGTTACTTAGGGATGTGAGATATGGTGTGTATGGGAAGATGTTATGATTGTGATTATGGGGTATAGGATGTGAGGGAGGGATATGATTAGGATGGATGATATGATGGGATGGGGATAAAAAATTGGGTTTAATAGTTGCATACACCACTGGATATGGTGGAGGGGATTCATTATATTGGTGCCATAAGATTAAGGGATCTACTAAGAACTTTTGAATTGTTGATTCTTTAATCCAAACATTAAGAGGATGGTCAAATATATGATTATTAATTTTGACATTCTTTTGATTTGTTGATTGGGTTTGACTGTGACTTCCCCCTAGTTCTAGATTTTGGTCTTCACTAGAGGAGATTGATTTTTGATTTGATAGATTATAATTATTTTGACTTTGTCATTCCCCTAGTGCCCGATTTTGGGCTTCACTAGGAGAAGACATTTTTGGATTAGGTCGATGATTTGAATTTTATTAAATTTGATGTATGGGATAAAATATGATTTTATCATGATTTTTGACTTTTGTAATATGGTCTTGGACCTTTATATTTGTGGCACATGATCTTGAATATAGAGGGGAATCCAATTATGCATGTTCATGTTTATTCCCCTCATGGAATGGGATATAGGGGTTGTGGAGGAAAGGTGGATGATTAATGTTTTGTGAGGGATTAAGGGGATAATAGGAAGCATAGTCCTCATAAAGGTCACTAGGATTTCTAGCCTCAACATTAGAGAAAGTGCTCTTGATTTATTTTTTTTGGAAATATTAGAGTCTTATTCCTAATTTATTTGAAGGTCTGAGTTGACTAAATCAGTAAATAATATTGCAATAATTTAACTAATAATTAGTATAATTTTATTATATTTTTAACCTTTATATAAATATAAATAAATATGAAGAAAATAAGACTTAACTTAATATAGGATGAAACAAATGAGATAGGGTCTAGAATTTGTTGTGCAAGACTAGAATAATGTCATAAATCAGGATCTGGGTTTCATTTTGTGAAAGGATATGAGCACCAAAATAGGACACCCTAGGGTCTAGTGCTATAGTATTTTTCTATCCTTGTTATCCAAACTACTCACGGAGACTTGATTTTTTTAGGTTTTGTTCATTATCTTTGTGTGAGCCTGCTTGTGAAATCTTGACTATTGAAGGTCTATGTAACTCCTTGTAGATTTTATTTTTTCTTCAAACCCTAGACCTCATTTTACTTTGATAAAACTTGAGAAATAATGGGGGGTTAGTGTGTGCAAGATGCACTGAATGTGTATTCACACCCCTTGTGTGGGAACGCTACCTACATACCAATACTCTGAAGAGGGATCAAGCCATATGTAGTTCTCCCACTTGGTGTGCTTTGTGCAATAGTGTTATGTAGTTGTAAAAATGCTAAACTAGGTGTGCTTAAGGTAGCTAGGGCTGGTGTGAGGATTTGGATGTGCTTGTAGCTATATTGGATGGTTGTATGTAGAGAATAGGGAGATTTTCCTTAATGGTCTTACTTATATTGTTGCTTACTTTGTAATATTTTCCCACCCCTTCTAAATGAACTTTGAATGTGTTTTTATAGAGATCTATTGGCCATGGGTTAAATGTATTCATCTTAGGCAAACATAATGAGGAAGAGATATTGAAAGGAAATGATAATATGGGCTCAAAATGTGATTGGATAAGAGCATTGAAAATGGGACACCCTAGGGTCTACTATTATAATCCAACCTCAGTGCTCTTATCCTATAGGCTTGGGACCTGGAGGGATGGAAATAACATGGGCAATGTAGCCTGGCTGAGCTAGACTCAAGTCTTAAAAGTCTATGGATTATTAGGAATAAGAAAAAAGGTGTCTAAATGGGTCATGAAATCATGTAAGAGGGATCTATGGGCTGGGTGTCATAAGCCACACTCAAGCTACTAATTTGGACATTTTGTATGACTACATTTACCCCTATTTATTCTAATGATGCATCAAAGAAAAATACTAGGATAAAGGAAAAATTAGAAAGCATACCCCTTTATTCTAGTGATGCATCAAAGAGAAATACTAAGATAAAGGAAAAGTAGAAAGTGTACCTAAACTTACCTTTGAGGGTGAATCCCATGAAGCTATGTGATGTTGGGTGTGCATAGAGAGAACACATTATGAAGTGTAAATCTTCAAGTGAAAACAAAGAGTAGATCATTTCTTACTAGATACGCTATATCTAAAATAAAAATGCACAAAGCTGTGTAAGAGAGAGAGGAAGAAAAAAGAATGAATACACCTCACTGTTTATGCAAACCAATACAAAACCTATTGTGATGTTGAGTGATGATGGATGATGTTGAGTAATGTTGGGTATGTGTTGTACCAAGAGTCATATCACAAATGAAGATAAGTGCTCAATTCCCTAAGAGTGGCTCAAGAATGTAAAGGTTGGCCCTTTGGCTCCATCATTGCCAATTAAGTAAAGCTATGTAATCATGAATATGTTAATCAATGTTTGGACTATGTGTCTAATCCCTTTGAGTAGGTGGATAAAGAATACAAAGGCTAGCTAGTCCTTTGGCTCCATCGTTACCCACTAAATGAAGCTATAAATTGATACTAGTATGAATGTGTCATATGAGATGGCTCTTAAAGTCTATGAATGTTTTACAATCTGACAATGTGGTGTAAATAGCCAAATGTGTGCTAGAAAGTAAGTCACTCTTGGATACTCAAAAAAATGTGGAGATTAAGCTTGTATGAAAGCCACTCTAAAAAGGGGCAATAGGATTATGTGGAAGCCACTCAGAAATGATGCCAACCATCTATAGATGGAATAATTCATGCAACTACTGAGAATACATGGGTAATATACTGAACTTGGAAATAAGAGAAGTCAAATGTGTTTCACACATTACCCCAAATCATTGGTATATAAAATATGTATTTTGATCTAGAAGTTATATCAATTTCCTAATCTAAAACTAGAAGTGAGAGCCATCATGCCATATATTACTCCCCCTACATATGGATTCTCTAAGAAAAAATGTACTAAAACTACTGAATCTAAACTAATATGTATGTGACAAAATTATAGCTAAGCTTACCTTTCTACCTATTTCTGTAAAATCTAGGTTTTTTGTTATTTAGATAGGAGCACCAAAAATACGACACCTTATTGTCTGACATTATTTTCCATTCTGGTGTTTTTGTTCTTTGCTAAATCTGATGATTGTTCTGTAATCATCACTATTTTTTTGGTATGTTCTACCTAGTTTGACCTTTGATTACTATTTTGAGTGTTTTGAAAAATAATTTTTTGATTGGTAAGTGCTGTAATCTCTATGACAAAACCCCTATTTGTTACCCCCTCTTTTGAGGGTAGGAATGAAGACATTGTAATGAATTCCCTCATAAGAAAGAGCCCTACAAGTGTGTTATGCTATGAAATACATGATATAACAATGATAATCAAAAAGATGTCTCAAGATATAACATATTTTGTATTGGAGATTGTTAGATCAACAAAGGTATGCCTAGATAGATATAACAATGTTATAGCATGTACAATGTATATAACTAAAAATAGAAATGTTAGTTATTAGTTATTAGTTATGAGTTGTTATTTGTTATTTTCTATTTTTTATTTTTTATTTGTTATTCATTATTTATTATTTGTTATTTGTTATTTGTTAGTTGTTAGTTGTTAGTTGTCAAGGAGGGATAGAACTTGATGTCCATCATGGCATCAAAGAAAGAAAGATAATTCATGAAGTGGATCATGGCATTGAAAATAGTTAAAAATCAAATAAGCAACAAGAACACAAGGCAAGAAACAAGAAGCACATGAAAGTGGCCAAGGGACCAAATAAATAAGGGACATAGGCACATGTCACTTAAACTAGAAAGCAAGCATACAAGGCATGTTCAAATACCACATATACACACAATTGTAAATAAACAAGGTTAGCACGAGGGACATAATCACACATGAGCATAGGCAAAGGATATTGGTAAATGTCCTAAGGCATACACAAGAATAGAAACAAATGACATTTTCAAATGTCCTAAGGTACATACAAGAGACAAAACAGGAACTAAGAAATGCAATCACATCTAGCTATGCAAAGCAAGAAAGAAAGGCATGTAATATACTGGAAATACAATCACATCTAACTAATTAAAGTAAGAAGTGAAAGTATGCAAGACATGGAGTACAAGACTAGGTTTGTGCTAAGAAATACATAAGTGATATATACTAGTGAATGCCGATAGAATAATTTATGTAAGATAGTAAGTAACATACATCAACATGATAACTAGAGTGTGTGGTGTAGGAATGACATAACTTGGATGGTGTATTCATGCAGAAGATGCCCATAGTGGGTAGATATATCTATGTATGTCTTGAATGTAGAATTAGGATGCCCCCTCAATGTGTAGAGTGAAGCAATCAAGGATCTACATGTCACTACACACACTCAAAGAAGAACAATTGAAGTATGGTCATGTAGATAAATTGACATATGATGGTATAGAACATCAAAATGTTAGTCTAACATGGTAGTAGAAATATAAAGCATGGATAATGTATACAATTGAAACATTTTTGTGTTTTTGATATATTTGAATGTTTTTGGATTTTTGAAATTTTGTAATTTTTTTGATATTTTGAAATAAGCTATGTACAATCAATCATTAGGAGACTATGTAAAATAAATATTGATAAACTATGTACAAGTAAGCTGAAAAGAAACTATGTATAAGCATATGAATAAAGCAATACACACACACACACACACACACACACACACACACACACACACACACACACACACATATACATACATATACATACATACATATACATATATACATATAATATATACACATATGTTCATTAAATGATTTACATTTTTTGGGAATATTGGAGTCTTATTCTTAATTTAATTAAAGGTTTGAGTTGACTAAATTAGTAAATAATATTAAAATAATTTAACTACTAATTTGTATAATTTATTTATATTTTTAACCTTTTTATAAATAGCAATAAATATGAAGAAAATAAGACCTAGCTAAAAATATGATAGAATGGCTGAGAGAGGGTCTGGAATTTTTTGAGCAAGATTGGAACAGTGTCACAAGTCAAGATCTAGATTTAATTTTGTGAAAGGATAGGAGCACCTAAATAGGACACCTTAGGCTCCAATGTTATAGTCATTTTCTGCCATTATTGTCCAAACTACTCATAGAGACTTGAGTTTTATGGGTTTTGTTCATTGTCCTTGTGTGAGCCTGCTTGTGAAATCTTGACTATTAAAGGTCTAAAAAAACTCCTTGTAGAGTTGATTTTGTATTCAAAGACTAGACCTCATTATACTTTGATAAAACTTGAGAAAGAAGGGGGGTTAGTATGTGTAAGATGCACTAAATGTGTATCCACACTCCTTGTGTGGGCATGCTACATACATACCAATACTCCAAAAAGGGATCAAGCCATATGCAGTTCTCCCACTTGATGTGATTTGTGCAATAGTGTTATGCAGATGTAAAAATGCTAAATTGGGTGTGTTTGAGGTGGCTAGGGACTGGTGTGAGGATTTGGATATTTTTGTAGCTGTATTGGATGGTTGTATCTAAAGAATAGGGGGATTTGCCTTAGTTGTCTTGCTTGTATTCTTGCTTACTTTGTAATATTTTCCCACACCTTCTAATGAACTTTGAATGGGATTTTATAGAAATATGTTGTTCATGGGTTAAATTTATTCACACTAGGCTGACATAAAGAGGAAGAGGAATAAAAAAATGGTCATTTAGGCTAGAAATGTGATTGGACAGGAACACTAGAAATGGGACACCTAAGGTCCAATGCTATAGTAAAACCTCAAAGCTCCTATCCTATAGGCTAGAAACTTGGGGGGATAAAACTAACATGGGGAATGTAGCCTGGTTGAGCTAGAATCAGGTCTCAAAATTCTATAGATGATTGTGAATAAGCAAAAAAGTGTCTAAAAGGGTCATGAAAGCATGCAAGAGGGACCTATGGGTTAGGTGTCACAAGCCACACTCAAGCTACCAATTTGGACATTTTATATGACTATAGTCCTCAAGAATCTCAAAAGGATCATGAATACTTTTTGTCAAACATGTGTTTGAGCTAGGATCAAATCCCTTTTGACTATCTTTAATAGATAAAGCTTGTATAAACTTAGTTATGATTTCATCATCCTAATTGGGATCCAAAGGTATACTTATTGATTGATTATCATCTAGATTATGGGTATCTATAAAAGAATAGGAATTATCATCATTTACTAAAATATCTATAATAGATGATATTTTTGATGTGGAATCTGATTCAAATACTAGTGTTGAACATGATCCCGATGTAGATAAAACTTGTATTGGCTCTGATGTTGATTCTAATGATGTGATGCTACTAGTAGAAGATTTATTGTCCATAATTAACCTCTCAACATGGGTTTTATGATTTGATGGGTGAGGGGGAGATGATAAATGAATAATGGATTTAGAAGATATAATCCCATGGAAGGTCTCATGAGATACGAGAGGATTTGATGTACAGGAAATAGACTCTTTTTTTATGGATGATTTGTCAAATTTGGGAGGACCATGGAACAGGGATGGGATGGCTTGACCTTGGATGGAAAGGGGAAGGGCTTGATTATGATTGGAAATGGAATCTTGGCATTCCTCTTCTTGTATACTTAGGGATATAGACTCGTTTGGTTCATCCTTAATTTCTATGTCACCATGGTCGATGAGGTCTTCGACATAGTCTTGGAAATCATGACATTGATTAATGGTATGCCCCTAAGTTTGGTAATATACATAGTAATGATTGGATTTATACGTAGATGGTTTAGGCTTGGTAGGATCAAGATATTGTATGGGTGGATACATAATCATGTTAGTGGTGATTAATTTTATAAAAAGGGCTTTTGAGGACATAGGAAGGGGAGTGTAAGGACCCACTTCACTTTATGACTTAGATGTTGAAACATTTAACTTGAGATCAAATGGTTATTGACATGACTAGGTGGGTGAAATGGTAGTAGACAAGGTGGCTAAGATTGGATTACTTTTGCTAGCATAAAAAGGGGTAGATTATTGGCTATGACTAGTGGATGGAGGATTTAGTTGTGGGCAAGTATAGACTATGGGTAAGGTAGGTTAAATGGGGTTAAGGCCTTTGGAGAATTGGATACCCAACTCACAAATTTGTAAGAAGACTAGTTGTGGGTTTTATCAAGATTCTTATTAAACTAAGAAATTTTTGAATTAAGAAGGCCATAACTAGGATGAAAACAAGTGAAGGGTGGATTCGAATGAGATGGGGATGAGAGTCAATATGGGGCTTTCTTGGTTGGAATACTAAATGTGGGAGAGTTTTAATTTGAAGAATGGGATGGTGATGTCATGTTATTAGGGGATGATGAGGTTGACAATCTAGGATTTTCTTTGTTAGTAAGATGAGGGAGTGGTGATGGATTAGGATTGGTTAGTAGACAAGTATGAACTAAAGATAGGGGGTTTGGGTAGGGATAGTGGATGGTGGAAGGGAATGGGATGAGGATAGGGGTTGATGGTGGAGTTATTTTGGGGTTGATTTTAGGCTTATGGGTTCAAAATGAATTGGAAAGTGAGCACCCATCTTCCATAGCCATAATAAAAATTCATATTTATTCTCTCTAATGTATTGATTGATTAGGGTGACCACATCAAGAATTATTGATATCGATTATGATGACCTAAGGGGTTTTGAATGATATTTTGGTTTGGGATGAATGGGATCAAGGTCAGAAGGTAGGCAAACACCCATCTCTAGTGTTCATAAAAGGACTTCATCCTTGTTGTCTAAGATGTATTGGTCGACGAGAACTGAGTCCAAATCCATAGGGATAGATGATGAAAGAGGGATGATGAAGAGAGTTGATGGGGAGGTAGACTAAGGATTAGAGATGATTACTTGGAAAAATTAGTTATGAATGATCGAGCTAGTATGATAAGTGATGATGTGGATAAGATGCAGATGAAATGTGAATAGGATGATATAGGACTAGGATCAAATTATAGATGAATAGTGCAAAAGGTGATAACAACCTATCAAAAATGTCTAGTTTTTAATATAGTAAATGGATTGAGGATTTTATAGGTGCCTAGGTTCAAAACTAGCAAGATGATGATTGGATGGGTGCTAGTTATGAATAGGAAAGATGATTGGATTGATGATGATTAGATTAATAATGATGGGTTTGCTAGATTGATACTGATAAAGTGTCAAGATTCTAGCAGGGTATTGAATAGGTATGATATTTGACCAATAGGATGATTGATAGTGGATTAGGATGATAAGATGGATAAAACGACTAGCTCAAGCCTTGGACTAATTCTCTCAAGATGGGGATGGGATTAGGATTATGTGATGAAGATGATAGGATAAGATGAAATGATTAAACATTAATGTAATTAAGATGGGGATGGTTTGGACATGAGTGTGAATTAAAAATCCAACTAGGATAAGATGGGGTTAGACAAGATGGG
This sequence comes from Torreya grandis, assembly GCA_037957365.1. NCBI lineage: Eukaryota > Viridiplantae > Streptophyta > Pinopsida > Cupressales > Taxaceae > Torreya > Torreya grandis. Next base: position 1,044,001 of record JARHVA010000799.1, read on the forward strand.
TGATGAAAGCAAGGTCAAGAAAAGTGATTGGGTATGGACTTATGACAAAATGTGGATGTTGATATATGATTAGGATATATAGGTGATAGGATATGACTAATGAATGGTGAGAATAGGATAGGGTGTCACTAGAAAGATGTATAAGAGAATAAAACATGTACAAAAGGATAATGAGATAAGGATGTACAATATGATAGGATAATGAGGCAATAAGGATATGTTGCAAATAACCTAGATAGGCATGTATAGGTTTGGGTAAAATACTGACTTGGATCACAAAAAACATGGGTTTAACACAACACACACCAAATCAAGTAAGCCACAAACTTATCATTAGTAAACTCAAGGGTGTCTAACCCAAAGATCACACCATCTAAAATATTCATGGGTGAGGTTGTAGGCTGGTGACCCATTATGGAATATCCTAAACCCTCTCAACCCTATCTGCTCATGATGGTCACTTGGGAGCTGATACTAACTCTGATAGTGGATCATTTGTTATGATTGAAAGGTCCTAGGCTAGGTATATACAAGGTTTTTTAAGAACATCCCCAATATACATGACTATATGATGGGGTCCAAGTATATATAGGATGTTATCTAACTACCTTGTGTTATGAAGCTTAACTGCCCCTCAATCCATGGAACCCTTTATAGGGAATTCTGTTTAGGTGCCTAAAGATAGCTCTTCTAATTTTTAGACTCCACCAAAACATAGAGTTTGGTTAGTGCATGGTGATGAAATCCGCGTCACTAACCCCTATTTTATAAGTTTATATGTGGGGATGAATTCAACATCACTTGCTATCTTAGACTCAGAGGGGGGACAATAAACAGGCAAGCACAACATGATGAATTTATTGATTAATTACCTACATGTGATGGGCACAAGTATATATAATTAAGTGACAAGAAAATATGTAGAAGTAAATACAATTAAGTGACTATAAAATATGCACAAGTAAAACAACAACATGCAAGTATATACAATGAAGTAAATTTACACAATAAGGTCATATATATCATAAAAATTGAGATAATATATTATGGGCACCCCTTCCTACAAGCACAAATGTTAAAAAACAAAGTAGGGTGCCTTGGTCTTGAGGGGTCATGTACCAAAATGGGTTAGTAATTTAAATTTTTACAAAACCACAAGTTCCTAAAAAACCACAAATACATAGAGCAATATCAAAACCAAAAAGTACAAAATCGTAACTCTAAGACATAATCATAGATCACGAGTTATGATCTTGTAGAAGTTAGTAAATCATGGTGGTTAACCTACAAAAATGTGAGAGTTAAGAAAAATCTTGATTACATAGAAAAATATCACAACTTATAAAAAAAATCATAATTTATGGTTTTTTAGCAAATAATAAAAATTATAAAATATGTCTAAGGTAGATAGATGTTAGTGAGATAACTAGTTTTTTAGACAATTATAAAATAAACAGATTATAAAATTTTCTTCTCGGCATCTTATGATAGTTATATTATTAATAAAAATGAAAAAGTTATATTAAAAATGTTTCTAATAGAAACAATAATAATGATTCTATACATAGATAATGAGGAAAACTATTGAGCCTAATAGATGACCCAAACTTCTCTATTTGCCTATCTAACTACAAAACCATAACTATAACTAATAAAATCACAACTTCCAAGCCAAAGTCACAAGTTTGAGACTTGTAATTTTGAAGTAGGGTTTAAACAAGTTTATGATGAGGTATTTGATATGTACCTTGGTCCTCTTCTACCCCCTATTAATCTTGCACATAGACAAAAATTTTGTGAGTGCTCCCTACAAGCACATAATTAAGGCCAAAAGTGTATATATTCAAGAATAGTTAAAGTGATAAAAGAGAAAATCTTGACTTATTACAAGAAACAATACAAATTCCTACAAGGGATGAGAAACCTTTGTCTACAAATCAAAAAACTAATAGGTCAAGGTTTTACCAATTTAATGGAGGGGGACAAAATCGCTATTCTTGATTATACAACCCCAATTACCAGGTTAAAGTCACTGATAGGAAATTTAGGATTTTTAAGGTTATGGTAAAATAGTAAAATTTTGATTAAATACTCTTATTTCTACAAAATTAGAGAACAAAATAACTCCCAAGGAAACACAGATAGAATAATAACACCTTTCAGAATGATTAGTAGCATATAAGAGGCAGAGATTTAGGGCAAAATCAATTTTGACAAAACCATAATTGTAACTATCAATACCGCTATTACCAAGACAAATTCATAGATATTGAAGTCATGATATTATCATCAAGGCTCAAGTGGTTAGAATGATGGCCTATCCATGCTTTCTTTGCACACAAAAGATCAAACACCATCTATACAAATAACAAAACATAGGTTAACTTGTATAAGGTTAGTTCAAACAAAATATAACATTATAACCTTAACTACTAGTATTGCAAAATCACAATTATAACCTATAAAACCACAACTTTTAGGGAAAACTGTAACTATCAAAGTTATAATTTTATCAAAAGTCAAGAACAAGAAAAAACCTTAATCATTAGTGGTTAACTGACAAAATCACAACTAGTCCTATAATGTCACAACTACAATATCACTAATACCAGTTCAAAATCATAATTTTCCTATGCATGACAAAAATTCAAAATTTAGTCTTCAATCATGTCCAATTTGTCTTAAAAGCATCCAAATCACTTCCAAAAATATTATAAGTTTTAGTTAAGCGAGTAACCCATCCCACCATGGTCACCAAAATGTAGTAGAATTTTAAGCAAATATGAATTAAACTACCTAATTCAAACCCAAAAATCAAGCTACCTAATAGAATGGATTATGGAAAAAAAATAGCATGATAGAACAAATCTTACCAATCCTTATTTCTACTAGCCTCCTTTTAGGATGTTCAAATGGATGGTTAATTGCATGAAGACTCATATTTTGGCATTATGATTGCATGATGAAGGGTTTTGATAATGGATGTTTGAGATTAGTTTGGCATGGTTATTCCTCCTTGATTTTGGTTAGCTCCAATGGAGGGATGGGTTGATTTAAATAGATTTGGAGGGAGAGATCAATGGTGGATATTTGAAGTTAGATGAGTGAGATCAAGGGTTGAGGATTAAAATAAATTTAAAATTCCTTGGAAGCCTCTAGTTTTAAATGTTTCTAGAGAGGAGGGGTGATAATAGAGAGGATTATAGATTTGGAAAATTCTAGAATCCTTCTTAGGGGTTAATTAGGATTAGGTTGGGGATTAAATAGGGATTAGGTGAGTGATTAAGGACTAGGGGTGTAGGAGAGCCTAGGAATAGGATAGTAGGTGGGCCATGGGAATTTAAAATTCCCAAATAATAGATAAGTGGGGATTATGATAAGATAATAGGGATTTTTAGAATAATTAGTGGAGTGGGATGAGACTATGGTTAGTAGATGAAAAATAATGAAGGGGGACATTAGATAAATGATTATAAAAGGGTGATAAATTATCAGGATGAGAGGAGATAAATTAGATAAGAGTAATTAGTTAGGAATATTAGTGTCATTAAATGAAGCACGTGAATTTAGATGCATACAAAAAAAATCATTAGATTTAAAATCTCGAGGCTTGTTTGCCTCCATATTATTCTTATTAGATTACTTTGCTAATGTCCTTAACTGTCTCCTCTCATCATCCTCCATGACTATCTCATTATTCTAAAGATGTTTCTCACCTTCCTCTTATCTACCATCTTGTCCATCCATCATGAACTTCTTCATCTCCTCCTTGAGCAGCCTACATAACAACCTCTTTTGCTTCTCATTATCTCTCATGAAAATCTTTCTTCTCTCCATGAGTAGTATTATAGGCCACTTAACTCTCTTCTTCCTCATTTCCAAGCTATACCATTGGATTTTCTCTTCTTGATGACCTCCACCAAGATTTTTATCCTCTCTAACCTTTTATTTGTTTCACTCATCTCCTCTTCAAAAACCAACCCTTATCTATTTGGGTCTTGATTCCTCTTTCTATCATTGTGGTACTCTAACTAAACCAAGCCCTTCCTCACTTTTGCCTTCTATATCTTCATCTTCTCTTGATCAAGTCTTTTTCACCTTACTTTAGCAAGTCTCTTTCACCTTGCTTTAGTGTCTCAACCTAGGTTCTCTCCTTTACCTAATCTATTGACACTCCTTTCTAAGTATTTTCCACCTAGAACTACTCCTCTTCTTAGAGTCTTTCTTCTCTCTTCTTAGGGTTGGTCTCATACCATAAACTCTTTAACTCTCTATTTTCTTCTTTATCTAATCACTCTCAAAATTTATTGTATGGTCTCCATACCCGCCTTCAAACTTCTTCTCATTTGTAACTTAATTTCATGCAACCTTAATTAGCAACCTTTAATACTCAAAATCATAAACTATTCCAAGATATTACCTACTCTGATACCACTTGATAAAGATCTGATCCATACACTCTCCTCATTATTTTCCTTGGATATGATTTCTTACCTTTGCTCTATTTACTCTGATCTCCTCTCTTGGCATACTTGATCATTCTTTACCTCACTAGGCTCTTAAAAATCCTTGCATACATAGTCTTACTCTCTCTCTTAAATAACCATCACCCTTCATCATAATCTACATTATCTTCTCCTTATAACTAGCATCATAATCTCATACTCAATTTTCATCACTTCACTCTTTGTTCTTACTTCAAGCATGCTCAATCATTGATATCAGTTCATAGGCTTGAAAACTTAATACATGATAACATGGTTATTTTATCCAAATTAGGCATAAAATGGCCATACACCTACCTATTATAGACTCCCTTAGACATCCAATCAAAATAATCAATCCCAAAGCTATAACTCTCACACAACTCGCTCTTTCCTCTTCAAGGCCTATTATCTAGTAGCCTTGTTTTAGCATAAAGATTGTTGGTTTGAATAGACCACAGGGGTTCAAGATGAAATAATAAAATATTTGGATACCATTTAACCCCTTATAGCTTCATATATATTTTTATCACAACTCTCTGTGGAACCCTGCTAACTCATTAAGCCTCTTTACCAATTACATCTCTTTAGGCCTATTCCAAAGACACAAACCTGGATACATTACTAAACGATCATATACCAACTCAAAAATACCAAAATAATTTATATCATGACAAATAAAATCATAATACAAATTTTTAAGAAATTTTAAGGGTGAAAACAAAATTTATACAAGTTGCAATTTGGAAACCCTAGGCTAGGTCTACATAGGCCTGTAGGTGGTTGAGAGCAATAAAAAGGGAATATTTTGAAAATTAATTACTTTAAAATGAATATAAAGGTTTTTTATAGTATTTGATACTTGACCTCAACCTGTTCAATCATTTTTAGGCTTTGTTCAAGCTTTATTTACCTCTTACAAGCGTTTTATAAGAGTTCTCAAAGTTATCACAAGTCTGTACTAGCCTGAGATCAATCAAAACAATTTAGAATTAGTTTTATACCCATTAAAACAATCTTAAGACATAGGTAAGGTATATCATACCTATCTCCACCTTCCCCAATTATTATTTGATCATGAACCATCACTAAACATTTTCAATGTGCAAGTTTACAAAACTTAGAGTGTTTGTGTAGGACTATGTTAGTTTGAATGAAGACTTAAGATCAATAGTATCACTCAAAATAATCTAAAAGTTTCATTTTCACAATTAAATATCCTTTATTATTGTATACAACCTATCTAAACTCAAATTAATCGTAATAACCTTGTAAAAATGCTATTAGTCTTGTTCTTTTAAATGTGTACACACAAAATTCTTCACATCTAAATTACATTATATGTTGCATGTCTTATGACCTAAGAATCAATGGAAATGGCACATAAATAATAAAAATAAGCAATTATTAATACTCACTTACCTATATCAGGGTCTGAAATATCCAACATAGATTTCATAAGTATCTCTCCATTCACTTTTTGACAAAATAATATATTTCATTGACACCTACAACAGAACAAAGTGTCTTTCTCAGGTCCTTAGTATGTTTCATGATATTTATTTTAATATAATTTGAAACTATATTATCCTACCATGATTTTCATACACAACTACATGCATTTATTCTTTTCAAGACACCATACATGCAACATAACTCCCTTACAAGGCCATCTCCACGTAGGGTGATAGTTACATATTCAAGATTTTTGACTTATATTGTTATTTTAATTATATTAATTTTTAAAATCATCTAAAAAATTCTCATATAACCTAATATGACCCTTAAAAATATTAACCAATAATTACATGTCACACAAATCCTAAATAGCCTAGTTACCAATTCAAATTTCCAAATTTTCCTTTTTTGGCAGGAAACTCCAAAAGAACTAATAACACACAATCCAAGGAATATTAATAAATAAAAAAATCTCTATAGGACCCTAAAAGACATATCACACTCACACAAGACTAAAAATGGTTATTATTAAACTCTTAAACATACTAACAACCTAAGTTACCTTGTGATGTTATGTATTAAGCTCCTTAAGTGGAAATATTTGAGCTTCGGCTCAAATACACCTTGTATAACTTCTTAATTGTCTTAAAATTCTTCCAATTATGATTTTTTGAGATTATCTTACTATTTATCTTCTTATCTTTCTCATTTATTCTTAGATGGTTATTGTGTCTTTGTCTCCTTGCCTTGTCTTGCCTCTTTGCCAACTCATTCTCTACCTTCATGAAGTACATCATCTACTAAAAATATTTGTCTTATTCATATTTCATATCATATATATCTAATTTATCTTCATCATAATCTACCTCAAATGACTGATTCTTATTTTTTACTCTTTTTCCTACTCCATAGCTTCCTTCCACCTTTGTCATAGTTTGTTCATGTACTCCTTGCTAGTCTATCTTATTAACAATGTTTTATTCTTTGTCCTCATGCTCTAATGGTTTCTTATGATTTTTTTTTCTTTCAACCTTTTCATAATCTCATTTATATCCTATTTGGTTTTCTGTTTCATGATACTCCAACTTCTCATGGTGAGTCTTCTCAAAGCTTCCTTTCTTATCTTGAAATGACACCTCCTTAACCAATTTAAGTTCATCATAGCACAACACTTCTTGGAAACCTTTTATCTTACTATCATCATGCATACCTAAAATTAACTTATATTCAACATTACCAATTGAATATATTGATTCCTTACATTACTCTTTCTTCATTTGTTTGTTCTCTTTCTCACTTTCTTGTAGCTCTCCTTCCATGAATATTTGCTCTTCAACTCTTGGTATACTACATGGACTGGTTCTTTGGTGAATTTTACCCTCTCTTTTCTCTCTCAATGTTAACTTATTATTATTCCTTCCTTAGATCATCTTTGTATTTATCTTGTCCTCCTCCAAACATGCATTCTTCATCCAATCATTTTGTTTGTGATGAACATGGTTGTTCTCCTCTTTCATTTGCTCTATCATGAGCTCTTGTGGATCATTACTTATTTTCTCCATGTGATCATGGAGTGACTCCTTTTCTTTTATCTCCATACCTACACCATTATTCTTAGTATATGCCAAATTATTTTTATGAGACTTGATAGTCTGTTTAAGGATCTCATGGTCCTTTCCATCCTCTCTTGTTCTTGTATTCTTCTTCCAAGCCTCTCTAGCCATCCATTTCATCTTCTTAAGTTCTTTATCATATCCACTTAACCTATAATCTTTACTTTCATCATTAGTTGTCCATACTTTTTCTTTTATTGACTCATCTGATTCTATGCTCAACTTACCTTGGCTTGTAACTTGGTTGAATTCATCTTGTACCAATTCTTGTCCATCTTCTTACCTAGAATTCATTGTTTGTTTTTTATTTTATGCCCTTATATGACCTATAATTTTATCTTCTTTAAGTTTTACTATGGGTAACATGATCCTTGTCCTTGAAATCTTCTTTTCTTTATCTTTTAATTCTTCCCCTAGCCCTTGTATGATAGCTCCCATCTTCTTTTCACCTTGACTTAGGAACTCTAATAGGTCAACTTCAACCTCTTCCATCAGTTATCTCCATATCAAATCCTCTACCTTATTGTTCTCTTTAGCAAATGTTAACATAATTTATACTTGTGATATATTTCCATCATGTGTCATGTTAGACACTCTTTCATACTATAAATTCATTTGTATACCTTGTTGCTCCATGATGTATGTTATCTTATCCATTAATATTTTTCTCTCTTGATCCCCCATTGACTCATACTTAGTACTCATCTCTTCAACTGCTATTCTAGGACAAACTTTGTCCTCTTCTCCATCATTTATGGCATGATCCAATGATGTCATCTCTGATTGAATTTGATCCCAACTCTTATAGATAAATAACTAGGCTTGTTGCTCATCTAGAAACTCTTCATCACCTATAATATCTTGTTCAAGATATTTGATTGCGCCATGCAATAAAAATTCATATTTCTAATCTTCATACCTCTTGAATCCATCTTCCTTATTCAACTCTATTTATTATATTCTTTCAATGAGGCATCCTTCTTCTTGAATTACTCATTCACCAAGCATCTATCCTCTTTCAGGGTAACAAATCATTATATCTCCATACATTTTTGCCCAATAAAATTCTTATTCAACATAAGCATGGTGTTCATGCTTGTTCTACTTCATGTTTTCAAGTTTTATGTCCTCAAAATGGACTTCTTCTTTCTTCAGTTTTATACCTACATACACACATGACAAGAAATCATTAGATTTAAAAGCCTGAGGCTTGTTTGCCTCCATATTCTCCTTCTTATGTTTCTTTACTAATGTGCTTAGTTGTCTCCTATCATCATCCTCCATGACTATCTCATTCTCCTCAAGGTACTACTCACCTTCCTCTTGTCTACCAACATGTTCATCCATCATGAACTTCTTCATGTATTCCTTGAGTTACCTACATAAGAACCTCTTTTACTTCTTATTGTCTCTTATGACAATCCTTCTTCTCTCATGAGTTGCCTTATAGGCCACTTAACTCTCTTTTTTCTCATTTCCCAACCATACCATTGGATTTTCTCTTCTTGCATGATCTCCACCAAGAGATTTATCCTCTCTAATCTTTTATTTATCTCATTCATCTCCTCTTCAACAACTAACTCTTTTATCTTTGGAAGCCCTTCTTCATTTTTTTCTTATCTATTTTAATCTTCTCTTAAGTACGTCTTTTTCACCTTGATTTAGAAAGTCACTTTCACCTTGCCCTATTGTCTCAACCTAGGTTATGTCCTCTACCCAGTCTATTGACACTCCTTTCCAAGTCTTTTATACCTAGAACTAATCCTCTTATTGAAGTCTTTCTTCTCTCTTATTAGGGATAGTCTTCTACCAAAAAATATTTAACTCTCTCTTTTCTTCTTTCTCCAATCACTCTCAAACTTTATTATATGGTCTCCATACCTACCTTCAAACTTTTCCTTATCTACAAATTAATTTCATGCAACCTCAATTAACAACCTTTAATAATCAAAATCATGAACTATTCCAAGAGCTTAATGGTTCTGATATTGATTGATACATATATAATCCATACACTCTCCTCATTACTTTCCCTATCTCTAATTTATTACCTTTGCTCTGATCTCCTCTCTTGACATACTTGATCATTCTTTACTGTATAAGTCTGCTAATCCTCCTTGCATACATAGTCTTCCTCTCTCTTTTAAAGAAACATCACCTTTCTTCATCCTATGCATTATCTTCTCCTTATCACTAACATCATCATGTCATACACAATTTTCACCACTTCCCTCTTTGTTCTTACTTCAAGCATGCTCAATCATTGATATCGATTCATAGGCTTGAAAACTTAATGCATGATGCCATGGTTATTCCACATTAGGGATCTTATTTCCATACACCTACCTATTACATATTCAACATCCAATCAAAATAATAAATCCCAAAGCTATAACTCTCACACAACTCACTCTTTCTTCTTCAAGGCCTGTTATCTAGTATCCCTATTTTAGCATAAAGCTTGTTGGTTTGAATAAACCAAAGGGGCTAAATCTGAAATTATACCATATTTGTATACCCTTGAACCCCTTATAACTTCATATAAATTTTATATCATATCTCTATATGGAACCCTGCTAACTCACTAAGCCTCTTTACCAATTAGGTCTCTTTTGGCCTATTCCAAAGACATAAACCTAGATACCATACCATATGGTCATGTACCAACTAAAAAACACCAAAATACTTTATATCATGTCAAATAACACAATAATACAAAATTTTAATAAATTTTAAATGTGGAAACAAAATTTATACAAGTTGTAATTTGGAAACCCTAGGGTAGGTCTACACTGGCTTGTAGGTGGTTGAGAATAATAAAAAGAGAATATATTCAATATTACTTAGTTTAAAATGAATATAAAGGTTTTTTATGGCCTATGATACTTGACATCAATCTGATAAAACATTTTTATGATTTTAACAAGCTTTATTTACCTCTTACAAGCATTTTAAAAGAGTTCTACAAGTTATCACATGTTTGTACTAACCTAAGATCAATCAAAATGGTTTAGAATGAGTTTTATACTAGTTCAAACACTCATAATACATGGGTTAGGTCTATCCTACCTCTTTCCACATTCCTAAATTGTCATTTTATCATGAACCATCACCAAACATTCCTAGTATGCAGGTTTATAGAATTTGGAGTGTTTGTGTAGGATTGTGTTAGCTTGAATGAAGACTTAAGATCACTATTATCACTTGGAAGAGTCAAAAAGTTTTATTTACACAAGTAAATATCCTTCACTCTTGTATAAAACCTACCAAAACTTTAATTAAGCTTAATAACCTTCTAAAAATACTATTAGTCTTATTCTCTAGACTAAGTAAACATCAAATTGTTCACATCTGTATTACACTATATGTTGCATGTCTTATGACCTAAGAATCAATGGAAATGGCACCAAAATAATAAAAATAAATAATATTTAAGACTAAATTACCTATATTAGGGTTGAAAATATCCTACATATGTTTTACAAGTATTTATTCATTTACTTCTTGATAAAATAATACATTTCATTGACACCTACAACATAACAAAATGCCTTTATCAAGTTTTTCGTATGTTTCTTGATATTTTTTTTACTCTCATTCATGTTAGAGGTAAATAACACTAAGAGGGGGGTGAATCAATGGTGGTAAATAATCTAATGTCAGGATGCGAAATCAGAAACATACAATTGATTACCAAACTTCAAGCAACTTAATATGCGGAAATAACCAGATTCACCAAGTAACTAGAATTCAGAATAACACAGCATATGAGAGACAATACACAACTTGTATTAACACTTTATACAGAAAAGAATACAATAAAGAAGATGCCACTTCTTCTCCACCACCTTACAGAGGTTTCCCACACCTCAAGTGAATAGTACTTCTTCTCCCCAAAGCTCTCCCTCTCACAGGTCCCAACACCCAACTCAAATACAGAGTTGGTGTTCACCTCCCGTGCTCCACACACACCACAAGTGCTCCACGCACTCCACAAGCACTCCACGTGCTCCACAAGTACTCAAAGTACTTCAAGTAGATCTCCCATGAATCTGCAACAACCTGCAATTCAACAGACCATACTTATGGAAGGAACTCCCTTGCCTTCCTCTCTTGCTCTATCCGAGTACACACCTGTACTCCAAGTAGATCCTGCCTGATACTGCTCCCTGTTGTGTTGCTGTCTATATGACCTTGCACACTTGCAAATCAAACAACGGTTCTGCTCACCTGTGAACCTCGACCTTGCACACACATACACCTGCAGATCAACGATCTTACTTACCATGTAGATCTCCTGTATAGGCCATGCAACTGTGACCAAGATCCTACACTCCTGAAGAACTCAGCTGGCTCTCCAATCCAGCACCAACACACCTGGTACTGAGGCACTAGGAGGAACGCACCATTGCTCTACCTCACACACAGAAGGAGCTTATAATTATGCTCTCTTACTCCCTAGCACACCTTTTTCAATACAACCATGAGTCTATTATATAGATCTCATCAAACAATAATTAGACATCTAATTACAATAATTAGATCCGCAGCTCTCAGTCTAAAAATAGATCTCTTCATGCAAACACTTGGTTCGTTAGCTAACTGCCCGTAAATAGCTCGCAGTCGAACCACACAGGTGATCGACGTCGGTCCCTGTCTGCCTGGAGGTGACCGACGTCGGCCGATATATGACCGACGTTGGTTGCTTCCCTTTGCTATCTTGCTGACATCGGCTGATCAGACCGACCCCAACTTCTCTGCAACTCAACAACCTTCAGCAACCTCCTCTCCTGTTTGCATCAGTGAAGCTTTTAGCTCCACAATCCTAACAATCTCCCACTTGGAGATAAATAGCTGCACTATACCTGTACCTGTACTCCGTCTAATCTGTTTCCTGGTTTGTATCCCTCTTCAAGCTCCCACCTGAAGACAACCCACCACACATCCCATGGTGTAGCTCCTGTCATCCGAGTAACCTGCCACATCCGAACCTACAACACCTGTAGTGAAGTCCTGACCCTGCATAGCAACACCTGCTACCGGTCCCTCTCAGAAAACCTGAGAACCCACTTCCCCGAATTGGCTCCTAACTCTGACAGCTCCCACTGCATGGGAATACTCAGGTCTATACCAGACCTCATGTGATTTCGGACACTGTACCTGTCTAGCCCTTAGTGTGCTCCAGTTCTGCATCCCGAACCTCGCCAACACCTGATTCACATCAGCTCCCACTTGAGACAAAATCAACCTATGATCTCCATGCCTCCCATGTCAAAGAATTCTGCTGCTCCAAACTCCTCATGACATGCCACTGAACTAATCTTACCCTTAGCTCAGCAAAACCCTGTATGTACTAACCCTGCTAGCAAATATACCATCCACATACAGCAACAGAATGATGTCGCGACTCATCATCCCCCTGGTAAGACAAACCATAGTAGATACCCTGACATTGACTGAAGCCATGCTTCGTCCTCCACCTATCAAAACCTGGTACCACTGTCCTGTAGCTCCTCAAGACCATATGCCTGGTCTTCCGTCTCACGTATCCGTTCTCTCTATTCTTCTACTAAGGAATCCATTCGTCTCTGTGCTTTCATCCAGCTAGAAAACCTACCAAGACTCCCGTCTGGTTCTGCATCATAATCCTGCCTAGCTCACACCTATTTCCTAGATCCTTCCTGCTCTACAATCAGCAACAAGTATGAAGAAGAGGAACATGAATTTGAGGGCCTACTTACGCCTTCAGTCCTCCGTATGGGTGTTTGAGACTCCTTGACAGCATGCTGTCCACCCAAAATTTGTTACAGTGACCGACCTCAGTCACTCCACAGTCTGCATCTGACCGACGTCGGTTCTCATGCATCTGTACCTAACTACCAACCTGCCAGCGCTGGTGTCCCTGCTGCTGACGTCGGTCCTCCTGACCGACATCGGTCTTAAATACCGCCGACATCAGTCCCTTGACCGATGTCAGTCTTACTCTGCCCGACATCGCCGGCTTCGGTCTGCACTTGATCGACATCGGCACCTGTCTCTTCGACGCCGGTTCCTCCTGACAGATGCCGGTACCTGTGTTCGCCTGTGAGTGATGACTTTTTACCTGCGAGCTCCTTTGGATCAATCTCCATGTCCAAACTGCCCTGCTCAGATGTATCCAGCCTCATCCACTGAACTCTGTCCGCCATCTCCTCCAAGAACACCAAGGCTTTCCAGTTCTTAAACCTGTCAAATATATATGTCTTCCGCTTAAGAACATGCATCTCCTTCCTGCTCATGTGACCAAGCCTATGAAGCCACGTCTCCGCAACAGAAGAAGAATCAGTAATATAAACAAGTAGATAAAGTATACCTGTTTTCTTACCACCAGCTAATTCAAGTGCTACCGCTGTGAGAGTTCTTGTGCATCTCTCATCACCCAATCTTTCTGAAGAAATTAGCCATATCTCCAAACCTGGGACCTGCATGACCTTCATCAACACCTGTGTGTTGGCCGCCTACAATTTTAGCTTCACTTCCCCTTTGCCAATTCTTTGGCAAGGCTTACCAGCTCCTCTACCTGGGGCTGCATGGAAAGAGGCAACTGAATCTTTTATCCAAGATTCAACTTTATCCAAGAAACCTGCAAACACATCCTTTGCAACAACTCCTGCTACATCTGTATCTTCAGTTTCTTCATGCTGATCTGTTACCAACCAACAATGTTCTTTTACCTGCTCTTTCTTTCCATCAGACCGTGAGTAACCGTCTGTGCTTTTCAACTCCTCCATTCTTAGCTTACTTTGATCTGCCGTTCCTCTACTCCCACTCAATCAGAAACCCCTGAGAGTGCCCTGTAACCAAACACAACCTGCTTCCTGCAACCTTAGCTCTGATACCACTTGTCAGGATGCGAAACCGGAAACATACAATTGATTACCAAACTTCAAGCAACTTAATATGTAGAAATAACCAGATTCACCAAGTAACTAGAATTCAGAATAACACAGCATATGAGAGACAATACACAACTTGTATTAACACTTTATATAGAAAAGAATACAATAAAGAAGATGCCACTTCTTCTCCACCACCTTACAGAGGTTTCCCACACCTCAAGTGAACAGTACTTCTTCTCCCCAAAGCTCTCCCTCTCACAGGTCCCAACACCCAACTCAAATACAGAGTTGGTGTTCACCTCCCGTGCTCCACACACACCACAAGTGCTCCACGCACTCCACAAGCACTCCATGTGCTCCACAAGTACTCAAAGTACTTCAAGTAGATCTCCCATGAATCTGCAACAACCTGCAATTCAACAGACCATACTTATGGAAGGAACTCCCTTGCCTTCCTCTCTTGCTCTATCCGAGTACACACCTGTACTCCAAGTAGATCCTGCCTGATACTGCTCCCTGTTGTGTTGCTGTCTATATGACCTTGCACACCTGCAAATCAAACAACGGTTCTGCTCACCTGTGAACCTCGACCTTGCACACACATACACCTGCAGATCAACGATCTTACTTACCATGTAGATCTCCTGTATAGGCCATGCAACTGTGACCAAGATCCTACACTCCTGAAGAACCCAGCTGGCTCTCCAATCCAGCACCAACACACCTGGTACTGAGGCACTAGGAGGAACGCACCATTGCTCTACCTCACACACAGAAGGAGCTTATAATTATGCTCTCTTACTCCCTAGCACACCTTTTTCAATACAACCATGAGTCTATTATATAGATCTCATCAAACAATAATTAGACATCTAATTACAATAATTAGATCCACAGCTCTCAGTCTAAAAATAGATCTCTTCATGCAAACACTTGGTTCGTTAGCTAACTGCCCGTAAATAGCTCGCAGTCGAACCACACAGGCGACCGACGTCGGTCCCTATCTGCCTGGAGGTGACCGACGTCGGCCGATATATGATCGACGTCGGTTGCTTCCCTTTGCTATCCTATCGACGTCGGCTGATCAGACCGACCCCAACTTCTCTGCAACTCAGCAACCTTCAGCAACCTCCTCTCCTGTTTGCATCAGTGAAGCTTTTAGCTCCACAATCCTAACATCTAATTCAATTTCTAAACCCTTCAAACACTTAAGCATTTAATACAACCATTCATGAAGCATTCAAGATGTTTATAGCAATGAAAAAATAGATAATGCAATATTACACACACAACACAAATCTATGTGGGAAACCATCTTGGGAATAAAACCCACTCTTAAGCCTACAAACACATGGATTACTTATCCTATAATAAGTATGCAAACATGAGAATTTAGTGAAACACATGTTTCACACAGAATACCTACCCCTAAGATGGTTAAGTTCTTCTGACCAGACTTTAGTGAAAAACCTATTCCACAAGGAGAACCTACCCCTGAGATGGTCAAGTCCTTCTAACCATATTTTAGTGAAACACCTGTTCCATAAATAGCACTTGTCCCTAGGATGGTCAAGTCGTTCTGACCTAGATGTTGAGCACCCTCTCAACACCTATGATATGAACATCTCTTGATCACTGATTACCTACCAATTTGATGGAGACACCCTATAAACACAACCCCCTTCACTTATTCACACACTCACAAACATCCAAAACCACCTTTTGGATCACTCTACGCTTCTCAGCAACAACTCTATCACATCTTCAATAATATGACCAAAAATGTATACACACAGACCACACTATGATCTACCTCTCAAATCAACCACCAAGCTCACATAGACATCATTTATCCTTGAATCACACGTAAGGCATCCAAAACATCCTTTTGGATCACTCTAAACCTCTTCATTCATCCTCAATATTCAAACCTTCAAGAGCACTGTTATGATATCAAAAATATGACCTAAGGTTATACACATAGTCATCAACCTGCTCTAATCTAAAACCCATCCATTAGGCACCCACTCTTTCTTCTTTCCTTTACTCTACAACTCTCAAACACACCTCTTCTCTCAAGTCTATAAATCATCATCTTTGATTTCACTATTTATAGATCCTTCATGACTATAAACTTCTTAGTTGGCCATAATACTTGCCTTAACCCTTAAGGCTTATTACATAGCTCAATACAATCTTCACAACTAAGCCATAGTAACTATGGGTCACACTTAAGAAACTACGCCTTTCAACTAGGCCTTAGTAGCCATTATAGGTCTCATGAAGAACCATCCATCTCTTTGATGCTTCTCCAAGAAAATTAAGGACAAAATAAAAATTTCACATACATAGACCTATGCCTCATAACCTATAAGTCCTCCTTAAGTGAAAACATCCATCACAACACCCTTATTCTATAGTATAAATAATCCAAGCATAATTTTGTATATATGATCACCAAGAATGAACACATAGTCAGCTTCTAATCCTTTGATCATATAGAATCTAGATTGGTAAAAACTCCATAGTCTACATAGATGGTCCTCATGAATTTTACAACATGATCCAAAATGTAGTTCATCTTAAAGCATTGAAATTCCATCAAGAACAACTCAATTACCCTTCTTGGGTTACTTGTAAACCATGAACACTTACATAGTCAAATTTTGAGATCAATAACTTTGACTGTAAAAACACTCAAACCTTAACATAAATATTTGTATATGAACCTTGAAGTCCTCTACAACTTTGCTTTTTAAACCATGTTTAAATTATGCATATATCAAAAGTTATAGCATAAAATTTATAGACTAGTCTTCCCTCACAAATTTGAATATTTGAATTCCAACGGTCACCAAGCAACTGTTAAAATTTGAACATATTGACCAAATCTTGTGCACCCTTGAAATATTGACCAAATACACATTATCAATCTCCTTAGATCAGCTAATTTTTTATATTGCAATGCTCACTATTATATCTTCATCATAACTCCCATGATTACAACACTTGGTACCCTCGTATGCCTTTTGAACACTTTTCTATCAATCCATGTGCTTGTGACACTTGGCAATCCCACATGCTTTATTGACTCTTTGACATGTCTCATACCATTGATCTTCATAAGTATGAACCACCACTCACTATTTATCTTCTATTAGATTAACGAGCTTGTGACACTTGTGACTAGTGTGTGTAACCTTTGACATGTTGACTTCATATGCACCATTGATCTCAATATGTATAATTTAGCACTCACCATTGGATCTTCTAGACCAATGACCTTAGACTTCAACATGATTAAACTTGATGGTCTTTGGCCCATCATAGTTTTCTAGAGCAACTTTGAAGCATTATAACTTATGCTATAAATCACTTCCAGAATACAAAATTTTAGGGTAGCTTCTTGGCACTATAGACAACATCTCTGATGAGCCCCATAAATGTCCTATTAGTGTCCCTATCTATTATACTGATCTTACTTATTAACCATGCTTTTAAACACTTTCCTATAAGTTTCCTTCTACATATAGCCATATAGCATTATGTTTTTATACTCTTTTAAATAGTTAGAATTATGTATTAGAATTAAATATATGATGGTTGTCTATTGATTTTTGATGATTTTGCTATAAATGTGTTTTAAAGATGTTTCCAAGAAATAGGTATATAGTACGGAGCATCCTATAACAAGGGAATCTCACTATATAGACCATCATGTAGCCACTGCATAACCAAATCCATGAAAGAATAGATTTTGATTCTCTTTCAACTGACTCACAGAAATGATTCTAACCTCCATGGAGCTCAATAAAGAAGTGGTTGAATAATAAAACAACTTTGTTTATCATGCATCAATATTGCACAATTCCCATGAATAATGACTTTAGCAAAAGGAACCAATTTTATTCATCCTAAATCAAATGTTTCTTATAATAAAATATATATATTATTTTGCATAAAACAATCTCCTCTATAGTATATAAATATGTAGCAGCAGATTTAAGATATAGTAGATATTAATTAGAGATTGTTAAAAGTATATTTTGCCAAGAAATTGTTATTGTAACTTTCTACAAAAATTCCTTATTGTAGTTTTGATTAATATAAAAAAGCATTTATGAGTTCAATTAAGTGTTGTGAGAGGAAGGATTGAAGCTGGAAGATGGAAGGTGGAAGGGCCCCCTTTGGAAGCCTTACAACAACAATCCAACCAATTTTAATAAGCTAAGCATGTTATTTGATTTGTTTATTCATTATGTGATATAATTTTAAGTTATGTGATTTACATTCTTGCTTAGATTTATTTAAGGAATCTTTCTATGCATAAGCATTTATTTCATAGTACTTTGTTCATGTTTTATTTGAAGCATTTCATTTACTACACTTCAACATCTTAGATACAATTAGCAAAATGTCAAATTAGGGATTTAGTGTGCACATATAGTGGCATCATCCTATCAAGTCTACGTCCTCAAGTTGACACCTAAATGAGGTAGAAGGTAAAGGTCCATGGTGACTCTCTTGTCTATTTTGGTCAAGATAAGTACATCTGATTATGAATCAACTGCTAGTCATTTTTGATGTCATTGTTAGGGAAGGGTGTCACACACTTTTAATATTCAATCTTAATTATAATTATTTTTGTATGTTTATTATTTTTATTTCTAAAGTTTTTTTTCTTTAGATTAAATATTTATTACTTTCATAGTTAAATTTCCCTTTTTTCAATTAAGATGGTGTAAATTTTCAAAAAAACCCATATTATTAACCCTATGCAGGGAGGGTGGGCAAAAAGTCAAAAAAAAAAGTGGTTGATGTATGCAAAGTGAATGGGACTATATAAGAAGATTTTTTCTTGAATCATCAAGCATTGTTTAAAGATTAAATATTCATCCTACTTCAATTGAAAAACACAAATAAATTCTTGAAGATCACTCGCAGTTGTCAATAGAAGAGGTAGAGAAGTAAGAATTCTTGGCTGGAAGAGTTACATAAGCTGGAAACCTTGAAGTGGTTCATACCCCTAGAAGAGAACCACATGTACCACCTTTAATAATTCCCACTCTATCACCTCATACTCATAAATCTAAATCTCACTTCCCTCCATCACCCAAAATTCTTGCTGAGGAGGCATTGAAGGCTATTATTGTCTGTAGGAGAAACACCAGGCTAATAGAATCTTCCAATTTAGAGATCCTCTTTGCTGAGATACTAGATGAATCTTATAAAACCTCCACACCATCCCCATTGTATAATAAGCCATACATTCCTAAGAGAAAAGACAAATTTTCCATCTTTTATACCCCAATAAATCAAAGAATTGATAGGAATTTTGAGTAGTTGGTGGCAACAACCTCCAATCTACCAACACAAAGAGTATTCATGAGGGATCACCAAGAAGAAAACACTACCAATGAGTCTATTAATTTTGAATTTCCTATACTTACTATTGACAAAAATGCACCTATGAAGTATATTCCTCATTTTTCTCTCACTACCTTAAGGGAAATGTGTATGAGAATATAAATACATTTTTTTTGAGTTCGACATCTTATGTTATAGCTATGATTATAATCAAGATGCTCAAAAACTCAAACTATTTCTAGCAACACTCAAAAATGTAACACTTATATGGTTCATGGGACTTATAAAAGATGTCATTTCTACTTGGGAGGAAATGAAGGAAAAGTTTTTGATGAAATACCAGGACTATTTTAGGGGCAAAAACTATACGAAAGATGACATTTTCTGAATGACACAAGCTGATAATGAGCCATTGAAAGAATATATGAAAAGATTTTTTTTTGCTTGAAAAAATCTAAGAAAACTATAATGGACAAGGAATTGGTCAAGATGAATTCCTGAAAGGAATTACATATGATTGTCTGGACGCATTAGATCTAATGGCTTGTGGTGATGTTTTTACACTGCCTTTTAATGAACTAACAGTTTTATGTACAAATTAGTCCAAATCAATCATGAATAAAAGTAGAGTTATAACCCTTCCTATAACCTCTACTATAGGACTATCTAAAGGTAAAGTTAGCAACCTACTCTAGGACATGAAGTAGGACATCATTAGTCACCTAGCTACTCATCTTGATACATTGCATACATGGAGGAAGCAAGAATAAACTAAGAAATCCTTAGCCACAAATTAACCTAAATGCATAAAGAAGAAGGTGGATTACACATGCCATTCTATGAAATCTTAGGTATCTACCATAACCAAGATGAATCCTAAAATAGTGGAGCTACATGCCATAGGAGAAAATGAGAATCAAGTGTTTTTTGTGGCTCAATGGAAACTGTGGGTACAAAGATCAGGTATGCCATCAAACTCTATGTTTATAAATTCTCAATTCTCAAATAATCCTTAATATGGTTATTAGATGAATGTACCCAATCAAAATTGGTCTCAAACAAATTAGTAGCTACCCCAAAATTAGTTAAGGATGTCATATAATGGACAATAACCTCAACTAGGGAAATTCCAAAACTAACAATGGTTCTATCCCTCTAATCCATGACAACAACAATGGAGAGGTAATCAAGGCTTCTCCCAATAAATATCACAACCATGAAAACAACATGCCATAATGCCAAACACTCAAAAACCTATTAAAACCACTCAATTACCCACCTAGCCCATCCCAAATCCTACTAATAAGTCAGTTCAACTGACATAATCCACTGAAATAATGCAATATCCAACATACGCCTTGGATATTGATCAAGTTCAACTTCACTCAGGTCATATTCTTCCATAACACACCTCACCCATAATCACATAACACTTTGAACCAGATACACTCTATACTAATCTATAGCCACTCGTGGCCAATCCTGAGCCAAGTTCATCAAAAAATCAAAAACAAGTTGACAATCCTCCTTTTTTGGAGAGATTGAACATATCACATCTTGAACCAAAGCTTAAATTCAATATTTTAGGACAAATCAATAATGTGTGCATAAAAATTTCACTATTTCAAGCAATAAAGGATGTTTATATCTACTATAAAGCTATTAGAGAGATATATTTGAAAAAATAGAGAAGAAATAAGATGGATCCTAAAACAGTCCAGGTCATTGGCCAACTAGTAGATATTATGTTGGGGAATATAGTTCCCCCAAAATATTTTGATCCAAGAAGTCTTGTAGTTAATGTTAGCATCCATGTCCAACCCATCTCTAATAATTTAATTGATTTGGGTGAAACCATCAATGTGATGACCATGGATACCATGCAACAATTGAAACTTACCACTCTCCATCCAACACCCACCATCTTCTAGATTGTTGACAGATCAATTGTTAAGCCTAAGGTGGTTATTGAATACCTTGTTATCACTGTAGATTTTTAGAAATATCTAGTATACTTTATTGTCCTATAATCAAAGAGAAATTTTGAGGGTTATCCTCTCATCCTTGGTCACCCATGGTTGGCTACCATTGATGCTTTTATTAGCTACAGGGCAAGAAAAATGCTAATTTCTAACGAAAGTGACACCAAGAAATTGGTGTTATATCCACCAGCTCAACCTTCCCATAATGATTGTCTAACCCCTTGGATTTGTTACTTTGAAGAATTTATATCCTTGTAAACTCTATAAATAATTTACCAAGTATAACTGTATAGGCCAAAGAAGAAGGCACTGTCCTTACTGGTATCCTATAAAACACCTATTGACAGGATCTTGTAGCCACCAACCTGTTGGAATGTACACCATGCCTTCTTCAAAATACATTTTCTAAGAATGATTTTGTTGAAACCACTAGATATATTTATACATTCCATCAATTACTTCCCCATAATGTAGTTATGCTCCTTTAATCGCCAATGTAGAAACTATGCTTTCTTTAACAAAGCAAGTAGACATCCTACCAAATAAACATCTCAACATTAGCACTTCCTTAACACCCTAGAAAGAAACTTAGTTACTTAAAATGATTAGAAGGCACACAATAGCATTTGCCTAAGATTACCATGACATGAGAGGAATACCCCCAGATTTATGCATGCATCATATTTACATTAAAGAAGAATACAAACCTATTTGTCAACCCTAACAATGAATGAATCCTACAGTCAAACACATTGTCAAAATTGAGTTGCAAAAACTCTTGGATGCAATTATTTTTTATCATATTTCAACAATCTAGTGGGTCTCTCCCCTAGTCATTATCCCTAAGAAAGGGTGCAAATGACATATTTGTGTTGACTACCGAGAGTTAAATATTTCTACTAGGAAGGATCACTTTCCCCTTCCATTTATTGATCAAGTGTTGAATACATTAGTAGGGAAGAAGTACTTTTCCTTCCTAGATGGATATAGTGGTTATAATCAAATATGCATTTCTCCACAAGACCAAAACAAAACCACTTTTACCTACCCATGGGGAACCTATGCTTATGTCATCTTGCCATTTGATCTTTGTAATGCCCTAGCTACTTTTTAAAGGGCTGTGTTGAGCATATTTTTTGATCTATCTCATGATTGTGTTGAAATATAAATGGATGATTTCACTATCTATGGGTAGACATTCAAATAAATGTGGACCAACCTAGAGAAAGTTCTTCAACACTACCAAGACCATCAATTATCTCTAAGCAATGAAAAGTGTTACATGGTTATGACTGAAGGGATTGTATTGGGACATCACATATCCCCAACTATAAATCAAGTTAACCCAAAAAACATAAGTATTATTAAGGATTTACCCACACCAAAGAAGCAGAAAGATGTTAGAATTTTTTTAGGACATGATAGTTATTATAGACTATTCATCAAAGATTTTGATAAAATTGTCACCCCATTGTTTACATTGCTTACTAAGGATGTTAAATTTACATGGAATAATGATTCTCAAACTATCTTTCAAAAAATCAAAGACCTTCTCATAAAACTCCTATTTTGAGAGGGCCTTACTGGAAAAAGCTTTTTCACATTCATACAAATGCATCTGACACCACTTTAGGAGCTGTCCTTGACCAAAAAGATGAATCTCTAAGTTATGCAATCTATTTTATCAGCAAGAATCCTCAAGGGGCTGAACTTAACTACACTATAATAGACAAAGAATTTATTGCCATCAAAAAAAAATTCATACTACATTATAGGTTACCAAGTATTCGTCCACATAGACCATGCAGCAATTAGGTATTTAATGAACAACTCTGTTGTAATAGGTAGGATAATTCATTGGTTGTTTTTACTACAAGAATTTCATATTAATATTGAGGATAGACTAGGTAAGGATAATGTAGTAGCATATTTCTATCTTGATTAAAAAATAATGAGCATAATCCTATTATTGATTATTCTTTTCCTAATGAACATTTATTTGTTGTAACAATTTAATCTCCCTGGCTCATAGATATTACTAACTATCTTGTTACAGGATCACTACCATAATATTTCTCACCTAGGGACAAACAACACCTGATCTAAAAGAGTAGACATTATTCCTAGATTGTAGGATATCTATTTATCACTGGACTAGATTCAATTACTACAAGATGTATTTGAGAAGATGAAGCTTAAGACATTCTCAGAGCTTGCCATGATGAACCCTATGGGGTCATTTTACTACCAAATGAACTACTATAAAAATACTTACTACTAGATATTATTGATCTTCTTTTCATAAGGATGTTATGATGTATACCTATATATGTCATCAATGCCAATGTACAGAAAAACCACTCGCTCTGATGAAATTCCATTATAGCCACAACTGGTTCTAAAACTCTTTGACAAATGGGGACTAGATTTTTTAGGTCCCATTCATCCTAAATCCAATAATAAGGAATACATATTGTTGTGCATTGATTATGTCACTAAATAGGTAGAGGTCAAAGCCTTAACCCATACTTGAGATGAGAAGGTGGATGAGTTCCTCTATGAAGAAATCTTCACCCGCTATGGAGTTCCAAGATAGATCATCACAGACCAAGGCCCATAATTCACATCAGACCTCATAGCCACCTTGGTCAAGGAATATGAAATCAGACACAAGAAATATATCCCCTACCATCCTTAGTCAAATGGTTAGATGGAAGTGACAAATTAAGAACTGGAAAATATACTCATTAAGATTGTTAGCCTGCATAGGAAAGATTGGTCAACTCATCTCTTAGAAATAATTTGGGCTTACAAAATCACCTAGAAAACCATAATTAATCTCACTCCATATGAGCTAGTTTATGGTAAGAAGCTTGTTCTGCCCATTGAGTTTGAACATAAAACATTAAGGACAATACTTGATTGGGGCTTGGATCTTTCCCAAGCTCAACAAGATAGGATCATGCAGATGAATGCACTTAATGAATTAATAAAGGAAGCATTTCATCATACTAAAATATTTCAAATACAACATGTGGGTTGGCATGATTGGAACATCAATACTAAGAATCGTCAACAAGGGGATTGGGTACTCCTTTTTTACTCTAAATACAAGAATCATAAAGGAAAGCTATAGTCCAGATGGATTGGGCCCTATGAGATAGAACAAATTTTTTTATAATGGAGCTATGAATCTCATGACCATTGACTATGTTTGGTTTTGACTGCTTGTTAATGGCATAGGCTAAAAATATATAAGAAACCATTTTCCAAGGAAAATCTCACTCACTAAATTCTTAAAAACCAACATCCATATCTTCTTCATGAAGCAAATCAATTGTTCTTGCACCCAAAGGGTATTTTTGTCAACCCTTCTCTAATATTTTCCAAGAGTAATAAAGCTTCCTACAACCAATAACAATTCATTCAAAATGGCTTGGTTCAAGTTGAATAAAATCCTACCTTCTAGATTCATATGATTCTAGTTTAGTTTGGACCAGAAAATCTTTAAAAAAAAAACAACAACAATAAAAACCTTTGGGTGTTGTTGATGGATGTTGTTAAGCATAGGATATACCAAGAGGGCATGTGAATCATTATATCATATATCTTATAAAACTTTTACTTAATAAAACTCCACTTAACCATACATTAAAGATATGCAATAAAATTGAAACAATAACATGCAACACACGAGAGAGAGAGAGAGAGAGAGAGAGAGAGAGAGCAAATTTTTACATAGAAACCCAAAGTGGAAAAAACTACAAAAAATAATCTCAAGTATATGAATAAGCACTAACTCAAATTACAAAGTTTGCAAGAACCAACTTGCAAGAGTACCAAACCCTTGCAAATATTTGTGAGCACCAATCCACAGGAGCACCAACCCCTCTTGTGTATAAAACACAACTACCTCTCAATGTTGCTTTCTCAACAAATGATAGAACTCTAAAATATCTCTTTCTATTCTCCTCTTTTCTTATATTAAATAACTACAAACCATGCACTCTCTTGCATATTACAAATGGCTTATCAAGCCTTTGTTTATAGCTTTCTAAATGACCTTAAGCATTCACCCTTTGTGACACTTCACTCCTCATGGAAAATGGTGCCAAACTTGTACGACCCTTCGAATCCTTGTATTTGAAAAGTCACATGGTGACCCTTCATGAGCAAATGAGTCTTTTCTCCTTTTGTCTTTACCTTGATGACCTTTCAAATTCCTTAAGGTGACTCTTCATGGAAAAATGTGCCATACCCTTTTTTGTCTTCACTTGGTGACTTTTTGAATTCCTCAAGGTAGCCCTTCATGGAAAATGCATCTTTTTCTTCTTTTGTCTTTATCTCGTGACTCTTTAACTTCTTCATGGGCCCTCTTTTGACTTTATGCAACCAAAATATGTTTCTTAATATTAAATAAATATTAACATAAATTATCTAAGATATGAATAATAAAAATACCATTAAATTCTATGGGGCCTTTGTCACCAACAATGTTAGACCTTTGACATCAATGACAATATTTCCAATAATTTTCTCTCTGCCATTGATGGCAACCTCAAATTGAAATTATCTCATCCTGAATTCTGTACTACACATGCCAACTTGCACATACTACCATCTAAAAAACATACAGTAACTCCCCCTTATTGTAACATCCTATACATGTTATTGTACCTATTTATGTATGTGTTCTTGTTCTTCTCCCCCTTTGACATTAATGGTAAAGAGTCTATCCGAGAGCTAACACTTAGCTCCCCCTCAACTGATGTTGATCCTCAATGGTAGGAAGTAAAATAAATTACTCCCAACTTCTCCCATAGATACTTGAATGTGTCTTTTGGTAGTGCTTTTCTGAAAATATCTACAATTTATCCTATAGTACTGATATATTCCATTTTAACCTGTCGATTTGCCATTTTCTCTCTCAAAAAGTGATATCTAATAAGAATATGTTTTGTTATTGAGTGCATCATTGGATTCTTAAAAATATTAATAACACTTGTGTTGTCACAAAAAATAGAAATAGGTTCATCATATTTTACCTTGATGTCTTCTAAAGTTTGCTTCTTTCAAAGCACTTGAGTACAACACAATACTATTGTAATATATTCTACTCCAACTATAGAAAGTGATACTAAGTTCTGCTTCTTACTTAGCCAAGATACTAAGCTATCACTGAGAAATAAAGCTCCTCCACTCATACGCTTTTTGTCATCCAAAAAACATACCCAATCTAAATCTATATAAGCAACTAGAGTGAAATCTCTGCCTGTGGGATACCACAATCTATAATCTAATGTCCCCTTGACATATCTGAAGATTCTCTTTACCAACTAAACATAACTCTCCTTCAGGGCTACCTGATATCTTACAACCATGCCTACTACATGCATGATGTTTGGCCTTGATGTTATCAAATATAAAAGACTACCAATCATAGATCTATACAAAGATTGGTCTGCAATAAGTGAATCTTTATCCTTATTCACTTTGTTCCATGTACCCATTAGTGTGCCAACTGGTGCACAATCCTCAAATCCAATTTTTTTCAACATTTCCTTGACATATTTACTTTTAGATATAAAAATTCCTTTATCTAATTAAAATATTTACAACCCTAGAAAAAATGACAATTCTCCAAGCATAGACATCTCAAAAAAAAATCATATTATCAAAAAATTCTTTTGTCATTATTTTAATGTTACCTCCAAATATTATTTCATCAACATATACCACAATAATCAACTAATATTCACCTTTTGTTTTGATGTAGATATTATTATCAACAAAACTTCTTTGGAAACCTTGATCTTGCAGGTACTTATCAAAGTCTTGCATACCAAGCTCTAAGAGATTATTTTAATCCCTATAGTGATTTCTTCAATCTAAATATAGGGCTACTATCATTTGATAGAATAAATCCCTCAGGTTTCTCAATGTAGACCTCCTCTTCTAGATTCCCATTCAAGAAAGTAGGCTTGACATCCATCTGAAAGACTTTGAAATTATTAAACATTGCATATGCAAGAAACATTCTAATAGACTCTAGCCTTGCCACTGGTGAAAAAGTTTTTGCAAATTCTATACCCTCAATCTGAGCATATCCTTTACATACTAGCCTTGCTTTATTCCTAATAATTTCACCATCTTCATTCAAATTATTTTTTTATATCCATTTTATTCCTATCACATTTTGATCTTTTGGTCTACCACTAATTCTCAAGAATCATTCTTTTCTATCTGATTTAATTCTTTATCTATTGCCTTAACCTAATGCTTATCATGTCTAGCTTTTGAAAAAGTTTTAGGCTAAATTTTGGATAACAAAGGAATATTAACTTGCTTAGATTCACTTACCATCATCCTTCTGGTGTGAACTCCTTCATTTATGTTCTTGATGATGTCACTCTTATTATGATTTATATGAACATATTGGGATGGGATCTTGGTGTCCTTTTTCTCCTTCTTCTCATCCTCATCTGATTCTCTAAAATCTTCTTCTTCAATAATTTTAAGAGTGTCCACTGGATCACTGGCTCTTTATGATACATCTTCATTTATCCTGACACTTGCACTTTCAACAATCTTCTTGGTTCTTTTGTTATAACATTTATAAGCTTTACTTTTTCTAGAATATCCAATAAATATACCTTCATTTGTTTGAGATTCAAACTTACCTAATTTTTCATCGATTTTATTTATGAAGCATCTGCTACCAAAAACTTTGAAGTAATCAACTATAGCTGGTTTGTCTTTTCATAGCTCATAGGGAGTCTGGTCGCTATTGACTCTCAACAACATTCTATTATGAATATGCATTATTGTACCAACTACCTCTCTCTAATATTTATCTAGTATCTTGGATTCATTTAGCATTGTCCTCACCATTTCCTGAACTATTCTATTTTTTTCTCAACTACTCTATTTTGATGTGGAGTTCTAGCTACTGAATAATGTCTCTTTATCTCATAGTCTTCACAATACTCAATAAAATCATCTAACATGTATTCTCCTCCTTGATCTAATCTTAGGCACTTAATTTTTAAATTAGTTTCATTCTCAACAAAATCTTTGAATGCTTTGAAGTGGCTGAAAGCTTCTAATTTTTCTTCAAAAACATCACCCAAGGCATACGTGTAAAATCATCATAAGCAACATGAAATATTTTTCACCTTGAGTACTTTGAGTTCTCATAGGTCCACACAAATCAGTGTGAACAAGCTCAAGCATCTGAGTGGTTGATTATTTTTAATTTTGAACCATCCTCTGACCTACTTCTCATGTTGACATGGTTCGTAAAGCATGTTGGACGGCTTTGTAATCTTTAGAATATCTCTAACTGCTTGCTTCTTATTGATGTTGACAAGATTGTTAAAATTTATGTGTCTTATTCTCCTATACCATATCCAACTTTTCTCAACCTAACTTAAACAACATTTTTGACCTTTGATATTTGATAACATATACAAATTATTACTTGTCCTCTGAGCATCTACAATCAACACATCTGAATCTTTTCTCCTAATTTCACAACCTTCTACATAAAACTTTAGTGTGTGTCCCTGATCACATATTTGACTTACACTCAATAGATTATGCTTAATACCTTCTCCATACATAATATTTTAAGTCTGAGTTCCACCATTATCCAATCTTAATGTACCTTTTCCAGCTATTTTGGTAGTGGTATTGTCTCCAAATTTCACTGTGTCACCATTGATCTTCTTTAGAGTTATGAACATGCTCTTGTCTCTTGTCATGTGCCTTGAACATCCACTATTAATGAACCATCGCTTTTCTTCATTTCTTGCATGCAAAGTTGTGTGGACTAGCATAGACTTTTTAGGTTGTTTCTTCTGTCATGAACTTGTCTAAACTTTCTTCTTGATAAATAGAGCCTAGAAATTTTGGTCTTTCTTGACTAACTCAAACATGCTTCTACAATACCAAGATATGTGTCTAAAATTATTGCACTTGTAAAATATTATGGCCTCTTCAACAAATCCTGATAAAAGAGAAAATGAGTTGTGGCTTCTACTTGGCTTTGCATGAGTTTCTTTTTCCTTATTTATAAAATTGTTAGCTCTTTTTTGACATTTTATTTTCTTATGACCATAACTATTACAATAAAAATAGTAACCATAAAAATAGAACTTATTCTAATTTGTGTATCTTTGACCTGATTATCTTTTATAGCTCTGTTCCTTCCAGCCTTCTTTGTTTGAGTTGTCCTCTACATTCTTAACTTCTCTTTTTGTTTCTTCTTTTGTAAGAGCTTCAACATAACTCTTTTTATTTTCAAATCCGATGCTTGTCTTATCTGATATTGATTTTTAACTTTATAATATTTTATTCAAAATATTAGTGTTATTCTTAAATTTTAAATCAATGATTGCTTTATCATTGACTACTTTATTTGTTTTCTCAAGATCTGCTTTTAAAGAAGCAATTTCAACAATATACCTTTCACATTATTCACTTACTTTTTTCAATTGAGATGTTAGATCTTCTTTAGTCTTCTTAGCTTCTTCAATGCATGCTTGTATATCTTCAATTATTTTCTTTGGCTCCTTTTTATTTTTCTTGATCTGAAGCTTCAATCTTTGATTCTTCTTCTCAAGAGTTTGTAATTTTTCTAAGGCGCAAATGAGTTCTTATAAATCCACCTCAGCTTCAAAATATTTTTTTTTATCATCTATACTTTTGCTTATGGAGGCATCTTCATGTACGGTCATGAATATAATCTCTTCTTTATCTGAGTCATTGACTCTACTGTCTTCGACTGAGCTAGGTTATTTATAATATAAACTCTTCTTCTTGAATCCCTTCTTGAATTTGCCTTTGAATTTCTTCTTGTATGTACACTTATCTTCTTCATTGTCACCATTATTCTTATCTAGACACTTAGCTATAAAAATTTTAATCTTACCACATTTAAATGACAACTTTCTTTGATATTTATTTATGCCCTTTTTCAGTTTGCAAATGAATAGATCTCCATTGTCATCTTCCTCATCGCTAGAGTTGTCACTTGATTCTTGAATATTAACTTTGTCTTTCTTTGATGTCTTGAAATCAACTTCCCTCTTTGAAGGTTTATCTTGTTCAGTTTGCATCTCATATGTTGTAAGAATACCATGTAGTTCATCCATCTTTAGCTTGGCTAGATCCTTCATCTCCTTGATTGCCAAAACCTTTGCATCATATCTCATTGATAGAGATATAAAAACCTTGTGTACCACCATTGATTCTTCTAACTATTATCTAAGATCTTGAATCTAATTAACTATTTGATCAACCTACAAAAGATAACTTGTTATGTTTTCTTCTTCTTCCATCTTCAAACTCTTAAACTATCTTTTGAAAGTTTAAAGCTTAGCTTTTTGAACCTTTCCATCACCTTTGTAAATATTTTCAAGATTTACCCAAGTCTCATGAGAAGATTTTCATTGCATAACTTTAACAAATTGTGATTCACATAAACCACATAAAATACCATTTAACATTACTTTCACTTGCCTTCTTTTTTTTCAGAGTAGTTACAAATGTTTGTGGCTCTTTGTATTCCTCCATCACTATTTGCCAAATGTCGAATCCAAGGGACATCAAGTAAGCCCTCATCCTTATGCTTCAAAAAACATAATTTTTCCCATCAAACAAGGTGCCTTATTTGAAGAAAAACCTTTATGTGATCCAACCATCATGTTTTCCCCAATCTACCTTCAAGCTATTAAACTCTTTTTAAAAGGACCTACTCTAATACCAATTATTAAGCACAAGATATACTAAGAGGGAGGGTGAATCAGTATATCATATATCTTATAAAAATTTTACTTAATCAAATTCCACTTAACCATACATTCAAGATATGTAATAAAATTGAAACAATAACATGTACCACACAAGAGAGAGAGACCAAATTTTTACGTAGAAACTCAAAGGAGGAAAAACCATAAAGAATAATCTAAAGTATATAAATGAGCTGTTAGGATCTTAGAGTACAATTGATTACTTTTGTATAAGCAACTAAACACGAAATTGAAACCAGAAGTAATAAGTAGCTAGAAATCAAAAATAACAAATAATAGGAGATACAAGAAACAACTAATCTGTATTAAACTCTTTCAGAAGAAAATACAATGAAAAAATATCTCTCTCCTCACACCTCGCAGATGTACAGTAATTCTCCCTCAAGATTTCTCTCTCTCTCTCTCAATCAATTACAATCAACTCAATTACTAAATTGTACATGCTATGAGGATCTAACCCTACTATATAGTATACTACAACACTAGAGTTCATGAGCCATACATTCGCCACCCTTAGATCCACCTCTTAAATCAAAGGCTCAAATTTGTTCTCCTAAAAATAACAACTCTAGAAATGCACAAAAGTTGGTGTCGGTCTGAAGATGACCGATGCCGATCAACCCCTAACTGATGTCGATTGGTTCTGACCGATGTCGATTACTATGCAAGCCCAAAAACCTCCACATTACCTCATTAGTGAAGCTTTTAGCTCCACAACTCAATAATCTCTCACTTGGAGATAAACAGTTGCACCTATACTTGTACAACAACATCCTCTAAACATCTCTGGCTTGTTTCTCCCTCTTCAAGTTCAATCTTGAAGACCAACAAAAGTTGAATGAAGATTCAACTTCTCTTTTATTATCGGCTTTGTTAACATATCAGCAGGGTTCTTATCCGTATGGATCTTTTCCAGCTTCAATTGTCCATCCTCCAATACCTGTCTAATGAAGTGGTACCTAAGTTGTATATGTTTGGTTCTTGAATGAAAGGTTGAATTCTTTGCCAAATGAATTTCACTTTGACTATCACTGTACAATCTGCAACTCTCTTGATCCTTTCCCAACTCTTTCATGAACTGAGTCATCCAAATCATTTCCTTGCTAGCCTCTATGACTGCAATGTATTATGCCTCTATAGTAGACAAGGCAACAACCTTCTACAACTTTGAAATCCAGCTAACCGCCATGCCACCAACAGTGAACACATATCCTGTGGTGCTTCTCCTACCATCCAAGTCACCTGCCATATCCGAATCTACATGCCCATGTAGAGAAGTGTTTGACCCTCCATAGCATAAATGCCTACTACTGGTCCCTCTCAGATATCTGAGAATCCACTAAACTACTTTCCAGTGTTCCTTTCCTGGATTGGCCATAAACTTGTTGACAATTCCCACTGCTTGGGCAATATCTGGTCTAGTACATACCATTGCATACATCAAGCTCCCAACTACTGAAGCATATGGAACTCTACTCATGTACTCAATCCCATCATGTGATTTAGGACATTGTTCTTTGCTCAACTTGAAGTGTCCAGCCATAGGTGTGCTTACCAGTTTTGCATCCTGCATATTGAACCTCTCCAACACCTTATTCACATAATCCTCTTAAGATAAAATCAAACTGTAATTTTTCCTGTCTCTCTTAATACTCATGCCAAGGATTTTCTTTGCTGCTCCTAAATCATTCATGGCAAATGTGTGAGCTAATTTTACCTTAAGCTCAGTAAATTTCTACATGTGTGAACCTGCAACAAGCATATCATCTACATACAGTAACAGGATAATATGACTACCATTATCCAATCTGTTAAAATAAACACAATGGTCAGATTGACATTTACTAAAGCCATGCTCTGTCATAAACCTGTCAAACCTCAAATACCATTATCTTGGAGCTTGTTTAAGACCATATAAGCTTTTCTTCAACCTGCACACAAGTTTCTCCTTACCTTTGACCTCAAAACCTTCTGGCTGATCCATATATATCTCTTCATCCAAATCTCTATGAAGAAATGTTGTCTTAACATCAAGCTGCTCAAGATGCAAATTTCCAATAGCAACTAAAGATAATACAGTCTGAATAGAAGTCATCTTTACTACAAGAGAAAAATTTTCACCAAAATCAACACCTAGTTTCTATGCAAATCTCTTTACTACCAACCTGGCCTTATGTCTCATTTGTCCATTCTCTCCTTCCTTTAACCTATATACCCATTTGTTTTTCAGTGCTTTCTTTTCGACTGGCAACTCAACCAAATCCCAGTATGGTTCACTTCCAAGGAATCAATTTCCTCATTCATGCCATGCTCCCACTGTTTCTTAGATTCTACAAGTAGTATAAAGAAGGGGAATAATGAATTGGAGGTTTACGTACCCTTTTGGACCTCCTTATGGGCATTTGAGACTCATTTACAGCTTGTTGTCTGCCCAAATTTTCTTCTGACAGTGACCGATCTCAGTCATCTCTGATCGATGCCAGTCTGCACCCGACTGATGTCAATTCCTTATAATCGATGCTGATTTCCACCTGACCAATGTCAGTTTCCACCTGACTGATGTTGATTTCCATCTGATCGATGTCGGTCTCTATATTTTTTTGTGAGTGATGATTTTTACCCACGAGCTCATTTTGGATCATAACCTCTTCCAAATCAAGATTGCCCTGCTTAGAATTATTCAGCCTCTTGAGCTGATCACTGTACATCACCTTCTCATTGAAAACTACATCACAACTTTTAATAATTTTGTTAGTTTTTAAATTCCACAACCAAAATCCGAAATCTCCAAAACCATAACCAATGAAAGTGCACCGCATAGATTTAGCATCTAGCTTCTTTCTATTTTCTTTATCAATGTGCACAAAAGCTTCAGAACCAAAAACTCTGAGAAATAAAAGATCTACCTTTTTACCTGTCCAAGCCTCTTCTAGAATTCCACCATCCAGTGTAGTAGAAGGTCCTCTGTTAATCAGGTAGCTTCTGCCCAAAATTGTAAGGGCAAACCAGCATGCAATCTCATACTCCGTGCACGCTCCATTATTGTTCTATTCATCCTTTTAGCAACTCCATTTTGCTAAGGTGTCCTTGGAACCATCTTTTTCTTGCATATTCCACTCATAAAATAGTAACTATTGAATTTATTGTTGCAGTACTCACCACCATTGTCAGATCTAAGGTACTTCAATTTCAAACATATTCCATTCTCAACCAAAGCTTTCCATTTCTTAAATGTGTCAAAATCATCAGATTTCCTTGCTATGCAATAAACCCATACCTTTCTTGTAGCATCATCAATGAAAGAAACATAATACTGTGATCTTCCAATAGAAACTACCTGAGCTAGTCCCCACACGTCTATGTGAACAAGCTCCAACTTGTGCTTCTTCTTTGTTGACCTAGTTTTGAGAAACCTCACTTTCTTCTATTTCTCAAAAATACAATGCTCACAAAAATCTAGATCTATGTTTTTCAAATTTGAAAGCTTATCTTTTGACTTAAGAACATTCATTCCCTTCTCACTCATGTGACCAACCCTACAGTGCCACAACTTTGCATCTACATTTGAAGTAGATAAAATAGAAGGAAAATAATCAGTAATACAAGTAGATAGATAAAGTGTACCTACTCTCTTACCTTTTGATAATACAAGTGCATCCTTGAAAACTTTCTAAGATTCAACTGTGAGAGTTACTGTGCAATCCTCATCACCCAACTTGCCTATAGAAATCATATTCCTCTTCAGGATGGGTACATGCATGATGTCCTTCAACACCCATGTGTTTCCATTCTACAATTTCAGCTGCATTTCTCCTTTGCCAACAATTTTACAAGGCTCATCATCCCCTAAATAAACTTTTCCAAAATCTCCATGGACATAATCATTGAAAAATTCTCTATTTGGGGTTGCATGGAAAGAGGCACCATAATCTAAAACCCATGATTCTACTTTATTATCCAAAGAAAATATAAGAGCATCCTATGCAACAATACCTGCAACTTTTACTTCTTTATTACCTTCATATTGATTTTCTTTGTTATCCTTCAACCAACAATCTTTCTTTACATGCCCTTTCTTTCCAAAATTCCAGTAGGTTATTCTTTCATTTCTGGATTTGGATCTACTTCCCATCTTTGACCTTGATTTCTCTTGCTTGCCCTTCTCTCTTTGCCTTCCCCTGCTTTCAACACTTAAAGCATTACCTAATGTTTCCCCTATGCTTTTCTTGCAAATTTCTTCATTCAAAATTACACTAACAACATCATCAAATTTCAAGATATTTGAAGCAAATGCAATATTACTCACTGCCATTACCAAACTATGCCAACTTTCAGGTAAAGAGCATAAGATTAAGAGAGCCTTAATTTCATCATCAAAAACTATTTTGACTGAATTTAACTGATTTACTACTATATGGAAATCATTAAGATGACTAGATATAGATCCACCTTCCTACATTTGCAAATTAAATAATTGCTTCATAAGATATACCTTATTCAAAGCTGAGGGTTTTTCATATAGATTTGTCAAAGTATCCATTAACTCTACCAGTTGTCTTTGCCTATGATAAGTTGGAAAACACAGAAGCTGCCAAGCTCAACCTTATAGATCCAAGAGCCTTTCTATCAAGAACATTCCATTCTTCATCTTTCATATCTGTGGGCTTCCTTGAAACCCCACCCAACGGTAAATACAGATCTTTTTTATACAAATAATCTTCAATCTACATCCTCCATAATTGATAATTCTTGCCATTGAATTTTTCCATTCTTAGTTTACTTTCTTCTGCCATTGCTTTGCTCCCACTCAATCAGAAACCCCTATGAGTGAATTCTGTAATCAACAAACACTAACACGCTCTGATACTAGTTGTTAGGATCTTAGAGTACAATTGATTACTTTTGTATAAGCAACTAAACATGAAATTGAAACCAAAAGTAATAAGTAACTAAAAATTAGAAACAACAAATAATAGGAGATACAAGAAACAACCAATCTATATTAAACTCTTCTAAAAAGAAATACAATGAAGAAATCTCTCTCTCCTCACACCTCATAGATGTACAATAATTCTCCCTCAAGAGTTCTCTCTCTCTCAATCAATTACAATCAACTCAATTACTGAATTGTGCATGCTATGAGGATCTAACCCTACTATATAGTATACTACAACACTAGGGTTCATGAGCCATGCATTCGCCACCCTTAGATCCACCTCTTAAATCAAAGGCTCAAATTTGATCTCCTAAAAATAGCAATTCTAGAAATGCATAGAAGTCGGTGTCAATCTGAAGATGACCGATGCCGGTGGACTCCTAACCGATGTTGGTCAACTTCTAACTAATGTCAGTTGGTTTTGACCGATGCCAGTTACTGTGTAAGCCCAGCAACATCCACATTAGCTCATTAGTGAAGCTTTTAACTCCACAACTCAATAGGAGCACCAACTCAAATTACAAAATTTTCAACCACCAACTTACATGAGCACCAACCCCTTTGTTGAGCACCAACACAGAAACTATTTATGAGCACCAACCCATAGGAGCACCAACCCCTTGTAACAATTTGTGAGCACTAACCCACAAGAGTACCAACCCCTCTTGTGTATAAAATAAAATTATCTCTCAATGTTGCTTTCTCAACAAATGATATAACTCTACAATATCTCATTATATTCTCTCCTCTTTTATTATATAAACCAATTTCAAACCATGCACTCTCTTGCATATTAAAAATGGCTTCTCAAGCCTTTATTTATATATTTCTAAATGACTTTTGGCATTCACCATTTGTGGCCCTTCACTCCTCATGGAAAATGGCACCAAACTTGCATGACCCTTTGAATCCTTGTATTTAAAAAGTCACATGGTGAACCTTCATGAGCAAATGTGTCATTTCCCCTTTTGTCTTTACCTTAGTGACCTTTTGAATTCCTTAAGATGACTCATACCCTCTTTTATCTTCACTTGGTGACTTTTTGAATTCCTCAAGGTGACCTTTCATGGGAAAATGTGTCATTTCCTTCTTTTGTCTTTATCTTGTGACTCTTTGACTTTTTCATGGGCCCTTTTTTGACTTTATGCAACCAAAAATATATTTTTTAATATTAAATAAATATTAATACACATTATCTAAGATATGAACATTAAAAACACCATTAAATGCTATGGGGCCTTTTCCATCAACAATGCTAGGCCTTTGACATCAATGATAATATTTCCAATAGTTGTCTTAGAAAATCAAGTCATTGGTTGATTGGCATTCATTAAAAAAAAGAGAAAAGCTACTACAACAATAAAACTTTTTTTTTTCATCTATTTTTGCTTACAGATTCATTCTTTTAGAGCAAAAATACATTTTTTGCTTGCTATAAGATGAAAAACTTATTGTTGTAGGATAAAACTTGTTACTGTAGGTGTTTTAGTATTTTTTTTTATTTTTCAATGTGATCTAATTAGCTACTAAGAGCAAAGTAAATGCAAGGTTTTGAAGATTACCTAGAGATGAAGGTTGTTTGTGCACCATTGATCAAGCTTTGTGGGAACTCCTATTTGACTGGGGTGGAATGATCTACAAATCACACTAACTCACAAAAAATGGATTAATAAAAAAATGAGTGGGCTACCTGGTAAGAAACCAATCCCAAAAATCAATCTGCTTCCTTAGATGGATGTCAGCCCAAGTTTAACATTCAAGTATATAAATAAACATGAAATTACAAAGATATATATGGATAAGATATAGATAAAAAATGTCAAAGATATCTAATCTATAAAAACATTAATATGATCAAATTAATTATCTCAAAAGTCAGTAGCAATATCAACATCTTCTTAAATTACAGCGAATTATTCATTAATGTTTTTATGATTAGGTGCAAAAACCAAATTACAAAGACCTAATTTGAATGCAATATCACTTTGATTAATGAAAAATGTTTTTTGAGCAATGGGAAGATAAAATATGCTAACAATATCATGTGTTAATCTAGGTAGAGTCATCAACATATAAAAGATAGGTTTTCAAAAAATAGAAGGCAGGTTTTGATAGGTTTTTAAGATTGGGAATCTTATGAAAATAGATTGCAAGAATGTTTTGAAATTTTAGCAAGGATCGATGATGATCTTGTAGGATCGATGTCGATTCAAATGGATCGATGTCAATTTTGTGTAAAATGCTAAACTTTAAAAATAGACTATAATAATGACTTATGTTATTAATAAAATAATTAAAATTGAATGTAAAATAGTGACAGACATATGCAAAAGATTGTAATTTTAAAATGTAAATAAATTGAAGTGCAATACTAACCTTTATGGCTGACAATAAACTTGACAAGATGAGTTAAAGAACCTTCAAAATCTTTTGATAATCTCTCAAGTAGAGGTTTCACAAGATAACAAGATGTTGACAACATTCGTACATAGGTTTCAATGAGATTTTAGAAGAGTTTTGAAGTCCAAAAACATAGTCACCCACCCTCTTGAGCCATGGAGGTTTGTTGTGTATATATGGTTTGATATCAATCTAGAAGAATCAGTGCCGATCATGTAGGATCGACATTGATTAGTCTAATTTAGTCAAAAGTTATCTTGGATTGTTTTGAACTGCATGCCAAACTAAGTGAATGTAACACGAAGTTATTTGCACAATTTTTTGATGAGGGTGTAGACACCTAAATTTAGCCACTAATAACCTCCAATCAGGATTTTGACTAATTTCCACCTAAAATTCACAATTTGGCTTAAAAAAACTAACACATGCTAAATGATGTGAAACTGACATATTCAAGTGTCGATTTTGGCCAAGGTATCCCTAAATGGGGCAATGTAATTTATGGGCCAACTAACTTTGATTAGTTTATTTTGGGTGCTTTATATTTCTCTTCCCTATCAAACCTCTTACATGAGACACATTCCTTTGTTATTTGTTGTTGGCAACATCCTAAATGGGAATATAGTTCTAATGCATCTGACATCACCTTCCAATTCCAATCCAGTAAAATTTTGAATCAATAACAAGACATTATAATCAATTTGGGAAATTTGTGCACAAAATGCTTAATCATGCTTAAAAGCTAATTAACCCAAATCAAGGCATAATTAATAATTCCATGGAAACTTGTTGAATACTTGTTTTTAGAAATAAATATTGAATATCTACATCATTAAGTAACCTCATTTCTTGGGAAGACATCCCTAGGCCATAAATGCCACAAATATTAGGATTCATGCCTCCCATGTCTCATCAATGCCTTCCATGATGTCCTCCATGCCTCTTAATTACCCCTTCTTCTAATGCCATGATGAGGATAATTACAAACTTAATTTCAAAAATTGAATTAATCGTCAACCACACATCTCAATCTTGAGATGGATGGTTTAGGTTGATTCTGATCATTCTCAAAAATCTATAAATAGGAGTCCTCACAACATCATTTCTAAGTTCTTTTTATGCAAAGTTATAATGCCAAATTGGTTCCAAAAGCTTTAATAAATTAGTGTTACCATGTCAAATTGATTCCAAGCTAAGCCAAGTCACAATCCAAAGGTGCCAAGGAGAGATGGAGGTAGCCAAGCTTCTCTTGAGTCAAATTCCCAGATCACATTAATGGCACACTCAGTAGGACTAGACGCATCTCACACCTGAAGGAGATCCTTTTGAAACTCTTAAATATTTATTTAAGCCCTTAAAACTCTTAAAAATTAATTTTATAACTTTATTTTGGCATTTTAGCTTTCCATGGTTTTACACAGTAACCGACATTGACAAGAAATACCGACATCAGTTACTTGACTTAACTGATGTCAGTCAACAAAATTGACATCAGTTAGATCTCTATTAGTCAAAGTAACAGACGTCAGTCACTGTCTTTTTCCAAAAACACAACCTTGAGAGATATTTTTCCAAATTTTATTATTTTAAACTCGAAAGAGCTTCAAAGCTAAAGGACATGCTACCACTTTTGCTATAGGACCAAACTTGATATTTGCTCAAAACATGTTTAAATCACCTTTGCATGCTTAAAAATCAATTAGGAATATTGTTTTGGGTATTTAACAAAGAATTTTAGATGTTTTTGGTGAATGTTTTCAAATTTTGTAAATAAAACCAAGGGGTCAAATGAACACCACCAAATATTTCATTTTGAGTTTAAAATTGAACACACTTGTCAATTTTTTTTTGTAATAGTTGTTTAATAAAATCTTGTTTGGAAAAAAGAGGAATGTTACGTGTATGCTCTTCCATTTGTATCCTATAAGAAACCCTTGGAATCAAAAGTTCCATTCCTATTACAAGTATCCTAGTCTAAGGTTTAGAAAGAAAGTCATCTAAAGCACTCCCCAAAAACTCATCAAAGTTTAGGTGATCTTAAAAATGACCCTAAAGTCCTTTTACTTTCATGCTTTATTTATTTTTATGCATCATGGATTGCGAGGGGGACTTCATCACCTCCCAAAATTTCTTAGGGAAGCTTTGACCCAAGGTTTCATCTCCCTACATTGACTTCATTTAGCTCCTTTGGAGTTGCACATAGGACGTATCTGCAT
Source organism: Torreya grandis (assembly GCA_037957365.1). Taxonomy (NCBI): domain Eukaryota; kingdom Viridiplantae; phylum Streptophyta; class Pinopsida; order Cupressales; family Taxaceae; genus Torreya; species Torreya grandis. The sequence continues at coordinate 1,085,147 of JARHVA010000799.1, forward strand.
TGGGACATCGCACTACACTGAGTAAATAGTAGGATGTAGTAGTTATAAAAAGGACTAGACCTTTTTACAACTAGCCAATGCCATGATCACCCAATTTTCATCCTTGTATTTTGCATCGTTTGATGTGAAATTCATTATGTAATTGATTCCCCTAGAACAATCAAAACCTTGCTAGTTTAGTAAACCCGATTTTTCCATACCCTTACTAGGATTTGGATAATTATACTTAATGTATTTTGGTCATTTTTGCTTGGTATGCTTTGAGACTAATTTTTTTTGTTTATTCATAAGCCATGTCAAAATAATGTATTTGAGGCCCAAAGGGTAGTGTTATGTGGCCCAAAGGGTAGTGTTATGCTACCCAAATCATGTCAAAACATTTTGAGCCTTTGAGACTTTTGAAATATGACAATGACCACATCATTCAAGCATGCTTATGTGGTTAGGTTTCTCAATTTTTTTCAAGACTTGTTTACCATTGTATCAAAACCATTTGTTTCAAACCATTTTGTGTATAACATTTAGACCTTTGTCATGTGTGGTCATGCTATCCAATCTTATCTAGCTTGTTTAGTCAAATCCTAGTTTTTAATGTTGAGTTTTCAATTAGCCTTGTTAAGTTTGGATCCAAACATTGATTGATTTCTAATTAGACCTCAAGTAATGGAGCTGATACATAGATCTTTCTCTTTTGGGTTGCATAACATCAATTAATCGATTACCCAAATTTGAAACTATTAATGGTTTGTTTGAATCTTATCCTCATCATTGTTTGTACCTTTATTTGGGAGAACACAACCTTTCTCAAAGAGCCTTTTATCTTATGCCTTATGCCAAGTGATCATGTTTATGTTTGATTTTGTGTGTTGCATCTATGTCAAAGTTGTTTCCAAACTTGTTAGATTAAATCAAATCACATTAGCCTATGTTTCAAGTCTAGCTTTTGATGCTATTTGGCCAAAACTCCTAGCACATGCCTATTTGTTTGAGCCTAGCTTTTGAATCCATGTTTGAACAAAATATCTAACAACTTAACTTTTCCCTTTCTTAGTTTAAACCTTGTTTGGAACACTTTGACCTAGACCTTTGACATGTCAATTTTTATTCAAACACTTGACCTGTTGTACATATGACGTTTGACATTAGACATTTGATGTTAGGCTATTGTATGCTAAGTCTTAGCAAAAATCATTTTGGAGATACAACTCCACTTTTAGACCATATTAGAGATATAGTTCCACCCCTTCGACCAAGTTAGACTAAGTTTGAAACATTTATCTTTTGGACATATTTTTTCAAAGTTTGTAGAACTCTAAGTCTTTTTGTTTTTGGAGCTTTCATCATTTATGTAGATATGTCTCGCTACACTTATGGTGGAGTCACTTACAATCTAAATTATGATAGAATGGCTAAACAAAATGACTTTTATGGATTTTTTCAAGACCCCAATAATACTAATATGGTTTGTGAGATAGATTTCTATCTACCTCATATTAATCAATTCATGAGAACAAAGTCATGAAGCAACTTCCAATCCAACTCAAGACCTTGATTGGTATGAAGAGGCTTGTGAGGAGGCCTTGAACACCCAACTATAGATAATGTTGTTTGGGATATGAATCCATACCCTTTATAAAAATTAGTACATGGAACATATTCAAGAACCAACTTATGATCCAACTCATGATTGGGATGATATGGGTTATGAAGAAGACGTGGATGCTTTTGCATATGAAAACAATCAAGTTTCATGACATCATTTTCTTATCTGATCATCAACTACCCCTAACCCTCCTTTGGATTATATGAGCTATCAAGCTCTACAATATCCAAGGAATACCATTCCCATAACAAAACCTCATCCTTTGGTTTATGCGAGTAACCAAGCTCCACAACACCCCTTCATCATTCTAGGACCTCATTTTTGGTTTATGCAAGAAATCAAGCTCCACAATGCCCTTTCATCACTCTAAGACCACATCCTTTGGTTAATATAAGAAATGAATCCCCATAACACCTTATCTTTACCATCTTAGGAATTTGTCCTTTGGCTCATACGAGCAATCATGCTCCTCAAGACCCTACCATTATCTAACCACAAGTTGTTCCTCATCTAAAACCAATCCCATCCAAACCTCAACTGATCTAATCATTTGAAGAACAAGTTGTGTTCAAAACTAGTACTTTCCAACTCATTAGAAATGAAATCCTAGAGAACCAGCCAATCCAAGATGTTTTTGTTGAACCAACCATTTGTGATAAGTCAACTTGTGATGAATCACTTATTGATCCTATAGCAATTATTGAAGAGTCCCACTCTGATGAGCCAGTCATTGTTGAGTCAATTCTTAATGATTATAGCCACCTTTGGGAAAATCATTACCTCAACCATGTGCCAAATTTTCAAGAGCCTCCTATTGATAAGCCAGTCTCTAAAGAATTGTCTCTTGATCTATTTCCCATCTTATAGAAGTCTTACTTTGATAAACCATTTTTTGTGGAGCCCATTATGCCATCATAGTTTGTTACTTGTTTAAAACCAAACATTCAACAAGATGTCATTGTAATAGAGTACCCATCAGATGAAGAATCAGAGTTAGAGTCAAGTTCTATTCTTTAACCGACATCAGATTTAGCATCTGAATCTGAATCAACATCAATCTCAACATTAGATTTAGATTTTATTGAGTTAGAATCAGATTCACAAGAAAAATATGTTCATGGTTGTTACAATATTGGCTACACATGCCTCGTAAATCAATTTGAATACATTTTTTATCCTTCTATGATTTTTGAGGATGAGTAATTCAACATTGATACAAGTTATCCTAGTATCTTCTACAAGGATTGTGCAACCTCTCCCCATTCCATTACCATTCCACAAGCCATTACCATCAACTAAAATAGCCATATTATTGACATTCTATCTCCCACAAGTGTTTATTGGGATATAAAAAATCACACTTTGTTGAATTGCATCTATGGTGACATATCGATTGAAGAAGAGCAAGGAGGCTAAGATAACATTCATGTAGCAGAAGAACACTCTCCTAGTGAAACCTTTTCAGAGGTGCTAGGGGACAATCCAAGTTAGAACTCAGCATCTTCTAGTGAAACTTTTTTGGAAGCACTAGAAGATAATCGAAGTCAAAATACAATGTCCATTACTGAAACCTTCTCAAAGGCACTACTAGACAATCAAGACAAATTCATTGGGAAAACTTTTTTGAGGCATCAATAGCTGAGCACAAAAGTTCTTCACTATTTGATGAAGATCAAATCAAAATAGCTTCCTATCTATAGCTTAATTAGATGGTAACTACTCTAAAGATCAAACAATAGAAAAGTCTGGTGGTCCTATTGAGAGAACAAGTCTTCAACCCTACCACAACCAAAGTTATGTTGAATCTAGCATCAACAACATTATGTGTGACTGAAAGTCTTGATCTTCATTTGTTTCCCAACCATTCCACATTCCATTATCATTTGACGTTACATTTCAAAATCAAACCTACAATCCATTATTTCTCTATGTTTACCTTCCATGGTCACACTTTCCTTTGCAAAGGTTACAAAGACATCTTGTCTCAACATTTGAAGGAATTAGAATCAATGACCAATGAAGATCATAAAAGCATTCTTGACAACCAGATTTGCATCAAGTTCTTAATAGAGTAGCTATTTAAAAAAAGGTGTGGGCTAGTAATTAACATAATCAAGTATTTTATTTGTATCATTTATTGATTAGGACTTGCATCTCCATTTCAACAGGAACAACAAAATTAAAAGCCACACCCATGCCAAAAACATGTACCATGCCATTACCATTATTACATATCCATTTGCCATTGTTACATACCCAACCATTCACTCCATAAATTGGGGGTAACCCTCTTACCATTTTATCCAATCTATCAAAAATCATACCATCATATCACTCCATTCTTTTCTAGACCAAAGCCTATTTTTAGTCATTCTACCCAATCCTATTTTGATCTTAGTTCATTTGGATCTTCCCACACCTTTTCATGGGGGGATTCTGATTAAGTTTCAATAATCAATCCAATCCATGTTTACAATGATAGTATATGAAAGTAGCGTGGCAGTTGATCTAGCAAGATATCTTTCATCCTATCACATTTGTTTGTATGAGCTTGATTATAACCACCTATGGGTAAATCAGTATTTCACCAGTCTTGCTACTAATTATAGTATCATTGACCTATGTCATTGTATCCTAGTTATAGCTGCCTCTGGGTAAACTAGGGGCAACACTTGTTTATCATGCATTGCCACATCACCTTACTATTACTAATTTCATTTGACTAGCCATTTGCCAGATTTGAGAACTTGTTGGGACCTAGTTGGCTTTTCCTCACCTTTTATGTGGATGGAATTACTATGACTTAAGGCCATTTCAAGATTATATGGGTCATGATTTTTTCATGTTGAGGTCACCTTAGTCCCCCTTTCCATATGCTCTCACCATTTTGTGAGCAACATAAGTGACACTCTCATAGTTTTACAAGCAACCTAAGCCATGCTCTCACCATTTTTTGAGAAACTTAAGCCACACTCTCACCATTTTGTGAGCAACCTAAACCATGATCTCACTATTTTATGAGAAACCTAAGCCATAATCTCATCATTTTGTGAGCAACCTAAGCCATGCTCTCATCATTTTGCGAGTAACCTTAGTTTAAATGCTCTCATTATTTTGTGAGCTTGAACCATTTAGTGTCTCGACATTCTCAATTGAGTTGAGACACTCCAAAAAATGTCAAAAACATTTAAAAAATAATTATAAAATAACAAAAACATTGACCACTTCTTTGCCTTAAGGATTCTGAGAACCCTTACTAAGTTATAAGGAAATCACTTGTCATTTAGTTTCCCCATTCTTTTTGCCCCTTTTTCTCTCATACACTTGTCATTTTGTAAGACCATTCCTCTTCTTCTCTCACATCCATTTTGTTTGATTTCATCAATTATCACATTACTCCCATTCCTTGGGAGAACTACATTTGGCCTGAAGTTTTTTATTGGATATTACATCCATGAAACTATGTAGGTAGCGTCCACTGACCTAGTGCATATGGAGACAGCATGGCCACCCCATTTTTTTCTTCTATTCCCCCATTTGGTTCATATTTGTTAAGTTGTCACCTATTTTCTAGGGGTAATGTTTGTAGGGTTTTTATTGTGTTGTTTGTTTATTTGTTTCTACTTATGTTGTTTGTTTATTTGTTTCTACTTATGTTGTTTGTTTGTCTGCCTATTTGTTTGCTTTCAACATTGTTGCCTTGATTCATTTTATGTGTGTTCATTAGGTGATTCCTTACCCACACTTATACTTGAATCCATCCCTATTCTTATGTTTACATTGTCATCATGGTTTCTATCATTGGTTCATTTTTTCTATTGATTATTGGATTATGGGAGTCAGTCCTCATGCATATTTTGGCCAAGTCTTTATGGTGTTCTATCTTGAATCCTACCATCACATGCTACAAAAAACCTTAGCTTCAAGAAGTTTATTCAATAATGGTGACATCTCTTCAAAACTGACATCTTGACTCCATTCTAATCATATCCCAAACAAATTAATTAAACATGAAAGAATTCTAACCTTTATTTGTTCAAATGAGCATCTCCCTACTAATAGGTTGTTCCAATTCATCATTACCCTTTGTGTTAAGTTATCATCATCCTCAACTAAGTTTATCATGTTTGCCATAATCAAGGTACAATGCTTATAAACACCTTTGGGCAAACCATTATACACCATCCCACTTGTGTTTCTCAATCATTATAACTGCCTTTAGGCCAATCATTATGTTGTCAACACTTTACTTTTTTTGCCTATACAAGGGCATGTTATCTTATTTGTCTATCCTAACTAGGGAAACTTCATCTTCTCAATGATTATAACCACCTTTGGGCAAATCTTTGTGTTATCATACCACATTGCCACTATCAAGGTAAAATGCTTATAACTGCCTCTGGACAAACCATTATGCACCATCCCACTTGCATTATCAATGATTTTGACTAATTTTTCAATATCATTATGTTTTCACCCCATCATTTTTTTTTCGTCCCCTCATTTTGCTTCTTTCTTTTTGAGGGACCATTTGCCAACCTACTTGTACCAACTGTTCCCTCGAGGGGGCATAATACAGTTAGTTTATCATCATTATAGTTGTAGGCATACAAGACCTTTTCATTCTTTAAGAAGAAGTTACTGTGCTTATAACTTGGAACACCTTCCTAAATAAGGGCAAACTGTAGACACCTAAATCTGGCCACCGATAACCTCCAATCATGCTTTTGACTAATTTCCATCTTAAATGCACAATTTGGCTTAAAAACACTAAAACATGCTAAATGATGTGAAATTGACATATTCAAGTGCCTATTTTGGCCAAGGTATCCCTAAATGGGGTGATTTAATTTATGGGCCAACTAACTTTGATCAGTTCATTTCGAGTCAAAATGCCAATTTGGCACCTGAGTGATTTGGATCGCTCTACCCTATCAAACCTCTTGTATGAGACATGTGCCTTTGTTATTTGTTGTTGGAAACATCATAAATGGGAATATGGTTCCAACACATCTGACATCCCCTTCTAATTCTAATCTAATCAAATTTTAGACCAATAATAAGACATTCTGATCAATTTAGGTAATGTGTGCACAAAGTGCTTAATAATGCTTAAGAGCTAATTAACCCAAATCAAGGCATAATTAATAATTCTATGAAATTTTTTTAATACTTGTTTTTAGAAATAAATATTGAATATATGCATCATCAAGTGACCTCATTTCTTGGGAAGACATCCATAGGCCATAAATGCTATAAATATCAAGATTCATGTCTCCCAAGCCTCATCAATGCCTTCCATGATGCCCTTCATGCCTCTTAATTGACCCTTCTTCCAATGTCATGATGAAAATAATTAAAAACTTAATTCCAAAAATTGAATTAATCCTCAATGACACATCTCAATCTTGAGATGGACAGTTCAGGTTGATACTAATCATTCTCAAAAATCTATAAATAGGAGGCCTCACAACATCATTTCTAAGCTTTTTTGATGCAAAGTTATAATGCCAAATTGGCTCCAAAAGCTTCAAGAAATTAGTGTTACCATGCCAAATTGATTCCAAGCCAAGCCAAGCCACAAGCCAAAGGTGCCAAGGAGAGATGGAGGTAGCCAAGCTTCCATTGCCAAGGACTTCATGAGCACAAGCCGATCAAGCCACCACTACAAAGGCACTTGGAGCATCCAATGAAGGTGAAGGAATTCTTGTATTTTCATTCCTTGGTTTCTAGTTGTGTTTGTCATTTGCTTTTGTTAACTAAGCTCTCCTTAGTGTCTAGGCCTACACATGTTATGTTATTAGTGTGTTTATTTCATTTTGTTTTCATTTTGGAACTAACACCATACTAACGATCCTTTCTTGAGTCAAATTCTTAGATCACAGAGGGTAAGTTGTTGGAAGGGTTGTTGGGAGATTGAATATATTTTGTTTTTATTTGCTTTTAGGATTTTATGGTTAAAAAAGGTAAAAAGGGGGTTAATTACTATTTAACTATAGTAATTAAGTTTAATTATCCTATGTGGTAAAGGTAAATGGGTGGGGTGACTGTAATTATTTTAAATAATTATGAATGGGGGTCATTATGTTAGAAATAACATGATAATGTGATGACACACCACGTTAATACACAAGGGTGTATAAAACTATCATCTACAACAAGAGAAAACTTGCTGCTATAGGAAACATATCTTGCTATAGGATGTATTCTTACATTCCATCCTACATCTAGAGTTTGCTCCCACTCAAATGATAGCATGCCATGACCACCACTCCAAATCATCATTTTCACATTTATGAAAGGTATTTCTATAAGTAACATGGTAATTATTCTATATGTATTTCATGTCATACATTTTAATTATTTCTAATGATGATGGGGACTTAATGCTATTAATGCACCACCATATCCTCTCCTTATCATGCCCACTTATCATCTCCTTTGCTAATTTATGTGACCATTGACACATTGTTGTTACTACCACTTACTCTTACCATGAGTATTTTGTGCGTGTCAACTTCATTGCTTGAGTACAAGTGATATTTTAAGTTGGGGGAAATTTTTCAGTAATTTAAATGGATTATTTCTCTCCCAAATCAAAATTTGTAAATCATTTTACCATAGCCCAAAACCTTTGTTGCAAGCATCTAGACTTAAAACTCACATTTCATCTCACAATATAAGAGGAGATTTCTTAAAACATGAACCACTTGATATCACCCCTTTAACACCCATAAATCTGGGCCCTATTCTAGCATATAGGATGGGTGCAGTATTTTAAGAAAATACAAGCCCTGGATGAAGGAATTATAGAAGAATTTGCTGGTACATTGCATAATAGCTTGGCAACAGTAAAGGGGATAGAAATAAAGCTGACAAAAACTATTATTAGCAAAGTAATGGGACTACCAAGACAAATTTGATGTCAAAGCTGAGAGGCAAAAATTCATCAGAGGAAATGAACACCTGGAAACTTCAAAGTAGGGCACTACAAGGTTATATCTATTGAGAAAATGGGCTAAAGCTATTGAGTTTATCTCTAGATATTTCATTTTCAAAGGGAGGTATTCTATGTTGCATGACCTACACTTCAAATTCATAAATTATTTGTAGCATGAAATAAAGATAAACATTCCTAAATTCTTGTTCTACATGATCACAAAAATGTCAGAGGCTTTTTAAAAAGATAATTTTAAAGCTCTTTCACATCACTGCTTAATCCTATTGATTGTTTAAGACTGTTTGCAAAGAACTAGACCCAACATCATTTGGAAATAATTTGTATAAGAACTAATAAATGTAGAAATTGATAGAGAAAGAAATGAAATGGAAGAGGAATTGGAGGTTGAAGAACAAAGATCAAATGAAGCCCTTCTTGCATATCCATAAGAACCTACAATAGAAAACCTTCCTACAACCATACAAGAACTTGTAGAAGAAGGTATTCTTAAAGTAACACAAGAACCTGTAGCAAGGATTGAAGAAAGGACTTTCAAAGGTAGGGAATCTAAAAGGAAAAGGAAGAAACTTATTCTCTATCCTAATTCAGATGAATCGAAGGAGGAACTTCCACCTTCTCCCAAAAAGGCAAAGGTAACCCCTACTCCTCATAGATCTCACAGATTGAGAAGAAAAATGAGAACTAAACCTTATTTTATTATTGAAATAAAGGAAGAATCTAGAGAAGAATAGACTACTAGTAGTCATGAATCTCTAGAGACTGAAGCAAACATGGAAGAATGTTCTCCAAAATTCAATCAACAAGCATGTTAAATATGGAGTTTATTTTAACACCCCTAAGGTAATAATAAAATTACTAAAATAATTTTAACATGAAATATTTACCTTTTACAATGGTGGGATGAATATTAACTACTTCCCTTTTTTGTGACACATTTTTGGGAAGTGGGTATGATTTAAAGGTGTTGAGAGAATCAGGGGATTATGTGGTTGAAACCTCCCTTATTTTGTGCCTTATTTTGTGGGGATATGGTTATCCTTATGGTTATGGTGCATCTTTCAAGAAATTTTTGAAAATTATAAATAAGGGAGAGGGGTAACACATTATTTATTGCATTTTTCATTGATTTTTGAGCTATACATTTTTTTTGCAGTCAGTCTGATCAGTTTTGAGGTGTAGCTTTGCATCTCAAAAAATTTGGTGTGAATTAAGGCTAAAAAAAATTATATCTATGAGAGGTTTCTTGTTTAGAGTTATGTTTACTCTTGTTTATAATATTGTTGAGATCCTCTTGGTGGATGTAGCCCACATTGGGTGAACCATGTTATATCGATGTTATGTGTGTGTTTTTGCATAGACATAAATTTTTCTTCCATATGTCTTTGTTGTTTTGATTCTAATGAATGATTTCCATGTTGCATATTATTACATAATTAATTAATTTTAATCACTTATTCTTAACAAATGGTGTCAGAGCTAGCTTTGGTGGTTTTGCTAAAGTGGTGAATTATAGGGAAAGATATTAACTTGGGTGGGAGCTATGGTAGATAATGGTAGATCTAGAGTTGAAAAATTCAATAGGCATAATTTTAGATTGTGGAAGATGTAAATAGAGGATTACTTGTTTTTAAAATATTTTCATCTCCTTTTGATGGGTAAAATAGGACAACCTTTAGGTATGAATCAGGCAGATTAGAATTTGCTTGATAGGAAAACACTAGGAACCATACGGTTGTGCCTTGCATCTTTGGTTGCCTTCAATATTTTAGAGGAGATGAATACATTTGGTCTGATGAATAAATTAGGGGAGTTCTATGAAAAACCCCCTACCTCTAATAAAATATTTTTGATGAAAAGGTTATTTAATATGAAAATGTCTAAAAATAGTTATATAGTTGATCATTTGAATAATTTTAATATGGTTATGAGTATGCTAACTTCTATTGTTATTAAATTTGAAGTTGAAGCTAAGGCTTTATTGATTTTGTGTTCCTTACCAAATAGTTGGGATAGTTTGGTTATGGATGTGAGTAATGTTATCCCTACTAAGGGAAGTTTAAAGTTTGAGGATGTTATAGGTGTGATTCTTAGTGAGGAAATGTGAAGGAAGAGCATCAAGGAATCATCTTCAGGGAATACTTTGATGGTGGAGACTAGAGAAAGACAAATCAATAAAAGCAAAGGAAACCATGGAAATTCAAAGGGTCAGAGAAGATTTAAGTCTATAACTAAGATGGTGTGTTGGGACTATGGGAAAAGTGGACACACAAAAAAGGAATGTTGGGAACTTTGGGACAAGAAGACTAAACATGAGGAGACCAAGGATGTAAATATGACAAGTAATGTTAGTCAAGATGCTTTAATTCTTTCCTTGGATATTGTTTTTGAATCTTGGATATTAGATTCAGGGGATTGTTTTCATACCACCTCACATAGGTATCATTTTATGGATTATGTTAAAGGAGATTTTGGACATGTTTATCTTAGTGATGATGAACCATGCAGTATAGTAGGGAATGGTTATGTTTATGTGAAGATGAAAAATGGGAACACATAGCTACTAAAGGATCTCATAAATGTCCCATAGTTAAGGTGGAATTTAATTTCAGTGGGGCAATTGAACAGTGAGGGTTGTTCGGTAATGTTTTCAATAAACTCTTGGAAAATTACCAAGGGTGATCTTGTGGTTATGAGAGTTAATAAAATTGGCACTTTGTATTTGACTAGTAGTGTTGATCACTATAATTTAGTTGTTTCATATGGAGATGCAACTTTGTGGCACTACAGGCTTGGTCATATGAGCTAGAAGGGCATGGAGATATTAAAAGACAAGTTGCCTAGATTGAAATAGGTTAATTTAGACTTCTGTGATGATTGTGTGTATGAGAAGTGGAAGTGAGTTAAGTTCTTGAGGGTTAGACCTATAAAGAAGGAGAATAAGTTGGAGTTGGTTCACTCAAATGTATTAGATCTAGCTCAGGTATCTTTTATTAGTGGTTCAAATTATTATGTTACATTTATTGATGATGCAACTAGGAAGGTTTGGGTTTATTACATTAAGAATAAATCTGATGTGTTTAAAACATTCAAGAGATGGAAAACTTTAGTTGAGAATGAAACATGTCTTAAATTGAAATGTCTCAGGTCAAATAATAGAGGTGAGTATTGTAGCAAAGCATTTGATGATTATTGTTAACATAGTAGAATTCATAGGCAAAGGATGCTTCTATGGACACCATAGGAGAATAGAGTGTCAGAGAGGATGAATAGGACAATTATGGAGTGTTTTAGGAGTATGAGGTTACATGTAGGGCTGCCCCTAATATTTTGGGTAGAAGTAGTTAGCATAGCAGTATATCTTATTAATAGAGGACCTTCAGTGCCTTTGGATGGAGGCATACCTGAGGAAGATTAGTCTGGTAATAAAGTTAATTATTATTTTATTAAGGTCTTGGGATGTGAGGCATTGGTTCATGTTCCCAAGATAGATAGGACCAAGTTATAGGCTAAGTCTGAGAGATGCACCTTCATTGGTTATGGTGAGTATGACTTTGGTTTTTAACTTTGGACTCTTAGAGACAAGAAAATATCTTGGTCTAGGGATGTTGTCTTTAAATAAAAAGTAATGTATAAGGATCAATTGTAGGAACAGGAACAAAAAGAGTACTTAGTGTTGGATGTTATTACAAATGGTAAAGTGTCCAAGGAGATAGTTTAGGAACTTCCTACATAAGAACCCCAAACTCTTATAGTAAGAAGGTCTCTTAGGGTAAGAAAAGCTCCTAAATGTTTTTCCCCATCTTTGAGTTATTTGTTACTTACTGATAGTGGAGAACTAGAATGTTTTGAGGAAGCAATGCAAGCGAATGCTAGGAAGAAGTGGGAGCAAGCGATGGAAGAAGAACATACATCTATCATGGAAAACGAGATGTGGGATTTGATGAAGCTACCCAAGGGCAAGAGAGCATTATAAAATAAGTAGGTATATAAAATCAAATAAGAAGATGGAGGAAGGAAAAGGTATAAGGCTTGATTAGTGGTCAAGGGGTTTACACATAAGAAAGGTATTGATTTTGATGAAATTTTCTCTCCTGTTGTCAAAATAACTTCTATTAGAACTATGCTTGGTATAGTTGCAGTAGAGGATTTGAATTTAGAATAATTAGATGTGAAGATTATAGTCCTTCATGGTGATTTGGAGTAGGAAATATATATGGAACAACCATAATATTATGAGGTTGAAGGAAAGGAAAAATTAGTGTGCAAACTAAAAAAGAGCTTGTATGGCCTTAAACAAGCTCCATGATAATGGTATAAAATTTTTGATAGTTTTATGTTGGAATAGGATTACTCCAGGTGTTATTCTAACCATTACATGTATTTCAAGAGATTTGAGGATTGCAATTAAATTATCCTATGCTAGTATTTAGATGACATGTTGGTTGTTGGAAAGAACATGCAACAGATTTAAGTACTCAAGAAGCAGCTTGGTGATTCATTTTTTATAAAGTATTTGGGTGTAGCAAAGAAAATACTTGGTATGAGAATAACTCAAGATAGGAAGGAGAAGAAGCTGATCTTATCCTATGAAGAGTACATGAATAAATTTTTGGAGAGGTTTAGTATGCAAGATGTTAAACTGATTATGACTCCTTTGGCAGGCCATTTCAAATCATCAAAGGAGTAGTGTCCAAAGATAGAAGAAGAAAATCTAAAGATGTCCAAGGTAACTTAATCATCATTGGTTGATATCCTAATGTATGTTATGGTCTGTACTAGGCTAAATATTTCCCATGTAGTGGGAGTAGTAAGTAGGTACATGAGTAATCCAGGTTATGATCACTAACCAGTAATGAAATGGATTATTTAATATTTGCAAGGAACCATGGGTACAACATTATGTTTTGGTGGATCAAACACCACTTTTCATGGTTATGTAGACTTCAATATAGATGGGGATGTTGATAGCAGGAGGAGTATGAAAAGTTATGTATTTACTATCGGGGATACAGTGGTTAGTTAGATTTCTTGGATACAAAAGGTTGTGGCTTTATCAACTATAGAGGCTGAGTATGTTGTTGCTATAGAGGCTAGTAAGGAGATAATTTGGCTACAATAGTTAATTAATGAGTTGGATCATAATTAGGAAGTTGGGTGACTACATAGTGATAGTCAGAGTGATATACATTTAGCCAAGAGCTCTACTTTCTACTCGAGGATGAAGCACATACAGTTGTGGTATCATTTCATCAGGACATCTTTAAAAGAAACCATGGTGAAGCTAGAGAAGATACATACGAGCCAAAATCTCATGGATATGATGACTAAGGTAGTCACATTGGAGAAGTTGAGCTTATGTTCATCTTCAGTTGGTCTTCATGAAGATCATGGAGGAGTGCTAAATTTTGTTCAAGGGGAAACAAACTCCAAGTGGGAGATTTTTAAATGTGGAGTTCATTTTAACACCTCTAAGGTAACAATAAAATTACTAGGGTAATTTTAACATGACATATTTACCTTTTACAATTGTGGGATGAATTTTAACCACTTCCTTTTTTTATGGCATGTTTTCGGGAAGTGGGTATGATTTAAAGGTGTTGAAAGAATCAGGGGATTATGTGGTTGAAACCTCCCTTATTTTGTACGTTATTTTATGGGGATATGGTTACCCTTATGGTTATGGTGCATTTTCAAGTGATTTTTGAAAATTATAAATAGGGAAGAGGGGAAACACATTATTCATTATGTTTTGCATTGAGTTTTGAGCTCTGCATTCTTTTTATGGTCAGTGTGATCAGTTTTGAGGTGTAGCTTTGCATCTCAAAAAATTTGGTGTGAATTCGAGCTGGAGAAAATTATCTTTGTGAGAGATTTCTTATTTATATTTATTATTACTCTTGTTTATAATATTATTGAGATCCTCCTGGTGGGCATAGCCCACATTGGGTGAACCATGTTATATCGGTGTTGTGTGTATTTTTGCTTAGATCTAAATTTTTCTTCCATATATCTCTGTTGCTATGATTCTGAAGAATAATTTCTATGTTGCATATTATTTCATAATCAATTAATTTTAATCACTTATTCCTAACAAATTAGAATAAGAAGAGCATAATTTTGAAGAATTACATGAGGAAGCAATGCAGGAAGAAGTAGAACAAGAAGAGCATAGTCTTGAAGAATTACATGAGGAACCAATGTAGGAAGTAGAACAAGTTTAGCATAATTTTAAAGAGTTTCATGAGAAACCCATGTAGGAATAAGTTGAATAATTACAGCAACCTACTATACAAATAGAATTTTCCACTATTGATCAAGCCCTATAACAAAACTGAAAAACTAAGGAAATAATTGCAAAATCAATTTGGTGGAGGACTAGATGCACATGCTACAACATCTTGTCAGATATAGCCCTCTATTGAAGACCATCATGTAGTCAACATTCCACAACCTTCTATAGAGTTAAATCAATAAGAAGAACCTAAAGCTACCCAAGAAGTCAGGTATCACTCCTCATTTGCAATATGTTCTAAATTGTTGAATTAGATGGATAGTCAGTCTAAAATTCTGAAGGAATTAAGAAAAGAAAAAAAGAAATTGAAAGAAGAGAATAATTTGAAGGAAGAGAGCATCACCAAACTAAAACAAAAAATTGAAGATATGGCTAGTCTTACCTAAGAGCTCATGGACTATAGAGCTCTTGTTAGAGTATATTTAGTCTACTTTGAAGAGTAATAACACAAGTTCAAATTTATGAGAATTTATTGTGATATGCCCCATGAATTTATTGATCCCCTCTACTTATTTTCTATATATAATGGAATTTCATAGGAAGAACAAGCACAATTATGGGAGTTTTACCTTCATAATTATGTTATTCCATATGATAGAGAGTGAAACCCTAATCTATATGTTGGAGTTGTCCAACTACAAGAATTTTAATCATATTTGTTGAATGAGCAAAGAAGAGGAAGAGAAGTAGATAAATACAAGAAAAAGGAAAATGAAAGCTAGCTACTGATCAAAAGGAAGTCAACAACACCTGATGTTATTTTAACAAAATGGGATAATATCATGTTGAAGAAAGAAGTTAGACCCTAGTTTGGTAAGAATTATGATAAGGTCCAAGATTTTCATTTAGGATTGAGAACTTTTATTGGTCTTTATAGCAGAAAATCATGTACTAAATGATGAAATGAGCTCACCTTGGCACTAAGAAAGAGGGAGCCATGTTCCCCTTTTAACTTGAAATCAACATTTGATAAGATCACCAAATATATTCTTCTTGTAAATGAAATGGGATCCCAATTACTGAACCTAAAGTTCTAGCCACCCCTATTTTCTTATCCTATTCTAGATTGGTAGGATAAGGCCCCAATTTATGAATCCAAGGAATTCAAAATTTGGTAATTATTTGAACAGAGGTGCAGATTCTATGCTCACCTTGCCAGTGGTATTATAGATCTCATGAATTTTAGAGTTCTTTGTGAAATGGGAATGAACAAGTTTGATACTTGAGGTCAAGTAAGTTCTTAATTTAGGGGGTTTGATAAACCCCATAAATGTCATGTTCCTGTCCCCATCTATTCTACTCATCTTGCTTATTAACCATGCCTGCGAACACTTTTCTATAAGTTTCCTTCTGCATATAACCATATATAATTATGTTTCTATACTCTTTTAAATAGTTAGAATTATGTATTGGAATTAAATATATGATGGTTATCTATTACTTTAGGATGTTTTTCCTATAAATTTGTTTTAAATATGTTTTGGACAAATAGGTATATAGCACAGAGAATCTTGCAACAAGGGAATCTCACTACACAGACCATCCTGCAGCCACTACATAACCAAAGCTGTAGATGAATAAATTTTGATTCTCTTTCAACCAACTCACATAAATGACTCTAACCTCCATGGAGCTCAATCAAGAAGTGGTTAAATAATGAAACAACCTTGTTTATCCTACAACAATATTGTAGAATTCCCATGAATGATGACTTTAGTGAAATGAACCAGTTTTAGTTATCCTAAGTCTATATATATATATATATATATATATATATATATATATATATATATATATATATATATTGTTTTACATAAAAAAATCTCCTCTGTAGTATATAAATATGTAGCAATAGGGTTTAGATATAGTAAATATTAATTAAATATTGTCAAAATTATATTTTTCCAAGCAGTTGTTATTGTAACTTTCCTTTAGTAATTCATTGTTGTAGTTTTGATTAATATGAACAAGCATTTTTGAGTTCAATTAACTATTGTGAGAGAAAGGATTGAAGCTAAAAGATGAAATGAGGACCCCCTTTAGAAGCCTTACAAAAATGATCCAACACATTTTAATAAGCTAAGCATGTTATTTTATTTCTTTATGCATTGTGTGATTTAATTCTAAATTGTGTGATTTACATTCTTTCTTAGATTTGTTTAAAGAAGATTCTAACGTATAAGCATTTATTTCACAATACTTTGTTCATATTTTATTTAAAGCATTTCATTTACTACACTTCAATATCTTAAATATAATTAGCAGAATGTCAAATAAGAGATTTAATGTGCACATACAATGACATCATCATATCAATTCTACATCCTCAGATTGACATCTAAATGAGGTAGAAGGTACAGGTCCATGGTGGATCTCCTTGTCCATTTTGGTCAAGAGAAGTACATCTGATTGTGAATCAACTACTAGTTAATCTTCATGTAAACTGTTGACCATTATTAAATTTATTTGTAACTTAAATAAATTCACAAACATACTAGTTCATTCATATCTCAATCACGTGTAGTGATGATCTGGCAAAGTATAGAAACTTAGTGAACTTCTGTCTGAGAGGCCAACTTTGCACCCACATATCTTTAGCTAAAATCAACCTCATGACCTAAAAATTGGAACATAGTAACTTGAGACTAATATGATCACACCCATATGACCAAATCCCTCTGACTCATCCATATGTGGCAATGATGATGTCATAAAATTGCCTATTCAAATTTTTCTATCACAGAACCAATTATGTCAAGATGAACATAATGAAGAACCAAATGAATACCATGCAATTCCACAAGCTCTAAAATCATATTTTAACTATATTATGACCCATCACACATTCTAAATACTTTAGACCCATCCCTAATCATGTCAAAACTGAAGATCAACCAAGCCTACTTCAAGCATACTTGGACAAACACACTACACACTTTGTCATTGACACTTAGACTATCAAGACACTTCATCCACTCACCTAGAAACATCCAAGACATCACTAAAAACTATCCAATAATATCCCTCTTTATTATTGATTTCAACACCCATCATACAACTCACCTTCCTTATCTCTCTTCAAGCACTCTCACAAGAAGAACCTTTTCCCCTTTGACACAATGATAATGTGGGCACAAACTAATCCTAAGGACCTATAAAGACAATCAAAAGGAAAAATATATATTATAAAGATGATAAAAACTCCCCTTTACCTTATTCCTACCTCTTCTTACCTTGACAACTTCCTCTTGCTACATGCCAAAACTCTTTTCACCAAGCACTGCAACTAAAGAAGAAAGAACACACAAAAATACTAAAATATAATGGAACTCACTAAGAAAAATATAAGAGGGAATCCCCCTAATATATCTAAGCCATTTCACCTCTTGATCATCTTCAAATATTCACACACCATGCAGAACCACCACATAGGCTTATTAGCCTTCTCTCTCAATCCACCTCAAGGACCACCAACAGAACTTCATGACACTCACCAAATAGTAAAAATGCTCTAAACCAACTTGAGAACTCACCTTGAAATACTCATGCCTTTATCTTTTGGATAAACTAAGCAAAAACATCGGATCTTCATGCTAGGCCTATTTAGACTCGTTGTAGCCCTACCTAAAACTTGTAGAGCCCACAACTTTTAGTAGACACACCTTCAATATCTAAAACATCATATCTAGATAAATATAATATTACCCCTTAACTTCACCAATTTTCATCACCTATATCATCCTCTATGATATACTTCCTTCACAAATCTACTAACCCATTAGGCCTCCATTTTGACAAAAACTTGAATAATTTGAAAAACACAAACATTCAAATCTATATGAAGCTTGATTCTACAACCCATTTATCCCATTTCGCCTATTAAGAAGCCTCAAACCTCAACTCGTAATTCAAACCACTTTTGTAGCATAGCCCAAAACACTAGATTCTTAAAACAAAAAAAGTTTACAAACATCCTTCTAGTCAATGCCCACCTCTAAAACTTCTTGCACACTTTGAGACAACCATCATACACTTTTGTACCAATATTTGAACCTTCACACATTTTTTAACCTTGACTTCTTATAACATGGCTTTGATCTGTAATAACATAGATAAACTTGAGAGCACATAAAAACCTCCAAAAGGCACAAACAAGATCATCAAGACATAAAACACATCATAAAAAAGTACACAGACCTTTTTGAGCACCAAATTCTTCTTGATATTCCATTAATCTCATTATGCCACCTAAAAGCACCCATTCTGGTCCTATAGACACTTCATACATAGTAAAAAACACTTAAAGACATCGCACTAACCTCATCAAAGTACTTATCCTATCTTAACATACCAACTCCAATTGGAAACACTCATCTCTTGCCTTCTAAGAAAATATAAAGAACACCATGACAACACTTGATTCTCTACTAGAAGGAGTTTATTAAGAAGCATAGACATAGACTTCCTCTACACCATAATGCTCTAAAACAAAGTGAAGCCAAGAGTGGCCCACATCTCCTTAGTAACCACTAAAATCTTTTTATATCTATAGGATTGATTGTTGTTGTTGTTCTTCTTCTTCTTCTTCTTAGGCTTAAGAGAAATAACTTTCTCATCCACTAAAACATTCTCCTTCTCTTCTAAGACTATATTTAAAACATATGGGGATAACATAGATTCATGATAAACCTTTTCAGTTGAAGAATCTTCCTAACAGTTCAAAACCTCATCACTAGGTATTGAAAACTGATTTTATTTGCATGAAACTTGCTCAGCAATTGTAATATGTTCACTTGAATCCATACGCACCTTAGAATTAGCCTCAACCAAAACATTAGTCTTCTCCTTGAGCTTGGTCTCTTCATTCACAACATGAGCAGATAATGAGAGCTCTTAGTACTCTCCAACTTTTGTAGCATTCTCCACCATAGCAAATATATTACTTAGACCTGCAGACTCATCATCCCTCACACTTACCACCTTTGGTTCCATGAGTTAACTTGCCTTCTTTATTTCACTCCAAGAGCTTGATTAAACCTATTCTATCTTGTAGGCCTTTTCTTATAAAATATAGTAATGTGACCTCTCTGTTGATAGTTGAATCACACTATACCTTTTGTAAGAAGCTTATCCTAACTTTCTTGATTAGAACAAAATCTTGAAATTGTTGGGGATCAACCAACAATGGATTACACTTGTGAAAGCAATAAACGCGGAAATAAATCAGATAGATAAGTAATTGAAATGATAAATAGCATAGAACAAGATATACAAGAAAACACCCTGAAAACTTGTATTAAAACTCTTTACAATAGGAATACAATGAAGAAACTTCGTTCTTCCACACCTCTCTCAGATGCACACAAGATCTCTCACTAGATCTCTATTCCTCAAGAGCTCTCTCTCTCAAGTACACTCAAATCCAACAACCTGGATTGATGCAACTCAGTACTGTCCTTCAAACATTCACAATGTTCTACTTTTACAGTTCTACTCTCCACATTCTAAGCTAAGAAGATCTTTCCTACATATAGAAATAGGAAACTTGAGCATGCTCTTACAACAAACAGTTAAGCCTCTTCAACAAGGGCTCTAAAAATAATATTGCTAATAATAGAGATGCGAGCTTGAGACTACAACTTAAACTCATCATGTAAACACTCGCTTCCGTCCACGGAAATCGCTTTCTGGACACATAGGTAACTGACGTCGGTTCCTGCCTGTTCGCCTGTGACCGTCGTCGGCCGACCCTACTGCCGACGTCGGTGCCTCTGCAACTACAACTGACCGACGTCGGTCTCTCCTAATCGACACCGGCGTCTGTGTAGACCTGAACCTATTTTAGTCTGCGCCTTGGTGAAGCTTTTAGCTCCACACCCTAACAATCTCCCACTTGGAGATAAACTAGCTGCACCAATACCTGTACAGCAACATCTTCTAGCTCTTCCATCTTCAACTCAATCATGAAGACCAATAGAAGTTGAATGCAAGTTAGACTTCTCTTTTGTAATCGGCTTTGTTAGCATATCAGCAAGATTCTTGTCTGTATGGATTTTCTCCAGCTTCAACTCACCATCTTCCAATACCTGCCGTATGAAGTGGTACCTTAGCTATATGTGCTTGGTTCTTGAGTGAAAAGCTGAGTTCTTAGCTAAATGGATTGCACTCTGACTGTCACTATACAATCTACAACTCCCATGCTCCCTTCCAAGCTCTTCCATGAACCGTGTCATCCATATCATCTCCTTGCTAGCTTCTGTGGCTGCAATATACTCTGCTTCTGTAGTTGACAAGGCAACAACCTTCTGCAACTTAGATATCCAACTAACCGCTGTTCCACCTACAGTAAAAACATAACCTGTAGTGCTTCTTCTACCATCCAAATCCCCTGCCATATCTGAATCTACATAACCATGTAGATAAGTATCTGAACCTCCATAGCACAAATGCTTGCTGTTGGTTCCTCTCAGATATCTAAGGATCCATTGAACCGCTTTCCAATGTTCCTTACCTGGATTGGCCATATATTTACTTACTACTCCCACTGCTTGGGCAATATCCGATCTAGTACACACCTTGCATACATCAAACTCCCTACTGCAGAAGAATATGGAACCTTACTCATGTACTCTACCTCTTCATGTGAATTAGGACATTGTTCTTTACTTAACTTAAAATGTCCAGCCAAAGGTGTGCTTACCGGTTTTGCATCCTGCATATTAAACCTCTCCAACACCTTGTTCACATAATCTTCTTGAGACAATATCAACTTGTGATTTTTCCTGTCTCTCCTAATGCTCATGCCAAGGATCTTCTTCGCTGCTCCCAAATCCTTCATAGCAAACGTTTGAGCTAATTTTACCTTAAGCTCAGAGATATCTTGCATGTGAGACCCTGCAACCAGCATGTCATCTACATACAACAATAGAATAATATATCTACCATTATCAAATCTCTTGAAATACACACAATGGTCTGATTGACACCTACTGTAGCCATGCTCAGTCATAAACCTGTCAAATTTTAAGTACCATTGCCTAGGAGCTTGCTTGAGGCCATACAAGCTTTTCTTCAACCTGCACACAAACTTCTCCTTACCCTTGACCTTGAATCCTTCTGGCTGTTCCATATAAATTTCCTCATCCAAATCTCCATGAAGAAACGTTGTCTTAACATCTAGCTACTCAAGATGCAAATCCTCAAAAGCAACCAAAGACAATACAACCCTTATAGAAGTCATCTTAACAACAGGAGAAAAAATCTCACCAAAGTCAATACCTGGCTTTTGTGCAAATCCTCTCACTACCAATCTGGTCTTATATCTCATCTGTCCATCCTCACCTTCCTTTAACCTGTAGTTCCATCTGTTCTTCAGTGTTCTCTTACCAGCTGGCAATTCAACCAAATCCCATGTTTGGTTCTCTCTTAAGGATCCATCTCCTCAACCATGCCACGCTCCCACTTACTCCTGGACTCCACCTGTAATGCTTCTTCAAAACTCTCTAGTTCTCCACCATCGATTAGCAATAAATAATATAAGGAAGGAGAATATCTAATTGGAGGCTTACTTACCCTTTCAGACCTCCTGATGGGTGTCTTAGACTCGTCTTCAACACGCTGTCCACCCAAATTTTTTGACAGTGACCGACCTTGATCACCTGTAGACCTGTCACTAGCCGACGTCGGTTCTGCCTGACCGACCTCGGTGCCTGGTCTACCAACGTCGGTCTCTGTATGACCGACATCGGTTTCTGTACTGTCGACGCCGGTTCCTAACCTGCTGATGTCGGTCTCTGTGTTTTCCTGTAAGTGATTATTTCTTTTTCTCGCCAACTCATTTTGGGCCATAACTTCGTCCAATTCACCATTGCTCTGCCCAGATTGATCTAGCTTCCTTATCTGATCACTGTACATCACTCTTTCATTGAAAACAACATCACGGCTCCTGATTACCTTGTTAGTTCCTAGATTCCAAAATTTGAAACCAAAATCATCTGAGCCATAGCCAATAAACGTGCACCTCATAGACTTAGCATCAAGCTTCTTTCTATTTTCCTTATCTATGTGCACAAAGGCTTCACTACCAAAAAATTTGAGATATGAGAGATCTACCTTTTTACCTGTCCATGCCTCTTCTAGAATTCCACCATCCAGAGCTGTAGAGGGTCCTCTGTTAATCAGGTACACTGCGATGTCAACTGCTTCTGCCTAAAACTCTAAGGGCAACCCTGCATGCAATCTCATACATCTTGCATGCTCCATGATAGTTCTGTTCATCCTTTCAGCAATACCATTCTGCTGAGGTGTCCTTGGAACCGTCCTTTGCCTATGGATTCCATGTGTATAACAATACAATTTGAACTTAAGACTGCAGAACTCACCGCCATTATCAGATCTCAGGCACTTTAATCTTCTACCTGTTTCATTCTCAACCATAGCTTTCCAAAACTTAAAAGTCTCAAAAACATTAGATTTCTTTTTAATACAGTAGATCCATACCTTCCTTGTAGCATCATCTATGAACGTAACATAGTACCGTGATCCGCCAATAGAGGCTACCTGAGCCGGTCCCCACACGTCTGTGTGAACAAGCTGCAACTTCTGCCTTTTCTTAGTAGACCCAGTCTTGAGAAAACTAACCCTTTTCTATTTTCCAAATACACAATGCTCACAAAATTCTAGATCCATACTTTTCAAATCTGAAAGCATACCTTTAGACTTAAGAATTGACATCCCCTTCTCACTCATGTGGCCAAGCCTTGAGTGCCACAATTTAGCATCCACATCTAAAGTAGATAAAACTGAAGGAGATTTGTTAATAACACAATTACACAAATAGAGAGTACCTTCTCTCTTACCTCTGGCCATAACAAGTGCACCCTTGGTCACCTTCCAAGAATTTGTTGTGAGAGTTACTGTACAACCCTCATCACCTAGCTTACCTGCAGAAATCAAATTTCTCTTCAAACTAGGAACATGCATCACATCTCTCAACACCCATGTGTTGCCATTCTGCATCTTCAGCTGCACTTTACCTTTGCCAGTAATCTTACAAGGCTCATCATCCCCTAAGTACACTAATCCAAAATCTCCATGGATATAGTCACTGAAATATTCTCTGTTAGGGGTAGCATGGAAAGATGCACCAGAATCTAATACCCAAGATTCTATGTTATTATGCAAAAAGAAAATTAAAGCATCTTGTGCAATACCTGCAACCTTGGCTTCTTCCTTTCCTTCGTGCTGATTGTCCTCCTTAGGCTTTGACCAGCAATCTCTGCTTATGTGCCCAATCTTTTCACAATTCCAGCATTGTGGCTTCCTGCCATTCCTGGATTTGGATCTTCCTCTCACCTTAGACTTAGATCTTGATCTCCTCTTACTCTTTTCTTTTTGCCTTCCCCTGCTCTCAAAATTTAAAGCGTTCCCAGATGTCTCTTCTGTGCTTTTCCTGTGTATTTCCTCATTCAAGATAACACTAACAACATCCTCTACTTTCAAAATATTTGATGCAGATGCAGTATTAGAAACTGCCATTACTAAGCCATGCCAGCTTTCAGGCAAAGAACATAATATTAAAAGAGCTTTTATCTCATCATCAAACACTATATTTACTGAGCTTAATTGATTCACAATACCATTGAAATCATTCATATGAGTAGAAACAGATCCACCTTCATTCATATGCAAATTAAATAATTGCTTCATAAGATATACCTTATTTGAAGCTGAGGGTTTTTCATGCATATTTGCTAACGTAGTCATCAACTCTACCGTTGTTTTTGCCTGTGACAAATTAGATATCACAGTGGAGGCCAGACTCAGTCTTATAGACCCTAGAGCCTTTCTGTCAAGAACTTCCCATTCTTCATCCTCCATGTCCTTGGGCTTCTTTGCAATCCCACCTAACGGTAAGTAGAGATCTTTCTGATATAGATAGTCCTCTATCTGCATTCTCCAATGTTGGTAGTTCTTGCCATTAAACTTTTCCATTCTCAACTTACTTTCTTCTGCCATTGCTTCTCCCACTCAAACAGAAATCCCTGCAGAAACCCCTGTGAGCAACCTGTAATCCAAACAAACTACACAGATCTGAACC
This sequence comes from Torreya grandis, assembly GCA_037957365.1. Classification (NCBI taxonomy): domain Eukaryota; kingdom Viridiplantae; phylum Streptophyta; class Pinopsida; order Cupressales; family Taxaceae; genus Torreya; species Torreya grandis. Next base: position 1,110,102 of record JARHVA010000799.1, read on the forward strand.
ACCTGTTAGTGAACCTGAGCTTTGATACCAATTATCAAGCTCTGAACCTGTAACCAAGGCTCTGATACCACTTGTTGGGGATCAACCAACAATGGATTACACTTGTGAAAGCAATAAATGTGGAAATAAATCAGATAGATAAGTAACTGAAATGATAAATAGCATAGAACAAGATATACAAGAAAACACCCTGAAAACTTGTATTAAAACTCTTTACAATAGGAATACAATGAAGAAACTTCGTTCTTCCACACCTCTCTCAGATGCACACAAGATCTCTCACTAGATCTCTATTCCTCAAGAGCTCTCTCTCTCAAGTACACTCAAATCCAACAACCTGGATTGATGCAACTCAGTACTGTCCTTCAAACATTCACAATGTTCTACTTTTACAGTTCTACTCTCCACATTCTAAGCTAAGAAGATCTTTCCTACATATAGAAATAGGAAACTTGAGCATGCTCTTACAACAAACAGTTAAGCCTCTTCAACAAGGGCTCTAAAAATAATATTGCTAATAATAGAGACGCGAGCTTGAGACTACAACTCAAACTCATCATGCAAACACTCGCTTCCGTCCATGGAAATCGCTTTCTAGACACACAGGTAACCGACGTCGGTTCCTGCCTGTTCACTTGTGACCATCGCCGGCCGACTCTACTGCTGACGTCGGTGCCTCTGCAACTGCAACTGACCAACGTCGGTCTCTCCTGACCGACGCCGGCGTCTGTGTAGACCCGAACCTATTTTAGTCTGCTCCTTGGTGAATCTTTTAGCTCCACACCCTAACAAAAATAACTCCATTCTTTTGAAAATTAAAACAAACTACTTTTGAAGAAGACTCACCTTTTGAATTATGAACCCCATCATAGTTCCATGAAAACTCATTTCTAACAGGTCTCTTGCATTCTCTAGCTCTATGCCCAAATTGATTACATGTGTATCAATAACCATTAAAACTTGCAGACCTCATGGCATTTGGTTGTTGACCTGATTTGTCTTTATTTTTTTAGCATCTTCATTCCTTAACTGATTATTGACCTTCAAGGTTTGATTTACATTAGTCTTCATCTTGTCTTGAGTTGTATTTTCTAGTTCTTCTTTGTATCCAAGACAATTTCTATCACTTGTATGATTTTTATCACTTAGAATATAATCTAGATCACTTGATCTCTTTTCAAATATCAAAAATTACTTCATCTTACTAGATGTCTTCTTTAACTTAACTTTTATTGACTCATTTTCAATTGCATACCTTGAGCATTCATCTTCTTTACCTTTTAGGCTTGTAGATAGGATTTCTAATTTATAATTGAGATGCTTGACTATATCTTCATGCTCTTTGGTGTCTTCATTTATTTTTGCCTTAAACACACTGAATTGCTCTTCATAGTCTTTGATTTGAGACTTCATATTCTTGTTAATGTTCTTCTCAATATTCAATTCCTCAAAAGCATTTATCAATTTAGTCTCATAGTCAACCTCATCTTTATCATCATCTGAATCACTCCAAGTAGAGTCCTTTTGATATGATCAACCTCCTTCCTCAACCATGAATAGGTATTTATCTTCAACAAGACCATCATCTTCATGATCATACTCTAACTCACTATCTTCACTCTCATCTAATGAGATGCAATCTTCTTTGGTGTAGAGACTCTTCTTATCCTTGAAGTACTTATTTTTATTATTGTAACTTTTGAATCCCTTATTGCTTTTATCATAGTTGAATGATCTCTTTCCATTATCATGACCTTGACCATGATCTTCATCATCATTCTTCTTATGTTTATGAGGGAACTTATTAGTAAAATGTCTCACCTCTCCATAATTAAATCATTTGAAGGGTAGTTTACCCTTATACTTATTTTCACTTAGATTTACACCCCTTGAGTATATGTCTTAACTCTCCTCATCCAAGTGGCACAATGGAAACATCTCACTTGTTGTGGGTAATCAATTTGGTGAGATGAATCTCTAGAATTAAGGGCTAGCTCCCTAAATGTGTCTTGAAATGCTTTCACCTATACTAACTAATTATTTTTGGGAAAAAGGGTTAGATATTTCATGAAATTAAACCTATTATATGGGTTGATACACTAATATGTTACCATAAGACTATTATACTCCATCACAAAGAGACAAGGCATACAACACTAGTCTAAGAGTCTTAGAATGCACTAACATCAGTATTTCAATATGAAGGTGACATACATGGAGAATATCCAAGGTAAGTGGAACCATAGATTTGATTTTGGATATTAAGGCTTCCTTGTATACTTAATAACATATCCATTTATTTAACAACACTTCATATGACATGCTAGGTATGGAATCACCTACATCAATCTTGGAAGGATGGAGAGAAAGCAAGGATAGATGAATATCTCTTAAAAATTCACTATACATATCTTCACACACTTTAAAAATATGATATATGAAATCAAAATAGTTTTAATTTATTCTCTAAGTTAATTACAATGTCAAAACAAGTAGGTTTTCACCATACATGGTGTGGTATTAGATTATAAAGGCCAAAATGGCAACTCTTATAGAACTAGAGAGAGAGGACAAGAGAGAAATCTAAAGGTCACAGGGACACTTGTCAACTTGATAAAATGAGTTACATATGTATAAGAAGAATATTTCAAATGAATCATATAAGGTTAATGAGTACAAGTGTCTAAACAAGTCAAGAAACTCATGAAAAGTGGCATAAGAGTTGTCATTTTGCACAAGGAAATTGCCTTCAAACTAACTAGGTATAGGTCTAATGATTGGAATGAGATGGAAGGCTTTTAAACATGACTCTCCATGCATTGTTTTTAGTCCTAATCATCTAGAATCATCTGGAAAGGAGGTATCATTACTTTCACTCTAAGAACTCTTCTTTCACACACACTGTACACTTGGATTCCCAAAAGGCATTATTTTTCAAAGAAAATAAATACAAGGTAGTGTATGATATTTTTCAAGACCCTCCATGTCCTTAGAGGCATCAATCACACTTTAAAATCAACCTACTTAAAGTTTTTCACACTTCTCACCATTATGTCCACTATGCTAGTTTTGACTAGTTGAGATGAAGTAACTAGTTGAGTCACTTAGGATTTGTTTCAAGGAATTAAATTTACATGGGGAGTTATCTTAAGTCTTAATCTTTCATTCTATGTGATTTGAATCTATTGAAACCTACACAACACACAAAATAGTAAAAAATACCTTGTTTTGTACAGTTATATACAACTCAAAAGGAAGGGAATGAGACTAAAAGATTATTCTACAAGGTTAAAGAGATTTCATGATCAAACTAGGCCATTAGAGTAGCTTTCCATCTCCATTTCCTCCATCGGGTTTATAACCAGGGTTTGCAAGGGTTTCTAATAGTTTTTACCTCTTCAACTTTGTTCATAAATATTTCACATTTAAATTTCAACTTAATTCTAAAAAAGAGTTTTTTAGGACCCTATCTAGCTAATCCAAGTTTATTTATTCTCCATTCAAAGAATCAAAATAGATATGAGCTTCCAAACCTCTCCTATCAAGCTTGTTTCCCCACTTTGCATAGGTCTAAGTTGTATTTGATCCAAAATATGACCTCCTTATGTTTCTTATACAAAATTAATATTTAATTCCCCCAAAAACATTTCCTAATAGATTAAAATTTTCACCTCATATGGAAAGTGAAAGTGACTATCCATTTGGCTTCTATGCTAAAACCCTGCCCTTAGACCTGACTACAACTCTTTTAGGTTTGGACCACTTAGGTTTCAACATTATTTGGGATGATACTCATGTTTTTTTATATTAATTTCAACTTCTCACACCCTCTTTAATGGTCCCATGTGCTTCTATTCCACCATTTCATCTTCTTTGCTCAACCTGCCAGTTTATGCCAAAAAGGGAGTGCCCTCTGTTTGAAATAAAATAGAGGGCACTTCCCCTATATATATATATATATATATATATATATATATATATATATATATATATATATATATATATATATATATATGTTTTATGGGTTTATATAGGTTGTAAATACCCTCTATAAAAAAATTTATCCCTTATTAAAACCATTTTACCTTACAAAATCTTTGAAAACCAAGATAGACCTGTGTGAAGAGAGAACTATGTGTAGGCCTTGTCCAAGTGGACTATATTTTGCATTATGGAGTATTTTATCTGCATTATGTCCAATATGAGAGTTACATTAAACTATTATTATCATTATTAAGTCATTTAAAACTCCATTTACCACCTCAACCTTCAAACTACCTTCTCATACATCTTGTCTAGTCAAGACTGAATGTATTTTTTACTGTATTTTGCCTAAGGGTACTATACCTATAGGTGACCTTGTGTAGTTTAGATTTAATTTAATTTTTAAAGGCCTATTGGAATATCCTAATATCATTTTAAATTTTTTAAACCTTTTATCTCATCCTTATGCACCTCCACACTCTCAATCACTAAACTTGTTTATTGTCTGCCCCGTTATAGCAGACTATGTTTTTTGCTTTGGAAGGGTTACCTGTAGCAAACTTAGCTTGAATTTGATGTTTTAACATTGAATAATCCTATCTTGAATATTTACATGGCCATTTGTTAGTTATTTTAACTCATACTCACCCTACTTGGACTAGACCATCACCTAGGCAATGTTTTTAGCTCATTGTCTGCCTACAGTTAGCTATGGGTGCTCATTTCTAAATTAGGGACATATAAAGGTGTCTATCTGATCAAAAATTAGCATACTAACCTATCCTTCTTATTTTTCATGTTCAAAAATGTTTATAACATGTTTTAGGTTACTATACACCTAGGTTCATTAGAAGGAAAACACCCTTTCAAACTTTCACGTTTGGCTAGCTGTAGGTGGCTAATTTCAAATGAGAGGACCCCTGAAGGTGTGTATGGAACCTAAAACACTACATATTAACCTTATACTGATGATATCTATGTTCATTGATGTGTATTTCACTTAATAATTCCACCCAAAATATGGAAGTATGCTCCATTATGACCTTGAAGTGTTAAGTCACTTTGTATCTTCAAAACCTGTAAATACTACCTAAAAACAATGATTTAAGGGCATCTTTAAGCCTTCTAAAAATTTACCTCCACTAATCTTCTACCTCTAAAATTTTGTATAAATCATGCCCTATATAGAGGCTATAATTCATGCTCATTTATATGCTTCAAAACAAATTTTAGCCTTTTTATAGGCTCTCAACAAAACATCAAAGATCTCTATTTTGCACTTTTTGGGATTTGATCCCTGAACATTGTCACTTGACCCTAGAAGGTGATCCACACTTTAATTTGCCCATTAAACACCTCAAATAAGTATACAATTGTCAAATCACATTCTATAACTCCCAATAAGGTTCCACCATTTCTCCCACTTCCCCATATGACACCTCAACCTACTATTAACACCACCTATAGGTGGACACTATCATATATAGGTAGTAAAGGTGAGAATTATAGTTAGTATGTAGGATTTACATGCTTGTGATCAATTGTAGGCCTTAAAAATTTTCTAAAATGTATGATTTTAAACTTCAATGACCTCATACCATTCCAAAACCTCCTCACATGTTTGTTTATGAATGGTACTTGTAGGTACACTTGTAAGGTTGCAAACCTGGCAGTAAAGGGAAAACCATGGATGCATGCCTATTTATAGGTATACAATCAGTTATATAAATTTTAAAGGTATAAAATGGGTTCCTAAAAACTTTAAATACTTTTTAACAAGATAAAATATCTTTATGAACATTTCACACCTCAAAACATCATGGTTATAGTCAGGAACAAGCAAAAAGTTGACTATGCATGCAAATGTGACTGTGTATTCCATGAAGATTGCTTTGGGGAAAGAGATTTAAAGAGTATGGGATTAAATGTTTAAAACATGTTTGTTAACTTATATACACAATTTTAAATGATTTCTAAATCATGATAATCTTGAAAATGGTGGAAACCTACCTGTTGCACAGAAAAGTTCTTCCTCTTGCAACTTGAGATGATTTGCATATCAAAACACTTTGAAATAATAAAAAAATAATGGGACCATTGAAAGAGGGATTAAAAATCATATAGATACAACATCAGTAGGTGAATTATATGGATTTATCCAAAATAAGGCAAAACCTATAAGGTGCATAGATTAGTAAGCAAACTAGATAGTCTAACTTCTTAGGAATGGTTTATAAAGTATAGGTCACCATTCCTCTACAAAAAAACATAAAATGGAATATAACTGAGTATAAAATACACCCCCCTAGATCATTTTTCTTTAAACCTCAATTGCTAACTGTACCAAGTACAAACCTAAAGACTAATTTTGTTTGCCAAACCTAGTGGAAGGAGAGACAAGTGGTTTTATTCATTTCTTATAGATTTTGATCAAATTGATCACTGGAAAAAGTGTGTATAAGATAAATGGACACTCTTTAAATGTACTCAACTATGGGAGGCTATAAAATTCCATACACCTCATTAAATGCTCATGTTTTTCAAGAAAGCTACCCCTTTTCTGAATAACATACCACTTTTTAATTAGTAATAGTTAATAAAGACTTATTAAAACACATGGTACATGACATCATATTTTTAAACCTTCACATTTCCCTAAGAGGTTTTATAAATCATTTAATGCCTTATTTTGACCCCTCAAATGACTCAAAAAGACATATTGGCTAATAATACTAATGACAAAGGCTAATATAAAATTAAATGAAATCAATAAACATATAATACACCCTATAACATAACATTAAACCCTTATAAACTTATAAAGATCAAGTTTTTAACTATAGGGGTCCTAATTTGACCTATAGAGTCAAATTTGGTCAACAATACTTCCCTGACCCTATTTTCAATTTCCTTATAAACAAAGCATGTAGTTCATCTTCATCAATATCAGATATGTCATCCTAATTGAGTTTTTTACCTTAGAACTTCTTCTTTGGATTCATTTCTATCTTAAATGTTGCTTCCTTCTTTGGTGGTATATCATCATTTACTCTCATCTCATAGGTAGTAAGGATTCTATGCAATTCATCCATCTTCAATTGAGTAAGATCATGACTTTCTTCTAAAATAAAAAACTTTGAATAAAAATTTAGATAGAGAGACCTTAATACCTTTTTAACTATAGTATCTTCTTTAAGCTTTTATCTAAGACCTTTGATGATGTTCACAATCTCATCAACTCTCTACAAAAAAGATGCCACAGAATCTTCTTCCTTCATCTTAAGACTCTCAAATTGTCTTCGGTGAGTCTAAAACTTTGTCAACTTAACCTTTGAATCTCCTTCTTAAATAGTATTCAATTTATCCCACATTTCCTTGGTAGATATGTAATCGATTGCCTTAGTGTATTTAGTCTCTAGAAGACCACAAGTGATAGCATTATTTGCCTTAGAATTTTTCTCAAACAACTTACAACACTAAATAAAGGAATAGTAGGTGAAAAATAACCATCCACAATATATTTCCAAGTGTCAAAACCTAGGTACATGATGTATGTCCTCATCCTTTTACTCTAAAAAGTATAACTAGATCCATTGAACATCGGTGCTTGATTAGTGGAAAAACCTCCTTGCATTTGATGGCTACCCATATTGTACCTTGGATCTCCTTCAAGTTGTCAAGCCTTCACCAAAATATTTACTCTGATACCAATTTTGAAAGGTAAAAACCACTGAGAGGGGTGGTGAATTAGTGGTGTAAAATAATATAATTCAATATCCAAACCCTTCAAACACTTAAGCATTCAATACAACCATTCTTGAAGTATTCAAAATGTTTATAACAATGAATAAATAGATAATGCAAGATTACACACACAACTCAAGATCTATGTGGGAAACCCTCTTGGGAATAAAACCCACTCTCAAACCCATAAACACATGGACTAATTGTCCTATAAAAAATATGCAAACATGAAACTTTAGTGAAACACCTATTCCACAAAAGAGCACCTACCCCTAGGATTATTAATTAATTTTGACCTAGATGTTGAGCACCCTCCCTATACCTATGATAAGAACATATCTTGATCATTGATTTCTTACCAATATGATGGAGACACCCTACAAATATAGCCCCCTTCACTTCTTCACACACTCATAAACATCCAAAATCACCTTTTGGATCACTCTACATTTCTCAAAAATAACTCTATCATATCAACAAAAATATGACCAAAAAGTCATACACACATTCCACACTCTGATCTACCTCTCAAATCAACCACCAAGCTCACACAGACATCATTTATCTTTCACTCACACTCAAGGCATCTAAAACATCACTTTAGATCACTCTAAACCTCTTCACTCATCCTTAATATTCAAACATGCAAGAACACTATTTTGACATAAAAAATACGACCTATATGTCATACACATAGTCAACAACCTACTTTTCTCTACAACCTATCCACTTGGCACCCACCCTTTCTTCTTTCCTTTGATCTACAAATCTCACACACACCTCTTCTCTCAAGTCTAGAAATCATCATCTTTGATTTCACTATTTATAGAGCCTTCATGAATATCAACTTCTTAGTTGGCCATAATACTTTCCTTAACCCTTAAGTCTTATTACATATCTCAATACCATCCTTACAGGTCATTCATAGTAACTTTGGGTCACACTTAAGCAATTATGCCTTTCAATTAGGCCTTAGTAGCCCTTATAGATCTTATAGAGACCCATCTATCTTTTTGACACTTTTTCAAGAAAATTAAGAACAAAATAATACTTTCACATACATAGACCCATGCCACATAACCTATAGGTTCTCCTCAAGTGAAAGCATCCATAACAACACCCTTCTACTACAACATAAATAGTCTAAACATCATTATGTACATACGATCACCAAGAATGAACACATAGTCAACTTATAAGCCTTTCATCATATAGAATTTGGATTGGTAAAACTTCTATAATCCACATAAATGGTATTCATGAAGTCTACAACATTATTCAAAACTTATTTCATCTTAAAACATTAAAATACCATAAAAAACAACTCAATTACCCTTCTCGGGTTACTTGCATAGCATGAACACATACACAATCAAATTTGGAGATCAATAACTTCAACTTTACAAACATTCAAACCTTAAAATAAATATTTATGGATGTGGCTTGAAGTCCTCTACAACTTTTATTTTTACAACATGGTTAAATACTTTGTTAGGTGTGGAGCTTGATTGTCTTCCAGGATCAAAGGTTAAAATTTTGATGTTATTTCAGCTGGGTTTTGATCCTATTCTTTGAATATCTCATGGTGAAAGGGGTTGAAAATTACCTTTATAAATTGTAATTTCATAGTCAATCTAGTCCATTGATTAAAAGTTTATAGATCTGATGGTAGAGCTTATGTTTAGGTATTTTTCACCCTAAAATATATTGATATATGGTGGAGATGGATGATGGTAAAAAAAATTTATGAAATATTGTACACAAAGAAGAGGCAAAAAAGGTAGAGAGGTGTAATAGGGTTTGTTACAATATTTTTTTTCTCCCTTCTATTGTTGAAAATAATATACTAGACATGTTTGGTGGATATAGCCCATCAAGGATGAATCACATTAAATCTGGTGTCTCCTGTTATGTGCATGTTTATGTTTATTTTTAGAATGTTTGATTATTTCATTTCATAGTTTTTCTTGTATGTGATTTGGGGATAGATCTAGGTTTTAATTTATCCTAACAAGTGGTATCAGAGTAAAGGTTCTTTTTTTGCATAATTTTAAATCGTAAGAAGAAAAGGGTTTGACCTCAAGTGGGAACTATGGCAAATAAAAATAAATCTAAGGTGAAGTTCAATAGATAAAACTTTGGATTGTGGAAGATGTAGATGGAGGATTACCTTTACCAAAAAGAACTCTATTTACCATTGGGAGGGCAAGACAAGAATGCATTGATGATGTCAAATGAAGATTATGAACTATTGGATCAGAAAGCCCTTGGAACCATATGGTTGTGCCTTGTATCTTCTGTAGCATTTGAAATATCATAAGAAAAGAAAATAGAAGTTCTTATGAGTGCATTAGGCAAGTTATATGAAAAACCCTCTACCTCAAATAAAATATTTTTGATGAAAAAATTATTTAATATAAAAATGTCTAAAAATGGTTCAGTACCAGATCATTTAAATGAGTTTAACATGGTTACTAGTCAGTTGGATTCCATAAATATCAAATTTGATGATGAATTTAGGGCTCTTCTTATTCTTTATTCCTTCCCTAAAAGCTAGAATAACTTGTTAATGGTAGTAAGCAACTTTGTGTCTAACAATGCCAAACTAAAGTTTGAAGATGTGGTGGGTTTTATCTTAAGCAAGGAGATACAACAGAAAAGCACAAGTGAAACATCCATATCTAGAAATGCATTAATAGTGGATAATAGAGGAAGGAAGAAGAATAGAGGAAGAGGAAACCATGGAAAATCAAAAGGAGCTGCAAGATCTAAATCAAGAGGCAAGATGGAATGTTAGATCTTTGGCAAGCCAGGACACACAAAGAAAGAGTGTTGGTTTCGAAAGGAAAAATTGGGTAAGGACCAACAAGAAGGTAATAGAAAAACAAATGTAACATATGATGTATTATAAGATGACCTTATACTTTCTTTGGATAATATTGTTGAATCTTGGGTTTTTGATTTAAGTGCTTCTTTTCATGCTACCCTTCATAGACATTATTTTATATATTATGTTTAAGGTAATTATGGAAATGTTTGCCTTGGTGATGATGAACCTTGTAGAATTATTGGAAAAGGAATTTTTTACGTTAAATTATAGAATAGAAACATTTTTATGTTGAAGGATGTCAAGCATGTTCCAATATTGAGGAGAAATCTGATCTCTACAGGGTAGTTGGGTAGTGAGGGTTGTATGGTCACATTTATAGTCGAATCATGGAAGGTTAAAAAGGGTTCTTTAGTGGTTGTAAAAGGTAAGAAAGTAGGCACTTTATATTTTTCTATAGATAATGCTAATTCATATTGTGTTGTAGATACTACAGGTAAAGATGTGGCTTTATGGCATTATAGACTTGGCCACATGAGTGAGAAGGGAATGAAGACCCTACATGAAAAGGATAAACTACTAGATCTGAAAGAATTAGATATAGACTTTTATGAGCATTGTATATATGAGAAATAAAACATGTAAAGTTTCTCAGGGTTGGACCAGTTAGGAAGGAGCAAAAGTTAGTGCTTGTGCATATGGATGTATGGGGACTAGCTCAGATATATTCACTTGGTGGTTCATATTATTATGTTACTTTTATTGATGATACAACTAGAAAGGTTTGGGTATATTGTATAAAAATAAAGTCTAATGTTTTCGATACATTTAAGAAACGGAAAGATTTAGTTGAAAATGAAATAGATTTAAAACTAAGATGTTTGAGATCAGATAATGAAGGTGAGTATTGTAGTAATGCTTTTTAAAATTATTGTTTAGTAAATATAATTTATAGACAAAAAACAATTCCAAGAACACTATAACAGAATGGTTTGTCAAAAAGAATGAACAGGATTATTATGGAAGATTCTAGATATATGAGATTGCATGCAAGTTTGCCTTTATAGTTTTAGATAAATTTTCTAACTACAATAGTTTATCTGATAAATAGAGGACCTTCAAGTGCTTTGCATGGTAGAATACCAGAGGAGGCATGGAATGAAAAGAAGGTAGATTATTCTTTTCTAAGAGTTTTTGGTTGTGAGGGATTTTTTTATATTGACAAAGATCATAGGAATAAGATACAAGCTAATTCTCAAAAATGCACATTTATTGGTTATGGAACTGATGACTTTGGATTTTAGTTGTGGAATCTAGAAGATAAGAAAATAATCAGAAGTAGAGATGTTGTGTTCCATGAAAAAGTCATGTACAGGGACTAGTTATAGGAAAATAAGCAAGAAGAATCCACAAAGGAATATACGGTATTAGAAGACATTACAGAAAAACATGTCCCAAAGGTTCTTGATCAAAATGTGTAATAGGAACAGGTACCTCAAATCCCTGTTAGAAGATCTGCAAGAGTAAGTAGACCACCTGATCATTTTTCTCTTTCATTGTATTATTTATTACTTATGGTGTTAAGCCAAAAATGTATGAAGAAGCAATGCATATTAATGCCAAGGATAAGTGGGAGCAAGCTATGGATGAGGAGTATGATGCTCTAGTGGAAAACCAGACATGAGATTTAGTGGAGCTTCCCAAAGGAAAGAAGGCATTACAGAATAAATGGGTATACAAGATAAAGGAGGAGAATACAGGTAAAAAGAAATTCAAAGCTAGAGTGGTGGTTAAAGGTTTTGCACAAAAGAAAGGTATATATTTTGATGAAAATTTTTCTCCTATTGTTAAAATGACTTCAATTAGAACTATTTTGAGCTTAATAGATATTAAAGATTTACGCTTAGAATAGTTAAATGTAAAGATTACTTTCCTTCATGGGGATTTGAAGGAGGAACTATACATGGAGTAGCCACAAGGTTATGAAGTTAATGGTAAGGAGAATTTGGTGTGCAAATTAAAGAAGAGCTTTTATGGCCTGAAATAAGCGTTAAGACAATGGTATATTAAGTTTGACAATTTTATGATGGAACAAGGTTATTCTATATGTCATTCAAACCATTTTGTATATTTTAAAGGATTTGAAAATGGTAGTTATATTATTTTACTTTTATACATAGATGATACGCTTGTAGCTGGTTCTAACATGCACAATATTAATATACTAAAGAAACAGTTAAGTGATTGATTTTCTATGAAGGATCTAGGTGTTGCTAAATAGATCCTTGATATGAGGATAACTAAATATAGAAAGAATAGGAAGCTAGAATTATCACAAGGAGAGTACATTATAAAAGTGTTGGAAATATTTAATCTGCAGGATGCAAAATCATTTAGGACACCTTTGGCTACACACTTTAAATTAACAAAGAAATAATGTCCTAAAACATAAGAAGAAAAGAATTTGATATCTAAAATTTCATACTCATCAGTAGTTGGCAGTTTAATGTATGAAATGGTGTGTATGAGGCCAGACATTACACATGTAGTGGGAGTGGTGATTAAGTTTGTGAGTGATCCAGGAAAGGAACATTAGAAGGTATTAAAATGGATCCTTCATTACTTAAGAGGGACCATAGATACAGTGTTAAGTTATGGTGGATTAGATGTGACATTATAAGGATATGTTGAATCAGATATGGTAGGTGACTTGGATGGTAGAATAAGTATTATAGGGTATGTGTTTACAATAGGTGGTAAAACAGTTAGTTGGGTATCTTGATTACAGAAGGTTGTGGCACTTTCAACTATATAGGCTGAGTATGTTACTGTTATAGAAGCAAGTAAGGAAACAATTTGGTTATAGAGGTTGACAGAAGAATTGGGAAATAGTCAAGAAATATGAACACCATATAGTGGTAGTTAGAGTGTAATCCATCTAGCAAAAAATTTAGCTTTTCACTCCAAGATAAAACACATTTAGTTGTGGTATCATTTCATTCATTCAGTGATGGAGGAATAGCAACTAAAATTGGAGAAGATACATACCAGTGAAAATCCTATAGATATGATGACCAAGGTAATCACAAGAGAGAAGTTGAATATTTGTTCAACTTTAGTTGGTCTTCATGGATGATAATTAAATTAATGAACTTGGCTAGGTTTAAATAGTATAGTGGATGTAGTAGTGGTGGAGTTGTTGCAATTAGTCTCTAAGTGGGAGATTTTTATATGTGGAGCTTGATTTTCTTGTAGGATCAAAGGATAAAATTTTGATATTATTCCATCTAGGTTTTGATCCCATTCTTTGAATCTTTCATGGTGTGTGAGGTTGCCTTGATAAATTGTAATTTCATAGTCAGTTTGAGCCATTGATTAAAAGTTTCCAAACCTGACGGTAGCTATTATGTTTAGGTGTTTTCACCTTAAAATGTATTGATATATGGATGAGATGGATGATGGTGATTTCTTTTATGAAATATTATACATAGAGAGGAGGTAAAAATGGTGGAGAGGTGTAACAGGGTTTGTTATAGGATTTTGTTTCTCTGTTGTATTACTAAAAATAATATATTGGACAAGTTTGGTGGATGTAGCCCATTTTAGGTGAACCATGTTAAATCTAGTGTATCCTATTATGTGCATGTTTATATTTATTTTTAGACCGTTTGATTAATTCATTTCATAGTTTCTCTTGTATCTGATTTGGGGATAGATCTAGCTTTTAACTTATCCTAACATTCTGCATATATAAAAAGTTATAGCATGAAACCTAAAAACTAGTCTTCCCTCACAAATTTGAATATTTGAATTCCAAAAATCACTAAGCAACTATCAAACTTAGAACATGTTGACCTAATATCATGCACTCTTTAAATATTAACCAAATACACACTGTCAATCTCCTTGAATCAGCTAGGTCTTTATCTTGCAATGCTCACTGTTAGATCTTGATTAAAACACCCATGATTACAACACTTGGTACCCTCATGTACCTTCTAAACACTTTGTTGTCAATCCACGCACTTGCTCCACTTAGATGTCCCACATGATTTTTTTATTCTTTGACTTGTCTCAAACTGTTGATCTTCATAAATATGAACCATCACTCACCATTGATCTTTTATCAGATTAATGAGCTTGTGACACTTGTCTTCAATGCATGTAACCTTTGACATGTTGACTTCATATGTACCATTGATCTCAATATGTATGATTAATCACTAGCCATTGGATCTTCTATACCAATTACCTCAAACTTAATTGTGATTAAACTTGATGATCTCTAGCCCATCATAGTCTACTAGAGCAACTTTGAATCTTTATAACTTGAGCTCGAAATCACTTCAAGACTCTAAATTTTTAAGGTAGCTTCTTGGAAATATAGATAACATCTCCATGCAAAAATTTGACCATTATTGAATTTTTTAGTACCTAAATTAAATGTGCAAACATATTGGCTCATTCATATCTACATGACGTGTAGTGACAGTCTAGCTAAGTATAGAAACTTAGTGAACTTCTATCTGAGAGGCCAACTTTATACCCGTATATCTTTAGCTACACTCAACCTCATGACTTGAAACATGGACCATAGTAACCTAGGAATAATTTGATAACACCCATATGACCAACTCCCCTTGACTCATCCATATGTGGCAATGGTGATGTCATCAAACTGCCTACTCAAATTTTTCTATCATTGAACAAGCTATGCCAAGATGAACATAATGAAGAACTAGATGAATAACATTCACTTTCACAAGCTCTTCAATCATACTTGACCTCTGATATGACCCTTCACACATGATCAATACTTGATACCCATCCCTAATCATGCCAAAACTAAAGATCAACCAAGCCTACTTCAATCATACTAAGATAAGCACACTCCACACTTTGTCATTGACACTTAGACTATCAAGACACTTCATCCACTCACTTGGACGCCTCCATGACATTAATAATAAATATCCAACACTTCAAACCTCTCCCATCCTACCAACCTCCTACCACACTCTCCCTACATAATTACATGCATTTATTCTTTTCAAGACACCAATCATGTAAGATAACTCCCTTACAAGGCCATCTCCACATAAGGTGGCAATTACATATTCAATATTATTGACTTATATTTTTATTTTCATGATATACACATCAAAATACCTACAAAAAAATATCCTATAACTTATTATAACCCTTATAAACATTCACCAATAATTAAATATCACACAAATCCAAAATACCACTCAAGATCCTAGTTATGAATTCAAATTTTCAAAATTTCCCTTTTTAGAAGGAAACTCCAAAAGGGTTAATAACACACAATCCAAAGACTATACAAGACTTTTCACACTCACACAAGACCAAAAATGGTCATTATAAAACTATTAAACATACTAACAGCTTAAGTTATCTTGTTATGCTCTGCATCAAGACTGTTCATGTCACACATCATTTCTTCAACCTTTTGGAGTCACATATAATGACCAAAATCACCTTGGGCTCTGCTAAACAATGCCATAAGCTCTATTGGAGATATCTTAGGATAATTAGTAAATCATAGTTTGAGTAAATATTATACTAGTTTAATTATTCCTTAGGAATGTGTACCTATTGTTGTAACAACTCATCTAAAATAGGAAGATTGAGAGTTTATAGGAAAGAGATGAGGGAAGACTCCTCATTAGTAGGAGAGGACATTTGTATAAGAAACTATCAATTTAGTGAATAATATTAATATATTTATTTACTTTATTTGGTATCAAGGTAGGGCATTCTTGTGAGAATGGAAAAATTAATTATTAATTGTTTTCATGGGTAACCATGTCATTATTGATTGCCCCATCTGATGTTTAAGTCTTGTTTTACAATTATTAAGTATTTTTTTATAGTGTTTAAGGTATTTTACCTAGAATTAAGGTTCTATTAATTGTTGGGTGTAGTTACAATGTGGTCCCCATGCATTCATTATTGTCTTATGGTCAGACATACGAGAATATTTGTTTATGTGTATGCCAGTTCTCTCTTAAATATTATGGGCCTTATTAGATATTGAAGAAAATTGAGTGTGGCCTAGAAGCTGAAATTACCCCCATCCACTCACAGATATCTAGTATTCCATGTATCTTAGTTGAAAAAGGTAATTAGACATAAAGTCTCCACTCAGACTAAGTTACCTAAATTGGATGAATAAGGTCAAGTTATTCTATAGTCAGAAGTGATCCTTCACATGCTCACTAAGCAACTGTGGACTAGATCTATTCAGGAGTATTTGATCAAATGGAAGAATCATCATTCTTAAGATGCAACATGGGAGGATGAAGTGTTCCTTCAACAATGACCTAGTTTGATTAAACATTGAGGATATCATTATTTTGAAGGGGAGGGGCATGTTATGCACTTAACCTGTAGTGCATCTAGGGATATGTGTGGTTGATTTATGGCTTACATACCTTCATATTATCTTATTACATTTCTAAATGTTATTATTATGGTTGACCTATGGAATAATCATGGTTAAGTAGAGTAAATTATGAGGTAATGGTTAGTCTCTTATCATGATATTACAAATTCCATTCTTATTGCATTGTTGTGGAGGTTTCCCCCTCAAAGTGGCCCAATCATAATATTCTTATTATATTTTTACTTCTATGATATATTATTCTATTATTATGAATCATCTAATTAATTTTATCACATTAGATGTCTATATTTGAAAACTTGAGGCATACTTCTTAGTCAATCATTTCACTAATGTAGAGAAGATCCCCTTCACGGTGTTAAATATGTCCATTTAAATTTCCCACTAGTGGGAAACCTTTAATATACATCATGATAAGTATCACAAGCCCATTGTCTCTTAGAATCCCTTTGTTGACCCCTTGAATTATGAGTATTGCCCCCTTAATCACTATGAGGATGACTACATCAAGATTCAATAGTTGTGCTAGTGTATGAAGCAGTCATTTGAAGAGTACACCAACAAGTTCCATGAATCCATTTCTCATTTATGTAAGGAATTGATGGAACAACATAAGGTGTTAAATTTCATCAACATGCTCTCACCTTATATTCATGTAAGATGGAGTAATTTAATTTTGACACATTGGGGAAGGCA
This sequence comes from Torreya grandis, assembly GCA_037957365.1. Taxonomy (NCBI): domain Eukaryota; kingdom Viridiplantae; phylum Streptophyta; class Pinopsida; order Cupressales; family Taxaceae; genus Torreya; species Torreya grandis. The sequence continues at coordinate 1,127,780 of JARHVA010000799.1, forward strand.
TACTATATTTCCACCAAGAACAAATCTAAGGAAAACATGATGCAAAATTTTATTCTTTATCCAATGCCATGTACAAGAGGAAGCATACACAAAACTCACCATATATCCCTAGTTTATATAATAAAAACATGTCTTGCAAGGGGAATAAGTCAAAACTAAAGTATTCAATGTTTTTTGCTCCAAATAAAGGCATAAAAAACCAAGTTGAAGAGTGGTTCCATCAACATTGCACAATCTTACATAACAAATTTTGAATGTTACACACAAAAATCCTTTATGTCTACATCAAGTCCCACACCCATAAATGACACCAATTTAGATGCCATTTGTTATTGGAATATTTTCATTGATGTCAAAGGCATTATAATTAATGTAATGGAAGTCAATAAAATTGTCAATGGAAATGCTAACAAAATTGTTAATGAAACTGTCAATGGAAATGTCAAAATGTCGACGTAAATGTCAATGGACACATATTTTGGTGAGGATGTGCCTTTTGTATGGGATGCCTCCTTTGTGAAGATCCTTTGTAGGCTATATAAGGTGGATAGAAAATTGGAAAATATATGAGAAATAATTCTTTCCATCATTCAAGCATAAGAAAAATTTTGTGGAGAAAAAGAGGAAATTGAATTTTCCATCATTCATTGATGAAGCAACAATAGTAAGGTGGAAGATTATTTTATTAGAGGTTGGTACCTCAAAACAAAGAGATTAGTGTCTCTTGTTGATTTGGTGTTTAGCGGTGGGGATTGGTGTCTCCAAGTAGGTTGGTGCTTATGAAATTTTGTAAAAGGATTATTATTTTATGGTTGGATTTAAATAGTAGATTCAAGTAGCTCTGCTTTGTGGTTTTTCTCAAGAGAGGGTTTTCCACATAAATCTTGTGTTTATTAATTATTAAATCTTGTGTGAATGCTTTCTTTGTGAACATTAAATTTTGAAAGTTAAATTTTTATTATACACTGATTCACCTCACCTCTTAGTGTATTGTGTGCTTAATAATTGGTATCAGAGCAGTTTATTTAGATTGTATCTAGATGTTGGAAGATAGATCCTAAGAGAACACATGGCTAGTCATCATATTTAAGAAGGCTTATCCACAAACAAAGATTCATTCTTTGATGGAACAAACTATGCATTCTGGACCATAAGGATGGGAACATATCTAATGACCCTTGGCTTTGATATTTATCAAGCAATAGTAACTACATATATAATGCTACAAACTCCACCAATGGATATAGCTAGAAAAAGGATCATGAGAATAATGCTAAAGCCATGAATGTTATTTTATGTGGCTTATCAAAATCAGAGTTTGTCAATATTATGCAATTCAATTCAACAAAGGAAATGTGGGATAAACTTTAGAATATTTATGAGGGTGATAGGAAAGTGAAGAAGGAAAAACTCCAAACTCATAGGAGACAATTCAAGATCTTGAAAGTGAAAGATGAAGAAAATGTTAAGACATATATTCTTCATGTGGATGAGATTGTTAACACCATCAGAGGACTCAACAAAAAGGTTGAAGAATCCATGATTGTTTAAAAACTACTAAGGTCACTTCCTTTGAGATTTGAGGAAAAAGTTTAGGCTATTAAAGAAATAAAGGATTTAGACTCATTATCTATACATACACATATGTGTGAGTGTGTGTGTGTGTGTGTGTGTGTGTGTGCGCGCGCGCGTGTGTGTGTGTGTGTGTACATATATACATATGTATACATATATACATATATGTATACATATGCATGTGTGTGTGTGTGTGTGTGTGTGTGTGTGTGTGTGTGTGTGTGTGTGTGTGTGTGTGTGTATACATATAAATATATATATATAAATGGATAAGTTGCATATGATTCTCATGGCATATGAAATGAGAACTAAAAAGGAAAAGCCATTTAAGAAGGAAATTGAACCTCAATACAAGAAAATATTTAAACAAAATGAATATAATAAATTTTTTGGTAAGCACAAGAAAAGCCTCTATTCCAAAAAGGATAATAGCTCAGGTAAGGAGAGCGATGAGAGCATATCAGATAGTGACAGAGAAGAAACTATGTTCATAGATACAAAAATAAAAAATGATGCCTATATAAATGAAGATACCTTAGGAGAGGAAGAATATGTCAAATATTAAGGAGAGGTAGATCTTGAAGAAGAACTCATATGTGTTTTAGGTGAGATAAAAGTGCTTAAGAAAAAGAATATGAAACAAAGATTAAAGATTTAAAAATATGAAGAAGATTTTACTTTGAAAATAATAATGTCACAAAATGTTGAGGAATCAGAAAAGGTAATCATTAGCCTAAAGACTCAATTAGAATAAGTAAAAATGATAGAGGAGGAGGTGAGAGCCCAACTAAAGACAAAGGAAGACAAATGAAAAAAGTTAGAATCTGGAATGGTTATATTAAGAATAGAATTGGAGAAGACCACTATCTAGCTAAAAAACAACTTAAAGTTTTAAAAGAGCACCAAAAATTGGGGGACATCCTAAATTATCAAAGGTCACCATTCATTAAAACTGGACTTGGTTATGAAGAGAACCAGAAGGGCACTAAAGAAGGGCAATGTTCAAAAATTATAGAACCACCAAAGAAAGTATATGTAGAGAAGCCTAAAGGCTATGCAGATGCACTAAAGGGGTCTGTAAATGGTGGAAGTGATAATAAGAAAGAGTATCTTATTCTTCCCAAAGACAACAAAGGTAAGAACATACCCATAAAAAAATTTAGAAGAATATTCCCTTCAAGACAGTATAATGTGATCACGTACACAAGTTCCTTCTATGTTTATTGTTATTTATACAATCATTTTGGGCATAGAGAAATTTATTATAGGAAACATGCAAGAAATAAGTATGCATGGGACAATGGCAAAAGTACTTATGGAGTTTCAAGTATAAACTATAAGTCATTTGCCCTATTATCAAATTACAAGGAGAATAACATTGTATTTTATAATTGTAATAACCATGGACATATAACATGTTTTGTAGAACTGTTGTTGTAGAATCCCCTAGATAGAACAAGAAAGTGAATGCTACTATTGTAAAGAAAAGAGAACCTATAAAAATATGGAAACATAAGCAAGAGGAAGTTAATCAGGACAAGGAGAAATCTATGCTTATGCAAACAATATTTAATGCACAAGATGAAGGGAAACAATGGTATATTGATAGTGGATGCTCAAGTCACATGACTAGGGACAAGATCAAATTTATCTACTTGAAGGAAATGAGTGAAGGCACGGTAAAAATTTTAGATAATGCCATGATGAGAATGGCTAAAAAAATACCCTTAGCCTTGATAATGGAAAAAAAATAGAAAATGTATTATATGTTGAAGGCTTGAAGCATAACCTTCTAAGTGTCAGTCAAATGTGTGATCAAGGACACACTCTCATGTTTTATGCTCAATGTTTTGAGATTAGAAAAATAGACATAGAAAAATTAGTTGCAGATGCAAAAAGAACAAAAAACAACCTATACATACTCAATGAAGTTAAGGGAAAGAAATGCTACATGAGTCAAATTAATGAAATTTGTATATGGCATAGAAGGATGGACCATATGAACTTTGATAATCTAGTGAAAACAATCACTATCTAATCCATAAGAGATATGTCGAAGATTACAAAATTGTCAAACATTCTTTGCAAGCAGTGTCAGCATGGAAAATAGACAAGAGTGAGTTCTAGGTCAAAGGAGTAATCAACTATCAAACCATTGAAACTGATTGATACAGACCTTTGTGGGCCTACAATAATGTAAAACATACAAGGTGAGAGCCAATTTATGTTACTCACTGATGATTATTCCAGAGTGACATGGGTTGCCTTTCTAAAATAAAAATCTGAGGTGTTTGAGAAGTTTAAAGCTTGTAAAACTTTGGTTGAAAATGAAATGAATTTAAAGATCAAGTGCTTGAGATCAGATTGAGGAGGTGAGTTCATCTCAAATTAATTCAATGATTTTTGTGAGTATCATGGAATAAAAATACATTTCTTACCTGCAAGAACTCCATAGTCAAATGGAGTTGTAGAAAGAAAGAACTGAACTATTCAATAAATGGCTAGAATGATGTTAAAATGAATTTAAGCTACTAGACAAGTTTTAGAGAGAAGTGGTTAACACTGTAGTCTACATTTTGAGCATAGGACAAATAAAATTAAATAATAGCAAAACCCCTTATGATTTATGGAAGAGTAGATCAACGTCAATCAAATATTTCAAATTTTTCAAGAGCAAATGATTCATTAAGAGAGATGAAAAGAATTTGGGAAAGTTTTACTCAAGAGCTAATTAAGGTATTTTTCTTGGATATTCCTCAAAAAGTAAAGCTTATAGATGTTATAATTAAAATATGTAAAAAATCATAGAAAGAACTAGTGGAAAGATGGATGAAACAAGGCCTCAAAAATTAAATGCATAAACAAATGATCATTTAGAGGAACTAGACTTCAAAAAAGAAGTCGAAAAACAAGAAAAAATGGAGCAGGAAGATACAAAGGCACCATCTTGATTTGTTCAAAAGCATCATTCTAAAAGTCAAATTATTGGTGATATTGATGTTGGGGTACAAACTAGAAGAATATTATTAGTACACCTGAGCAAGTAAACTTCTCCTTGTTATCCAAAATAGAGCCCAAAATTTTTATAGAAGCAAGCAATGATAAGCATTGTATCGATGTTATGGAAGAATAATTGAATCAAATTGAAAAGAATGAGACATGGAAACTCATTCCTAGACCAAAAGACAATATATAATTGGTACCAAGTGGGTGTTCAGGAATACGCTGAATAAAGATGGCCTATTAACAATAAATAAAGGTTGGTTTGTAAGGGGTATGCTCAAGTGGAAGGTATTGATTTTGAAGAAACCTTTGCCCCTGTTATGAGATTAGAAGCCATTAGAATGTTTTTGACATATGTTGGTTTTAAGAACTTCAGAATTTATTAAATATATGTAAAATCTCCTTTTCTAAATGGTAATTTAGAGGAAAAAGTATAGATTGAACAACTAAAAGGATTTCTTCTATCAAAAAACAAGGACTATGTGTGCAGATTGAATAAGGCACTATATGGGATAAATAAATCCCCTAGAGCCTGGTATTCAAAGCTTGATAAATATCTACAAGAATAAGGTTTTAAAAGGGGAGTTGTTGATAGTAATTTCTATATCAAGACCAAAGGTACGAATCAGTTAATTATTGCATGGTATATATGGATGATATTATTTTTTGGAGAAGATAGTGAGCAAATGTCCCAAGTGTTTACAAAATATATGCAAAAGGAGTTTGAAATGTCCATGTTGGGTGAGTTGTCATTTTTCTTGGTTTACAAATTTCTCAATCTAACAAAGGAATATTTATCTCCAAAACCAAGTATATTAAAGAGACGTTAAAGAAGTTTATAATGGAATATTGCACACTTGTTAGCACACCCATGGTTACATTATGCAAGTTAATTAAATATCATGAATCTCCTTAAGCTAATCAGACCCTTTATAGATCCATGATTGGCAACTTGTTATACACAATGGCATCAAGGATAAACATCATGCAAATTGTAGGCTTGGTAGCATGTTTTCAAGCAGCCCCAAAAGAAACACGTGTGCAAGCGGTCAAAATGATATTCAAATATCTAAAAATAACTTTGGATTATAGCTTGTGGTATCCAAGAGGTGAAGATTTCACACTAACAACATACACAAATGCAGATTCAGCAAGAATGTTGATGACATAAAGAGTACAAGTGGAGGAGCATTCTTTCTTGGCAAAAATATAGTGTCATGGCTAAGAAAAAATAAGCCTTTCATTTATTTATCTATGGTTGAAGCAGAATACATAGTGTGATCATAAGAATCCAAGAAGGGAAGTTAGTAGAGTGTTAATTTAAGTAATTGTTGACCAAATTTGACTTTTTGGTCAAATTGGGGCACCCCTAGGTAAAAAATTAAGTGTTATGTTTTTTATGGGGTCTAACATCTTGTTATCAGGTGAATTATAGGTCAATTTAAGTCAAATAATATTATATTAGCCTTAATTAGTTTTTAGGTCCATTTATCTTTTTGGGTCGCTTTAAGGGTCAAAAGAGGTATATTTAATGCTTTGTATGGGTTTTTTTGGAAATGTGAATGTTTTAAAATGTTATTTCATGTCCCATGTTTCTTTATAATTCTTAAACAACTATCATTAATTTAAAGTTACAGGTTTATCAGAAGAAAAGTCAGTTTTCTTAAAGAAAAGGAAGAGTTTGGCACTTGTACAGCCTCTTTGGGAAGTGTACCACTTGTAAAAGGTTTCAATGTGACTCTTCATATTCCCCACACTAATATCCATGGTTTAATTTATTTTTAAGTGTCATTTCTTGCTCAAAACCGTTCTACTCTTAGCTTTCTAGACATACAGAAGTGACTCACAGGTTTGTACTTGGTATAGATAGCTCAAGATGTTTTAAGGAAAATTATTTTAGGAGGTATTTTTAAACTCTAATACCTTAATTTATATATAATATTTTTTATTAGTTACCATTATTACTTTACGAATCATTAGTTTGAAGTTGAATATATTTTTTTGCTTGCAAATCTGTGAACCCTATAGGTTTTGCTTCATTCTGGGCAAGTCCACACAAACCACTTGTTTATGTTGTTTTTGTAGGATGTTTAACTTCTTCATAAGTTATATCCATAATTGGTGTCATGTTTTTTGGTGTTTGGATAAGCTATAAATCTTAGTTTTGTAGATTGGGTTCTTTTGAGAGTGATAGGCATTTTCCACCATTTTCAGTAGTTTCAAGATGATTTATGTCTCCAAGAAGTTGTGTTAATATCATTATTTTCTTTCAAATATGTTTATTTACTGACACTTCACCTTTGATCCTCTTTCTCCAAGCAATTTTTCATGGTTTACAATCATACATACACATATTCACAGTCTACCAAGCTAACAACCATTTCCTTGCTTAATTTCACTTGTATCCATGTTGGAGCACATGTGGAACCTATTTTTGATTTACATGAATATGATATGGAAGTATCATGATGTTAACACACTTTCATATCAATATCATCAACTATAAACCTTCATTTGTCAAGGAAAATAGACTATGGCAATCATACTCAATCACTCACTTTCTGTTGTTGGTGACTAATCTAGGTGCCTTCATAGAGACTAAGCATATTGAAAGGAAGTGTCTAATTTATTAAAGGTTTTATAAGATTTTTATAAAATATTTTGAATCTTTTTAATAATCCTAAAATATATTTAAACCTACAAATTATGTTCACTGTCTACATTCAGACTTGTTGCTTGTATGTAAAATGTCTACCTATAGGACATAACACAGAGATATAGAGGTGGTTTTAAGGAGAAATTGAAGTATTATAAACTCTCCCTTGGAGTCATAGTGATTTTAGGAATCATTATATACCTACTTGAAGATAAATTTCGGTATGAGGAAGTTGAAAACTGCCTCTAAGGAGCAATGATAGTGTTCAGGCCTTTTGTCCTTGAACTAAGCAAATAGAGGTCCAGGGGAATATTTGAAACATATTACAAAATGTTTTAAAATATATTTAAGTAATTATAGTGGCTTAAAATTTCATTCCATATCAATTATAATTACTCCACCAAGTTTGGGAGGTAGAGGACTAGGGGAAGACAGTTGTAACCCCAAAGTTGCCTAAAAACTACTGAAAGCAAGTAGAATATACCTATAGTTGCAGCTCAAAAAATATTTTCAAATCCAAGAGTTTGAACTCAAAACATGCCATCAAGATGGGGTATTTACAAAATATCAAGTTATCATTCATGGCATAAGTATCATCATGAAATAATGGTACTTGGTGTTGTGATTTCCCAAGCATACCCTCGGTCTGTACACAGGCCTGAACAAGTGCCTATAGTCAGCCTTCAAGAGTTATACTCATATCTAAGTGCCAAAGAGAGAAGTGGAAAACTTAAAGAAATTTTTTTGAACATTTTTGAGAAAAAAATTATATCAATGATCATAAAGGATCATTTGAAGGAATGATAGACAATGTTTTTAAGTCCTGTTGATACCTATAGGTGTCCCTTCTTTTTGAAGGTCACTCACCTACAGTAGACCTTAACTTCTACACTCCCCTAACAAAGACTTAATTAATGAAACATTTACTTTTTTATACAGATGGTAACCCCAAATCTCTTAGGATACTAAAAGGTAATGTGAATTTTTTTTACAATAATAGCCTTACCTACAAGATCCTTTTGACATGAAGTTCATTGTGTCTGACTTTGACAGATAATGAGCTAAGAGGTGAGGTATGAGGCTTGTCAAGGTATAGGCATGACCCAAAGTGGTTTAAAAAAGCATGAAATGGTTATAATAAGACCCAATAATTTATCAACACTACCTATATACATTCCTTTATCTAAAAATTGGCACCTATAGCTAACTTTAAGGGACTAAGTCAAACAATGAGGGATAGAGAGCAAGAAGTTGACTTTATTGAGGTAGGTTGATATTAAGATGGTTATAAATGGATATAAAAGTCATAAAATTATCCTATATGACTATAGGATTGTTTTTAGACACTATTTATAAACCTCAAATAAGCATAAACACATATAGGGTCCTCTCCAAAGGAAGCACAATCAATCATACCAAAACTTAGTTTTGAGAATGCAAAGATGAGAAGGATATGCAGAAGGTTTCATGTGGTAAAAATACCTGAGATAAATTCACCATGAGTATTAAATAACCTACATTCTCTTTGAAACTAAAAATATGCAGATATAAGGATCCTAATCATGCACACTCAATCCACATGTCAAACCCTACACAGTTTGTCTCAACAGGGTGTTGTTTTGGGTTTTTTAGGGAAATGAAAGACCAAATGACATGATCATAAGATGAATTTTGGTGTGATATTTAATCACCACTTTAAAAATACCATAAAATGTTCATTTTTTTGGGATAATAGGGGACATACCCTTTGTTTTGTCTTAGATAGGGGGTACTTCCCCTCATACAAACCCTACATAATTTTGAGGAAAAAGGGGTGAAAAGGATGAGATAAAATTTAAGGTAAATTTGTTTAAAGGTTTAATAATTTTTAATACACCTATACAAACATGGGAAACTAAGCATGAGGTGGTAAAACCAAATAGGGTGGTCTGGACATTTAAGGTTGCAATTAGACCTATTGAGGCAAAGGTATGCCTTGAGGTCAAACAAGAGGTCACCTCCATTTTTGGATCCAAGTGGGATTACCAACATGTTTTTTGGACCATATAAATGGTGTTAAATCATATAAACTTTTAGGGGAAGCCATGAAGAACCATTTTGGGGCTTAACCAACTCAAATCTACTATGCAAGGTCTAGACCTAGTGGCCAAACAAAGAGCCAATCACATTTATGGCATGAACTATGAATTTAAACATGATGGAGTATGTATTTGAGGATAATATATAGGTGTTAAATATTTTATATAGTAAAGAGGTTGTAAATAGGTCATTTTTTAGCCCAAACCCCACTCAAACACGTAGAAAAGAGGGAAGCAAGCTTGATAGGACACTTTTGGAGCTAGCATCTTCTTGGAAGGTATGCATGGCAGAAAAACAAGTTAAGAGGAGATATATGAGTTCCCTAAAAAATTATTTGTGTCATTGTTAGGAAAATTAAATGTCCCATCTTTATGAACAATCCTTAAGACCAAATATAGATCTAAAACCCTACGAAACCCTTAGCCAAGACTAGTTTGTGAAAATGGAGTTGGAGATGAAATATAGTTAACTATTTGGACCATAATACCTATTTTAAATTGGAAAATAATCCCCTAAGATACTTCACATGCCATATACTTGTACATAATTGTATGGATGAGGTGTAAAATAGGCTCTTTTTGACCATTTTTTTATTTTTGTAGGTTCTAGAAGGAGTCAAGAGATGAAACAAGATTTGGGTGAAATATTAAGACTTATGTTAAGCCCCCATATTAATTTCATGCCTTTAATCAACTTATAGGTATCCTAACTAGGTGTTTCAACTCAACCAGTCAAAACTTGCATATTGGATAAGCTATTAAAGAAGATGGAAAACTTCAAGTGAGCTCATTTTAAGGTATGCCTGATGATTATATGGATATGGAGGATATTGAAACATGTAATTAAATCCATACCATGTATTTTCATGGATAATTGATTCCTTTTTGGAAGCCAAGTGTGCAGGGTGCATGAAAGGAGTTCTTTATGGATTACAGATGATGATTTCTCCTTTCTAGTTGATTCCAAAAGACAAAGCATGAAACCAATTCATAGAGAGTAATGTATGATGTCCCTACCCTAAATTAAAATCATCATACTTTACCATAATTATTTATATGATGTTCAAATAGAGGCAATCATGAAGGTAGTTTTTATGTGTAAAATGGGAAGTTTTATGCCACTTTTCATGAATTTATGACTTGGATGGACATTTTTAGTTCCATAAACTTCATGTTTCATCTCATACCATCTATCCATACAAAATTAACTCTTTTAATCAGCTTGAAAAGTGTCCTTTTGACCTTTGTACTTCTCTCTTTCTCTCTCTCTCAAGCTCTATAAGAGCTAACTATTTTAGCCATTGTATGGGATGTTCTACCTAAGTATGGTGAATCCTTGTTCATTTGTATACCTTTTTATCAATAAAATGACTAAGTGTTACCTCTTTCATGACTTTTTATAGTGTTCCTTACTTGAATGTTGAATTTGCTTAGTGAAGACTATGGATTCCTTAGCAAGTTGTCACATTCTCTCACCTATTTGTAGTTTCTTCTTGCAAGGCATGTGAAGTGTTCTAGGAGATGTTCATGGTTTAAGTGAGTTATCCTATTCATTATTTCCCTCATATGCCTCTTTTCTAGTCCTCCTAGCTTTACAAATTCATCCATAACCCCACAATGTAACATTGATGCTTGAAGATATAGTTTAGAGAGTGTATGTTTAGTTTGTCCTTTGATCTCAAGTTTATTATGCATATGGTTGGATGTCATTAGTCAACTTGGTTTATCACTCCATTAGATTAGTTTTATTTTAGTTATCCTTCTCCCTTTTTACCCCCTAAAGTTAGTAGTAGTTGTAATCCTAAGTGGTACATCAAGGGAGTTAGCCCTATCTAGAGACTCACCTCATTCCTTAGGATACCCACAAGTATAGAGGTGATTACATTGTGCCAATTAGATGAGGAGATATTTTCATCACATCAAATGGTGTAAATCCAAGTGAAATTTTTTTTTGGCATGCCCGATGGGACTCTTGTTTCAATAATTAGAGGATTTTTGGTGTTATCCTTCAACACATCAGCCTTTAGAGGCATTTATTCAAGCATCAATGGTGATTCCAAAGCTATATCAGCTGGTCAAGTAGCCCAAGTGATCCTTTGAAAATTTTTGGTAACATTTTATTTTTTGTTATTGTTTCCTAATGAAGTTTCATGGATGGCCTTGGTGTTGAGTACAATTTCACACAAGTTGGTGAGACCTTCTAAGCTTATGGCATTCCCTATCAATATGAGAAAGTTCTTACCCAACCCTATCATGAAGTGTATCAGCCCCAATATGGTTATTATCAGACTCATATGATCATATCCAGCCCATACATGATTTTTACCAGTCATATAGCCAACTTTATCAATTTTTTATTCCTCCTAATCAACCTATTCACTTCTCAACTCAATCCATTTCCACCTTCAAACAAACACTTTTGGGGTATGAGAAATATATGCTAAATCTTGATACTCAAAGGGGATGTCACCAAAATATTCCTAATAATTCCTTCCATCAAGTGATAAATGCTTTAGAGTTAGTCAAAAGTGAGTGGGCACCTATTGAGAGAGACAATTGGCAAAGGCTCACAAGTGAGATGCTAGATGTGAGTGGTTTAGTCTCTTCCTTAGAGGATAGGATAGAAGTTCATGAAAGGAAGTCTCACCAAACCTATCAGTCTTATGTTCCACTTATACAAATTTGCTATCAGTCCTACATGGTTCCCACTCATGAACCTAGTCAACCTTATCAAGGCCATCCTTTTCCAAATCAAGTGGAGGAAAGAGTTGAGAAGAATAATCTTGTGTTTAAAGAAAACCTTGATAGGAAAATTAAGTTGGAAAATATGCATATGCAACCACCCATTTTGGAATAAAAATAAGTGGATTTCAAACCGTTATTTCCCTCTCACATTGTAACCCCACCACCTAAAAAAGAGGCCTCTAATCCAAATATCCCAAGTTGGAATAAGATAGTGGAGTCATGAGGAAAGAAAGAGGATAAAAGTCTTGACAAAGATATTGAAATTGAAGAGAAGCTTGATATCATAAAATCACCTCCCACCCTTCCTCAAGAAGAGAACTCTAATCCTAAGATCCTAAGTTGGATCAAAATAGTAGAGTCATGGGGCAAGAAAGAAGATAGAAGCATTGTCAAAGAGTGTGAAGTGGAGAATAGAGTTGACCCTTTGCAATTCCCTCCCACCCTTCCTCAAAAAGCTTCTTGTATTCCATGGCAGCCCTCATGTATACCTCAGCCTCATGATGATTCCTATGAGCTTCAAGAAAGACTTTTCCAAGAGGATCTAGTCAATAAAATTGAAGAGTTAGAGTTAAAGATGAAGTTGCTAAGTCAAGGTGTGATGGAAGGTTTAGACCCACAAGAAGATTCTATGCCTAAACACACCACATTTCACCTCCTTCAAGAGAGTTTCCAAGTTGATTCAAACTTGAATGAAGTATATTTCAAGTGGAAGGAGGAAATTCAAGTTGTCTCTGTCGAAGATCTGCCTTCCCTTCCTCAAGAGCTCCTAAAAGAATCTCTTACTTTTCATTCTCAGCCTAATTTTGAACTCTATGTTCCACCTCCACCAACTAGTTATTTTTATCTTCATCCCATCACCCTTTGCCTTGATGGACCTATGGTGTGGGAAAAAAAATAAGATCAGTTGGTTGAGGAAAATTTAGAACTCTTGCTTGAAGAAAATGCAACTCTTTGGCAGCCTTATTGGACTAAGTCACCAGATTTCAAGATGCCTAGTCTTGGCATCACTACAAAGGAGATGGAAGATCTTACATCCCTTGAGAATAAAAGTCATGTAAGAGTAGTTGAGATGAAAATTGAGAGCCTTAAAAAGGTCCTCAGTGATGAAGAAGAGGTGAGTTCTTATGTTGAATATCCTTCTTTGGTTGATGATGAAGAATGCTTTCCTTGTATTGAAGAGCCTATCTTGAGAGAAGAGAATGGAGAAGAGGAAGTTCAATTCATGTCTAATAAAAAATAGCTCATGATTGATTATGAGGAATATATTATCATTAGTACTCCCTTTGATGAAAACAAGATAATCCACAAGCTCTTATCTCCATATTTGAGGGTATGTATATTCATGAAGCTAACTTTAATGCATCCATTCTTGAGGAGGAGTGCATCCATGAGGAAGGTGGCTAAGACTTGAAGAAATAACTACATGAGGAATAATCCATGCTTGATCATTATGTTTTGGATGACCATTCCAATATTAAAGAGGAAATGGCTCTAAATAAAAAAGAGGACAGGATGATTGGCAGCTGCAAATAGAGCTCCTTCAAGAGCTTGAAGAGCTTTTCCAAGTTGAAGGCCAAGTGTATGGTAAGGTGAATAAATAATCTTCCTTGGAGGATAATTACAAAGATTCAGAAGAATTTTCTAAACTCCTTGATGAGCTATAAGAACTTCCAATTGATAGGAATCCCAGTCTTGTTGAGAACACCATGGAAGATAAGAAGGTATGCTTTGTTGAATCATCATTTGAAATTGTAATTGAAAGATTATATGAGAAATTAGGGGCTATTTGGACACAAGAAGAATCATTTCCCATATCCAAGTTATTTGGAGCTAAATGGTTTTCAATGAACATCATGCCAATGAAGTTAGCAAATATCATGAGAAAGGTGGAGGTATCAATGCTAGAGGTCAAAGGGTCACATGCCTTACCAAATACTTCATGTCATGAAGAAAGAAGAGTTTCAAACTTCCCCTTTGATCTAGGAGGAAGGTATGCTTATTTTTATTTGTACATAATAGGTTGTTTCAATTTCCTTTAAGTGCTTATGCACATATGTGTTTGCTTTCTTATTTAGTGTGTCCTTTAGTTTATGTGTTTGAGATAGTCATTACTATCTTATCTTGATCAAAGGTTTGTGGTCAATGGTCAAAGTTTTATTATTTATCTCAGTCCTTAGATGACTCCATAATCCCAATGGACTAATAACGCTATTGTTCTAGTTAGTATAGCAGTCATATTACCCCTATGAGTCACCAAATTATTGACTAAATTTGAATTTAGGTCAAATTGGGACACCCCTAAGTAAAAACTTGAGTTTTATGTGCTTTAAGGGGTCTAATATCTTGTTATGAGGTGAATTATAGGTCAATTGATATCAACTAATGTTATATTAGCCTTTGTCAATTAGTTTTTAGGTCCATTTATCAATTTGGGTCACTTTAAGGGTCAAAAGAGGTGCATTTAATGCTTTGTACGAGTTTTTTGGGAAATGTGAAAGTGTCAAAATGTGATGTCATGTCCCATGTGTTCTTATAAGTATTAACCAATTATTAGTAACTAAAATTTATAGAATCATCAAAATAAAAGTTATTTTTCTTAAAGAAAAAGAAGAGTTTGGCATTTACACAACCTTATTGGGAAGTGTGCCACTTGGAAAAGGTTGAAATGTGACTCTTCAGATTCACCACACTCATGGGTTCAAACCTAACCTAAGTGAGTCAAGACTGACCCCATTAGAGTTAATAGTTGTCAAGTAATAATGATTTGTAATGAAGAGGCATGGGTCTCCAAAATGAGATATTTTAGGATATTTCCAAAGAGCTTGACAACTCACAAAGGTAATCATGAAAATATGTGATATTTCATATTTTGATTTTCCTTTTTTATTTATTCATTAATTTCACATGAATAATTCAAATAGGCATTTAATTTGGTTTAGATTAATTAATTTTGATTAACTATTTAGCTCTTTCAAGATTTGATTTAAGTTCATGTGCCCCGCTTAATAGGTCCATAGGCCAAATTGATTATTATGATGTTGTAGGATGATTAGAGATGAATTTGTGAGAGGTTATTATTTCATGTGATAGGATACCCTAATTATGGATTCCTTAATGTGATTCTAAGCTTTGATGAATGATGCGTAAGTAAATTTGGGACTTTTAATGATTCTTAGCCTTAATTTACAATGCTTGGTAGGAATTGGTCTGAAGTCTGGTCAAAGGCCAATGCTGGCTAGTTATAGGTGTCTACAATTTGCCCCTATTTTGGAAGGCATTGCAAGATATAGGCATAGTAACATCCTTTCAAATAATGAAAAGGTCTTATATGCTTATGACTTCAATGAAAATGGATGAACTGTAGGTGCCTCCTCGAGGGAGCAGTTGGCAAAGGGGTCAGTGATAGGTCCTTCAAAAGAAGGAAATGGTGTGACCAAAAATATGAAATGGGGTAGAAAAGACTAATTTACCAATAGGTGATTATAATCAATGGCATATGGAGCTTCCCCAGTTCGGCAGACAAACAAGATGATTTGCCCATAGGTAGTTATAATCATCAGCATATGTGGAACAAAAAAGGTAATGAGTTATCCAAAGGCAATTATAATCATTAACCTTGAAATAGATGGAAACACAATGATTTGCCTAAAGGTGATTAAAATCATTGGTAATGTAAGTGGGATGGTATATAATGATTTTTTTAGAGGTGGTTATAAGCATTGTACCCTGATAGTGGAAATCATGATATGGTATATGATGGTAAATTGGTACAAAGGAGAAATATGAATTTGAGCAACCTGCTAGTAGGGAGATACTCATCTAAACTAGCAAGGGGGAAAATTATTTTATTGTTTAATTACTCTGTGTAGGATATGATTTAGATTAGATTGAGAATGTTTCTATTTTCAAGGAGATATATCATTGCCTTGTTGTCATGCAGACTCCCCAAGCTGATTTTTGTTGTAGTACATGATGGTAGATATAATGATAGGACACCATGATAACTTAGTCAAAATATGCATAATTACTGACATGTGATCCAATACTTAATTAAAAATAATGCACCAATTATAAAAACCATGATGAGAATGTTGACGAATGAATATGGATGGATTCAAGTATAATATGCAAGGAATCACCCAATGAATGCACATAGACTGAATCAAGGCACAAAAAGAAAAGAAAACAAATAGGCAAACAAACAAATGAACAAACAAACAAAACACCAAAAAAGGAAAAGAAATAAAATAAAATAAGGAGAAACAAAAAACAAATAATGGTTAAGCACAATATGAATACAAATAATACAACACAAACAAGACAATGAACATTGTCCCTGGATGATAAGAGACAACCGAATAAAAAAAATATATGGAGGAATAGAAGAAAAGGAAGAGGGTGGCCGATCTTTCTCCAAATGCACTAGGCAAGTGGACATTGCCTACATAGTTCAATGGACATGATATCCAACAAAAACTTCAGTCCAAATGTAGTTCTCCCAGGAAATAGGATAGAATAAAATGATGATAAGAAGAACATGATGGATTTTATAGAAGAATATGGGGATGGGATCTTAAAATGGTGAGAACATGAGCGATTAGGCCACAAAGAATGGGGAAACTAAGTGACAAGTGGTTTCTTGTGAAATAGCTAAGGTTCCCAAAATCTTTAAGGCAAAAAAGTGGTCAATGTTTAAGATTTTTTAGACATTTTTAAAATATTTTTGGAATTTTTGATGTATCTCAAATCATTTGATAATGACAAGATACTAAACATTCCAATCTTATAAAATAGCGAGAGTGTTCCAAATAAATATTGCTCACAAAACGGCAAGAGCATTCAAACTTAAAGTACTTACAAAATGATGAGAGTGTGGTAAAGAGGTGATTGAGATAACCTAAATGTGAATTGAGCACTACCTACATAGTCCTAGGATGGGACCTTAAGTCACTATATTTATGCCTTTCTATAGAAGAATCTAAGTAGCAGCCAATTCAAACAAAATAGGCAAAGATAGAAAATCGCACAATACAACATAAGCATGGTAAGGTGGTTTTTCAAGGCATGATAAATAATTATTGCCCATAATTTTCCCATAGGCAGTTATAATTAGGAAATAATGGCATAGGTCAATGATGCTAATTTCCCCATACACAATTATAATTAGTAGTATGATGGTGAGACACCAATTTTCCCAAAGGAGATTATAATTAGGCCCAAGTGGTATAGAACAAAACAAGAAAACAAGGATGCAACTACCAAACCACTGTCATACTAGTCCAAAATATGACCTCTATTTAGAATGCTAAAACAACTATTGAAACTAGATCTAAGTCTTTGTGATAAAAGTGCCAGTGCAACCAATGGAATGGAACCAAGGTCAAAGGGTGGGGAGGGGAGGTTGAAAATAACTGTCAAAATGAAAGGTATGGTAGAATGGTATGGCATAATGGAAATGGGTCTCATAGATAATTCATGAGGTCACTCAATCGAAGTAATACTTGAGGTGTATAATGTCCATCAGTGCATCAACTTCATCCCCATCTAGTGTAGCAAGCCTATATGTTCCAGTGCCATCATTTATAAAAATGATGAAAGAGCATATCCAATTAGGTTTGAACTTTCCTTTGTGTTTCTTCTTGACCATGGTAATCTATTGGTTTTCTGTCAAGACAAGATCACCAAGCTCAAATTCTCTATGTTTGACATGCCGATTATAGTGTCCATGGAAGAATTTTTAACTACGGTCATGCATTTACCGTTAAGTAAATCCAAATCTTGCGAGCAAGCCACTCGATAGTATTCACCATCCAAGACATGCTTCAAAGAGATGTGTAAAGAAGATAAATCGACCTTAATGGGAAGAATGGCCTCAATGCCATAAATAAGTGAATATGGAGTGGCTCTTGTTGGAGTATGGTGATTGGTATGATATTCCCAAAGGGCATGAAATATTTGGAGGTGTCAATCATGGCCAACATCATTGAAAATATTTTCAAGGATATTGACAATGTTTTTGTTAGATGCTTCAACTTGGCCATTACCTTGTGGGTAATATGTTATGGAAAAATGTTGAGTAATCTTGTACTCAGCACATAATGATTTGACATCCTTATTTTTAAATAATATACCATTATCAGATATAATATCAAAGGGGATACCATAACAACAAATGACATGGTTGAATATGAATTTGGAAATTTGCTTTCCAATCACATAAGTGAGGGGTATAGCTTCAAACCACTTAGTGAAATATTTGGTGGTGGTAAGGATATGTTTATGGTCATCAGATGATGTTGGGTTTATCTTCCCAATGAGATCAAGGCCCCATGTAGAAAATTTCTAGGGTGTAAGCATTGGTTTCAGAATCTTAGCCAAGGCATGAATTAGATTGGCATGCCTTTGACATTTATCACACTTATTCACATATGTAGTTGTACCTGCATCCATTATTGGCCAATGGTACCTAGTACATGAGCTTTTTGGATAGGATGGCCCCACTTGTGTGGGATCCACATACTCTTTTATGAATTTTTTGTAACACTAATGTATATTCTACAAAAATCAAATAATGAAGCAGAGTTATATCAAAATTGTAGTAGTAAAGGGTTGGTCCAAGTAAGGTGTAATGTGTGGCATGGTGGATAAAGGCCTTATATTAATTAAGGGATAGGTCTAGCGGTATTATTTGGTCACAAAGATAGGTTTAAAGGTTTGAATACCATATAGAGCTAGGACTAATAATATCATAGATCATTGTGATGGTTGAAGGTTCTTGAGCTAGCGCTATTAGATTTTAAATGAGGAACTAGTATTCTTTTATCATATCTCTATGATGAATCAAAGATCTATTGGTGTCCATGGCATATTTTATTTTATTACTGGCCCTTGGTATATGTTCAAACTAGACATTGGTGATCTATTGTTTGAGAGTGTCGACCATGGCCTTGTATGGTACCATTTTGTGAACTTTGGTCTAAAAATGGTTGTTACCTAATAGATGATTAACTAAGAATTACCATAAACCCTGCGATGTATGTTTTATTGTACTACCTATTGAAGCACTATTATTACTACAAGGAAAGTTGATCTTGAATAACTCAAGGATTAGATCCCACTATGGTGTAATAAATAGAAGGCTTGCCCCTAATTCATGTGTTGTGAATAATCCATCAAAATATAGCTTCCAATGTTGTTCCTCAAGAGGTGTTTCAATTATGTTCATAATGGAATAATCTGGGAATTAGAATGTTAGAGAATCTATATCTATAAGGGGTGCTTCAGCAACTAATCTACAAGAACTTGCCCCTTGATGGATTTTCAGTTGATGTAATCTATCTCAAACTCACTAAGGAGCATGATCCATTTGGCCATGCAGCCTTTTAAATTTATTTTGTATAGTAGGTACTTGAATGGATCTATTTTTTGAATAACCATGGTATTGTTGTTTAATATGTAATGCCACAATTTCTAATCTATGAAGACCATATCTTAATAGGTTTTTTCAATGGGCGTATAATTGTGCTCATACATGACTAGTGTACAACATAAATAGTATACAACATATTCCTTTCCATTATCATCATGTTGATCTAGAAGTGCCCTTAGGGCTTTGTCTGTAGCCGATAGATATAGTAAGAATGCCTTTCCTAGCATTGGTGGTAATAAAATAGGTGGATTTGCTAGATAGTCCTTCAGTTGCTAAAAAGCTTTTTGGCATTGGCCATCCCAATGAAATGTAACACATTTCTTCAAGAGGTGTGTAAATAGATGGAACTTTTTGGCCAACTAAGATATGAAGCATCTAATAGACTAGATTTTACCTTGCAAACTATGGAGTTACTTCAAATTGGTAGGTGCTAGCATCTGAGTTATGGATTATACTTTGGCTAGATCAAATTTAATGCCTCGATGAGACACGATGAAGCCAAAATAAATTCCTAAAGTAATTCTAAAAACACACTTCTTAATATGGAGCCTGACCTTATATTCACACATTCTTTTAAATATCCTTCATAGTGTTGTTGGATGATCAGCTCTAGTCTTTAATTTACCTAAGATGTCATCGATGTAGTATTCAATAATATCATGCATCATATCATGAAATATGATGGTCATGGCTCTTTGGTAGGTGGCCCCAACATTTTTGAGACCAAATGGCATACCTTAATAAACGAAAAATTCCCCATTATGTGGTAAATGTTATTTTTAGTTGGTCTTTTGGCATAATCTAGATTTGGTTATACCTTGAAAATCCATCCATTAGTGAAAGAATTTCATAACTCATTATGTAGTTGAATATCATGTTAATTGATTCAGAGCATCATTCATACTCTACCTATATTCAACCTCTGATACCTGTAATTACAAATTTGTAATCAATCTTCCCTGTCTATTTTGGGTTATCCACTTTATATAGGCTTTGACTTCAATCTCTTTTGTTTGCTCATTGATTAGACTTTTTGATTTCCCTAATCTGCCTCTAATACTCTACATATAAATCTTAATATTTTTCACATATCGTTCTACTCATATTCACTCTCTATTTCATGTCATTCCTCGTACTAGCTTACAAGATGTTTCATGCTTCTTCAGACCCAAAAGAACTCTTTTCTTGATCAAGATTTTATACATGAAACCTCTCAATATGAAATATATCTATAGGACCTAAAAACTTGCCTCAATCAAACTCACACCCCCTTAAAATATTAATCCTCATATTAACTTCTCAAGCCCACAATCCATCTTGAGGCTACTAGCCCTTTCTTATAATAAATATGATGGGTATGGTCAATTACAACACCAAATACATAAACTAAAGACATATTCTGATATCCTCTTTTGAGATACACCTCCCTATGAAATTTCACTATCTAATTCCTCATCTAGATACCAGTTTCAATACCTACCCAGACCTAATAAGGTATATCATACACTTTGTAACACACAGTTGCTTATATATGTATGGTCATAGTCTATACAACTCCAAAACTTAGAAAAATTCTTAGTATATGTCAATATATAGTAGACTACCAAATTTCAACCTTTTTTTATGATCAAAACCCTTTTATGACACTTTTTGGAATTTATCCCCAATCTAGGGTTTGTGCAGTCTGTGTGTGCCCAAGAGGGCTTGTAATGCACTTAATTAATCTTGGTAGGGTTTCAAAACTTCTAGTGACCTCATTAAGGTCTATCTATCTATCCCCAAACTTTTCAACACGTAAATTTTCCTAGGTTCCCTTCCAAACTACTTTCAAACATGACTTACACAGTGTTCTAATAACCTACAATCTGCATGTTGCTAACTAAGAGGGTTCTTCTTTGGATTGAATGATTAATTTCTTGTTTTCAAAACATTTTATGACATAATAAAGTTTTGTATGACTTACCTCAACCCTTTCCAAATGTTATATCTTCCTGACCAACCTTCTAAAATGTTTTATCCTTCATTTTTTAGTCCTTTTAAACACATAGTAAGCTTGTGTAAAGAAATACAAGGTTTTTGAATATAAATAAACCTTCTTGTGGGATTTTTTCATTACAAAAAAGGTTCCTACATATAATTTAGTATGTTTCCACTATCCTCTAACCTCAAAAAGACATAATCACTTTGCCACTCCATCATTTATCAAGTTTCTAGACTACCTATATAACTCAGAACAGGGAATTTGATTTTAACTACACCTTCTTGTAGACTTTAAAGACTCCTTTAAGGGTTCTTTCCTTTCTTGGTGAATTTAAAACCCTTATTTTTTCCACAACATCTCTTTACCCTCTCATTATTCCAACCTTCATTCTTGTCTCCTATTGTAATCACTTCTAACAAAACACATGCACAAACTAACAACCACAATCTTGTTCTTCTTGTTAATAAACACTATTATATATGATCGGTTAACAACTTATAAGATTGTATTGATCCTTCCTTATTTGGGATCATTTCCCTTTGCATTGGGAATTCTCTGGATAGAGTTCTATTTTTCCTTGGTTTGTATAATTGAATGTTTATACATAGAGTTAGTGTTCTAAACCTACAGGATGGTAGTTCTTACAACTTGCATTCTATAACATCATTTCCAAAGACTTAAAGATTTCAACATATCAAATTGTGATTCCAAACAATAGAAAGATCACATAAACACTATAATTTCATTTATTCTATATGTGTGTGTGTGTGTGTGTGTGTGTGTGTGTGTGTGTGTGTGTGTGTGTGTGTGTGTGTGTGTGTGTGTGTGTGTGTGTGTGTGTGTGTGTGTGTGTGTGTGTGTGTGTGTGTGTGTGTGTGTGTGTGTGTGTGTGTGTACATTCACTAATTTATCTCATAGACAAAATACAAAGGGTTTACAATCTTTTCCCCTTCATACATGGATTTCTTCCGTACCCTTGTCTTGATTCTAACTTTGAAATCAACTTCCTACCAAAAACTACTTTTTCTATTCTACAAGACTCTCCTATATCAATCCAAAATCTGTTAAAAAATAAGAAACTACCTTCTAACTGCCCACTTACTTGGCAACTACCTTCAAAGGCTCTGTATTCATTATTTTTTAGGTTTATTACCACCTCACCGATGATTTTATTACCTTATAAACCTCACCTAGACTCTCTTAAGACACTAAAACAACATTTGACGACTTAACCTTCCTTTCCAATACACCAAAAATGCTTCGAAACACACTTATACAATTCAAATTTTCAAATCCCAATTTTGGCAAGAAAAGCCAAAAGGGCTACTAGACACACTAAGAGACTAGCTAATGACTCAAATGCCTTATAAGGCATTTTTTAAGACCAATGACTTTGTTAAATGGCATAATGGGCATCTTTTCTTGATGCCCCTACATCATACTCCTGGGGGAGGAAAAAATTGGACTCCAATGGATGGCTATATTCTTCTTTCTTGTCTTCAAATTATTCTCCCTTGGATCATCCACTGTTACTCTTGCTACTTCATGCTTCAGCTGCTCACTTTTTCTTTCATGCTTGCCTCGATAAAAAACTATTTTTTTTGTCTCATGCCCTTGATTGCTTTCATCATCAATTTGCACTTCATGTGCACTCACTTCTTCCTCTTTACCTCTATCATGTGGGTTGTAGATGCCCCAATATTTTGTTGTTGTACCTATGTCTTCACCTACTCTTGACATGGTATTTATGCTTGTAAAAAAATAATGCCTTGCCTTCCTAATACAACATGTTTCATTACTGCCAACATTTCTCTCTCTTCATGTTCTTGGTCCTCCATTACATGCTTCTCAACTACTGCAACCTATTCTTCCTCTTCATTCACCATCTCTTCACCTTGTAATGTTATTTATATGGCTACCGATTCTACCTATAATTACTCACTTCTATCATATATAAACTTGCAATCAAATTCCATACCTTTTCCCATCAACTGCATTTCATTTTTCAAGCCTTCTATAAGGCTTTCAAATTGATCTTTTTCATCTTTATCATTCCCATCACTTAGCTGGCTATAACCATCTTCTTTCTCTTCACTCACATGCTTCTCTTCCATCTCAAGGTATTGTTTGTCTTCTTCTACTTGCTCAGTTGGTTGTTTAATCAGCCTATATCTCATCATTTCTCTCTTTAGTTGCCTACAAATCAACTTTTTTTCCCTTATTTCATCTCTTATGGCTTCCATCTTCTGTTTATTCACCTGTTGCTTGATTGGACACTTGAGTGGCTTCTTCCTCATCACCCATCCATAGTATGGGATTCCCATTTCTATCAAATTATCTAGCATGATCAGATATCCATCTATTTCCTCATCTCAACCATCTCTTTCTATATCTCTATCCTCTTTTTGGTGTCTTCTTGTACCATCATCTTCTTGTGGTAACTTTTCTCATCAACTATACCATGTTTATTCTTTTCTCTCTTTCCTCATCTCCTTATAGATTTATAAAATCTCTTTGACCTGATCTGGACCTATAACTCTTTTTGACAAGCCTTCACTCACTTTTCACATCTTGACCATTCACTTGGTCTATGTCTCTCTCTTGACCTCACCTGGGTCTCTCTTCTTGTCCTTACCTAGGACTTCTCCTTTTGTCCTACCCTAGGACTCTCTCAAACTCACCTATGATCTCTATCTTTTAGCTTTCTCAATATCTCTATCACTCATTCATGCCTTCAATTGGCTTAGGGTTGGCTACCAACTTTCTCATCCTTCATGCACACTTCACACTATCTCATCAATACATTAAAACTCAAATGAAAAAACAAAATAAAACAATGTACCTTGGCTAATTAAAGCTATCTTTCTCTCCTCCCATGACCTTTTTGGGATCTGATACCAAATTATTTAGAGCATCATTCATACTCTACCTATATTCAACCTTTGATACCTATAATTACAAATTTATAATCAATCTTCCCTGTCTATTCTTGGTTATCCAGTTTTATTAGGATTTGACTTCAATCTCTTTTGTTTTCTAATTGATTAGAACTCTTGATTTACCTGATTTACCTCTAATACTCTACATATAACTCTCAATATTTCTCATATATCATTCTACTTATCTTCACTCTCTATTTCATGTCATTCCTCATACTAGCTTACAACATGTTTCATACTTCTTTGGACCCAAAAGAACTCTTTTCTTGAACAAGGTTTTATATATGCAACCTCTCAATATGAAATATCTCTATAAGACCTACAAACTTGTCTCAATCAAACTCACACCCCCTTGAAATCTCAATCCTCTTCTTAACTTCTCAAGCCCATAATCCCTCTTGAGGCTTCTAGCCCTTTCTTATGACAAATTTGATTGGTACAGTCAAGTATGACACCAAATGAATAAAATGAAGACATATTATACTACCTTCTTTTGAGAAACACCTCCCTATGAAATTTCACTATCTAATTCTTCATCTAGATACCAGTTCCAATACCTACCCAGACGTAATTAGGTCTCTCATACACCTTGTAACACACAATTGCTTATATCTGTATGGTCATAGTCTGTACCACTCTAAAACATGGAAAATATCTTAATATATGTCAATATCCAACAAACTACAAAATTTAAACCACTTTTGAAGATCAAAACCCTTTTTATGACACTTTTTAGAATTTAGCCCCAATTTAGGGTTTGTGCAGTCTATGTGTGCCCGAGAGGACTTATAATGCACTTACTAAATATTGGTAGGGTTTCAAAACTTCTAGTGACCTCATTAATGTTTTTCTATCTTTACCCAAACTTCTCAAAACTTAAATTTCCTTGGGTTCCCTTCCAAACTAATTTCAAACATGATTTACATAATGTTCTAATAACCTACAGTGTACCTGTTGCTAACCGAGAGGGTTCTTCTTGGGATTGAATGAACAATTTCTTGTTTTCAAAACATTCTATGACCTAAGCAAGGTCTGTATGAACTACGTCAACCCTTTCCAAATGTTATATCTTCCTGACCAACCTTCTAACATGTTTTATCCTTTGTTTCTCAGTCTTTTTGAACACACAGTCAACTTGTGTAAAGAAATACAAGGTTTTTGAATATAAATAAACCTACTTGAGGGAATTGGTCATTACACCAAAGGTTCCTAATTATAATTTATTCTTTATCCACTATATTCTTACCTCAACAAGCCATAATCACTTTTCCACTCCATCATTTATCAAGTTTCTAGATTGCCTATATAATTTAAAATAGGGAATTTGATTTCAACTACACCTTCTTATAGACTTTAAAGACTCCTTCAATATTTCCTTCCTTTATTGGTGAATTTACAACCCTTCTTTATCCCACAACATCTCTTTACCCTCTCATTATTCCAACCTTCATTTTGGTCTCTTATTATAATCACTTCTAACAAAACACATGCACAGGCTAACAACCAAAATCTTATTCTTATTGTTAACAAACTCTATTATATATGATTGGTTAACAACTTACAATATTGTATTGATCCTTCCTTATTTGAAATCATTTTCCTTTGAATTTGGAATTCTCTTAATATATTTATATTCTTCCTTGGTTTGTATAATTGAATGTTTATACAGAGAGCTATTATTCCAAACCTGTAGGATGTTAGTTCTTATAGCTTGAATTCTATAACATCATTTCCAAAGACTTAAAGCTTTCAACATATAAAATTGTGATTCCAAACAATAGTAAGATCATGTCAACACTTATGCGTGTGTACATTCACTGATTTTTCTCATAGTCAAAATACAAAGGTTTACAATCTTTTCCCCTTCATACTTGGATTTACTCCATACCCCTGTCTTGATTCTAACTTCAAAATTAACTTCCTACCAGAAAATAATTTTTATATTATATGAGACTCTCCTATATCAATCCAAAATCTTTTAAAAATAAGAAACTACCTTCTAACTACCCACTTACTTGGCAACTGCCTTCAAAGGCTCTATATTCATTATTTTTTGGGTTTATTGCCACCTCACTAATGATTTTACATGAAGTACCTTCTAAACCTCACCTAGACTCTCTTAAAAAACTACAACAACATTTGAAAACTTAACCTTCCTTTCAAATACACCAAAAATGCTTCAAAACACACTTATACAACTCAAATTTTAAAATGCCCAATTTTGGCAGGAAAAGCCAAAAGGGCTACCTAGACACATTAAGAGACTAGTTAATGACTCTAATGCTTGCTAAGGCATGTTTTAAGACCAAAGACATTATAAAATATCCAAATATACTTCTTTTTTTCATGCCCCTACATCATCAATGTTTTAAAAAGTAAAGTCATCCTTTGGGTAGGCCTTATTTATGTCTCTAAAATTAGTGCAAATCCTAATTCCTTCTATATTTTTGTTGATTAGCACAACAATTGAGATCCACTCTAAGTAGTCAATCGATTGAATACATCCTAATTATAAGATTTTTTCCAACTATTTCTTCACTAATATAATAATGCAAGGATGCATCTTGCATAACTTTTATTTTATAGGTTTGACATCAGGATGTACCATAAGGTGGTGCATAACCAAGGTGAGGTCCAAACCTAGCATGTTAGAGTAGGCCCATGAAAATGTATCAAAAAATTCCCTCAAAAGGGATGTAAAGATATCACATTCCTCCTCAGTGAGGGATGCACCTAATTTGATCCATTTTGGGTCATCTAGAGTCCCAATGTTAACTTTTATAATGTCCTCCACAAGAAGAGTTAAACCATCTTCCAAAATGGTTGGCAAAGATTCAAATTAATTTGTAGCGATAGAGTACTCTATTAGTACTGGATCTTTAAGTTCTCCTAGGCATGATGAATCAAAATCTCCCATTGATAGGGATGGCTATGTAACAAACACTGTTGGGAACTCTTGGATGATTCGATCAAAAGCTTATTGTTCTTTAAAACTGAACTCGGACCCATATGCAAGCTCATTATTGGTGGTCTCCTGAGCTATGTTTGAAGAAGGTTGAACACCCCCATCTAATGGTGCCTTAAATAATTTTTCACTACTAGACTAACCTTTCTCTTTACTATTTACCATGTCCAATAATGCCTCAAAGAGGTTTTCATTTTGGGACCTCAATGTTTTATTTAATTGTTTATTGCTAAGGGTATTCACCCATTCTCCAAAATAAGCTTTAGGATCTAACTTGATTGAGAAAATTTTCCCTAAGTCTTAGAAAATTATAGAAGGCCTCACTATTCTCAAACTCATCGACTGACACTATTGATTCTTGTTGATCCTAGTCTATAAGTTGAGGATAATATATAGGAAGTGGATTATGGTGAATAACTAGTCTAAGGGTACAAATGGCATTGGTATCAAACAAATTGGTATTGGATAGGTCATCAAAAGGAATATGATTAGAATCTACTTCACTATTGGCATCATCATCACTAAATGTAAGCATTGGAACATAAATAAGGTATATGGGGTCACACCCAAGCAATGTAAATCTAAGACCATATGTTCCTTTGTACCAAGTGGTAGAAATTGGATCAAGCAGACCCTTTTGATTTAGTTTAAGGCCTCCTCCTTCATAGGCATGTTTCTTCATGATTATGTTTGAAATGGGATACTTGGCATTTAGGTAACAGTTATACAGCTTATCATTATACAACCAGGATTCATCATCTACAAGTGGGTCATGTTCTTGGCCCGTGGCTAGTATGAAAATTATAGATGTTGGACTATATAGTTTGCCTTTTCCATTTCTTTGCAATTCCATACAAGGTGGTTTGGATTTAGGTCTTACATAAGACTTGGGGTTCTATGGAAGCTTATCAATATGGAATGTATCATGGGTCAAATACTCTTTTGGGCCATTAGTCAAGATGATATAATGATTAAAAATTTTAGGAGGTGGAATGTGGGATGATGAATCAAGGGTATCTGGGTCAATACCATTGGCCTCTAGTGAGTTAACAAGTATTTATTTCCCCTTGTCCTTCTTAAGAATAAGATTTACGATAAAATGGTAGTTATAGCTTTGGTACTTGGCCTCTAAATGTTTGTAATATTCATATGGTTGTAAATTTCCATGGATAGTAATCTCCATACTTGAATGGGAGAACTTGATAGACTAGTGCAATGTTGAAGGGATTGCATGAATTTAATGTATCTAAGGTATACCCAAAAGCATATTATATGGCAAATTGAGGTCTAATACATGGCATAATGTATTGTGGTTCAAGGGCCCAACAATAACTGACAAGTTGATGGTGCCCTGTGATTCTTGCTCTTCATTGTCATAGGTCTTGATTATGATCATTTTTGGTTAAAGATCAGTTGTAGTGTAATTGAGAAGCTTGATGAGCTTTAGAGACACAATATTTAGACCTAATCCATTATCTATGAGGACATGTTTCAATTTGGGTCACATTATGATAACTTTTATGTAAAATGGATTATTATTCAATAGGCTAAGGGATGACATGTCGCTTTGGTCGAAGGTTAATTGTTGGCCTAGGGTTAAGTGTCCAACCAAAGCTTGGAATTTATCTAGAGATATGTCATTAGGAACTTGGGATTGGCCAAGGAATTCTAGCAAGATATTTTTGTGGATGGTGGACATATTTAACAAATCTAAAATGGATATTCATGTGGGCATCTTCTGTAATTATTTCACAATATCAAACGTATTTTCTTGCACAATGGTAAATGGCTTGTTCCTAACCAAAATGGTGGGTTGGATGGGTGAAGTGCAAATGGTTATGGACCTGGTATGGTAATCTTTAACCATCGAGTTATGATTACATAATTGAGATTAGATACATGACCATTCTTACTAGTAAATGATGGTGGTGGGGGATCAGATAGGATAAGTCTTGATTGTCAATTTACTTGTGTGTGGTCACAGGGAAAGGATAGGTTATCGGTATGTGGTCCAAAATTATTAATCCCTATTTGTTGGTATGCATGTATGTGGTCCTAGGTTAAATAAGGAACACTGGCATGGATTAATTGATTGGAATTTATTAGCAAGGATCTTGTTTGATTGGTATTTGGTCTTAGATTGATGAAAATGGTAGAAATGCAACCTCCTCCAATATGAACTACAACCTTGATGTAGTCATATGAAATTGCATGGTAGGTCTTATGAAATAGTAATTTGACTCGAGAGAGGATGGTTAGTTTGGTGTTAGTCTCAAAATTGAAATTAAAATTGAAATAAACACAGTAGCATAACGTCTCTAGGCCTAGTTATTAGAGAGAGCTTAGTTAACAAAACAAAAATGAAAACACAACTAAAACATGAAAGAAGACCCTCCTTCACCCTCCTTGTATGCACCAAAATTCTTATTTTAGTGGCTTGCTCAGTTTGTGCTCATAAAATCTGCATCAATAGAAGCGTAGCTACCTCTATCTCTCCTTAGCACCTTGTGTGGCTTTGGCTTGGTTTGGCTTGGCTCAATATTTTAGCATTATAAAACTAATTTGCATGAATCTTTGGAATAAATTCAAAATTATAACTTTGGCATGTGAGAGCTTAAAATTCAAAAGGTAAGGCCTCTTTTTTATAGATTTTTTGGAATAATTTAGAATTAACCTGAACCATCCATCTCAATATGAAGATGTGTGGCTAAGGATTAATTCAATTATGTAATTAAAATTCATAAATAATCTCATCAATATTTTGGGATAGAGGGGCATTAAATAGGTATGGAGGGTTTAAATGAGGTATGAGAGGCATTAATTCAAATATTTTTGGTATTTATGGCTTGTGGATGCCACCCCATAGGATGATGTCATTTGATGTAGTTAATGATAATCAATTTTTAAAAATAAATATTCAAAAAGTTTTATGAAAAATTAACTTAAGCTCTTGATTTGGTTTAATTAGCCTTAAACATGATTAGTCAACTTTGATGCAAAAATTGACAATTTGTTCACAAATTAATCAAACTGGTCAAAATGTAATATTATTCACTTGAAATTTGACTAGATTGGAATTGAAAGTCAATGTTAGATGTGTTGGAACTGTTATCCCATTTAGGATGTTGTCAATATAAAATAATAAAGGCACATGTCTCGTATAATAAATTTTATAGAAAAGAGCAATCCAAAGCACCTAGGTGCAAAAATGTCATTTTGACTTGAAATGATATGATCAAAGTTAACTGCTTTATAAATATGCATTGTCCCATTTAATGGTACTTTGTCCAAAATTGGTCAAAAGCCTAGTTGATGGTCATTGGTGGCTATATTTAGGTGTCTACAGGTATGTTAGTTTTTGACGTCATTCTAGCCTTGGTTATATCTATTTGATTAGCGTTGGTTATGCTATTGGTTTTATTGATGCTATCTCGGATGTTGATACTGTTATTGTTGTTATTGTGTTGGCCATTATTGCTACTATTGTTGGTTATTGTCTTTCAAAAATGGGTTTTGATAGATACTTCGGTTTTGATTGGATGTGAAAGTTTCATTATCTAATGTTATCTCCCTATTTTCCAACATATTCTCAATCAAATGTTTAAATTTCACACAATGATGCAAATTATGTCTATTAACCTGATGATACTCGTAGAATTCATTTTATCAGTGCCAATCTGGATAAGGAATGCCCTCAAGATAATATTTTAGAATAGGCTAGCTAATCAGATTAGCAATGATGAGTTTGTGAAACATGGTTTCAATGGGTTCTCCAAGGTCACTAAAGACACGACAAGTAAGCATAGTTCTCTTTAGAGGAGGCATTTACAAAGGCAAAGATTATTGTATTTGTTGCATTGGTTTAGGTTGTTACTCTTGTTGAATTTATTGAAGAGGTTGTTGGTTAGGAGTAATTTGCATATGCAACATAGGCTAAGTAAATGATGTTTACACCACTTAAACATGTTGTGACTCAGTTACTCCATTTCCAATAGCATTCTTGTTATGATTGAATGGCTTGGACTTTTCATAATTATTGGCCTGTGTTGGTTGTGATGCTTGAACTTAGACTTGGTTCTGATTTTGGTTTAGACCATTTCCTTGGTTTGTAGTTTGGTTTTGATTTGAAGAGGTAAGTTTTATAATACCTTTGTTGATAAAGTCTCTTTAGAATAATAAATCTTTGTCAATGATTTCCTTGAAAGAGTGTGCACATTATAGTTCTATATGGTAAGATATCTCACTATGCAAATTTTTAGTAAACATAATGACTAAGTAATTATCTAGTAAACTGTAGGTGAATCAGCTTGCAAGTGCTCTCCATCATTGTAGATAACTTGCAAAGATTTCAATGGCCTTCTATTTATCTTGCATCAAATCTACCAATGAAATCTCATGCTCGAGATTATAGGAGAAGTGATGCACAAACTTGTCTGACAAATCATCAAATTAGAAATTAAATTATTGGGTAATTTTAGAGACCACTTCAAAGTTTGTCTTGCTTGACTCCTTGAAAACAACAGTAGGAAGTATATGTCATTGTAGGCCACTAGTTGTCAAGCAATAAAAAATTCTATTAAATGGGCCTTAGGGTCTCCTTTCCCATTATATTTTTTAAACTTTGGTGACTCGTACCCTAGAGGAAATGGTATTTGAAAATACTACATGTTAAAAGGGTAGGAACACACATCATCCAACTTAAAAATTTTGTTTTATTTCTCATCTTGGATGGTAGTAATTACATCATTTATTTGTTAAAATTCTTGGGCTAGGAAATTGGAGGGAATATTGGTCTAAGGTAGAGGTTAAATGATCAAAAGTGGATTAATTTGACTGGGGTATAGTGAAGGTATGGTTTGATATGGAAGGTTGGTTTGGCTAGAAAATTAACCAGGAATATGTATAGGCATATTATTATTTGATTGTTATAATTGCTTGTGTTGCTATATGATATTCTAGTTAGGACTTGGTCTATGGGCTTAGTTTTGAGAAAACTGTGGATGAGATTAAAGGATATGGTTGGGAGAAGAATATTATGCCTTTTAAGGTTTATTAGGGACTTGTTACCAACTAGTCAAACCTTGTTGATAAAGGGGAACTTTTGAACCAAGGCCCTATCATTGAGCTTGTAGCATGTTAGGAACAAAATGCAATTGTTGCCTAATCAGTACTTGTGGAACATTAGAACCTCTTAGTTGCATGAATACTTGTTGGGAAGTAGATGCATGTTGAAGGTTTGACATTTGTCACTGACCAATGCTCATACACTATTGATTAGATATCATTTGTGATTGTAATGGTATATTGGTTTGCGATCAAAGAGGTATGTTTTTTATTATCTGGTGAGGTAGAACATCAGTTGCCCCCTATTGAGGTGGTAGAATGTTTTACCTCTATTGCATGGGTATGTTTGATTATACCTATTGTTATCAAACATTAGCCATCACCTATTGTGGTGGAGTAATATTTGTCACATTTTGTTGAGGCACAACACTATCCATTACTTGACTGCTTAATCCTTGTGGTTGTGTGTTAAAATGAGCAACTGGTTAAGGATTAGAGGTAGTTATTTGCATTTTAGAGGTATAAGTTCTTTCCCCCTGCATTTGTGAACCACTCATGGTGTTAACTAAAGGCATATTTTGTTGTGGACTGGTTGTTTGTGCATTTACACCACTTTGGTATAGATTAGATGTTGCTTGAACATTATCCAGTATGTTTGGCTCACTATTCTCTATAGAAATAAAAGACACTTATTCAATAGCTAGGGTATTGGACATGTCTCCTACTAAATTACTTGATGTAAATGCATCTATACCCTTATTTTATTGGCATGTCAATTTTATTAAGACTCATATTGAAGGAGCTAGCATTTGATATGGTCGTGTTGTTAAAGTTGTGCGCTAAGTTTAGATAGGTTTGGCATGTTGTCTACATCTATAGGAAGTGGTTTTCCATGAGGCATTTTCCTATAAAAATCATATGAGGGTCTTGATATGGCATCGCTATTGTAGCTTCAGGATTGATAAAAGAGGATTGTTTGATGTTTTTGTTATAAGGCATGTTGTAAGGCACTCTTACTAAACTTAGCAAATTTTCATGAGGGAAGTCTACTGGAAACTTAGCTTCTACCTCCATGACTCTGATTAAGACTTCATCCTTGTTTACAAGTAGGTGATGATAAAAAAAATAAGGGTCATAAGCTGATGAAATTGTAACATAGTATGGTTGTTGTTGGACTTGTTCTACAACCGAAGGTATGCAAGCTAGGTATTATGTCATTTGCTCTTGGTCTTGCTCTAAGTATGGAGGCATGTTGACCAAATAGTGGGCCAAAGGATCTTGGATTTGTTCTCCCATTTGAGTTTTGTAAGGTGGATAAGGATCCATCTCACAAATGACATCATCTCCATAGGGGTCTTGAATAAAGTCTTCTTGTGAGACCACATTACTATACCCTAGATTGTACATGATGCCACTAAGAGTATAGTGAGACATGTTTGAATTAGTGGTGAATGTTTCATGACAAAATGTGATTAGAATTCTATGAACTCTGAAAAACAATGTCTAAAAAGATAAATAGTTTGAACTCAATCTAACTTGGTCAAAGGATGGAGATGTATCTCCAAAAAGGTCTATGCTAAAACTTGGTATAAAATATTCTAATTTCAAATATCTAACATTAAATATCTCACACAAAAATGTCAAGTGGATGAAATAAAACTAAAATGCCAAACTCTAGGTTCAAATTGTTCCAAACAAGTCTAATCTAAGAAAACAAGGCTTCTAGGTCTTTTGTCCAAATGTGGCTTCAAAAGTTAGGCTCAAACAAAGGCATGTGCTAGGACTTTTGGCAAAACAAGTACAAAAACTAGACTTTAAAAAAAAATGGTATGATTTAATCTAACAAATCTGAAACACTTTGGCATAAACTAAGCATTCAAATTTAGATATAAACTTAGTTAATTGGTATAAGGCATAAAACAAAAGGTATTTGGAGAAAGACTATTGTCTCACAAATCTAGACACAAATAATAGCTTTCAAATTTGGATAAAGAATTAACTTAAGTTACACAACCCAAAAAATAAATATCGATGTCTAGGCCCAAATTAGACAAGGCATAAATAAAAATCAATCAATGTTTAGATTTAAACTTGTCAAGGTTAATTAAAAAATCAACTTAGAAAAACTAGACTTTCTTTGATCAATAAGCTAGACAAAGGTGAATGGCATAACAACACTAGACAAAGACCCAAAAGGCACATGTGGATTAGTTAAAAACTTGGAAAGTTAGACACAAGACAAGCAAGTCTATGAAACAAATCGAGCAATGTAACGGTGTCATCATGCTCTATAGGTATGATCAAAGGTTTGTTTCAAGACTCCAAGGCATAAAACTTGAAATAGATTGGGCAGCGTAACGTTACCCTTTCCAATCAAGTGACACACATAAAGATATATCAAAATACTAAGGCATAAGTGTGGTATCAAATAGATGGCATAATGCCTCCTCAAATAATAGAGTGATGTGGACACAAAACTCATTTTGACATGGCATAAACAAATGGTTTTAAACTCAAAGATCAAGCAAGTAAATGAATAAATGATAAAATACAACTAAGTATAACGTTCAAAGCCTTAAAACTGAAAAGGTTGCTTTGTATCACTGAATTTTGTCTATATACGTGCTCTTGGGAAGATTTTAAGTGTTAATCTAAAAATAAAAGTGCATGAAGTACACACTCCTTCTCCCAAGAGATTATATGACAACATGGAACTTCAAGCTACTACAATATGTTCGTGGCAAGTGGGGTTGTTCTAAAACTAAATTTTTGAATGTCTGGATGGTCCCAAGTGTGGTTAACACTAGAGATATCTCACGTCAATTGAGTTCATACCAATTAACTTACTATGCAAGGGTTTATTTCTTTGCATATCTATTCCATCCATGTACTTATTAGAGGAATCCCCTAGTTAGCCAGACCTGACTCGAGTTTTCATTCTGATTAGAGGGGCTAGTTGCTTAGCCCCCTACCAATCATAGTAAATGTGTCCTGATTTATATACCCCATCATGGAGAGGGTTTGGCATGATGTTGGGAGATGAAACCATAGGTCAACACACCCCTAAAAAACTTGTGAGAGGCTATGAAATCTTGTCAGAATCCAAGTTTAATAAAATAAATGACCAAGTGAAAAGACTTTAAAGTTTATGTTTAGACCACCCAAACCACATGAGTTTTGGTAAAAGCCTCAATAATGTTATTTTCATGCCTTGGAAAAGACACAAATTTTAAGGAAGAAGCATTTTTTATCACTCGAGTTCCTCAAAGAGGACAAGGGGAGAGCATACACGCATTCTTCATTTTACGAAAAGCAAACAACTTGCAATCAAACAAGCATAAAACAAAGAACTCTTATGAGTTATCTAACTAATGTGAGAATTCATTTTATTACACCAAGATAAAATATGAATGAAATTTTGGGCCCCTTGGCATGTGTTTGTTTAGAAACTTTGACAAAGCGAAAAAATGACTTTAAACAAAAAGATTATTAAAGCACCAATTGAAATATGAATTTTGCAAGTGAGAAAGGTTTTAAATGTTTCCTTGTGGCCTTTGGGTCCTGTAAAAATGTTAGAGGGTCCTTCTGCTTAGAAGCACTTTCATGAATGTATAAATAACTTCTCAAATTTAGCTCTCAGGTTTACACAATGCAAAATCATAAAACATAGAGCAAAATTGTAACTCTGTAAAATCGTAACTATCAATGCAATAACATAATTTACAAGAAAACAAAGTATAAAATACAAAATCATTAATCTAATTGCAAAATCATAAATAACAGGGCAAAATTGCAACTCTAAGAGTCATGATATTACAACTTAACTTGCAATGGTTAGCCTAACTACTAGCGATTAGAGGCAAATTCACGACTGGCTAAGCGATATCATTATTCATGAAATCATGGTATTGTGATATCATGATTATCAGATTCATGATATTATAATATCAAAAATAGCTCCCTACAAGTAGAAAATAGTTAGTATAATAGTAACAGTAAGGTGCAAAAATACTAAAACAGAGATAAAACCACAACTGTGTGAGTTACGATATTGTTGTCTAGACAGTGAAAATGTGATTACACAGGGCAACCTTGTAATTGGCAGAAAAACATCCCTTAGCTTGAATTTTTCACCTATTTTGGTCAACAAGATCAAAATTTTACATGAAAATTGTTAGGGGAGTATTCTAAAAGGATTTAAGAGTAACTTCATGGGGTGCATGTCCCATCGAGTGTGCCATTTGTGATCATAGAAATCCAAGAAGGGAGGTTAGATCAAGTGTTAGTTTAAGCAACAAAACTCAAATAAACACACTAGCACTAACAATTACAAGCGTAGATCTTAGGGGTGAGCTTAATGAACAAAAGACAAATAGAACAATAACTAAAATGTAAAGGACATCAAATCTCTTACCTTCCTTAAGAGTTCTAAATGCATTGTTGAGTGGCTTGCTCAGTTTGTGCTTCAAAGAGTATTTGGTAATGAAGGTGTGTAGCTCCTTCTCTCCTTTGCACCATTGGCTTGTGTTGGTTTGGTGTTATTTAGCTCAATAGTTTGGAATTATAACATTATTGATATGAATCTCATGCAACAAAACTTACGTTATAACTCTATAATTTTCAAGCTTCTAAATTCAATAGGCAATGGCTTGTATTTATAGGCTTAGGAACTAATGCCAACCCAAGGTGAGTCAAGGTGGAGTTAAGGCTTGGAATGGGTTCAAACCTAACCTAAGTGAGTCAAGACTAATCTTAGTAGGGTTAATAGTTTTCAAGTAATAATGACTTGTAATGAATAGGCATGGGTCTCCAAAATGAGATATTTTAAGATATTTTCCAAAAGGCTTGACAACTCACAAAAGGTAATCATGAAAAGCTAGGATATTTTTTATTTTTGATTTGTTTTTAATTTATTCATTAATTGCATATAGATAATTCAACTGCATATTTAATTTGATTTAGCTTATTAATTAATTTTGATTAACTATTTAGCTTTTTCAAGATTTTATTTAAGTCCATGTGCCTCGTTTAATATGTCTATAGGCCAAATTGATTGTTATGATGTCATAGGATGATTAGGGATGAATCCATGTTATGATTGCATATGATAGGATACCCCAATTAGAGATCCCTCAATGAGATTCTGAGCTTTGGCGAATGATGCACAAGTAAATCTGAAATATTCAATGATTCTTAGACTTAATTTGTAATGGTTGGTAGGAATTGGTCTGAAATTTAGTTGAAGACCAGTGGTGACCAATTTTAAGTGTCTACACATAGCAATAGTGTCTTGTTGTACACAAGTCCTTTGGATGAAGTAGATGTTGAAACATTTTAAGATAGAATATGAACATCCAATCTCAATACTCTATGATAAAACTAGTGCAATAAACATTTCAAAGAATCTGGTTATGCATTCTAGAATAAAACACATTCCAATCAAGTATCACTTCTTGAGAGAAAAGGATCCAGATCAACAATCAAAAATGGAGTATGTTCCCACAAAGGAATAAATAGCATATATCTTCACAAAGCCCCTCCCAAAAGAAAATTTGAAGTTTCTAAGGCAGAAGTTGGGAGTGGTACATTCTTCATCTAGTCATTAAATCCATCAAGAGAAGCATGGATTAAGGGGGAGCTAATCATTGCATTAATCAACTCCATATATATTTTGGTGATATACATTGTGATTGTGTTGTATGTCTCTTTGCCATTGATGTGAAAGAGGGAGAATTAAAGAAAGAGGGAACAAAGGAGGAGAACTACAACAAGGGGGAGTTCATGTACTATTTTGCTACAGGATTGCCATCAATGACAAAGGGGAAGATTGTTGGAATATTATTATTGATGTCAAAGACATTATAATTAATGTAACGAAAGTCAATGAAATTGTCAATAGAAATGTCAAAGAAATTATCGATAGAAATGTCGATGGAAATGTCAATGAAAATATTGATGTAAATGTCAATGGACACATTGTTTGGTGAAGAGGTGCATCTTGGATGGGATGCCTCCTTTGTGAAGAGCCTTTGGAAGCTATATAAGGTGGATAGAAGATTGGAAAATATATGAGAAATCATTCTTTTCATCATTCAAACATAAGTAGATTTTTGTGGAGAAGAAGAGGAGATTGAATTTGTCATCATTTGTTGATGAAGCAACAATAGCAAGGTAGAAGACTGTTTCAGTGGAGGCCGGTGCCTCAAAACAAAGAGATTGGTGTCTCTTCCTAAATTGGTGCTTAAAGGTGGGGATTGGTACCTCCAAGTAGGTTGGTGCCTACGAAATTTTATAAAAAAATTATTATTTTATGACTGGATTTGGACAGTAGATCCAAGCAACTCTACTTTGTAGTTTTCTTGAGAGAGGGTTTTTCGCGTAAATCTTGTGTTGCTTAATTATTAGATCTTATGTGAATGCTTTCTTTGTAAACATTAATTTCTGAACATTAAAGTTTTATTATACACTGATTCACTGCCTCCCCTTGCCCCCTCCCCGCTGCCCTCTCAGTGTATTG
The DNA here is from genome assembly GCA_037957365.1 of Torreya grandis. NCBI lineage: Eukaryota > Viridiplantae > Streptophyta > Pinopsida > Cupressales > Taxaceae > Torreya > Torreya grandis. Next base: position 1,166,732 of record JARHVA010000799.1, read on the forward strand.
TGTGCTTAACACTTGTTTGAGCACTAACATCACTGCCATAGACACCTTTGAAGAATGAGAACATCTCTTATGTACCAAGTTATGGGAGATGGGCCAGCATCTCCATGCCATCATTGACAATGGAAGCTATAATAACATCATTAAACAAGGTGCAACCTAGCACCTTAGATTCACCATTGAAGCACATCCCAAACCATATTATTTGGGTGGGCTTCGGTAGGGGAAAGATATACTGGTCCATTCAAAATGCACTTTTTAGCACAAATTGAAACCTATGGAGGATGAAGTCACATGTGATGTCGCACCATTTAAAGTTTTTGACATTTTTCTTAGAAGTTTGTATTTGTATGACTATGTTGCTATATATCAAGCCAAGACACAGTAGTGGACTGTTCATATCAGACATCGTTTCTTGAACAATTTGGAGTCACATCTAATGACCAAAATCACCTTGGGCTCCTCTAAACAATGCCACAAGCTCTGTTAGAAATATCTTAGGATAATTAGTACATCATAATTTGTGTAAATATTATATTAGTTTAATTGGTCATTAGGAGTATGTACGTGTTATTGTAGCAACTCATCTACAATAGGAAGATTGAGAGTTTGTAGGAAAGAGACGAGTGAAGACTCCTCATCATTAGGAGAAGACATGTATAAGAAACTCTCAGTTTGTGAATGAAATTAATATATTTAGTTACTTTATTTGGTATCAGGGTAGGGCATTCCAGTGAGAAAGGAAAAAAATGAATTCTTAATTGTTTCCTCGGATAGCCATGTCATTTCTGATTGCCCCATCTGATGTTTAAGTCTTGTTTTACAATTATTAAGTATTTTTTACAGTTTTTACAGTATTTTACCTGGAATGAATGTTTTATTGATTGTTGGGTGTAGTTCCAGTGTGGTCCCATGCACAAATCTCTTCTGTCAGTTTTGTGCGGATTATGCCGTCGTGCATTCATTATTGTCAGAGACTCGGGAATCTCTGTTTATGTGTATGTCAGTTCCGAATCTCTGTTTGTGTATGTCAGTTCTGCTAACAGTGTTGAGGCCACCCGTGAATCTCTGTTTAAATTGCCTCGTACAGAGTGCCGTAGTTTCTATTACGACTTTTCGGATCAGATAACAGTCCAGACCCATGTTTCATTATTGTTGCTTGACTGATCTGAGCATTTCCAATTGACAATATCTCTGCATTTATTCCTCTGTGCAAGCCTGCATTATACCTTTCAGTCAATGCCATTGCCCGCCATCAACGGGCAACTGTGATGCGCAATCATAGTCGTTCAATTCAATTCTTCCAGTACCAATGTCATCAATCCTCTATGACAATATGTATATAGAGATTCGATGCTTTTACAGTTCATTGAAGTTTGATTGAATATTGTTTTGGAATATAATATGAGATTTTTTTAGGTTTGATGTTTTTTTATTAACATCTATCATTATCAAGAGAAAGTAAGAGATAAATTTCTGATTTTTTTCCCTTTGGAATCAACATATTTTTTATTTTGAATAGGAAAAACTCTCACATAATATTTTAAAAACTATTCAATCAAATATTTATATAATTTAAATTTTTGTTTATATTTTATATTTATGTATATTATTAAAGTTTTTTTTAATTTTGTCTATAAATTTTAGACTATAGTTTGTCATTTTTGAAACATTAGATGGGCTTAAGTTAGTAAGTACATTTTGTTATATAGATTCATGTTTTGTTAATAATGTTGTTTAGGTTTAGTTTGTTGTAGTTTGTTTATTTTGATAACACGACATAGATTAATAAGTTGTCATTTTTTATCATTGGATTAGTTTCTATTTTATTTTTTATTTATAATCAAATAAGTAGTCAATTTTATATTTTTTAAATTTATTATGATAGAGTTGTTTTTTATAATAAATTAATATTTTTAAAAATTATTAAAGAAAAAAATATGTTTTATTGTAAGGATGTATTATTGGGAGAATCTAATGTTCAGTAGAATGTGTGAATTTATTTTAGATGGGCGGGAGATTTTAGATTCTTCTTACATAGATTTTGTTATAGTTGAATCAAATGCAGTATCAAATGTGTCAGTAGCATTGACCTCAACCTTCAAGTAGCATGTTCTATATTTCCCCAAGCAGGATTTACATCAAAGATGGACTTGGCCTTATTTAACATTACGATGTTAAGCTACAAATTGTATGCCTACTTCCATGTTTCAAGATTTTGTTTCAAGATTTCGTTTAAAAATGTTTTCATTATTTCTAAAAGGGACATATAAAAATACCCAGCTTGATAATAATAATTTTCAATATCAAGATATTTGCTATAATTAGCAAAGCGTATAGCATGAGCTTTTTTATTTTTAGTGACTTTCCATTTTGTTGATACTGGGAAACAAACTCTACTAGGCAAATGTGGTTAATGTTAATAAGATGCATAATGTAATAGTCTATAAGAGATTAGCAAATTACATTTTGAGACTCATCTGGTTCTTGTCTAAGAAGAATTTAAAGATTTAAGATAAATGTCCATTCATCAATACACGATGTGCTTATGAATATACATGTTCTTGAACTCTGATTCAATGGTAATGTTAATACCAAATAGACATATTACTATCCAGACATTTTTTGATATTTCAACATTGCATTTCCAAGCCTATGTAACATTTAGATAGCATCTATGTTTGTTTTTACATGTTGATTTCATATTTATTTAAAAGCATGTGTGGTCTTTGAATACCCCTTTGTCATATATAAGCTACTTTATGTTGTTGCAACATATGCATTTAGTATAACTTGTGTGTCTATATTGGCTTGCCATAAATATGGCATGTTTTTTTATAAAACTATTGGTACATGATTGTGATGGCCTACGAACATGGAATGGGGTAGGCTATTTAACTATACAATGTAGTATTGCTATGTATTTAGACTCGATCATACCTAGATCTTGTAATAGAGTGTAAAATCCATCATTTATTCCATCATTATTGGACAAAGAAATTGTTATGTTATAACCAGTCTTCATTTGATCTTGTTTTTTTCACATTCTTAGATTAGTGTTCCACTTGTGATTCTACATTTTTTAGGTTTGTTAGTATCAATACCTTTCTCTGTGTGTGTGTGTGTAACCGTGCCATTGATATTCAATGTGTAAACCTTCATTCATTCTATCATATAGATCAGATAATTTCATAATGAACACGATGATAACTTCTCTTTGACTGCATAATTTATGATGCTTGTTCATTGATTTACAAGGTATGCTTCTTTTTGAACTTTGATAATTTTTTCACCCTTTTATTGCTTTACAACAAAATGAATTCTACATATGTGTTTTTGACAAAGAAAAAAAACTACCTATGGAGTATTAAGACATGTCACTAAAAAGCACCATGGTCAATCTAAAATCTAGATTATTGTTTTTCTTTTGTGTATTTGTCGATACCATATCTATGGCTATCTAAAAATTCCTAACATTTTTTAATGTTTATAATCACTAGAGTAACATGTATTAATTATATAGTGTAGAAACACAATATAAATCATTAGTCAAAACTATAATCAAGTGTTATATCATGTCGAAATGACTATGTTTCACACAATTGGCAATCTTTTGAATGCAATAACATGGAACCAGTCACCACTAAAATAGTTCTCACAACATTAATTCAATTCAAACATGACATCTTTCATCGGTTTATTATCAGAATTGATATAACATTAGCTACACACACACACACACACACACACACACACACACACACACACACACACACACACACACACACACACACCAGCAGGATCAGAAAACATGATTTATGTTATCATCAAAGTTAGCTCGATTTGTTTTAACTCAGAAATAATAGGGGGTTGATGGTTGATGATATTTGTTCATTTTAAATGTAAAAATATGCATGAAAGTTTTGGGGTAAAAGGTGCAAGGTATTTAACAAACCAAATAAAAAATATATTATTTGTTGCACTATGAATTGAGGGAATATTTTGGATGTTATTAGTGTTTTCTCTTTAATTGAGGCAAGTATTGAATGCAGCTGACAGAGTAGGGGATTGAGAGCTGCTCAATTGTGCAGGTGAGTTAAATACAAGGATTTTATGTTATCCAGATTTGAAGGTGAGTTAAATGCAAGTAAAAAAGGCCAATTCTTAGTACATATAACAAATATATGAATGAAAATGCACCAATAACTTAAATGTAAAACAAGGTGTGTGGATCACAAATATCTAAAGGCTTCAAGGTAGTGGGAGGTGTTGCATTGTAAAATGGCAATTGTTATTACTATGGCCTTTTTTTGTCATTTGTTTGTGGCCACTACAGTAATTTTACTTTGAAATACTTTAAATGTTAGTTCTTTGAACTTGTTTTTATATTTATAATTTTTATATATAGGTATTTGCAGGGAGTTGTACCTTATTGTGGGATGGACTGACAATACACTATATTATTATTCATGAAAATTTGGCTAGAAACTTTTACATTACAATTGAGGAAATGTACTCAATATCATGTATTTTATTGAGCAGTGAATTACAAATATTAATAACAATTTATAAATCGAATATTATAGTTCCCTTTGGGACTAATAACCACAAGGAGGTGACTCATTCGACATTTTCAAGATTACAAAAAGTTCAAATGACTACATTTTTCATTCCTTAGTGAAGAAGGTACAACAAATTAATTTTATCACTCCTTTACAAATAAATTATAAAATATTAAATTACTCATTCATAATTGAAAACACATCATCATATCGATAAACTATAAATCCCCAATGAATGGACCAATACGGTATTGAATGTAGGTGGTACAACACAGAATTTTATGCAAGCTAGATTTGAGGGTGAGTTAAATACAAGCTGATAAACTCAATTGGCGGTAGGATGGGAAAACACAGTTTGTGATCTCGCCAAACTTAGTAGTAGAATTAGAAACCTACTAAAGTACTTGGCATTGAATGTTCATATCCTCAACCAATTTTTCTTTCTATTTGTCTTATATGTAACCCCTGGGTAATATTAATGGGTTTTATATGCTCGTAGACTAGGTCTACTCTTTTACTGGGTTATAATTTTACCATATATATATATATATATATATATAATTCATCCTACCTCAGACTCCTTCATATGGAGACAATGTTGGAGGCAATGAGCATTGGATATTTTTAGACTGTGAACAGGTATCTGATTTATATGTGTTTTATAACAATAGCACTACTAGTTCTAGTCTCATGAAAATAAAGAGCTATAAACATAACCACAAACCATTCCATTCATTTGCACCAGTACTTCTAATGTTACAAAGCCTCTAAGTATTAGAAAAATGCAAGTTGTAACCAAAATACTTAGTAACAAGCATTTATCTCTTCGCATGTCCAGTCATTGTCATGAAAATGTTCTTAGTAAATTGAGTACTATTTTATAAGTAAGGTCAATTATTAAAAGAGGATTTTTAGGAATCTTTTTCACTAAAGGGCTTAAACCTTTTTTCTTATTGAAGTGAAATAGGTTTTCTAGGGTTTGAAACAAGAATTGTCATTCATTTTCATTTAATTACTTGCAGGCATGCAAAGCACGTAATTGTGTGTTATCCAATTTTGAAAGCGATATAAATGTAGGATCCTAAACTTCGTGAATACATTTTTTGTTCAATATATAATTTTTTTGTTTTTTTGGTCATTTACAATCACATTTATCCAAAGTTGATCCATGTATTTTTTTTTTCTAAGCTTTTTTTTATCAACGAGATTTTTAAAAACTTTTTTTTTTTTTTTTTGCTAATGGAAATTACTTGTTTCAAGGCTTTGTCCATAGCCTATCCTATCAAAATACATTAGAAAATTATAAGGCATAGCCTAAAAGCTCTAGAATGCCTTACCTCAAAAACAAAATCAATCCGTATAAACTGCAATAACGTCCAATACCAAAGGTGCCTAGTAAGGAAGAATCGGACCCCAGTAGTCTCCTCTCTGCACACCTAGAAATAATGGAATTAAAATGAAAGACACTAATTACCTCAAACCCTAAATAGCCTACTTTGTCCCAGGTAAAAAAATAACTCTTCACTGAACAAGAATCCTAAAAACCCTTGATATTTTTATCTTACTTACAAGACCATTAGTCTACTCTACCCTTTTTTGTATTACCAATATCTCTGTGTAAAAAAACAAAGGCATGCAGTAAAATTCTTACCCAGTAAAATCCCAGACATAGTCTACAAACATATAAAACTCAATAATATTGTATAAAGGATAAACATAAGCCAGATAGAAATAAAATCACGTCATGGATACGAGCCCGATATAGTAACAGATCCAGACCCCAATAGTCTCCTCTATGCATACCTAGATACAATGAAATTAAAATCAATGACACTAATTGCCCCCAACCCTAAATAGCCTACTTCACTCCAGCCAAAAAACCCTTCACTGAATAAAAATCTTAAAAGCGTTTGTTACTATTAGCCTTACTAAACCAGTAATTAACTCCACTTTTTTTGTATTACAAATACCTCTGCACACAAAAAAAAAGCCACACAGTAAAATTCTTACCCATTTAAAGAGCAAACCTAGTATATGAGCATATGAAACCTAATAATACTACCTAGATGTTACACATAACCCAGTTATAAGGAAACGTAGGTTGTAGATATGAACCCAATTATTATGAAAAATCCTAACCTCTTTGCCAATGCTTCGCCCACAATGTAAATGAAAAATAATGAAATAATGGCCAAACTACCAAGCTCCAATAGTCTCTCCTCTGAATGCCTAGAATCAACAAAATTAAAAAAGAATCGATGAATTGCAAAACTCCAATAGTCTCTTCTCTGAATGCCCAAAAACAATAAAATTAAAAGGAATGTCACTAACTACCTCTATCTCAACACCACATCGTGTCAAGCCAACATTCAATACCAAGTACTTTAGCATATTTCTAATTCTCGTATTAACTTTCGCGAGATCATAAACCATGTTTTCCCATCCTGCCTCCAACCAAATTTAACAACCTGCATTTAACTTGCTCTCAAATTCGAACAACATAAAATCCATGCATTTAACTTCCCCGCACAACCAAATAGCTTGCAATTCTCTAGTAGTTGCACTCAATACTTACCTCAAACAAATAGAGGGCAGCGATAACATCTCAAATATTTCAATCCAATCACAACACAACAAATAACTTTTTTTATTCGACTCGTTAAACACCTCTCACCTTATTCCCTGAAACTTTCATACATATTTTTTATACCCAAAACAAAAACATCTCATTAACCAACCACCCACCCCCTTATTCCAAATTAAAATAAATCAAAAATTATAATTCCCTCGAAACTCATAACATGATATATTAAACTTACTTTAAAATAAATAATAAGTACATAACTAACTATTATAATATTAAATTGTAAATATCATTATAAAAATATTAAAGACAAATATTTTAAAGAAAGAAAAGGCTTCTTAAATTATTAGTGATGGGCCTCCATGAGCGGCTTAAACCCAAGCCCTCGTCCGTGTTCAAATTTTAAAAAATATTTTCAATTTAAAAAAATAAATAAAATAAATAAATAAATAATATTTTTATAGAAATGGAGTTATGAATTGGGACGTTTTTAATTGGAGCTATAAATTAATATGAGATCCAAATGGGATGTTCAGAGTTTGTTTACAATTAATATTAATAATTATAAATGGGATACTCAGATCTCCCTTACAACTAATACCAACGATTATAAATGGGATGCAGCGACTACAAATGGGAGGTCCAAATCTCCCTTATAACCAATACAAATGACGACAACCAACCTTACTAATATCACCACTAGCCTCTAACAACCCCACTAACATCACCACAATAATAACCAGCGCCATAAATATCTCCAATAACAACCACTGATCTAACATACTATTGAAATCTGACCTTAAATAAGACTAGACACAACCAAACTATTTTAATCAATTCCCTGTGTTTCATTAACAACTTTTTATCTTGAATAAAATCGCTTTAACCATTTCACCTATATTTCATTCCTAATAACCTTTTACCTTATATAAATTGTACTAAAACAATTAATTGTATAAATCCACTTTCAAAATTTATGTTTTGATAATGATTTTAGTGGACAATTAATGCCATAAAAAAACCAACTCGCGATCCTACGTGTCATTCGTTTCCCCTAACAATACAAACTTTCAACAAACAAACAAACAAACAAACAAAATCGTACCAAAAACCCTTGACTCACTTAATTAGTGGGCTTTACAATTATTAACCCACGGGGCATCTTTTGAAGGGGTCGAACAACACATTTGGTTCTAAAAGTCTCCACTATCTGCAACGTGGCAAACGTGTTGTGGACTGGCGACCCATTCATTAGTTGTGGGTAATGATTGAAGGTAAGCAAATACAAAAATTATGCATTCATGCAAAATTGACCGAATCTCTCGCCGACTATGTCAAAAATTAATGTTAAAATATTATAGTTTCGTTATTAGTCCGAAGGGTAATTAAAACATTCAATTTTGTTTAATCTCCCATTAAAATTTAATTTTTCTACCAATAAAAATGGATTGTTAGTTGTGCATTGAAATATATTTAATTTTTGAATACTGATTATGTGTATTTGTTAACAATAATTTAAAAAAAAGCTATTTCCTTGTGTTTCTATTGATTAGAATTGCATCATGTTATTAAGGGGCGGTCATTGACACTATTTACGGAGTGATCTCACCTCCCAAGATTGTCAGTGCTTGTTTGTGATGCTTAAGTGAACAAATTATTTATTCTCCACTACCTTGATCTTATCAAGTGTCATTTTTGCACGGAGGTTCATTGCATCTTTTTCTTGGTAATATTTAATGAGCGGTGAAGCTCTGTGAAAACATGGACAATACTGTGTGTCAATATTCAACATTGATTGGAAAATCAAGCACGTTATGTCATGCTTGTTGCATGGCTCGAACCTTGAGCAAAGCTATCATTTTTTTTTGGTAGGTGGATGTCTATGTGGGAGTTCTCGGAGCCTATCAAGCTTGGTACCATGCAAATTATGAGGGTTTGAAGCTCTGCCATTTTTCTTCCACTCTGCGACAACATGGACAAAACTGTGTGTATCAATATTCAACATTGATTGGAAAAATGAGCACGTTATTTCATGCTCGTTGCATGGCTCGAACCTTGAGCAAAGATATCATTTTTTTTGGTAAGTGGATGTCTATGTGGGAGTTCTCGGAGCCTATCAAGCTTGGTGCCATGCAAATTATGAGGGTTTGAAGCTTTGCCATTTTTATTCCACTCTTCGAAAACATGGACAAAACCGTGTGTATCAATATTCAACATTGATTGGAAAACTGAGCACATTATATCATGCTTGTTGCATGGCTCGAACCTTGAGCAAAGCTATCATTTTTTTTGGTAGGTGGATGTCTATGTGAGAGTTCTTGGAACCTATCAATCTTGGTGCCATGCAAATTATGAGGGTTTGAAGCTCCGCCATTTTTATTCCACTCTACGAAAACATGGACAAAAATGTGTTTATCAATATTCAACATTAATTGGAAAATCGAGCACGTATTTTCATGCTTGTTGAATGGCTCGATCCTTGAACAAAGCTATCATTTTTTTGGTAGGTGGATGTCTATGTGGGAGTTCTCAGAGCTATCAAGCTTGGTGCCATGCAAATTATGAGGGTTTGAAGCTCCGCCATTTTTCTTCCGCTCTGTGAAAACATGGACAAAACTTTGTGTATCAATAGTCAACATTGATTGGAAAATTGAGCATGTCATTTAATGCTTGTTGCATGGCTCGAACCTTGAGCAAAGCTATCATCTTTTTTGGTAGGTGAATGTCTATGTGGGAGTTCTCGGAGCCTATCAATCTTGGTGCCATGCAAATTATGAGGGTTTGAAGCTCCACCATTTTTCTTCCTGTTGACGTGGTGTTGGATGAAGAGCTCAGTGTTAACCTCAACAGTTTATCAGTTCATGGTGAACGACATACTCTTTTGGCTCGTGTCTCTCTCAAATGGATCTTGCAGTCCTTTGACTCCTTTGGCGTGTGATCTCTCTTCAAACAACATTGGAATGTGTAATCACCTCTGGGATTCTCTGTTCAGTCCCTCCATTCCATCCTACTCACAACAAGCTTCATCCATAGCTCACATCAGTGCACTGTTGGAAACAGAAGTGCCTACATATGGTGGTGGTGGTTACTCATTTTTGACGATAGTAGACTAACAGTTAAGGAAACCCCAGGTTTGCAATAATCCACTCTTCCTCCTGTGATGGCCTGTAACTCTTCATGTAAGTGGTTATTTTTTGGTTCTTAGTAGGAAAATATTATTAATGGTGTTGCCTACAAGGAAAAGTAAACATTTTGTGGAGTGAGATGAGCGGTATGTGTCTAATGACTATGGTAGCAAAGTCGTGCACTATTATCCCAAGGACTGCCACGAAAATGCAAGGTTGGTTGTCATTAAGAGGGGAAAAAGTCTAAGACACATGGTGTATGTGGTTTTAGATGAATTTTTGCATCTATTAAAAAATAAAAAATCCATCTCTTACTCCTCTATCATGACCTCCTCCTCTTCTTCTAGGTCAATGAAGTGGAGATCTAGAAGAGAAGTGGTGAATTGGTTGAGCTCTCTTTTGTCAAGGCAACGCTCTTCTGTGTCTTTTGCAGACCACAGCGAAAGTAGTCACCTTTTTCCTTCTAGATCTGTCTTGTTTTTAACAGGTTTGTTATATTTTGTGTGCTCATTTTCACTTCTTTGCAAACTAACACTATAACTACTGTGTTTGTATTAAAAAAATTAATGGCTTAATGAATGGTTAAAATCTTTGAACTATGTTTTTGTGTGTAGGTGTGCAGATTAAAAGTCCTATATCTGAAAGCATGTTTTTGTGAAGGTGATTAGATTGAAATTCCTCTAATGAGATTTCCTTCCCCCTTCTTTTGTCTTCATTTTTGGATCCTTCCATCTGGGTTTATTTTTATCATTGTGGTTGTCTATGTCATTGTTCAAAAGATTTAGAAGCCATAGTGTTTGTATGATATGATCCAGAAAAACTTGCCAGGTTGAAAAATACAAAAAAGTTACTTTCATGAAGAGCATCGTAGGTTGAAATCTTTACATCGAGAATTTATTCCTCTCTTTACCCTGGGTTTGCCTATTGGATCACCCCATATTTGAGTTTATCTGTATTGTAAACATCTTGGGATTCTTTGTCTAATTTATCAAGGGATCTAAAAAACCATGTGTTTGTATAGTAAAATTAGAAATGAATGCTATGCTTTTTGTGAAGGTGCACAGATTGAAATCCCATTTATGAGATATGTTTCCATTTGTCATTGATTTTTGCATTGGATAATTTGGATCCTTGTGCTTGTATTTACTTCAAAAAATGTGGAAGTCTCGATCTTCTTTTGAGATGAAGATTTAGTCAAACCTCTCTATGCATAGATCTAGAAAAGGCGATTTGGTGTTGTGATCTAGGAATTTGACTCAGGAGAGGATGGTTAGTATGGTGTTAGTTCCAAAATGAAAACAAAATGAAATAAACACACTAATAGCATAATATCTCTCGGCCTAGACACTAGGGAGAGCTTAGTTAACAAACACAAATGACAAACACAATTAAAAAGCAAGGAATCAAATACAAGAATTCCTTCACCTTCCTTGGATGTTCCAAATGCCTCTGTAGTAGTGGCTTGATCAGCTTGTGCTCATGAAGTCCTTGGCAATGGAAGCTTGGCTACCTCCATCTCTCTTTGGCACCTTTGGCTTGTGGCTTGGCTTGGCTTGGAATCAATTTGGCATTATAACACTAGTTGCATGAAGCTTTTGGAACCAATTTGGCATTATAACTTTGCATCAAAAAAGCTTAGAATTGATGTTGTGAGGTCTCCTATTTATAGATTTTTGGATTTGATCAGAATCAACCTAAATCATCCATCTCAAGATTGAGATGTGTGGTTGAGGATTAATTCAATTTTTAGAATTAAGTTTATAATTATCCTCATCATGGCATTGGAAGAATGGACAATTAAGAGGCATGGAGGGCATCATGGAAGGCATTGATGAGACATGAGAGGCATGAACCCTGATATTTATGGCATTTATGGCCTAAGGATGTCTTCCCAAGAAATGAAGTAACTTGATGATACAGATATTCAATATTCATTTCTAAAAACAAGTATTCAACAAGTTTCCATGGAATTCTTGATTAGGCTCTAATTTGGATTAATTAGCTCTTAAGCATGATTAAGCACTTTGTGCACAAATTACCCAAATTGATTAGAATGTCTTGTTATCGGTCCAAAATTTAACTGGATTGGAATTGGAAGGCGATTTAGATGTGTTGGAACCATATTCCCATTTAGGATGTTGCCAACAACAAATAAGAAAGGCACATATCTTGTGTGAAAGATTTGATAGGAAAGAGCAATCCAAAACACCCAGGTGCAAATTTGCCATTTTGACTTAGAATGATCTGATCAAAGTTAGTTGGCCCATTAATTGCATTACCCCATTTAATGATACCCTAGCCAAAATTGGCACATGAATATGTCATTTTTACATCATTTCACATGTTTTAGTGTTTTTAGGTCAAATTGTGCATTTTAGGTGGAAATTAGCCAAAAGCTTGATTGGGGGTTAATGGCAGCCAGTTTTAGGTGTCTCCAGTTTGCCCCTATTTGGGAAGGTGTTGCAAACCTAGGCAAAGCAAAGTCTTTTCAAAGAATGAGAAATGGCATGTATGCCAAAAAGAAGATGATGATTGAAGAACAATGCTCCAAATGGTTTTTGGGAAGCCTATGATGATGCCCCCTCGAGGGAGTGGCCATCACATTTGTTGATGGATGGTCCATCGAAAAGAAACAAGAAGAAAGGTGGAATTAACCTGTGGTTGAGATTAATCCAAATAATAAAATGTTTGCATGCATTGATGTAAAAAGGATGTTGATTTGTCCAAAGGTGGTTATAATCATTACAAGGACCTAGATTTACTAAAGATGATTGTGCCCCAGTTAGGGATGATTAGCAATCATAACTCAAGGATATAACCTGGAATACAGATTAAATATGAGTGGGTGAAAAGTGATGAAATAGATGAATAGAATAATGAGATGGATCAATAAAATGATTCAGTTTTACCTGCCAATGAGGAGATGTTCATCCTAACTAGCAATGATACAACTAGAATGGTTATTGGGTTGATTTGATCAAGGGTGGGATGGAAGGATTTGCCAACATGCCAAGGAGAAACTATTGCTACTCCATTGATTGTAGACCTTCGTGAAGCTAATTTTTTCTTTAGCATGTGAGGGTAGGCTTCATGATAGAACACCATGAAAACATGGCCAAAATATGCGTAATGATTAACTCCCAGTATCCAATAAACACTCAAAAATAATACATCATTGATTAAAACCATGATGATAATATTGATGTATGAATATGGATAGACTCAAGAATAATGTGCTCAAGGAATCACCCAATGAACGCATAGAGACAAAATCGAGGCAATAATGTTGAAAGCAAACAAATAAACAAATAGAAAAATAAACAAATAAACAAATAGAAAAACAAACAAACAAACAAATAACTAAAATAAACAAACAAATATAAAGCTTAAAAATAAAATCAAAAGAAATCATCCTAACAATGACAATACCCCAGTAAGGTGGATCGAGGATAACTGACTAGGCTTAGACAGGCCAAATATTTTTGAATTTTTTGAAATATTATGAATGTTTTTGGCATTTTGAGGTATCTTAACTTGTTAGAGAATGACAAGATACCTACTCATAAAACATCGAGAGCATTTGGCTTAGGTTACTCACAAAATAGTGAGAGCATATGGAAAGGGGGACTGAGGTGACCTCAACATGAATTGAGCATGACCCATACAGTCCTAAAATGACCTCAAGTCATAGTAATTCCATCCACACAAAAGGCAAAGAAAAACCAACTAGGTCCCAACAAGTTCCCAAATCTGGAAAATGGCCAGTCAAATGAAAATAATGATGGCAAGGTGATGCGACAATGCATGATAAACAAGTGTTGCCCCTAGTTTACCCATAGGTGGTTATAACTAAGATACAATGGCATAGGTCAATGATACTAATTTTCCCATAGGTGGTTATAATTAGTAGTAAGACTAGTGAGACACTGATTTGCCCATAGGCAGTTATAATCAAGCTCACAGAAACAAATGTGGATAGGATGAAAGATATCTTGCCAAATCAACTGCCACACTACTTTCATAGACTATCATTATAAACATGGATTGGACTAATTATTGAAACTTGATTTAAATCCTCTCACAAAAAGTGCAAGTAGAACCAAAGTAACCAAGATCAAAATAGGATTGAGTAGGATGACTAAAAATAGGCTTTGGTCTGCATAGGAATGGAATGATAGGATGGTATGGTCTTACTAAGGATAATGGTTGGTTGGATAGATTAGATAAAATGGTATTAGGTTTGCCCCCAAATGATGGGGTAATTGGCAGGAGTATGTGACAATGGCAAATGGATATGTAACATGGTAATGGCACGGTACATATTTTTGGCCTAGGTGTGTTTTTTGATTTTATTGTTCATGTTGATGGGGAGATGCACATCCTTATCAACAAATGATACAAACAAAATACTTTATCATGTTAATTGCTATCCCACACCTCGTCTGAAAAGTTGCTCTATCAAAAATAGCCTACAAATTTTGATACCAAAAATGCTTATGTTTTCTTCTTTAGTCTTTGATTTTGATTCCTTCAAGCATCGAGACAAGGTATCTATGTAGCCTTTGCAAAGGAAAGTGTGGTCATGGATGGAAAAAAATAATAATAATGGATGGTAAGTTTGATTGTGAAATGGAATGGTAGATGATAATGGAATGTATAATAGTGGGGAAATAAATGAAGATCAGGACTTTCAGTCACACGTAATGTTGTTGATGTCAGATTCAACATAACTTTGATTGTGGTGGGGTCGAATACTTGTTCTCTCAATAGGACCACCAGATTTTTTTTTGTTTGATCTTGAAAGTAGCTACCATCTAATTAGGCTATAGATTGGAAGCTATTTTGATTTGATCTTTGATTTTGTCTTCATCAAGCAGTGAAGAAATTTTATGCTCTGCTATTGGTGCCTTAATGAGGATTTCACCAATGAAGTTTTCTTTATTGTCTAGTAGCACCTCCAAGAAGGTTTCACTAAGGAATGTTGACTTTGTACTTTGATTGTCTTCTAACGCTTATAAAAAAGTCTCACTAGAAGATGCTGAGTTCTAACTTTGCTTATCCCCTAACGCCTTTGATAAGGTTTCACTAAGAGAGTGTTCTTCTGCTACATGAATGTGGTCTTGGCCTCCTTGCTCTTTTTCAACTGCTATATCACCATCGATGCAGTTCAACAAAGTGTGATTCTATCAATCCCAATCAACACTTGTGAGAGATGGAATGTCAATAATATGGCTATCTTGGTTGATGGTAATGGTTTGTGGAATGATAATGGAATGGAGAGAGGCTGCATAGTCCTCATAGAAGATACTAGGATAACTTGTGTCGAAGCTAAATTAATTATCCTTAAAAATCATAGAAGAATCACAAATAAATTCAAATTAATTTGTGAGACATGCGTAACCAATGTGTTAATAATCATGAACATATTCTTCTTCTAAATCTGATGTTGAGACTAATGTTGATTCTGATTATAATGTTAAATCGGATGTTAGTTTAAGAATAGAACCTGATTCTAACTTTAATTCTTCATCTGATGGGTACTCTGTTACAATGATGTCTTGTTGAATGTTTAGTTTTGGACAAGTAACAGCCTATGATGGCATAATGGGCTCCATAAAAATTAGTTTGTTAAAGTGAGACTCCTCTAGGATGGAAAATAGGTCAAGAGACAACTCCTCAGAAACTGGCTTGTCAATAGAAGGCTCTTGAAAAATAGGCATATGGTCGAGGTAATGATTTTCCCAATGGTGGTTATAATCATTAAGAAATGACTCAACAAAGATTGGCTCATCAGTGTGAGACTCCTTGACAATTAGTATAAGATCAATAGGTGATTCATCACACATCAACTTATCATAAATGGTTGATTCAATAGAAATATCTTGGATTGGTTGGTTCTCTTGGCCTTGGTTTCTAATGAGTTGGAAAATCCCAGGTTTGAACACAGCTTGGTCTTTGAATGATTGGATCAGTTGAGGTTTAGATGGGATTGGTACTAGATGAGGAATGAATTATGGTTGGATAATGGTAGGGCATTAGGGGGCATGATTGCTCGCATGAGCCAAAGGACAAAGTTCTGAGATGGTAACGATAGGGGAGTGTGGAACATGATTGCTCATACAAGCCAAAGGACTAGATCATGGTATATAAATGGTTGGGTGTTGTGGTGTTTGGTTGCTCGCACAAGCCAAAGGACTAGGTCTTAGTATAGTAATGGTATTCCTTGGATATTGTGGAGATTGATAGCTTGTATAATCCAATGGAGGGTTAGGGGTAGTCGATGATCAAATAGTAAAAGGATGTCGTGAAACTTGATTGCTTACATAAGCAAAAACATCCAAGTCTTCCTCATAAACCATATCATCTCAGTCATAAGATGGATCATAAGTTAGTTCTTGGTTGTGTTTCATGTACTGATTATTGAAAAGAGGGTATGGATTTATATCCCAAACAACATTATTTATAGTTGGCTCTTCAAAGTCCTCTTCATAAGCCTCTTCATATCAATCAAGGTCTCAAGTTGGATCGTAAGTTATTTCGTGACTTTGTTCCCCTGAATGATTAATATGAGGTAGATAAAAAGCTATCACACAAACCATATTATCATCATTAGGGTCTTGACAAAAGCTATAAAAGTCATTTTGTGTGGCTATTCTATCATAAGTCAGATTGTAAGTGACTCCACCATAAGTGTAGTGAGACATATCTACATAAATGATGAAATCTCCAAAGTAAAAAAACTTAGAGTTCTATAAACTTTGAAAAACTATGTCCAAAAGACAAATGGTTCAAACTTGGTCTAACTTAGTCGAAGGAGCAGAGCTGTATCTCCAATATGGTTTGATAGTGGAGCCGTATCTCTAAAATGATTTGTGCTAAGACTTGGCATAAAACATTCAAACATCAAATGTTTAATGTCAAATGTCATATGCACAAAAGGTCAAGTGTCTAAATAAAAATCGACATGTCAAAGGTCTAGGTCAAAGTGTTCCAAACAAGGTCTAAACTAGGAAAAAAAGTTGAGTTACTAGGTCTTTTGTCCAAATGTGGAGTCAAAATATAGGCTCAAACAAACATGCACATGCTAGGACTCTTGGCCAAACGGCGTCAAAATCTAGACTTGAAACAAAGGCTAATGTGATTTGATTTAATCTAACAAGTTTGGAAACAACTTTGACATAGCCCTGGCACACAAAATCAAACATAAATATGATCAGTTGTCATAAAGCATAAGACAAAAGGCTCTTTGAAAAAGGTTGAGTTCTCCCAAATAAAGGCATAAATAATGATGAGGATAGGCATTAAACAAATAAACCATTAATAGTTTTCAATTTTGAGTAATCAATTAACCGAAGTTATGCAACCCAAAAGAGAAAGATCTGTGTATCATCCCCATGAATTAAGGCTTAAACAAAAATCAATCAATGTTTGGATCCAAACTTAAGAAGGCTAATTGAAAATCAATGTTGAAAACTTAGGATTTGACCAAACAAGCTAGACAAGATTAGATAACATGATGGCACAAGACAAAGCTCCAAATGGTATACACAAAGTGGTTTGAAACAAATGGTTTTGATAGCATGGTAAACAAGTCTTGAAATAAATTGAGCAACCTAACGACATAGCATACTCAAATAACATGGTCAATGTTATGTTTCAAAGACTAAAAAGGCTCAATAATGTTTTGACATGATTTGGGCAGCATAACACTACCCTTCACCACTCAAATGCATTGGTTTGATATGGCTTATGAAAAAACAAACAAGTTTTAGTCTCAAAACATACCAAGAAAAAATGACCAAAATACACCAAGTATAATCGTCCAAATCCTAGCAAGGATAGGGCACAACAACTTTCATGCCAAACAATGCAAAAAAAAAGCACAGATTTTGGGTTTGTATCACTTGGCTTGTTGTAAAAAGGTCTAGTCCTTTTTGCGACCACTACATCATGTTGTTCACTTAGTGTAGTGTGATGTCCAAAGTGCCACTACGTCCCGTGTCCAATTCTAAAAGATCTAAATGAAGTCAATGCCAGGAGGTGAAACCTTGGGTCAAAGTTTTCCTAAAGAACTTACGGTAGGTGATGAATTCCCCCTCGCAAGCTAAGTTTTCATAAAAATAAAAGACTAAGAGAGACTTTAGGGTCATTTTTAAGGTCACCCAAATTTTGATGAGTTTTTGGGGAGTGCTTTAGATGACATTCTTTCTAAGCCTTAGACTAAGCTTTTTTCAATAGGAATGACGCTTTTGATTCCAAGGGTTCCCTAAAGGGAACAAATAGAAGAGCATACATGCAACACCCATCTCTTTGCTAAACAAAATTATATCAAACAACTATTGAACACAAAAAACTTTTAGAAAGATGAGTTTATTTTTAAGCACCAAATTCAAAAGATTGAGTGGTGTTCATTTGATCCTTTGGTCTTAGTTGTAACTTTGAAAACAAATTCTAAAAACACTTATTTAATCACCTTAAATGTTACTTTAAGCACCAAAATAATGTTCCTAATTCATTTTAAAACATGCAAAATATGTTCTAAAATATGATTTATCAAACTTGAAATCTGCTAGTTATTTGTCTACCCTTAAGGCATCACCCCAAAAGCAAATATGTTAGATTAGAAACATTTTAAATAGATTTTATAAATTTTGTAAAAAATCTATGAAAATTTAAGCTAAACTAATGTCAAATTTTTAAAATTTAAGAGAAAACATGTGGTTTTAAAAAAAAAAATCCAAAACAGAGTCCGTATGACCCCAAACCAAGCATTTTAAAATAGCCCTCGGGTTTGTATTTCTAAGATAACACAGTGATCGACGTCGGTTACACAAATAGTGATCGATGATGCCTATGCCAACCGATGATAGTTTAAATAACCAATGTTGGTTACTGTGTAAACTTGTGGTAATCAAAAAATGGAAAAATAAAGTTAGAAAATTAATTTGCAAGAGTTTTAAGGGTTCAAATGAATCTTTTAAAGCTGCAAAATGATCTTCTTCATGTGTGGGATGCATCTAGGCCCATCGGGTGTACTATTATGTGATCTAGGAATTTAACTCAAGAGAGGATGGTTAGTATGTTGTTAATTCCAAAATAAAAATAAAATGAAATAAACTCACTAATAGCATAATATCAATAACCCTAGACACTAGGGAGAGCTTAGTTAACGAAGACAAATGACAAACACAACTAAAAAGCAAGGAATCAAATACAAGAATTCCTTCACCTTATTTGGATGCTCCAAATGCCTTTGTAGTAGTGGCTTGTGCTCATGAAGTCTTTGGCAATGGAAGCTTGGCTACCTCCATCTCTCCTTGGCTTGTGCTCATGAAGTCCTTGGCCTGTGGCTTGGCTTGGCTTGGAATCAATCTGGAATTATAACACTGGTTTCATGAATCTTTTGGAACAAATTTGGAATTATAACTTTGCATCAAAAAAGCTTAGAAATGATGTTGTGAGGCCTCCTATTTATAGATTTTTGGATTTGATCAGAATCAACCTAAAGCGTACATCTCAAGATTGAGATTTGTGGTTGAAGATTAACTCAATTTTTGAAATTAAGTTTATAATTATCCTCATCATGGCATTGGAATAAGGGGCAATTAAGAGCCATGGAGGGCATTATGGAAGGCATTGATGAGGCATGGGAGGCATAAATCCTAATATTTATGGCATTTATGGCCTAGGGATGTCTTCCCAAGAAATGAGGTCACTTGATGATGCAGATATTCAATATTTATTTCTAAAAATAAGTATTCAACAAGTTTCCATGGAATTCTTGATTAGGCTCTAATTTGGATTAATTAGATCTTAAGCATGATTAAGCACTTTATGCACAAATTACCCAAATTGATCAGAATGTCTTGTTATTGGTCTAAAATTTGACTGGATTGAAATTAGAAGGCATTGTCAAATGCATTGGAACCATATTCCCATTTAGGATGTTGCCAAAAAAAAATAACAAAGGCACATGTCTTGTGCATAAGATTTAATAAGAAAGAGCAATCCAGAGCACCCAGGTGCAAATTTGGCATTTTGACTTAGAATGATCTAATCAAAGTTAGTTGGCCCATTAATTGCATTACCCCATTTAATGATACCCTAGCCAAAATTGGCACTTGAATATGTCATTTTCATATCAGTTTGCATGTTTTAGTGTTTTTAGGCCAAATTATGCGTTTTAGGTGGAAATTAGCCAAAAACCTGACTGGAGGTTATCAGTGGCCAGTTTTAGGTGTCTATAGTTTGCCCTTGTTTAGGAAGGTGTTGCAAGATATAAGCATAGTAATATCTTCTCAAAGAATGAAAAGGTCATGTATGCCTACAACTGCAACGATGATAAACTCATTGTATGATGCCCTAGGAATTTGACTCAAGAGATGGTTAGAATGGTGTTAGTTCCAAAATGAGAACAAATGAAACAAACACACTAATAGCACAACATCATTAGGCTTAGACACTAGGGAGAGCTTAGTTAACAAAAAAATGACAAGCACAACTAGAAACAAGAAATGAAAACACAAAAATTCCTACACCTTCCTTGGATGCTCCGAATGCCTTTATGATGGTGGTTTGCTTGGCTTGTGCTCATGAAGTCTTCATCAAAGGAGGCATGGCTATCTCCTCTTCTCCTTGGCACCTTTGGCTTGTGGCTTGGCTTGACTTAGAATCAATTTGGAATTATAAAACTAGTTTCATGAAGCTTTTGGAACCAATCCTGCATTATAACTTTGAACAAATTAATGTTAGAAATGATGTTGTGAGGCCTCCTATTTATAGATTTTTGGATTTGATTAGAATCAACCTAAATCATCCATCTCAAGATTGAGATGTGTGATTGAGGATTAATTCAATATTTGGAATTAAGTTTGTAATTATCTTCATCATGACATTAGAAGAAGCGGTAATTAAAAGGCATGAAAGGCATCATGGAAGGCATTGATGAGGCATGGGAGGCATGAATCCTGATATTTATGGCATTGATGGCCTAGGGATGTCTTCCTAAAAAATGAGGTCACTTGATGATGTAGATATTCAATACTCATTTATAAAAACAAGTATTCAACAAGTTTCCATGGATTTATTAATTATGACTTGATTTGGGTTAATTAGCTCTTAAGCATGATTAAGCACATTGTGCACAAATTGATTAAATTGATTAGAATGCCTTGTTATTGGTCCAAAATTTGATTGGATTAGAATTGGAAGGCATTGTCAGATGCATTGGAACCATATTCCCATTTAGGATGTTGCCAATAGCAAATAACAAAGGCACAAGTCTTTTGTAGAATATTTGATAGGGAAGAGCAATCCAAAGCACCTAGGTGCAAAATTGGTATTTTGACTCAAAATGAATTGATTAAAGTTAGCTGGCCCATAAATTACATTACCTCATTTAGTGATACCCTGGCCAAAATTGGCACTTGAATATGTCATTTTTCATGTTTTAGTGTTTTTAGGCCAAATTGTGCGTTTTAGGTGGAAATTAGCCAAAACCCTGATTGGAGGTTATCAGTGGCTAGTTTTAGGTGTCTACAGTTATTGTCTGCTTAAAAATTTTGAAATCTTTTTTTGTGAAGGTAGGCAGAGACTTCAATTCCCTATGGGGCAAATATGTGGCTCCTTTTTCCTTTTTTATCATGGAATCCTCGTTTGATTTTCTAATCAGTGTTTTAGGCACTAGTTGTGTTTGTCCTTTCTTTGTAAAATGTCTAAAACAACGTTTGTTTACAAAAATCTAAAAAAAAATGAATGCTAAAAAATTTGAAAACTTTGCTTATTGTAAAGAATGACAAATTGAAATCTTCTCCTTGTGATAACAAAAGCTTAAAGATTTCACAAAGTAATATTTTTTCCCCTTCTCATACTCACTCTTGACACTTTGAAATTTGTGTCTGCTTAAAAAGAGTCTTTTTCAAACTAATGTTTGGTTCCTTCTACAAGATATTCTTGGATCCTTGCATGGTTGATCAGAAACATCCACCGACATCATCGATTTTTGTTTCAAGAAATCTTAGAAGAATTTTTTTTTTCTTAGTAATGTTTATACCCAGAAAATCTAAAATTCTCCCTTATCTGAGGTATATATGATTTTTTTTCTTTTTTTGTTATTTGTAATTGTTATTTTCCTTTTTTTTTTTTTTTTTTGTGATTGTTGGATCTTTAGACCCTTATTCTTCTGTGTTGGAAAAACTGTGTAGATGTCAATTTTCATTGCAAAAAATGTCCCAAAAATGTTTTTGCTTTGAAAAATCATTTTAACTTATTTGCATTTAAGTGTCAAAAAAACATGTGCTTATGAAGGTAAGTAGATTGAAATCTTCCTAATCAACATGATTCATGAAGAGGGTGGTTAGCCGCTTTTCCAAGCAATGCATTTTTCCCCTATTGATATTAAAATAGTAATGTTCAGATTTTGAATCCTTGTTTAATGTTTGATGAAAGGAATGTTGGTTTATCTAGGATTATGTGAAAAAACTTTTAATAAGATCTTTGGAAAGTAGATGATTTTTTAGAAAACTATCTTTTTGAGTTTTGTTGGTTAATGCTTTCTAGTTTCTCTAATTAACTCTTTCATTTCAAGGTTTCTTTAGATAGTTTTATGGTTATTTTTTCCCCATGTGCAGTCCAAATAGTTGGGCGTATGTACCTATTATGGTCAGATTCAACGAGTCATTGAACATCTGATCAATTGCTTTAAATCTTGCCACACCCAAAATGTCCTAAAGTCTTTTGGTTGAGTGTCTAGGTTCCTTATCTGATGTTAGGTGGTAAATGGCTATGAGCTTTCAATTGCCTAATTTATGCTTTGGTTGTGTTTTGTTGAGTGTTGTTACTGATGATTTCCTACTCTTTCAATGGCTTTTAGGTCCTCAGAAGACATGGCTTTGTCTATGCTGCAGAGGATATTGTTTTAGAGTAAAGTACTTACACTATAGTCTACTTACAGTAGACCTATCTAAAAATAGTCAACAATTTTGTTAATGATCTTAAGCATGCACAACCACCTCTCTTACTTATTTCCACTTTCAGACATTCAGAATAGTCAACTAACAATCTAGTCTAAGCTAAGTTATTGTTTTATAAGTGTTTTCTTATAATAGTAGCTTTCCATATTTAGCATTTGTTAATTATTATAAATCTTTAGCATTCTGAGATTCTTCAATTTTACACCTATAATTGTAAAGACATTTTACGTATTTTAATCACAAATAGGGTAAAACATATTGGTGAACTAGAACCATAATTTTTGAGCCTTTACTTTTCTGATTTGATTTTTTAATATCATTTTCTTTTTTTCTTTGTTTTTTTTTAAAATTCATAAGAGTTGTCTCTATGGGCAAAGTGATAATTAGTTTTCCATGAGTCACGATGTGAGGGATATTTCCCCAATACTTCAACCATTAGACAACACTATATATGGATATTAGTTTCCATGTACTGCTCATGGTGTATCAAAAATATCTAAAATTTTATTTTTCAATCATAGGAAGCCTTTAGCCATTTGTTCTTGTAGTGCACCGATAATCGATTAGCTCTGATAAGTTACTCTCAATGTACCCTAGAGAAAAAATAATGTGACTAATTGAATAGTTGAATCCTCTATAGTTAGGGCATTTACAGATGTTTTTACTATTTATAAATGAGATCAATATATTTGAGAGCCTACAAATCAAACACACCCTTGTCTAGTCCTACATTTTTCCATTATTTATTTCTTAGCATGATCAATTATTTTTTAGCATTAGGCTTGGTGTTTGTCATATTTACATTATCTTGATTCAAAAAATATAAAATGGATTATCAATATGCAATCCTTAATGATGTGCATCCTTTGGATTTATTATTTTATCACAATGCTTTATTTTGGGCCAACAATTTTAAAATGCATTATAAAAAGACTAAAAGGACTAATGTGCAACCTCAATCCTTACTCAACTCATATTGTTGCAATAATGCTCCTGAAACACACACACGCTTAAGTTAAAATTTTGTAAAATCTAGCATAACTTAAGAACAAGAACAATTATACATTCAGAATGCTTTGAGACATACTGCACACCCTCTTGATGGACTCATCATGACTATTGAGGATGATAAAGCTAATACAAATAAAGAAGAGGGATTTCACGAAAAAGAATTCACTAAATATCTCAATGCCAACACACATAAGATTGATGCATTCCTATACATTTCAAGATATGAACAAAACAAATCAACCTAAGTGTCCACTTCTAGTACAAATGTTTTAGTTACTATTATTATTTCCATTCTTACCTTAACACCTACAATTACATATTTTCCATAATTTATATATATGGTGGAATCATTTGGTTTACAATATACTCACATACCTATTTATACATAAGCATCTTACACACCTCCCTTGATCACTACACAAGGTTCATCAACAACTTTGCCTAATGCATCCTCTCTTCAACAAACTATTCTAACCCTACATGCTAAAGTGTTATACTTATAGTAAGTATTATCTAAATCTGCTCACTCAATGGACCCTCATACTTTGCTTCATAATCCTTTGGCACCTTAGGTAGCCTCTTACCACTTACCAACACGCTGTGTATCTCCTAAGTGGCCACTCTATGAGGTTAAAGGAGATCCTAAGAAACATCATCAATCATTTCATGTAATATGTTTGGACTATGCCTACACTGACAAATTACTCACCAAGCTCTTTCCAAAAAGCCTCACAGTTTGTG
This sequence comes from Torreya grandis, assembly GCA_037957365.1. NCBI lineage: Eukaryota > Viridiplantae > Streptophyta > Pinopsida > Cupressales > Taxaceae > Torreya > Torreya grandis. The sequence continues at coordinate 1,191,723 of JARHVA010000799.1, forward strand.
TTCTATGATAGTTTTATGATATCCCACTTCAATCAATTAAATCATTCAACTTTTTGGTAGATCAAATTTTAGCACACTTTTCTCTCAACATTGGTTAAAATTTATATAATGCACAAATTGTTAAACTCAAGCAAGGGTTAGTGATCCAATCAATGAATATGTTCTTTAATACAATACCATGATAGATAAGATGACAAAATATATGGCATACAACTAATTATAATATATCTTCACCTAAAACTTGCTAGCACCACTTCATAAATCAATCATGTTCTATAAATTCAAAAAAATTGATGAGTTATGCCCACGGTCAAAAAAAGAGAATTCAAGTTCATAGCTTTCAACAAGCTAAAATATGCACCAAGTGTTCCATCTAAATCAAATTTAAAGTTTCAAATCAATCCAAACTACAAGATAAAATATAACTCTTCTTCAAATCTCATGAAATTCATGATATCATTGACAAGGTTAAATTTAAGAGATACCATATAGGTTGGGAAGGTTGGGGGTGATAGTGATAATGGACAAGGTTATGATGAAATTCATAATATCATTGAAAGACATTAAGTACATCCATGAACATCTTCACATGGATTCTAATGTGAAACCTAATATGACTGCTTGAGTTAGACAATTACTCCATGAAAGGCCTCATTAAAACCCTAAAAGTCAAATGTTCAACCTACTTAAAATCACCTTCGGACTATCTCCAGCTCAAGATAGTTGTCCATGATCCTTTTATACAATTATGTACTAGGTAGACAAGAGCATTTTGTGTCCGTATCCACTTAGGCCAGTTGCATCTTGTGCTAAATAATAACTAATTTCTAAAATTCAAAACATTATTTTAGGTTTTCATGCATGTTTTGTAAGGTTGGCTAAAGTAAATTATCAAAAGGTTCACCTATAAATAAATATCAAGAGTCACTCATTTGAGACACTTGTTATTCACGTCATTCAAGCATACCTGCTTCTACGCATTGAGCAAGTCTGCCATATTTTTTCCAAATTCAAGATCATTCATAAGGAGTAGTCAAAAGCCTTCTAAGGCAAGTTAAGAATTATTATTATCAAGTATCAAAGTTATTTTTTAGAAGCATATATATAGTCAAAGGAACAAAATTGCACATTCACTATAAGAGAGAAGATTATGTGGGTTTGATTTCCCTCCTTCTAGTATTGGATACATAGGAAATGATCGATCATCAAGGGGGTGATTGAGATCAATTCAATACATTACATTCCCCTCTTTTTTGTTATTTTTAAATTTATCAAATTTCCCTTAGGATTTCAAAGATAATAAAAACACCACAATGATTTCTACATGGTATATTCTAAGTAATGATATCTCATATTACTTAGTTGAAGCAGGCACAAAAGGCACATCTATCAATTTTTTTATCATAATCAATAGGGATAAGTTTGTAGTCAATGGAATCGAGCACACTATACTAATATCCATTTACAGTGGTCGAATCGAGGAATGTCTTTGATTCTATGTCTAATCTATCATTTCCATAATTTTACTTGTCACTATATTTTCTTATCAGTTAGACAACACTATTAGTTGGGACAATTTTAGAATCAACAGACACAAACAACCTATGCTACAGTCCACTTACATTAGACCTATCAAAAAAAAAATGATTTTATTAATGATCTTGAGTATGCACAATCACCTCTATTATTGATTTCCACTTTGAGACATTCAGAACAGTCAACTAAAAATTTAGTTTGAGCTAAGTTGTTTTATTTTTAAGTGTTTTCTTAAAATAATAGTTTTTCATATTTAGCATTTGTCAATATCAAAATTGTTATTTATTATACATCTTTAGCATTTTGAGATTATTTAATTTTACACCTATGATCACAAATACATTTTATGTCTTTTAATCAAAAATAGGGTAAAATATATTGGTGAACCCAAATCATTATTTTTGAGCCTTTAATTTTGTGATTTAGTTTTTTGATATCATTTTCTTTTTTTCTTTGCTTTCCTATAAATTATGTTCCAATAGTTTTAAAAATCATAGGAACTGTCATTATGGGCAAAGCGATCATCAATTTTATCAAAGTCATGGTGTTAGGGGTATTGCCTCAATACTCAAACCATTAGACAACACTATATATGGATATTAGTTTCCATGTACCTCATGGTATATTAGAAATATCTAATATTTTTTTCAGTAATAGGAAGCCTTCAACCATTTTTTTCTTTTAGTGCATCAATAATCGGTAATCTACAAGAAGTTACTCTCAATATACCTTAGAGACAAAATAGTGCGACTATGTAAATGGTGGAATCTTCTATAGTTAGTTTGTAGCTATGTTCACTATTTATGACTGAGATTTATATATTTGAGAGATTAAAAAACACACACGCCCTTACTTAGTCACATCTTTTACCATTATTTCTTTCTTAGCATGATTGCTTGCTTGATAGTATTTGGTTTGGTTCTTGTCGTATTTACATTATCTTGGTTCAACAAATATAAAATGGATTATCAATATGTAACTCCTTATGATGTTCATCCTTTGGATTTCTTATTTTATTACAATGCTTTATTTTGGGCCAAAATTTTTAAAACACAATCTAAAAAAGCTAAAAGGGCTAATGTGCAGTATCAAGCCTTACTCAAATCACATTGTTGCAATAATGTTCCTAAAATGCACACACCCTTAAGTCATTTTTTTGTAAAATCTAGCATAACTTGAGAACAAAAATAATTATACATTCAAAATGCTATGAGACATAATACACACCATCTTGATGGACTCATCATGACTATTGAGGATGATAAAGCTAATATAGATAAAAAAAGAGGGATTTCATGAAAAAGAAATCATCAGATGTCTCAATTCCAACAGACATAAGATTGATGCATTCTTATACATTGTAAGAGATTAATAAAATAAATCAACCTAAGTGTCCACTTCTAGCACAAATGTTCCACTTACTACTATTGCTTCCATTCTTACCATAACACCTATAGTTACATATTTGCCATCATTTTTAGGTATGGTAGAATCACTTGGTTTACAATAGATTCACATGCCTATTTCTACATAAGTATCTTACACACCTCCCTTGATCACTACACAAGGTTCATCACCAACTTTTCCTATAGTGTTCTAGCCCTACATGCTAAAGTGTTGTAATTATAGCAAGGTGTATCGACAGATACTCACTCAATGGACTCTCATACTTTGTTTCATAAGCCTTTGGCACCTTAGATAGCCTCTTAACCCTTACCAATAAACTTTGTATCTCCTAGGCTACCAATCTATGAGGTTAAAGGAGATCATGAGAAACATCTTCAATCATTTCATGCAACATGTTTGGAATATGCCTATAATGATAAATTACTCACCAAACTCTTTTGAAGAAGCCTCACATATTATGTTCTATGATGGTTTTATGATCTCCCACTTCAATTAGTCAGAACATTTAACTTTTTGGTAGATCAATTTTTAGCACACTTTTATATCAACATTGGTGAAAAGTTATCTAATGTACAAATTGTTAAACTCAAGCAAGGATCAAATGATCTAATCAATTAATATGTTCCTCAATATAAGACCATGCTAGCTAATATGAGAAACTATATGGAATATAATGAATTACAAAATATCTTCACTCAAAACTTGCTAGCATCACTCCATGAATCAATCATGTTCGATAAATTTAAATATTTTGATGTGTTATGTTATACCATCAAAGAAAGAGAAGTCAAGATAATAGCTTTAAACAAGCTAAAATATACACCAAGCATTCCATCTACATCAAATATTAAGATTCAAAAAAATACAAATTACAAGGTAAAATATAAGGACAACAAGAATAAAGTAAAGGTGATAGAAAATGCAATATCACAACCATCAAGTAAGATTGAATTGTTAGCTCCACCAAAGAATAAATTTACAAGGTTACTACAACCTCCTCACATCGTATTACAGAAACTAATTGATTACAATCCCATATCTCTACATCCATTGTTTGAGTTTGAGTTGACCAAGCCTCAAACTAAGGGCTTTGACAATAATGCATATTGTAATTAACATAGATGCATTGGACATTTTACAAATAAGTAATACAAGTTAAGACATAAAATATAAGATCTTATTGATGATAATACTATTTAGTTAAGCACACCTATAGATGAAATTAGACCATAAAAACTGAAATTACAAAGCTAAAAATCTTTAGTAATCCTTCTTAAAATCATGGTGTAATAGAAAATATAGATAATTTAGAAGTACATCATGCTTACAATACACATCCTAGTACTTAGACATATGGGCATCCAATACATAAAATTATAGGTACATTTACATGCACATCTATGAGATTATAGTAATCACATTTGATGATAACGAAATCAATGATTATGGTGCACTTTTTATTAGAGCTTACATCAACAAGCAACCCATACACAGTGTTGTGATTGATAACGGGTCGATTGAAAATGCATATGTAATGATTCTGCTTCACAGTCTTGGATACACAAAGAATTATTTACAAGCTACATAAAGAGTAGTCAAAGAATTCAATGGTCATACAAATGATACTTTGGGACATATAGTACTACCTCTCCAAGCTAGTTTTGCAATAATGGTAACTCCATTTTTAATCTTATAAAACATAGGTGTCTTTAATATATTATTAGGACACCATTGGATACATAGGCTCTACGCAATACCATCTATAGTATATAGATGCATTAAATATGTACATTGAAATCAAGTGGTCAAATTTCAAGGCATTCGATATGAGTATCATTTATAGTTAATTGTAACTCCTTGTCACCCACCATCACCATAGTTGGTTATAATACTTATTCAAGAGCAAAGTACAAAGATAATCAAATGCACCCATTTAAGAGCATAATGTAGATTCAATTGCATCACCTATACAAAATATTTCTATACAACCAATTCAAATAAAAATGTCATACCTAAGTAGCAAGTTTCATCTTAAAATGTTAATCAAGGATCAAAGCAAAATAAATATTCTATAGTGCATCTTAAGGCAATCTCATGAATAGTTCAACTTGTTCCACAAAGAATATAGCCAATGAGACCTTATACTATTATACAACGTACTTCACCAAGTCCTACACCTTCTCAAGTTACATATTGTATGAAATTTTTTGCAAACAATGATCTTAATAATTATGCTACAACACATGTCTTTTTAGATTCATATGCATCCACATGTAGCACTTTTTGTAAATGAAAATTCATCTTCAAAATATTTTATCCAAGCATACACTATTTTTCTCCCATTAATGGGATCATAGTTTAAGTTTCCTTTACATATATGTAAAAAAAATACAAAAAAAAAAACAAATATTTCAAAAAATACAAAAAAAAAAAATTAAATATTACAAAAATACAAAAACATTCAAAATATTTTCAAAAAATATAAAATCAAAATATAAGCATGACATGATATGTTATTTACTTATTTACATTGATATCATATTCTATTTTTATACACACATGCATTTCATGAGGTGTATGAGTGTAATGCAGGACATACATTATACATGCATTCTTAGATGTTGGATTCCATTCTACCCATTGGTCATGTCAATTCTAAGGCATCTTCTTATACAAAAACAGGTTTAATTTATCTATGATCTCAAATGCAATGTTGAGTTACATATAGATTACAAGCTTCTTGTTAATCACTTGTATCTAAAATTATGCTACATGAATATGATACTTTTCTATGATTCGACATTGATACATATGGATGGAATATATTAGTTTTCACTTGTTATATGATCCTTCAGTAGTGTTTACTTTCTTGCATGATAGGATAGACATTGTTTATTATTGTGTGTAGTCATTGGCCCCTTGTGTGCAAATTTTTTAAACATCTATATGAGATGTGTGTTTGGCATGTGTGACATTTAAACATGTCCATTACTTATGGATTTTGGCCTTGCATTGTGTGTGACATTTAAGCATGCCCCTTTTATGTGGCACTTGGCATTATTTCTATGGCATTGTGTGACATTATGTGTGTTGTGCTTGTGTGCTTGTTGAGCTTGATTAGTGATGCCATGATATATAGTATGCACTTTTTACTTTGTAATCTAAAAGTATGATTACATTGTTACGTATTTTATTAATAAATCTATCTAGACATGACACTTGTGTGCCTCAAAATTGAATATATTACATACATGCACCAACAACACATTACTATGATGACATACTCTCCACATGGTGACTTAATTACTACATAATTTTATATTTATCACATATTACAATTAACTCTTATTTTAAGATAAGTGACTTATATGCTAAATATATAATCTTAAAAGGAGGTTATTACAGTGGGATTGTCTTGGAGATCTAAGCCTCCATGAATAGAAAAATATATATTCGGGATAAAATACAAATTTCAAAAATACATAATATAGGTTTTTAAATATTTAAAGTAATGAAAAATCAAATTTTATAATAGAATATTGACTTTCAAAGATTCAAAGAGTTTCAAAAATTAAATATATGATAGATATTGACACATTGATATAGATTATGGGGGCATATGACATGCATATGCACTCACCTTTCAAAAACTCAAAGTATAAAATCATATTCACTTGAACGCATATGCAAAATAGTTAGAAGATCAAAGTTACAAGTTATAAATATAGTTACAACGGAACATATAATATTAGTTTCGAAGCTAACCATCACCTCCAACTAGGAGTTTTTTTATTTTCTTACACCTATTTTGAATAGACTTGAAAATAAAAGTCTATGTAATACTGTAAGATTTCTTATTTTGAACAACCATTAAAAAATAAGAATGAAGATTACCAACATTACGGATCCTACCTTCTTCATTCATTAAATCTTGTGTAATGTAGTGATAGATGAAGTCCATGGTGTAGAGAAAAGATCGACAATACCATCTTAGAATAAAACAAGATATGTAATGTGACAATGACAATATGTATGATCTGATTACAACTCTTGAGCAACATAAAAAAGGTCATTCGATGTTTATTTCTGGTCCATTCAGTGTTTATTAATGGTTACTTTTATTTTCTATTATGCCCCTACTTGGTCAAATATTCATATCACACTTAAAACAATAAATATAAATATATTCAACTATTGGTCTCATTCTTTCTTAAATTGGGCCTTTTATTTTGTATTAATGAGATTTTATTTTGTATTAATAATATGTAGATTTTTTATTATGTCCTTTGTGTGCATGTTTTCACAACTTATTTCTATAACTTGTGTAAAAACAATGAATGCCAATGCTAAAATAATGCATTAGTTTGAAAATAATTATTGGTCAAATTCTCAATATTAATTAGTCTCTTTGGTCCAAACCATCAATCACACTAAAAATATGAGGAAAAAATGACATGTTACTAAAAATATTGTTGTACAACTTCCCAGAATGTCAATTTTTATCCCAGATGACCTTTTCAAATTTTAAAAATATTAAATTATCCAAATCTAAATTTTTAGAGCATGAGGTTGTGTAATATGAAAGATGTGAAACCCCAAAGTTAGGGGTCCCAACTACGGATCCCTTCCCTTAATGGTGACAATAAACTATCGTTGCAATTTAAAAAGCATAATTTTTAATTATATAAAAAAAATTCTATCCAATCACTAATAAACAAATGTAATATTCCTTAATAACAATTTAATAATCTCACAACATCTTTTTATGCAAAACTTTAGTATTGCTAAAATAATATGTTAATTTATGCATTTTGATTGGTTGGAGGGGAAAAAATATTTACTTTAAGTGAAAACTATAGTATACAATGACTAATAAATATATAAGAACGCCATGCCCAAAGTCTTACATAGAGTAGAATTTAAAATTGATCTAAATATTTTGTAATTTTTTTTGACATCGAGTTTTAAGATAATTATCATAGCGAGAACATTTTATACCCTGATAATTGTTTGTAAAAATAGCTCGAATAAATCAGACGTTATTATATGTCATTATTATGTGCAATACAATTTTCACACACTACCCAAAAAAAACATTAAGTGAAAATTAATTATAGATAATAAATCCTCACAACATTCCATTTTATTTCCCTTTATGACCTTATATGTTATGAATGACCTTAGAAAAAACTATTCCAGATTGAAATGTTATATACATTTATTTCAGTCAGAATTGATGATGAATTGGAGTTATGTTTATTGTGGACTTGAGAAATTCTAGTAAACAGTGAGGACATGTTTGTTTTCAACAAAGGAATTCAGCTACAAAAGGAAGTGCCATGAAAATTGGATTCAAGAAAATATTATATTTGTTAAGTTATCGAAGCTCTGCATCCTCTACCCAACCCTGTGAGATTAGCATGTTTACAATTTCTTCGCAAACAGGACATTCATGTTATTTTCCATTTAAAAATATGATGGGATAATTCTGCATTGTAGAAAACATGTGATGAATGGTTGCCATTAATTTACTATTTTTTCAAATTCTACGAATATAGTATACTCTAGGGTTTATGACGTCTGCTATTGGAATGTTTTAAAGATAATTAAGCATTCAATTCTCTTAGAAAATTCAGTAATATTTTGCTACTATATTAAAACAAATTTAATTAAATACGAAATTACCAAGTTCAGGGGGAGTTGACCACTGTGAGGAACTTAGTGGCAAAGGATATTGCCACCAGTAAAGAGTTGACTCCCAATTTCAACGGAACCAGAGTATGCAGATTACATAAGGTTTTTTGCTTCTGGGTCAACTGTAGGCAATGAGATTCAATAGTGCTTTTGCAAGAAGTATTTAAGGCTTTGGTTGGTGTAACATCTCCCTCATTATTCCCTATCTCCGCTCAAATTGTTCATATAGGAGTTGCTCTGGCCATTGTTCTAGAGCTTTGTAAAGGTTACAAAGGACTCAACATTACTGAAAAAGACAGTGGAAAGGTGAAGAAAGGATCGGTGGGCTCTGACGCTAGAAATGTGCAGGGTTCAACTCTTGTCAACAGTCCCGAGCTGGTCAGGGCATTACCACCATTGGGTTCTTCTCTAAACGTTGTCAGAGCCTCGCCCGATGTTGTGAGCTCGTCGAGGAAAAAGAGGGGATTTTTGAAAGCGCATGTTGGGGATAACATGACCATTGTCTCAGATAAAAGGATCAATGCTTTTGAGTTATCCCCTTATCTTCCTTATGTTTCCCTTGATGCCCATTATGTTAGCTCTGAATATGAGTCTTTGGTGAAGAGAAGGATCTTTGTTGACTACAAGAATGTTGGGAACCCGTTTCATGAATGTTATGATTTGTGTAGATCTTTGCTTCCCTCGAGTTTTAATGGGGTTGTTTTTATCTTGATTTGGTGAATTCTGGTGTTCAAGCCCCTTCCACCCTTGACCCGTCCCATCCACTTGTTTCTTTCTTACTTGGGTATGTCCCTGTGTCTATTTTAGCAAAGATTCCAGAGATGGAAATATTGGACACGACTATTCAAGATATGGAGTCAGAATTTGGTAGCAGATGTATGTTTGGTAAATGCATTGGCTCCCATGTTTCACCTTTTAATCTGGTCAAATGGGCCTTGAAGGCTTAGAGTTCCCTTGTTCCAAGTTGGTTTTAAAAGTTCCTTTGACCAGGGTTTTGTTTGGTCCTCAAGGCCATGGTTCTTTGGTGATTTTGGATTCTTTTTTTATTCATAGTCGCTTTTCTTTGACTCTATGAATGTGGATACTTCAGTTGCTCCCCTTTAGATCAGACTGTATAAACTTCCACCCATCTTGAGGAAAGAGGAACACATCAAATTGTTGACCAGCCATGTTCATTGTTGGCTCTTTTGTGAAAATCGATGAAAGTTCTTTGGGAAGTAGATTTGTGAGAGCTTGTGCCATGGTTGACCTCTCTAAGCTACGCTTTCACTCAATTAAACTGGTCTCCTCGCATGGCTCTTGGACTCAGTTCCTCAATTTCGAAGGCCTTCCCTTCAGATTTTTTCATTGTAATCATCCTGGGCATCGCATTGTTGGGTGTTCTTGTAAGGGTTTTTAGTTTTCGTCTTCTTATTTTTGGTTGGTTTGTAGGAAGAAGGATGAGCCCTCGGACCAAGGCCTCATTTGGCATAATTTCATGGTAAATTCTACACACTTTTAGGACCTCCTTATCTTTTTTCAACAATGGTTGTTTCGTTCTCTCCTAAGAGAGAAGTTATCTCGAGGGAGGGGATTGCCCCTACTGCAATTCCAAGCCCTTCTCTTTAGGGAGAGACTGTTGTTCCCCCTCCTCGCTCTTCAATGCTGAAAACTAAAGTTATTATGGAATTGGTGATCAAAAGGAAGGGACAAAGATCAAAGGCAAAAAGATTGAGATTGGGTGCAAAGGACTTGGTGAGAGATGGTTCTCAATGGATTATGGAAGGCATCCTCTCTCGATGAAGGAGAAGATTGGCCTTGGCCAATGGTTAACTTTGTGATCCAGCCTCTCTTCACTAATTATATCATTTACCGGACTTTCTTGATTGTCAAATTGTTTTGTAAGTCTTGATGCAGCCGTTTGTTATTATATGTATTGTTGGATTTATGGTTGGTTCTTCTTAATGTCTATTCGCATTTTTATAGATTTCTTGTTGATGATAGATTGATTTCTGGTTGACGTTTTAGAATTGCTATCTATACTGATCTGTGTAGTGTTAGTTTTTCTAATAAAAATATCTATTCAAAAAATGCAAGGTCGGTCGGGCCAAATAAATTGGTGAAGGGAAGTATGATAACTATTAATGTCCATGGAAATGGATTCCCTGCGTAATAATGATAACAATATGCCGACTCCATTCCGTGTCTTAGCTGGCAGCCGCGTGGGTCCTTTTAAAACTCTGAAAAACAAACAATCATCATATTTGGCGGTTTTGAAACCATTTGGGGATGACGTGGCGTTTTTTTAACAACAAAAATGCATACACGTGTTCTAACTCGGTCCATTAAATTTGCGTACGGAAGGCAGAGTGACAACACATTACAATTTACACGATGATGTCAAATTGTTCCCCGCCGGCGTCACTGTTTTTTTTTCCCGCACCCCTGCAGGTCAACCGCTAGCAATTACAACAATTTTACGAGTTACCAAAAAAAAACTTGTTTCCATTATTTTATTATTAAAACATGATTGACTTTTAGATTTCCAACTCTGAAATAAAATATCGGTACAAAAAATTTACCGAAATTTGTTATATCTTGTAAGGCATAGGGCAGAGACTTCCAAGGGAGCCATTTTCCAAGTCAATATCTCAGCGCTACAGGGTTTGAAAAGGGTATGGATCCATCTCTACGCTGACTGGGCATGAGGGCAAAACCAAAAGAGATGCTTGATGTTTTCTGAGTGCTGATGACACAGGGAGTGGGATTTAACATCCGTATGTGTTTGAGCCTATTCCCATGGGTACACCCTGGTATAGAATACACCAGAGGAAATGGACTTTTTTGGGCTCAATACATGTTGCCCAAATATTATCAAATCTCCGGGCCCAAACTCGATGGAGGGATTCAAGAGACCACTAGTGGTTAAGGGCATCAAGTCGAAAATGAGAATACTTCAAATTTACCCTGGATCTCTCCTACAAAACCATTACCACAAAAAAATCATCATAGACATTATGCACAAGCCAATTCAGAGAATAATTATGCACAATAATATCTAACTCTCATCATTTCCTCACAATGAATAATACAACCCGAATATCTCTCTCTCTCGAGGACCAGTGTAGAAGAAGTAATAGGAGTGCCTATTAAATAGGCATAATAAGTTGGTTTCACAACAACTGCTTGGTTGTTGTGATCCACTCAAAATAGTATGGATTGCCCAGTTTGGTGAACACCAAATATTGTACGTGCACACAACAATCCAACAAATAAAACAAACTCCTAATTCAATCTTAACTCTTAAGTGAGATTTAATGCTCATTCCAGCACCCTCCATTAAGCAAAAAATAGGGAGTAAGAAAAGAGAAAGCAAAGACACTAAATGGGATCCGACAACAAGCCATGATCAGGGACCCATGTACAAATCACAGTGACATACAAAGTGTCCCTATGGTAACCAATCCATCTTACTGGAGGAGATGAATGTCGAGCCACCATAACCGCCAAGTCAAATAAGAACTGGGACTTTATACAAGGCTCACTCTATTAAAAAACACTGAGAAAAAAGCGTTACCAAGGATTAAATGTATCACTGCAAGGTACCCAAAAACTAGTAGAACCACAGTGAGAGTGAAGAAGATAACATATGAAGCAAGGCATCCCAAGAAGCACGAATCAAAAACTCAACATAATCTTACAGTAGGTGCATTCGATGGAATGAAGCCCATCAAACAAAAGATGCAGTCAATCAACTTCCTCCAAAAGAAAATGTGGTGTGCCGAGGACTAGCAATGAACGCAACACATGAAGCAATATGAACACAACACATGAAACAGTATGTGCACACATCCTCCATAATGTTGAAGTGGGTGTAATGACTCAAAAAACATATCTGTATGAGTAGGCCAATCCCACTACAAAACACTGAAATGCTGATACTGTGCTACACTAGACTAGCTACTCTTTAGAGGGAGATCAAACTCCATAATAAATCTGAAGGAGATTGTCAACATTAAAAGTACAAATACAAATATCTCAATAAATATGTCTATGGTGATGATGGGATAGTCAATAACTGAAGAGTAAAACAACATGAATAAAAAACTCCATGACTCTCAGTGTGACTACAAACAAAGGTCCCATACAACAACAATATCACCAAGTGACACAAAACAAAGTCCATAATGCAATCAGTAGTAGACGACATCTATGAAATAAGAGATGTAGGCTTCGAAAAACACATCTGCTTAACAAAGAGCTCAAATATCTAAGGAGCATTAAAAAATAGGTGGAGCAATGTGCAATTGAAGAAGTTGAGTGGTGGAGGAACCTCGCATGTAGAGTCCTCTCAAAGAACGTTGTCGATGCTGCCATAAACAATTAGAAATCCACCCAAAATGAACATGAATGGTGGATGAAGATGTATGTGTGGGTGCAAAGTCCATGGTAGAAGAATGCAAGGTAACATCTAAAGAAGTGTCAGGTAGATCATGTCTGACCAATGTAGTCTCAGGTTTCTTAGCCCTAAGTGAAGGTGCAAAAGAGCCCATATGTAGCTCAAAATCCTCACAAAGAGTGGAGCGAACAAAAGATGGAGCTCTATCAATAGATCCCAATGAAGATGAAGCACATACATCATAACCAATGCCATGTCGAAAAATCCACATAATAGGTTGAATAGGGCGAGCAATGACCTGTAGACGCTTCCCACTGCCTACAAGTCTGGTAGTGTGACCCATGGAACGAAGCATGCAGGAGCCAAAGCCAGTGGTATGTTGCTCAAAAGAAGCAGGCATATGTGCAAGTGGAACTAGAGTGGGATGTGCAGAGTGTGCAACAACAGTAGGTACATAAGTATCATCTACAATAATAGGAGCAACATGAACAATGAGTTGCTCAAAATCTGGTAGATCACACTATAAAAGTGCATCAAATGGATGCATACCAAATTCAGTACATGATGGGGTATTAGATTGATGTTGTATGCCAACAAGTTTCTTCTGAATATAACAAATGAGGGCATCCTTTCCATGAACCAGGGAGTGCATAAGAGAATTTTGCATAATGAGTTTCTTGTTTTCTTCCTAAAGTGCTAGGAAAGAGGCCATATGAACAATGGGTTGCTTAGGACTTGGTAGAGTATTGTCAAGAGTCATACCAAAATCAAAAATAGAAGCAACAACCACTCTATCAGAATGTGCATCAGTGGGTGGAGGAGGTGAAGGCACCTCGTCCAAGTGACCACCAAATCAAATCTGCATCATGAGCAATAGGAAGAGGTGGTATAAGTGTCTCATCCTCAAAAAATATGTCTTCACTAATAATGGAAAGAGGACAAGAACTAATAAGAGGAGACAAAGATGCCAAAGAGTCCTCATGCAAATCACCGTCAAGAATCACATCCTTACAAACAAGAGAAGATGGTGGAGAAACAATGTCACCATCATATATATCCTCACTACAAGAGGAGATGGTGGAGAAACAATGTCACCATCATATAAATCCTCACTACAAGAGGAAGGTGAACAAAGAGGGACATGTGGAGATGAAGAAACCTCATCAAACAATGCTGAAAGAATGTCCCAAGCTCCTTTAAGTGACATGGCATGCTCAATATGAGTTTGCAAACTATCAGAAACATGGAGGCAAATCAATAAAAGTGCCTCCTTTTGCAAAGATGCAAGCCATACAATATCATCCTCATCAGTAAAAATGGGAAATTCACCAATACCAACTTTCCACAATTCTTTTATCTGTAAGTGCATCTGCATTTTGGTTTTCCAGGGGGTGTAGTTTAAAGCACCTAGTGGTTCAATCATATGAGAATCTATATCCGGAGGCATGAAAACCAATAGTGGTAAAAATGGCCAAATAGGGACATCGATTACCACTGAAAATGCATCCACAAGTACAACAAGTGGCTCAAAAATATAATGCACACTAAAAGAGACGTCAAACTCTACCAAAAAAACATTCTATGTACAAATCGCACAAAAAACAAATGAAGTGTATTGTGAGAAGATCTCGCTACCTCTGAGCCCAGACCTCACCCTCCGTCTTTGACAATTGAGAGTGAAAAAAAGAAATAATGACCCTAGCTCAATGAAAATGCCCACTTACAAAATTTGCCTCCACCTTACAAATAATACTCGCCACTTTAAATCTTTGGCCCCCATGTAGTGGATGGGGATCGAACCACTGACCTCACCTCAATCTAAAAAAGCATGTAGCCAATTCATCTATTACTACATCTAGAAATGATGGGTGGCGAGGGCCATGTAGTAGGATAAGATAGGGCAGTTCTGTGGACGGCTATTTACTCAACCACACATCTCAAGAAAAAACCCTAGAAGATTGAGTTTGAGCCAAGAGTTTCAAATCGAAGGGTTTGCCAAGCACAATGAATATAAAAAAATTCAAACTGAATGGAACAATTTTTACACCGTATTGAGATCAGTGAACAAACTAGAAAGATAATAGTCAACGTTGTATTGGGATCAAACAACAAATAGAAGAGAATATTCAGCATCGTATTGGGAGGCACACTGAAAGATGATAAATATGGCCCCGAAGTGTTGGCTGAGTATACCGCTAGAGGAATCATTCTAACAAGAGTTGTCCAGCAGAAGTAGATAGATAGCAGTCTATGCAATATAGAAATGAAATTCCTTTGAAAGCGTGTCCCCCTTAAAAATGACTCGACCCCAAGCAAATACAACTGTATTTAAGAAGACTGCCTAAAGGTGACGACTCTAAAAGAATTACCTTCAATGTAATGTTGTATTTTAGAGGACAGATCCAAGTTTGAGTTCTAAATTTCACAACGAGTTGAAGGCCTAGTCGCTGACCCAAACAAATCAAGAGTGCTGAAAAATAGAGAATATTGCCAGCCACTATTTAAAGAGCTGAGTAGAGTCATGAGGAGATGCTCATTGTTGGTGGCCTAACGGTGTTTGCACCTAATGATGGTCCTTTCAGCAAAAAAATGATGAACAAGTTTGAAGCCCTCTCGATGGCTTAAAAGGCTAGGCTGCTGGAATGCCATGCGAGGGCATTGTATAGTCCGTTAGGCACGTTGTGGTCTTTGAATGAGAATCTAACCATATTGGCCTCCAATGGATGGCTTCATTACTCGCTTTTGGTGAGAAAAAATGGAGAATCATCTGCCAAAACCTAGGATCTATACGGCTGGTTAATGGCCAAAAAATTACATATCCAATGCAAAATAGCTATGAAAAAGAAACATCAACCAATGCAAAAATGGGCAGACAAATTTTTCAACGCTTCAATATAAATTTGGGCTTGCCAACCTCCAAACATGAATTGTCTGAAATAATTTTTCAAAAGATGTGTGAGCCATATGGCCAACAATTATAGAGATATCTATCCTTCAATGCAAAAAAAAAAAATCAAGGAAAAATATTGAAGCCGTGGAAGAGGTTCAATGATAACATAGAAATAGATCAGTGTGTACGGCTTGTGCTGAGTAATGGCTACAAATACCGCTCTGATACCATGTCAAAAATGAGAATATTTCTCATTTATCCCGAATCTCTCCTACAAAACCATTACCATAAAAAAATCATCACAGACATTATGCAAAAGTTAGTTCAAACAATAATTATGCACAATAATTTCTCTCTCGTTATTTCTTCACAATGAATAATACAACCCAGATATCTCTCTCTCGGGCACTGGTTTAGAAATGTAATAGGAGTGCCTATTAAATAGGCATAATAAGATGGTTTCACAACAACCACTTGGTTGTTGTGATCCACTCAAAATATTGTGGATTGCTTAGTTTGGTGCATACCAAATATTGTATGTGCACACAATAATTCAACAAATAAAATAAAATCTTAATTCAAGCTTAACTGCTAAGTGAGTTTTAATGCTCACTCGAACACATCAATGTCAATATGTTGAGGAGCCAATAAATCGTAACCCAACTGAAGAAAGTATCGACAAAATGGTGTGGCTATAGGCCAAGACCAGTCCTTTCACCATGGCATGAGAGAGGAAACTCCAATTTTGTGTAAGTATTCATCACGTATGGAACTCTACAATTCAAGAATAGATTATGCATCTTCGTTATTAAGATGGAACTTGGATTTTAGCATAGGCCAATGAAGCTAGTCCCTAGATTTCTTACAAAATAGATCACCAACTGTGAGAATACCTTTCTTAAATAACCTCAAGCTTTTGATCTAGAGGACCATGGCAAATGGGACATTGTGGAAGTTTAGGTGGGGAGCCACCATAACGACTGGGATTTTATAGAAAGACCATTTTTAAACCCATGCCCCACCCAAATGAGGTCGGGTTTGAGCTTTTTTCAGGCATTCCAAATACTTTGCATGATAAACATGTCCCCTACTCTGACTGTCATTGACGAGACAAGCGTATTGTGAAAGCCAATGCCTTGCCAGTATTTTATGTAAAGAGGGCAACCTTGAAAAATGTAGTGCCTCAGAATAATTTTCTAGTCTTTGTCTCTTCCAGGCTTTTGATGATCCATTTAACCCCAAGAGTGATCCCATGAAGCTTGATGTCTATAAGCCCCAACCCACCAGTTTCTTTAGGTCGACAAAAAATAGCCTAGGAAACTTGATGAAAACCCTAATGCCCTTGAGAATTGGCCCAGAGAAAGTCTCATATTTTTTTTCCAAACTTCACATAAGAGGCATCAGAAGGAGCCTAATAAGATGAATGATAAACATGAGTAGAAGTGAGCACATTAGAATAAATCTAGATTTTTTTTGTCAAATTCAAAGGCTTAGTGATCCAAAATGAGATTTTTTCTCAACTCTTTGAACCACATAAGACCACAATTCTACAAGAGATGCTCTGAAAGTAAATGGAATGTCTAAGAATTTAAACTGGACCTTAAGAAGGATCCATTACCACATATGTCCCTCTAGCTAAGGAGGTTTGGATGACAATGATTGGCAATAGCACTGGGTCATGCACCATTGAATGGAAGATCGAGATGCAAGGCAAAAGATATTTAAACATTCAATGGCATGTATTATAGAGTCTTCATCCTCTTGTAGAATGAGGAAGGAATCATCAACAAAGGGCCCATTAATTAACTGATGATCTTAAGTTAGGAAGAGAGATCCCCTTGACCAGACCTTTGGAAGCATAACTGGCCAATAGATAACTAACACCTTCAGCAACCAACACATAAAGTGTAGAAGCAAGGGGATAACCCCGTCTAATAGATATGTGGAGCTCAAAGTGTTGATATTTGGAGCCATTGATGGTGATATAGGCCCCAACATCCTAAAATAACATATTAAACATGTGAACAAACTTGGAGCCAAACCTTAGAGCCTATAGCATAGCTATGATAAAAGATCATTCAATCTGATCATAGGCTTTCTCAAAATCAATCTTGATGAACAACGCCTTTTGGTTAGATATTATAACCCTTTCCATACCTTCCCATATGACAATAACATTATCCAAAATATATTTATGTTGAATGAAACCAGTTTTCTCACTTCACACAATTAAGGGAAGTAAGTGTTTGATTCTAAGAGCTAATGCTTTGGCTATGAATTTTTAGGAAACATTGAACAAGGTGATGGGGCTTTGGTTGGTAATCACCTCAGGGTCCCTTGCCTTGGGAATGAATTTGATGTTGCCCTAATTGATAAGATGATCTAAAGAGTTGGTCAGGATAACTTTAGAATCGACTTTATGGAGATCATGTCCAACTGTATCCCACAGGGTTTGATAAAATTCATAGGAAAGACCATCAATACTTGGGGTTTTATCAGAGGCCATATTCATAACAACTTCATTAAGGTCATTGATATTGAGAGGTCTATCACAAGTAACTCTCTACACTTCCAAGAACTTACAGGGGACCACAACGAGACATTGAGAGAGGGAAACCTCACAAGCAGGAGATGATGGTATACATCGTAAAGACACCATGGTAGTGATGCACAAAGTCTTGGAGGATATCCAGTAGTCTTGTAAGCCTATCTAAAGCACTTCTAATGGCTTTAATTTTGTCAGTGGCTTGTCTTGATTGAAGGAGAGCAAAAAATTCATTGGTCACTTTGTCTCCTACCTTCAACTAATGCATCCTTGCTTGGAGTTGAGCTCATTTGGCCTTATAAGCCTCCATAGCCTAGAGTTTAAATCTTTACATGGTGGCTTGAGTTTTCAAATGTGGGTTTAAAGGTACATCTTCTAATTCTTTCAAAACCCTAAGGTATTCATAATTTGTAGCATTGTGAATGCGCTACCTGAAAATAGTTGCTTATTTGCCACAGATTCAAAGGAAGGAAGTGTTATGGGCTATAGCATAAGATGACCACTCAATCCAGCTAGTGTCCCCTTTGGGTCTAGGAGCTTGGTTCAAAATCTTGATGTTATGTTCAACAGTCTATTCATGCTTGAAATGGGCAGTGTTGAGGTAAAATTGGGAACCCTTGGGTGAGGTCCTTTCTATGTAGAAATAAATGGGATGGTGGTCAAACAAGAAAGAGTCTAGAATCACATACACAAGTTGTCAATGAATATGAGCAATGAAGAAAAGATCTTGCTCAACAAACAGGGCATGGTCAAGATGTTTTAGGACTCGATCTTCTCCTTGACGGAAGTTGGAGCATGTGAACCACAAAAAATTTGAATCTCCCCTTTTGTGATGATTTGAGTCGAAGACCCCATGTTTATTTTTCATGTAAAACCAGGCTTCCTGTTCTCTTGCACACCATCTCATGGGAAGGTGACCTTCTTTGTCTTTCACAAATTCAATCGTGTTGAATTCACCACAAAGATTTAATTACATATTTGGGAGGGAATCAGGGATAATTTTAAGAAGGGACCCTTAAAAGCTTATTATTAAACCTTGACGAATCTTAGATTTTAGGTATAATTTCATTGGTGAATATTTAATAAAATCATCACGTCGATATAAATTGATTGACAATTTCTATTAGCTCTTTCAAAAAACTTATAAATAGCTAACGAATCAAGTGTCATATATAAATCAAGAGATAATGGAACAAAATAAATAGAGAAATAGGTTGGAAGATGAGAAGTCTAAAGTCAATATCTTATTTACGATTCCTTTTTTTAACGATTAAATTTTTTATTTTTTTAAAGATTAATTTTGTGTTTTTTAAGGCTAAATTTGAAGGCCATATGACTAAGTATAAATTGAGTACAGACCTCTTTAAGTCTCTTAAAAGACCAACCAAATAATATAATAAACTGAGTGTAGCAAAAATTATGATAAAAAATTAGAGTATAGTATATAAACCATGTGGCCATAGGGCAAGACAACTATGAAAAGCGAGGATGTTATAACTTAAAAAATATTCAAAATATTTTCATAGTTTGAAAATTATAAATTATATAATAAGGTCTGCCAAAATGTCTTAACCATATCCATATTAGCCTTTATTTCAACTAACAAACCATGCCAACCAGAATATAATTATTACCTTAAACATTTAAAAACAAAATACAGTATGATCATGAGAGTCTATTGTGTTTTTTTAGTTTGTTCTTTGTGCATTGTTTAAATGAAGTATCTTGCATGTCATTATTTCTCAAAAAAAATTAATTTCTTGTTTATTTAAAATAAATAAGTGGTAAAGCCCAGCCAAATAATATAATAAATTGAGTATAGCAAAAATATAATGAATAAATGAATACATATAATAATAATTTTTTTTGAAAATATTTTTTTAAATATATTTGCTCAAAACATTGTCTTTCAAATATCCTAACCATACCCACAATCAATAATGATAAGGTCTGATAAAATGTCTTAACCATATACATAATCAATACCTTTCAAATATTGTTTTATTTCAGTTAACAAACAATGCTAATCAGAATATAAATAGTACCTTAAATATTTAAAAATAAAATACAATATGATCATGAGGCTTTGTTGTATTTATTCAATTTATTCTTTGTGCATTTCAAAAATAAGTATCATACATGTCATTATTTCTCAAAGAAAATTAATTTTTCGCTTGTTTAAAATAGGTATGTAGTAAAAACCAACTAGATAATATAATAAACTGAGTATAGCAAAAATAGTGATAAAAATCATAGTATAGAGTATAAACCAACTATGGGGCCATAGGGCAAGACAACTATGAAAAATGATGATGACATAACTGAAAAAATATTCAAAACATTTACGTAGTTTTAAAATTATAAACTATATAATAAGGTCTGCCAAAATGTCTTAACCACATCCATATTGGTCTTTCAAATATTTTTTATTTCAATTAACAAAACATGCCAACTAAAATATAATTATTATCATAAATATTAAAAATAAAATACAGTATGATCATGAGGCTCCAACACTCTTTTTGTGTAGTACATACGGTAAGATCATGTGCAGTACTTAGTATAAACTGAGTACAGACCATAACTAACACTTCAAACATTTTGACAAACTTTATTATATAATTTATAATTTTAAAACTATGAAAATGTTTTGAATATTCTTTGGTGCCACATGTTCTTCTTTCTATACAATTTTAATAAATATAAAAATTAATAATAAATAATTTTAAAACCTAATGTTTATTTTATTTTTGACATTGAATGCGGTGTAGGTGGAATTAAAGCTATGGGGATCGAGGTTGATATCTTGCCTTATTTTTTATTTCACAATCCTCATGTCATTTTCAAAAAAATGGTAAATAGGCCATAATCAAATACATGAAACTCAAATCCATACAAATTCTTGGCCTTGTGGATATATATATATATATATATATATATATATATATATATATATATATATATATATATATGCAATTGTATCTTCAAAAATATGAAACCATTATTTCTAATTTTGACCATGCCAAATAATCAAATACTCATTTTAAACAAAAGTTCTTCAAACATTTTAGTAAATTTTTTTAGTAAAGACAAACCACTATGTCAAAATTGATCATTTATATATTTTGCATTATCTTCAACAAGCTTTCTCAATTTTTTAAAACCCTGATGTTCAATTTTCATATATATAAAGACCACTTAGGACACAATAAACTTTAGGTAATAATTATATTTTTTCAGTTATGTCATTCTCATTTTTCATAGAAGTATCTTGCATTCCATTATTTCTTAGAGGAAGTTAGTTGCTTGTTTGTTTAAAAGAAGTATGTGGTAAAGACCAAACAAATAATATATTAAGTCAAGTATACCAAAAATTGTGACAAAAAATAATGGTATAGAGTATAAACAATAAACCGACTATACTCAATAAATAATTTTGTCTAGAGGTTTTTACTCTCCATGTAACATCTCAATCGGGATGCTTTTGAAATTTCACCACATTTTTTTAAGATTATTTAATTATGTCAATCTAATTTAATAATTGAAAATAACCATAGTCTGAATGTAATAAATAAACAAGTAACATTTAACTATTTTTCAAATCATATACTAAAATAGAAGTGCAACGTCAATAACATAATCCGTAATAATACATTTTGATTTCTACTGTAACAATTTGAATATAAAGGTAAAAAATTATTAAAATCATCTATGGAAACAACCGCCTACCCACTAACATATAAATATACAAACAATATTTTGTTTCATCAATTAAATAATTATAAATTAGATTATATGTCCAAGAGGTCAATGAATGTGTCTAATAGTCTCGAGTAAGTAGTTTGGGATCATTTTCAATTAGTGGTTTAAGGAGGGAGAGCATCTTCCAAGAACTTTCTCTTCAATCACAGATTTCTCACTCCCCCACACACATCCCAATCTAGGAGTGGCCCTACCCTTCAAAGAGGGTGGTAGATAATGAACATCCATGTAAAATACTAGAATCATCTAAGAACCATTAATCTTTAAGTACATTTACTATTACATGCAACCAATCAACTAGACTCCAAATACCCCCAATATACTTATGACATCTGACAAAACATGTAGTGCTAGAAATTACAATGAACTGATAATACATACAAATATAACATCACTTTGACCAAAGCATTTGATTTATAATCATATTTCATAAACATATATAAATATGGGTCATTTGTTCACAACACAACTATCTCATGCTTGACTCACTATAAACAACCATTTCCAAGGTTTGCATAATTAAAATAAGACGTACATGAAGACTTTCCAATCTATAAATATTTAATTCCACATCCATAATCCATTAAGTAGGTTCAGGTCAAAATCATAAACAAGATCAGCTTAGTCACATAATACATATTTGAAAAAAAACACTATTAGACAACCACTACATAGATTTATGTCTCGAAGGGGTTAATCTACCCTTATGGTATTGACCAAATATTGATCTAAAAAATAGTTTCATTTATACAATAGAGACAATGAATCAACATGTATATAATCTAATGCTTACTTATTTCACACAGTTTTCTACCCTTATAATGTATTCTTTACAAATAGTAAATGAATATAATATGCCTTCAAAATTTGAAAATAAAGAAGCATATACTTAAATGCATGCATGCTATGAACATTCTCTTGCATAAAGGTATATTTTGATGATTCATTTCAAAAGGTTTGACATAGATAATTAGGGTAGGGGGAAACAACCTCTTATGATCTCTCCCATGCATGATTTTACGTATTGATAAAACACTTATCATTGTTGCATATTGTTTAGAACGTTCCAAGTCATTTAAAAATATTAACTCTTCAAGTCAAATAGTATTCTATCCTTTACAGAGTTATTATACAAATAACACTTTTCATTACTAAGCAATATGCAATAATCATGTGAAGGTGAATATATAAATTTCAATTATTTATAACAGTGTTCTAGCCTCCAAAAATTGTGTTCTATCTTTTTCCAAGTAAGCAATACAATGTTCTTGAAGGACATCTTGGTACATTTTATAGATCACTCTTAGCTCATGAAATTTCTCAAATTAAACCTTAACATACATGTCATTCTCATAAATGAGAAATCACATACAACTATTAAGAATTCAATATTAATATAATATGTCTGTGTGTGTGCACGCTCGTGCATGCATTGGCACACACACATAGTTATTATTTTATACACATAAAACAACATTATAGACCTTATAATATCTAGTTCCTATCAAATACTTAGTAAATTCTTGAAGTATTTTATTTCAGATGTGAATAATTGTTTTATCATTCTTATGTTCAGATAAACCCACCTACAAGTTTGTTATAGGTTTGTTGCTCATATATTCCAGCATTATTAAGCTTAAAATAAATACTACGAATTCAAAATGCACACCTACAGGTCTATTGTTCACATAGTCCCCTAAATTTGGCATTCAACCAACTACAAAAATGATACACAACTCACTAATTTGGGTATGATCTACTTAGAATTTTTCCTTGTATTTAATATGAATTTTATTAAAAAACACTATTTGTCTATTAAAACGCTTTGCTTAGAATATCCCTTGAGTGATGATATAATCACAAATATGGCTCACAAAGGTAAATTATTATCTATGGCATTTCATCAAACACTTAGCTTGTATAGTCTCAAAAACCCATGTTTGGAAATAATATTCACAAGGCACTAAAAATTAAATCAGACCCAAAAACATATATTTTTCCTTTATATTAAATAATGATCTCTTATTATTATAGTTATAACAAGTCACAAACACTTATTTTATTTTTTGGGATTTTATTCTATTTTAATTTAGATTTATCTAAAGCTTCAAAACACCCATTACCTAGTTAGTAACAACTTTCAATACAATTTTTCTTCAACAAAAATAAAAATAGAAATGGTACTTTCTTGGAAAACATTTTCCTTGATTTTAACTTTCTACAATAAGCAAAACATAGCTAGTTTCTCTTCCCACATACCTAGATCATACAATATCTAAGTTCCTTCTTCTTATGCCAAAATATAGGGTTTGTTCTCCTTAAAGATATATTCACTCTCTATAACTTCAAGGTGGTTCTTATGCATCCCTAGGCTTTGTGGAAACTAAGCCCTAAAAATGTAGCCTATATGGAAGGTGCTTTTAATTGATTTTTGCCACTAAAATTGTCAAAAACTAGTGGTGCATTGACCCAAAAGTCTCATCATCATGAAAACTTAACAAATGGTGGATGGTGGAGTTTAAAACCCTCTCACTTAGGTCTACATTTTTACAACAAGACCTCCATTTGTGCAACACCAATTTTTCTATCAAAATAAAGGTCATGAAAAAAGTTAATGAATAAAAAAATTAACCTCATTCCTCCTTCACTTTGTGGGTTTTCAACCCTATAATCAGATGATATGATGAGTTTTAAATGTCAAGATTTAATATTCATGTAATGCAATGTTAAGGTCACTAAACCAAGAATTGACCTAGTGGTGCCTCTAAGACCTTTCTCATTGGTCTATTGATATTTTCAAATACACAAACAATTTTATGTTAAAAAAGCATACCTCAACAACTTGTAAGTTGATCAAATTCTTAAGGAAATGTATTTACTAGGAAAATTTGTATCCAAGACTGTCGAAGAGGGTCAGAAGCTTATGAAAAGAGATTTTATTTTAAGCTTTCCATACATGGTAGTCCCAAATATAAACTACATTGATTTAAATGAGTGCCTAAAAATTGGCTAAGGATGGGTTACTTTAAATTTTTACATTGGACCAAGAAATAAACCAAAAAGTTAAATCAATCCAATCATAGATCTCAAAAAACATCCAAAATTTGATCTACATAGTTCAACTAACCAAAGTATCAATTAATTGCCTACAAATGCAATAAGAAGCAGACATGCCAAGGACTTATGTGTGATGGTTTCTCATAAGGTTCAATACATCCACACACTATCACGATCTACCTCTCTCTCTAGTATGATGCCCTCCCTCTAGGAAACCCCATTGTGAGGGGTAAAATAAATACCCTACATCCACTTCAAGCCGAACAGGGGTAGTTATGCCAAAACATAAAATCGTAAAATATAACTAGTAAAAAAAAAATAGTTGCATATTGCTAATAAATGATAATCTATCGATCATAACCAATGTAATATTATATATATAGCACATCACATGTGAAATCATCAGTGAATATCATCTTGACCATGTTATAAAGGTATAACGTGCATGAAAAGTATGATAACGATAATTATCATATCAACTATACTATAATAAAGAAATGTACAAAAAAAACATATTAAAAAACATTATATGTTTACTTTGAAAAAACATATTTTAAAAATTAAAATAAAAATTAGTCATTCATTTAAATTATTATTTTTCTTTGAAATCATTTCTAATATGATTATGAATATATGAAACGATTTAAATAAAATTTAGATAAATAAAATAAATTTTAAATTTTTTTGTTAATATGAATTAATGTGTTTTTATATGTTAAATAGTTTTTTGGGGGTTGATTTTAATTTGAATCTAATTGATATTGATATAAGTTTATAAAAAAAATTGAATGATAATGGAGGTAGGTTTTTTATTCACTTTAATTTTTGGTTTAGTATTAAGGATTAAAAGGTATCTATTTCATCAATTTTATGTAAGTATCAAATCTGATTTTATCTATTTTAAAATATTTTAAAACTTATACCTTGATGAATAGCATGACAATATATTTTACCATCAGTCATTTTAATTAAACTACAATATTTGCAATGTTTTTAATAACTTTGAAATCATATAACTATAAGACAAGAACACAATATATTTTTTTCCAATAAAATTGTTTATATAAGTTTCCACTACCTATAATGTTACATCCCTTTTTTTGAACATATGGCATATTTAATACATTATATTAGTATACAAAAGGCCACCATTGTGTGACGTTCAAAATATACAATTAATGAGATGTAGATGGAGTGGTTAAGAGGTTTGGTTGTGTCCAGTTTTATTTAGGTTTAAATTTTAAAGCGCATGTTATACCGATGGTGGTCGTTGGAGATGTTCGAATGATTAGATCCATTGGTGATTTTGTTGTTATTGACGATAGTATCTTATCAATTAATATTAGTGAACCCAATAATGACTGTTGGTAATTGTTGTAAAAGAAATTTGGGCCTCATATTTATATGCCAAACTAATTCCAAATTCTAATTCAAAAACAATTACCCATATCAAAAATATATATATACAATTAATTAATAAAAAATAGTTATTTTTATATAAATATGTGTATAAAAATATAAATGATTTATAAACGTACAAAAATATAACATATATATGATACTTCTAATATTTATGTTCTTTCAATTGTAATGAACTTTAATTTTATAAGAGAAATCATAAACTTGGTTTCCATTTTTTTAAAGAGGTTTTGGTGATAGGATTTTCATGTCCTCTTTAATTTTAAAGTATTATATATTATAAAAATGTTAAATCTATGGGTGAAAACATAAACTTAGATTTCATTTTTATAAAGGTGGATTCTCATCTCTTTTTTAAATATTTCGTTGATTTATAAAAATATTTGGCATAATTATTATTTTTTAATATAATTTATTTTAAGAATTTTGATTACACTTTATTTTAGTAACATTAAGAGGTGGGGTAATAGTTCCAATACTCATCATTTATGTAATAACCGATGGCTTACCTCATGCTAGTGAAAAAGGAGGTCGTTCTAGATGTAATACATAAACATAACACTTTGCATTGTAGTTTGTAGGCTATAAAGAAGGGGGTGTTATTGCCTAATGTAATAAATAATCTATATTATAACCAAAGGTTGTGTTGGGTTTACTAATAGGTTCTTACACATGGAACCTCTATTTATATATAAGGGTAAAAGCATTTCCCAGACTAACATATGATTAAATAATAAATAGAAAATATGATATTTAGAGTAAAGAGTGTGATATATATTAGGGTTTTAATATTGTAAGGATGGCAATTAAGAAAATGGTAACAAGTATGTGTTATAATACAAATGAGATGGAAGATATAAAATTCATTATCAGATCATAGTCATGATGTAATTATAATAAGGTGTCCTAATGAAATGATGCATTTAGCCATGTAATTAGAGTCATACAATAGATAACAACTATTTATTTATTAATAGTGAAACAAGTTTTAATGGAATCTACATTGTGACTCTCTACTCTGTAGTCTACCTCTCTCTCTAAGCCTCTTAGGGATTTTATAATATCTCTCTCAGTTACAGGATCTACAAATTCTCTTTTTGTGATCTTCCCTTTGTTCAATGACATCCTCTTTTCTTATTTCTTGTGGTCTCTATTTTGGCCCGTGGCCTCTCTTTACTTTGGCCTCCCTATTCTGCTTTGCGGTTGTTCTCTTTTTCTTGTTGTGGCAATCCTCCTTCAATCTACTTCCTTGAACACTTTTATTCCCTGGAGACATTTCAACATCCCATAACCATCAAATCTCAACCTTCCTTGTAACTATTTATCTTGGAGATAATTGAACTATCACAAGTGAAATGGTTCTTAGATATTCATATGTGAACAATGTACCACACATGTGGTTGCATGCCACATGGCCATTTTTAATAACAAGATCTGATCAAGAGCTTTCCAACAAGACTAAAAATCCACATTTAGAGATCCCAAGTGGAAGATATGGTCACTTAAAAATACTTGTAATGCACACCCTGTGAATTTGGGTTTCTGCAAACTATGGCCACTATGATCTATTGATATTGTGACTTTGTCACGATCCTGCAACTTGTCCCCAACAAAATTTATTTTTATATTGTGGCCTTCATATATCCCATGGAATTGTGGCTTTATCAAATCCACTTGTTAATAAATCACATGTCTTCCTTTATAAGCTTGGTCCATGTGAACCTCGTAAACTCAGTGAAGCTTTCTTGAGGCTATTAGACTTTATACACTCTGTGGAGTTTTCTCAGGTCTTTGAAATCCATGGAATCTGTGGGGATTTGCTAAGGTCATGCATCCATGGGAATATGTATTTCAATTAAGTATCATACCATGTTTTCTTGTGAACCCCTTTAGTTTTAGACTTAGTTACGAATAAGGATAAAGTCATCTAATGCCACCATTAATCATAGCGACTCCATGGACACTTATAATATTTATTTTGACCATTATGAAACCCGTAACTTGACCCCATTTATGCTTTTTAACACTATGATCTCCATTAAACTTATGTCTTGAAGTTGTAAACTCCACAAAATTTTAACTTGCCCTCTATGACTCCAGTAAACTTAGAGATTTTCCCAAGAACTCTAACCAAAATTCCTAATAGGTATTTGGCTGATGTAATATTACCCATTTTCCTCAAATGCTCTTTCATCAGATACTTGAGGTAATTAAAATGTTAGCTTCTACTTACGTGGATGGATTAAATGGTGAAAAAACTCTTTTAGCCATTGATATTGATGGCCATGGTGTTTCTTTCCAACACACCAAATATCTCAACCAACTGTCATGTTTTTTCCTCCACTTCTAGCTTCTAGCTAGCTTTAAATTTGTTTTATTTTTTTAACCCGCCACTTGGGAATAGTCCATTAACCTCCACCAAATGGTTCTATTCTTCATATCCCATTTTCTTATGGCATTAAACCCACCTCTTTCTAAATACAACCACCAAAATGCTCTTTCTTACATATTATGTTCTCTTATGGGCTTGAACCCTTTGTTGTTCATCCAACTCCACATAAATCCTTTGTGGCTTTGTTCACGCACTATCAAACCTATTGTTGGATCCTTCCACCTCTTTCTTTGTAACTCATATTTTTTCTTGGCCACCATCTTTTAGTCTACTCTTCTCGTTGCTACCACCATCTCTCTTGTGGATTCTTCATTTACAAGTCTTAAAATGGTCTTCTTCTTCATATCTTTTGAGCTAAAGTGGCTTACTGTCTAAAACCTGGAAGGCTTCTATAAGTGTCCTCTTTCTCTCCATATTTTCTCCTATACACTAACTATAGTAAAAAAATAGTTTAAAAAAATTAGACCTAACATTCCCAATAGGTGCTTCATCCATCTTCACACTATTAGCTTGATTTACACCAAGCATGGGCTTCTAAAATCCTTTTCCACTCCATCTACCCTCATAACAATGCTTAGATGCCCTTGTGACAACTCATCTTTCTCATCTTTAATTCTCATCCTCTTTGCATCAACTCTAGACCGATTGCATTCTTCTTCATTATCATGCTTTCTTAACTCCTATAGATCAACTTGCATTACCTCTTCCTTTGTGAAAACAAGCCAATCCTTAAATCATAAGAATCTCTCCTCTAACATCTATGTAATCTACTCCCACATGTCATGCCACTAGCATCCTTCAATCTTCTTGGTGGACCCATGTCCACCATATCCATATGCTTCTTTGCATCTATGCCACATGAGTGACATTTTTTATCTTTCTAATTTCTTCCCATCTCTCTTGCAAGAGTATACTCTCCCACCTCTAA
Source organism: Torreya grandis (assembly GCA_037957365.1). Classification (NCBI taxonomy): domain Eukaryota; kingdom Viridiplantae; phylum Streptophyta; class Pinopsida; order Cupressales; family Taxaceae; genus Torreya; species Torreya grandis. The sequence continues at coordinate 1,221,731 of JARHVA010000799.1, forward strand.
CTATTTCAAGTGAATTCCTTTGTGTTCCACTTCTTCTCATCGCCTCTCATACCTATGTGTACGCTGGATTGAATCATACATTATCCTCTTCTAGGTTATCTACTTCATTTTTTGACCTGCACATAGATCAAACACATTAAGGGAATTAATAGCTCCCATAAATATTTCTTCCAACTCTTTTTCATGCCTTAAAGACATGTCATCCAACTTTTCTCTAATGCAGTAACCTATCTTGCGAAGACCATAATTTTTGATCTAGGAAGTTGATTGAGCCATTTTTTTAAAATGAAGGTCTCGAAGATATCCATGCTACCGTAGCCCACTTTAGCCAATTAGAGTTAGTTTTGACAAATTTTTGATGTTGAAATAAACCATCTGAGGGCCAAAAATTGTATTTTAATTATTTTTTGTATTTTTAGAATTTTCAGATTTTGATATTTTTGTAACTCATGAATTTGAGTTGTAAGTCATCCTTTGAATTCATTTAGGCATGTAGAGAATAAGAGAAAATTATTAGGCCCATTCGAGCTTACATTCAAAATTTTATAAAAATAACAGCTACTAAAAATAATAAGTTCATTAAACTCTAGGTGGTTTTTGTTTTTATAAGTATTTTATGTTGAACATGAAAAATCTAAATTCAAGTTATGTTTTATTTAAATAATCTTATGTATTGTATCAATAAATTAAACTAGCATTTTTATTACCAGATTAAAGGGGGGGAAATGTAGATGATATTTATGGATTATGTAGCTCCTCAGTCTTGTACACTTGGCAAAATTAGACCTTGGTTATTCCTCTAAGTTCTAGACCTCTCTCACCTTCTGCAAGTTTTGCATTTGCTCTATTTTATGCTCTTTGGCCTATTTCTTAGTCTAATCAGTCTTATGTTGATGACCCAAGCCTTCTATCTTACCCAAAATACTTAAAATATACTTATTTTCCACCTCTATAAGTCCTTATCTTGTACCTATTTTTTTGCTCTTTGAACACTAATGTTCAGCACAGACACTAACATTGATGTTAGCGTCCTGACTTGACGTAAACTATGTCAAGTGCCCTAAATTCATCTATTTTACAAATGAAACATATCCTAATGGTCTCCTAAGTGTTTTAATGCAAATTAGTTCTCTAAAGGGATTGATATAGATACAAGATCAACCCTCATTCATTCCTTACCTACAAGACCTAGGAAAAAACTAAAGAGACCAAGGCAAATTGTCAAAAGGACTCTATCAAGCATTCAATTGAACAAAACTTCTATATTTCCATACTAGTCATAGGAAAAACACATTTACAAGTCTGAAGTACTGAAGGAGCAATCCAAGAGTTGTATTTGTCAAGTTACAAGTTAAGTCATTATTGTACTTACTTTGTACATATTGTATGATTCACACACAAGCCAACACATAGGGGAGAACTACATCAGTCTGAGGCCCTCTGTAGAGTATTGGCTATGTAAGCAATGCTCACTAATAGAGGGGTATTTGGAGTTAGTATGACATCGTGATCCCACTAACCCATTTTTTTTCAAGGTCACTATGAAGATGAAGAACTAGGATTTTACAAATTCATAAGGAGTGGCAGTCCATAACCCAAATTTAAATGCACCAAAATGAAGGTGAAATGAAACCTAGAGGCATCCAGGTGCTCACATCCTTTTTGAATAATTATTTCGTATAGGACATTTAAATCAAACCTAGACAGTAACATCGACACAACCGTCTCAAGCTGAGGTTAGTGCCTAGATCTAGAATCTAATGACTATTCCAAAATCATCTTCTAGCCTGCTTTCTATCTGTTCTAAATCCATCACAATGTTAACATTAGAATCAACTAAGTATATTACTTCTTTTTCATTCATATATATAATTTAATTATACTTTTTATATTTAGTCTATTCTCAGTATAAGAATTCAGTGTATGTTTATATCTGAAATTAGCACCCAATTACTTTGTTATAGATCTGATTATCATCCTTATTCATTGTCATTTTTATATACCCTTTTTATATTCTAGGTAACCTCAACTTAGAATCCATTTTAAGATTAAATTCATGTAAACTAACTATGTTGCATTGCACTAGAGGGAATTGATAACATCATAAATATTAGAACTTGTATGATACACACATCATTTTTGTATTTTTATTTAATCTTAATTATCTTGATTCACATGAAAGTAACAATAAAAAATTAAAATTAAAATTAATTGATGGATAAAAAATAATATTATTATATTTTATTGATTAAAAATTTATATATTAAAAAATATTGACATTCAAAAAATTATAAATACATATTACATGCAAACTTTAATCATCCACAACAATGTAAACTTTTAACAAGGCATTTAAGGTGGATTGACAAATTCCAATCATCCACAAATAATTAGGAGGTGGGACAAGTCCACGTGGCCTCTTTTTACACCATGGATTTAAAATTAATCTCGACACATTACAATTTAGACGATGACGTAAAATTGATCATGTGCCACTGGCAACTCATATCCAGTGTTTGCCAAGGAATTTACAAGTTTTGATTTTATATTATTTAAGATTTTTACACATTTTGAAACGTGATTTGAGTGTGAACAATTGTTAGTGTAATTAGTGAAGATGTTTGGTTCATAAAAGGATCTTAGGATCAATTTTTATTTTTAGTAAATCTTATTATAATATAAAAAATGAGATTGGGATCGTGTCTCATGCAAATTTCATATATCATCACGTAAAATAATAGTCAATAAAAAAATTTACTTGAATTTAAATAGTTCATAAATATTAAGTGGGTTTTGAACTCAAATTAAGTAACTTGTAAATATAAGTCCACAATAACTTCAATAATTTTGTTTAACGCTTAGATATCACGAGATGGATATGTCAAATTTGATATCACTTGTGTTATTAATGGATTTTCATTATCCAATCGTAGTATGATATTTATTAAATGTGAAGCTTGGCATAAAATTTGGTTGAAAAATAAACATTTTTTAAAATAATGTATATCTTGAATTCTATTGGTTAAAAAATAATTTTTTAAACATGTAGATCTATTTTTCAATTAATTACAATATGATTTTTTTCAGTTAGATTATAGTTTTTGTTGTGTGTGTGTGTGTGTCCATATTGTCGTCATTTTAAAGGGTAATGGACATATCAATCCTTACAAAACACTCAACTCGAGTGTTTGGCAAGGAACTTATAAATTTTGATTTGATATTCAATGCTAGCAATGATTGGAATTTTTTCCTCTGTTCATGAGAACACTATCTTAGGCCTCGCTCACATTAAATCCATATATAAAAGAGTGGTATAAAAGGTAAAAAGATCATTTTTACCAATAATTTAAATTTACCAAAGGTCAATACAATTTGGTTCAATGATTTAAACAATTTTAAATTCATTTCTTTTTATAGTGGATAATATTCAAGGGTTTTACCCCCTTTTTTTGTAGTGGGCAATACTCCTAGTAGGTTTGGATTGTATATTGCACATTTTGGAAAAGATTAACTAGATTTTTTCTTTAAATCAAAGAAGGCGTAGTTGCAAGTGGTGGTTACTACAATGGGTCTACGTTGTTAGTGTTGCCCTGTCTCACAAGACTAATGATTATATATGTTTTTTAATTATAAAACATAGTTTAATTTATGTTATGAGAATGATGTCTATGGTTGTTTAGAAGCTGGTGCGACATTTATATTATTCACAATGCATTATGCCTATTATACTTGTTTAATGTTTGTGAGAATAGTTTTGCATATTATGTGAAATTAATCTTGTATTCTGTTTGGTGGTTTATTGTTGCTAATATGGTTGAGAGTCTTGACCCCACATCTGTCATAATGTGGTAGCCTTTACGTCATATAAGCTACAAAGTCAAAAAATTGATGTTTTATCTTTTTATAGGCTTGATTACCTTCATTTTTTGTGTATCATAGTTGCATGGTAATGGTAAGATCTCATGTAATATCATAAGAAAACATTTGGCAATAACCACAGGTCCACGAGGTCACGAAGTCATAGAGTGTTTATTTTGTTCTTAGGTTGCCTTTAGTAGAATATGTGAATTTGTTGAGAATATTAACCACACACATGTCATAATTTGTTAGCCTTGATGTCACAAAGGCACAAAACCTAATTTTTATCTCTGTCTAGACTCAAATACCTTTTTATGTTTCGGTGTATTGCAACCATGTGGTGAAATCAAGTCTAATATTACCACAAAACATGTGGTAATCACCATTGAAACACAAGCTCATTATGTCACTACTGTCTATTTTGTTCTTAGGCTATCCTTAATAAAATTTGTGAGTCTATTGAAAATCTTGACCACATGCATGTCACAATCTAGGAACGTTGATGTCACAAAGGCCACGGAGTCATAAAAGTTAGGTTTATCTTTATCTAGACCTGAATACTTTTTTATGTTTTGATGTATCATGGCCACATGATGAACTTCCATGTAATATCATAAGAAAACATGTGGCAATCGTCATAGAGCCATGGTTTTATAGAGTCATGGAGTTTTTGTATTGTTCTTAAAATATCCTCAATCAACTCCATGTATCTATCGAACATTGAGACCACTTTCTCCTACACACAACATATAAATAAAAAATAAAGAATAAAATAAATGATATATGTATCTAGTAATTTTTTCACCGCTAATATGGATGATATATTTAAATCAATACTTTCTGTGTTTTATTTCCTATTTGGGAATAGCAAAAAATAATATGATCATTGGCTTTTTTATCATAGGTGTCAAACTTTTCTCTTGGTTGTGTTTTGTAAATTGTATCCACTCAATCAAAACATTATGCATTGTAAGTGTCCACTTGTCGATCTATTTTTTCCTTCCCTTTTGCATTTTTTTTTTGGATTAAAAAAATACCATCTAAAATAATATCTAGAAAGGAAAGAAAGATAGCATTGTCATGCACTTCTATAAAGCTAGAGGAGTATAAACCATGAAAAAAAACATGACAAAGCACTGATAGTGTGTTGATCCAACATCATCTTTGCAAAGAGCTTATGTTCAAATCCATTATTAGTAATTATTTATTTGATACATTTAATATTTTTTTGCATTGCCACACTTCTATTAAAATTTGAAATGGAATAATTGAGAAATTCCTAAATTTATTTCATAGAAGGAATCTTGATGCATTGAATTTTTTACAATTAGAATTATATGAATTTTTTAGAATTAGAATTATATGCTAACATGCTTTACACTTTGTGTAAGATTCATGAGAATGAAACATATTTATGTCAATTGACATTTTATGTAGCTTCCAAGTCAAATGGAAATGAAATTGGCTTGTGGGGTAATAGTTTTTACATATAATGGTTGTATATATGGCTATGGTCAATGAAAAAGGCGAGTAACTATCTTTAATTCAACATAGAATCCTATACACTTCCTTATGGTGTTTTATTTTATGATTCAAATCCTCTTTTTGATCATTATGAACCATTGTATTGGAAGTAAAATGACTCTTGAGATACTACATTAGAGATGTTTATACTTTAAATAAGTATTTGAAAAAAGTATTCCATAATGAGTTTTTAAAAGTGGTTGTGACAGATGGATGTTTTTAGTTAGGGTGGTATGTGATAGCATGTGAAACTACTTGAATAAAACCACCACACAAATTACCATACGTTAATCTTGTGCCTACAATAGGCAGGCCTCAAGTATTTTATCAATCAAAATATCAATGTACATAAGGGTGTCAATAAGTTGTTAACCCTCTATGACCAAAACAAGACCTATTTATTAAATTCCCAAGGACCAGTAAATCAACCAACTTTGTAACTACTTAATACCAAACTTTGTATAAGAATGTTTACCTGTAAAACAACCCTATTACTTTATTAACTTAACAACCTAACAATATATGTATAAAGGGGGTGTCTTAATAAATAAGCACACCCCTCTAAATTTATTAAAAATAGATATTAAATTAAACTTTGTTACTACTTTGGAACAAGACCTAACAAACTCGCCTATGATCAAAAGTCAGTTCTTTGAACACATTCCAAGCTTTTTTATGATTTTTTCAAATTTTATTCTATCAAAGGGTCTTGTGAAAATATCAATTTTCTAATCTACAATTGGGAAATATATTGGTTCAAGTGAATTATTTGACACCAACATTCAAAAATAATGATATTTAACATCCATTTGTTTGGTTTTGGCATGAAATACTAGATTTTTGGATATCTTTATCGCACTCTAATTGTCAATACCCAAATGTGTAGGAGCAATCTGAGAAATTTAAAGATCTTAAAAGATGCAACGTAAATACACAATTTATCTTAAAGCATCCCATGCTGCTATTTTTATTCTATTGATGAATTTACCACAATAGATTTCTTCTTATAGTACCATGTAATGGCAGTTGAACCCATATGCATAGTGTACCCTATTATGGACACTCTATCATCCACACATCCACCAAAATTAGCATAAAAATACCCAACAAGTTTTAAGTTATTGTTCTAGTGGTACTCAAGGCCATATGTTTTCATTCCATAAAGGTAACAAAGTATTATTTTTGATGCATGCTAATGAATTTATTTAGGCTCAAATATAAGCCTAGACAAAATTCCCACCACAAAAGATATATATCAGGTCTAGTGCTCATTGAGTACATTAAGCGTCCCACTAATTGCTTGTATTTGGTACCATCAAAAAATGGACTACCATCATCCTTAAAAAATTTCAAGTTATTTTCCATCAGAGTGAGGGTAGGTTTGCAATCATTCATATTGAACCTTTTTATCTTTTTGAGTGAATTTTATGCCAAGATAATTTTGAAAAAGTCCAATGTCTATCATCTCAAACCCGTCTTATAGTTCCTTCTTCATAGACCTATTATGGTTTCATCATTACCTGTGATAAACAAGTAATCAAGATAGAGAGGGAGAATTACCAACTTCTTTCCCTACACTTGAAAATAGAGAGCATCATCAGATTTACTACATAAAGCTAATTTTTTACGGGTAAGAATCCATTTTTTCATACCAATCATGGGGTGCCTATTTGAGCCCATATAGTGTTTTGATCAATTTACACACCTTGTGTTTTGCACCCACTTTCTCAAAACCTTGTGGTTGCATCATATACATTTCTTCTTATAAATTGTCATTCAAAAAATCACTTTTGACATTTATTTGATGTACTTTCTAGCCATTTTGTGCTGATAAAGCAAGAACTATATGAATAGTGTGCCATTTGGAAATTAGGGTAAATGTTTCTTCATAATCAATTTCTTTTTGTTGTGTGTAACCCTTAACAATAAGCCTTGTTGTATGTTTATCAATGGAGCCATCAAATTTGTACTTTACCCTATAAACCCATTTGTATCCAATGGCTTGAAAATTTTGAGGAGGATCAACCAAAACCCAAGTTTTATTGTTTATAATGGCAACATGCTCACTCTACATTACAACTTGCCAAACTTGTTATGTAGAATCTTCATCAAAATTGGATAGCTCAATGGAAGAAGTAGTAGAAATAATTGCATAATTCACTTGTTTATGAGAAATCCTAGGACGTATTTTACCGACTTCATCTACTTTCAAGTCAAAAAAAGTGATTTGAGCCCATTTAGGATAAATTTTTAAATTTCCAAGGTTATTAATACCACAATTATATTAATGCACTTCATTTTTAGAAAGACGTAGAGAATTTTTACCGTTTTCTAAGTCAATATTTCTTGGAGAATTCAAGGAAGAAGGAGAAACATAAGGGATATTTGCCTTAGAACACTACCTATGAGAGTTAGCTTCATATATCAATCCCTTAGTAAATTTTTGAATCTTCATCTCTAACCTATCAAACTATGAATCTATCTTTGAAGTGTTCATATTACAAAACTCATCAAATGTCACATCTTTACTCACTGTGAATTTTTATGTATCATGTGCAAACAAGCAATATCCCTTTTTTTAGAATACCCAAGAAAAAAATATTTTCTACTCTAAAGTTCCAACTTAGTTCTATGTTAAACAGGAACTAAAGCAAATCAAGTACACCCAAAAATATTTAAATGTTTAACCTTTGGATTGAATCCATTCCAAGCCTCATATGGAGTTTTTCCCAAAAGGGTAACTGTAGGGGATCTATTACTCAAATACATTTTAGTACCATTGGCTTTGAGCTAAATTTTATCATTGAGATATTTAAAGTGCAACATAGCTTGAATTATTCCTTATACAATTTTGTGCATTCGCTCAAAAACTCCATTCTGTTATGAAGTGTAAGAAAACTACATTATTGTTGTTTGATACCATGTTCCCAAAAATAATATAAAAATTCATTTGTATTATATTCATCATCATTATTTGAAATAAGAGTAGCCAATTTCAAACTTATTTCCTTTTCAACTAAAGTTTAACCACTCAACAAACTTAATGAAAACCTTTGATTCGCTTTTCATGAAAAATACCAAAGTCATCCTATAAATATCATCAATTAATCACATAAATACTTGTACCCTCCAATGGATTACTTTTTCATGTCACAAAAATCTATCTCTATGAAAATAAGGCAAACCATTCACCATGTAAATCTATGTAAGTTACCCAAAGAGTGAACATTTAAATGTCTATAATGCAGATGCCATAAATGTTGTGTAAACATTATACCTATTTCAACCACTCTTATTAGTCCTATTATATTAGGAAGTACTTTGCAATGCAAGCAATCCAAGTTTCCATCCTCATAACCTATATAGATTGTTTTATATCCTTCTTTGGCGGATTTAATGTAAATGAAACCATTTTATAACATAATTTGATAACCTTTCTTGTGAATTGTGATCAAATAAAGGAGATGTTTCTATAAATTGGGAACATACCAAACATTCTAAAAATATTTGATAGAACCATTAGGAAGAAGAATATAAATAGATCTAATTCCCTACATAATGTGAATAAACTTGTCTACCAAAGAGACTAGAGTGAGAAATACTTATTTGAAAGTCCAAAATAAGTATCTCTTGAATGTCATATGATTTTTTGCACTTATGTTTAATACCCAAACATATGTAAACTTGTCTCTAGCCTCATACTCCATATAAGCAATGTTCCCTAAAGTTGTGAATGTTGATTTATTACCAATATTCCTAGATTTATTATAGTCATGCTCTGCATATTGAGTAGAGTCATATTTATTCAATTTATGTGGTTTTTGAAGTTTATCAAAAGGAATTATACATTAAGATGCAATGTGGCCATATTTACCATGTCTATTGCACTAAATATATGATCTTCCTCTACCTCAACCTCTATATGAATTATGACCTCATCCTCTATCACTCATTTCATTTGAATTAGAATGGTTATTATATTGTTGATAATGATATTTGTTTTAATGTTGATGATATTTAATGCCTCTGTTTTGAAATCTTCCTCCCCTATAACTTCCATTCCCTTTAGAACTTTTCCCACTATAACTATGTTAACTAGAAGATGAATAACTAGGCTTTACCTTTATAACATGGACTTCCTTTGTTTTCTTAGCTTTCTTGGATAGAGATAAATCTTACTACATAATAAATTCAATGATTTTTTTTTGAAGTGATCCCTATGATATTATTATAAATATGAATCATTTCAATAAAAAATTTGTAAGACACAAATAATCTATTCAATCCAACAATTACAATTAAATCATCATCAAATTTTTCAAAACCAACCTTAGTATATTCAGTAGCATTTTTTAACTTAGACATATACTCTCTCATATCTCCATCTTCTTCTAATGACAATGTAAACAAATACATATGAATATCTATCTTTTTATGTTTAGGCTTCTTGTCATACAGATCAAAAAGAGGTTTCCATGCAGTGTAAATGTTGACTAATTTTACCCCTAGGTCAAAATAAGTCAACCCCCCTATATGTGCAAAGTTTTCATAGCATCCTCTAAGTCATAAAATTTTCACCATGGTCCTATAATGATGTTAAGTCACCTTTGAGGTTGCATAACATGTTTTAGCTTTGTCATTTATATCCACTTATCTTAATGACCTCTTATATCACCTTTTGATCATGCTACAGTGAATTGTAAGGTTCTAAAATAAAGGACAAATGTATCAATATTAAATATAATGTATTGCATGTTAGGTAAGTGTCAGAGTTAGTTTTGAAATTAAAAATGTGATAGGTTCAATGCACAAGAAAGGAGATCAACTATAAACAAGGTAGTTTCAGATAGATATACAGATTGAATGACACATTTGGCATGTGTGAAGGCTTCAAGAGAGTCTAAAATTGATCAAAACTAGTTTCTCTCTCATATTGTTTCCTTAAACAAGTCAAGAAGGGTCAATGGTTTGCACTTGGTATGGACAGGGGAAGAAGAGTTGGACTGAGTGCACTTGATGGATGATAGTAGTCTTTGTGAGCTTCCAATTCATGGTCATGGTTTTTGGATTAGTGATTTGTGCTTCATAAACAATCACTAAGATTGTTAGCACCTTCAAGTTGCCTGCACATTCCCAACAGCTCAATTTTCTACTAAGTTTGCTCTGGTCAGTGTGAACTACATGATGTATGCAGGTTGGCAAAGCATGTTATTCCTTTCCATGTTGATTTCAATTGGTTTGGAACATGTGGATATGAAGGAATAGGCATAATCATCTCCTTATGTTATAAGTAAGCACCATTGAAGGCTAAAGATAGTGTTTCATCCATTTTAGAGCCTATTTTCCAATGAGTGGCTTCAAGTCAAGGATAATATGTTTGTTTTCAACCTCATAGAGCATGTTTGTTTATATTCTTCATTGAAGTTTTAGTCTTAAGAGTGTCATTGATGAAATACAATGCCTAGGACACTTGATATAGTCAAATAACTTTGAAGTAGGCATCTACATGATTCATTCTCAGACCTAAAAGAGAGATTAAGACATGTTTGGAAGCATGTGATCCTATCTTAGCATCTCAAATAGGTTCATGGATTAGGAGAAGATCAATGTGTGATTGGTGAGGCCATTACCTACATCCATACTTGAGTTCAAAGGCTCAAAATTAAAGAAACTTGTAGAGTGGGAAGTTACCTTAACTTATCAGAAAAGAGACTTTGATTTGTACATTGTCATTCCTTGGTGAGTGTCAATGAGGTCAGTGTGAGCCTAAATGGTTTCATTCCTATAGCCTAGACCTAGAGGTCACACCTGAGCACAATAAGGAGGTTTTTTGGTCAAAGGGAGATGACGGTTGAGTGATTTTCAACTTAGACAAATTTTGATTGAAAATTTTTAGAGAGCTATAGTGCTTTTAAGCCAAAAAGAACCTGAAACATTGCAATGTAACAATGACATATAGTACATTGGTGGTAAAAGATGAGAGCATGGTTCCAAGGCATGAAATGAGCCCAAATAGGTATGATATGACCTCAATGACCTAAAGAGGAATATAAAGATTCTAATGTAGTCCTCAAACACTAATCAACACCTACAAAAAACTCATATTTCTTTAATATGTAAACCTACAGTTTGGAAACAGTCAATAGACTAGCCTAGCTAATGGAGAATGCAAGTTTGGATGGTAAGAAGGGATATAGTATGGATGATCAGGTAATAATCGAGTCTCATAATAATATCACATTTTCATGTGATTCTTAGATGTAAAGAGATAGAGCAAAGACTGGGTTTTGAACCTCATACTCAGCCAACTAATATCCTGCACACAGTCACAGACATAAAAGCTAGTCATGAGATATTGTGGTGTTGAGAACTCTAGAGAGGTGATCTATTTTTGAGACTTGGTAAAAAATTTCATCATGAAATAAAAAAAACCCATAGCATCCTTCAGGTTAGAACAACATGGTAAGTATCCTTTGTTATATCTCAGACAAGAGGCACACTAATAGCAAGTCAACCTGGAGACCTATGTATGCATGAATGGTAAAGTGATGAATGGCAGAGTCTTTTATGGTTTTTGGATGATTTTTAGAGTTGCATTGGATGAAAAAAAGTACTTAGGAGATCCTATAACCATTATAAACACTCATAAGTGGTCATATATAGTCAAACATAGTCTAGGCTTATTAGGCCTAGAACTAGGCCTAAACCCTCATATATTCTAATGAGATTCGTGTGACCATATGACCTTTCTAACCCATGTGAGAAACTTCAAAGGAGAGTGGAATATGGAAAATAACCATCAATTTGCAAAGAACAACTCAAAATTTATCATTTTGGCCTATTTTCCCCTCAGGGGTACCCAAAATTCAAGTAGGCGCTTGAGAAGCCAACTTCTTTTGATCATATCTGTATGGATGAGCTGCATAGTGTCTCAAGCATATAGGAATAGTTTAAGGGGGTCATATACTTGATCTCATTAGAATTTTTTGTAGGGTTAAATATCTAAACTTTATGAATCATCACTAAGAACCTAACCCTTCTAAAACCCTTTGAAGAACCCTATGAGAAAGATATGAAGAATCATGCATCTAGGAAAAGTCAAATGGCCTATAAAATGATTTAGACCTGCTTGGTACTGTCCCAAGCTCTTCACCACTCAAGTTTTCCATACCAACACTTGTATGGACATGTCTAATTCTATGTTTTTTGAAGGATCTAGGTTAAATTTCAAGTACAAAAGGAAATTGGTGAATGAAAGTAATTGTAGAAGATATGTGGAGATGTATCCCAACTATCCATACCTCTTTCTCACCTTGGTCACACCTAGAAACCCCTCTGGTATACTATTCATTATAGGCAGTCTTGAATAAGATAGTGAAGAAGTGAAGTGACTGCCTAAGTTGAAGATAAAAAATGTGTTTCTCAGTTTCATTGAGCTCTATTTGATAGACTAGAGGAAAAAGAGGTCTTGAACATGTGTCTAATACCTTTTAAATGAATCTCCTTAAACAAAATCAAGTCACCAGAGTGATAAGTGTAAACTTTTAGGCTTAGAAGGCTAATGAGTGATTGCAAAGAAGTGAGCGACAATTGCCAAAGAGAAGGCTATCATTTGAGGGATATATGATGACTACCACAATCATGTTTCTACCTTCCCAAGTCAGATGATATATCTCAATGACTTCTATGGTAGTTTTGAATAGTCAAGGGGACTCTTCATTGAGAAGGGTAGTTCCAAAGAAGGGTATGAAGGGTCTTTATGCCAACTTGAGGAATATGTCATATGTATGATGGACACTTGTCCAAGGCAACTTCATATCCTATTTTCCAACTCATTATCTTGCATTGTAATTGGATTTAAATCCTTGACACTTGGCCTTATGACTGTCCAACTTCACTCCTCTCTCTTCTCATATGATTTATATATTCAAGCCATTTTGGCATTGTGTGGGAATCCACAATAGGTATGGTGAAACCCTACTGGTTTTGACATTTTATTTTCACTTTTAATAAATTTTTAAAGTTGATTTTTTCTCTGAAATTCTTGCCTAAGTATGTCAAGTAGTGTATTTGGATAACAATAGATGAATGTCTTCTCCTAGTTTCCATTCTGTTCTTGTATGCATTATGTGAGTAACACCTCTTCTAAAAGGTCTCATGAAGTGTACTATTTTTTAAGGTGTATTTGAAGTTTGATATAGATTATTAGTGTCTAAGATCATATCTCCTTTTCACCCACCTCTAGATATGCATATCAATCTACCTCCATGTAGAAGCACTTATGCTAGAAGAACCCTTGCGTTAATATCATTTTTAGTAGTCTTCTTTTTTAGGGTAAATGTAAGTGTGCTTGTGGAGTTATCTTTGGTGTATCACCTTCATAAGTATAGTTTGATTTTATGTTTCCTTCTTCCCTTTTCACCCCCAATAGTGATTAGTCAAGTGTAGTGTGTGAGCCTAAAATATATATCAAGGGAGCTAGCTCATAATATAGAGGTTTACGCTTGTTGTAAACAACCCACAGGTCTAGGGGTAATACCATATTAGCAAAATTTGGAGAGGCTTGAACCACCTCATCCAAGGGTATAATATTTGGTTATAAAATTAAATATGAGGAAAGTTTTCAATATAAATATATGTATCTGTATTACAACAATATCTGATTAAAGCTAAAGCTTTGGAATTAATCATATTGAAAATATAAAATTTATCTTGAACAATAGGTAATATGTGATTCTATTATTTTACAACATCCCATAATTCATTGAATACAATGACACTTATATTAAATATTTTCAATTAGTATAATTTGAAATAGTGACTTAAATTAATTGAATACTAGTGATGCTTCCATAATTAAATTAAATATACTTCCATATATGTTTATGTTCATAGTGACTTTGACATTATGGCATTTGATGAATAAATGTTGATGGGGTGTAGGTAGAGATTATTCCCCTTACATGTATGCCTTTCTATTTAAAGTATCACATGTAATGAGTATTATTTAAAATTTGGCAAAGATAATAATCTTATATGAGAAAAGGTATGACTTTAAAATTGTTAGTGGTGTTTTGTATGATCATGGAATCACTGGTGATGTTAAGGATGATTGTGTCAGTTGCATTGACCTTAACCTTCAAGAAACATGTTCTATGTTTCCCCAGGCATGATTTACATCATATTCAAACATGGCCTCATTCAACTTTATGATGTCAAGTTGTAAATTGTATGCTTACTTCCGTGTTTCAAGATTTTATTTCAAACTATTTTCATTATTTCGAAAAGGGACATATAAAAATAGTCGTTCACAACAAAAGTTTTCAATATCAAGATATTTGTTATAATTAAAAAAGTGTCTAATGTGAGGGTTTTTTCTTTTCAATAGTTTTCCATTTTTTGATATTGGGAAACAAATTCTGCTAGGCAAATGTGGTCAATGTTAACATGATGCATAATGTAATAGTCTATAAGAGATTGGCATATTACGTTTTGTGACTCATCTAGTTCTTTTCTAAGGAGAATTAAAGGATTTAAGATAAATTCTCATTCATCAAGACAAGATGTGTTTATGAATGTACATGTTCTTGAACTCTGATAAAATGGCAATGATAATATCAAAAAGACAACTTGTGTAAACATTTTTTGGTATTGTAGCATTACATTTCCAAGCCTATGTAACATTTGTATAGCATCTATTTATTTTCATTTTGATTTCGTATTTGTTTAAAATCATCTGTGGTATTTGAATTCCCCTTTGTCATATATGAACTGTTAGGTTGTGGAGCTAAAAGCTTCACCAGGATGCGAACAGGAGGAGTTGCTAAAGTGTCACAGACACCGGCATTGGTCAGGCCAACCGATGTCAATCAGGGGAGAGACAAAAAGCTGCCAACATTGGTCAGGATCAGCTGACGTCGATCACCTCCAGGCAGACAGGGACCGACGTCGGTCGCCTGTGCGGTTCCAAAATTGTGAGTTGACGAACAGTTTGTTAACGAACTGATTGTTTGCATATTAAGAGGCTAATTATAGTCTTGAGTTGCATGTCTAATTATTGTAAACAAGAAAGTCTAATTATTGTATGCATGAGATCTATATAATAGACTCATGGGTTGTATTGTAAAAGTGTGCTAGAGAGTAAGAGAGCAAATATGAGCTCCTTCAGAGGGAAGAGAGCAAGGTGTGTTCCTCCTAGTTCCTAAGGGGTGTTGAGTGTGTATGATCAGGGAGAGTTGCAGGTTGTGCAAGTTCTACTAGGAGATCCATCATAGGTACTGGTTGAAGAATCATGAAGACTTGGTGAGGCAAGGACAAGGGTTCTTCAGGGTGTAGAGACATCTACATGGTAAGTAAGGTCTGTTGATTTGCAGGTGGCAGCAAGAGAAGGGAAGATCTACTTGGAGTATGGTTGTGTACTTGGTTTACTGGCAACGTTGTTACTGACTGGTGGAGGTGAACAACAACTCTGTGTTTGAGTTGATTGTTATGACTGCGATGAGAGAGTGAAGTGTTGAAGGAGAATTACAGGTGAATCCTAGAAGTCTGGGAGCTCTAGAGGTGTGGGAAGAAGAAGTGTGGCATCTTCTTTATTGTATTTTTTTTGAATTATTATTAATATAATTGGGTAATCTCTCTCATATCCTGTGTTGTTTTGTATTTGTAGTTAGTTATTCATTCTGTTTAAATTCCGTGTTTAGTTGCTAATACAAAGGTAATCAAGTGTGCCCTTAGTGGGCAGTAGGATTTTGATAGTTGGTATCTGAGCTAAGGTTACAGGGAGCAGGTTATTGTTTGATTACAGGTCATTCTCAGGGGTTTCTGATTGAGTGAGAGTATAGAAATGGCAAAAGAAAGTAAGCTACGAATGGAGAAACTGAATAGCACGAATGGTCAGATTGATGGAAAGAAAGAGCAGGTAAAGGAAGATTGTTGGTTGGTAGAAGATCAGCGTGTAGAAGCAGATGTTGCAGGTGTTGTTACATAGGTTGCTCTAGATAAAGTAGAATCTTGGTCTATAGATTTTGTTGCCTCTTTCCATGTAGCCTGAAATAGAGCATCTTTTCAAGAGTATGTCCAGGGAGACTTTGGAGAGATTTATTTAGGGGTTGGTGAGCCTTGTCAGATTGTTGGCAAAGGGGAAGTGAAGCTAAAATTGCAGACGAGTAACACACAAGTGTTGAAAAAGGTCATGCAGGTTCTAGTCTTAGAGATGAGTCTAATTTCTTTAGGAAAGTTGGGTGATGAGAGATGCATAGTAACTCTCACAACGGATGCACTTGAATTAGACGGTGGTAAGAAAGTAGGTATCCTTTATCTATCTACATATATTGTTGATTCACCTTTTATTGCAGATATGTGGCTTTGTAGGCTTGGTCACATGTGTAAGAAGGGAATGTATGTTCTTAAGTAGAAGACAGATGTTTTTGACAAACTTAAGAACTGGAAAGCCTTGGTGTTCATGGAGGAGATGACGGACAGAGATCAACTGTGGGGACTGAATTATTCTGAGCAGGGTTGTGTTAATTTGAACAGGGTTTTGATCTAAGGTGAGCTCACACATAAAAAGTCATCACTCACAGGCGAACACAGGTATCAGCATCGGTCAGGAGGAACTGACGTCGAACAGACAGGCACCGACGTCGATCATGTGCAGATCAACATAGTTGGTGGTGTCGGGCAGCAGGAACCAACGTCGATCAGACAGTAACCAACATTGGTAGAATGGACACTGGCATCGGTCATGGAGAACCGATGTCAGTAGTAAGGGTCAGTCGTAGGGAACTGACGTCAGTCGCGTGCAGATTGGGAGATGGCTGAGATCGATCACTGAAACAGATGTTGGGCAGACAGCAAGTTGTCAAGGAGTCTCAAACGCCCATGTGGAGGACTAAAAAAGTAAGTAAACCTCATATTCATTGTTCACCTTCTTACTTGTTGCTTATTGATGGTCAAGAACCAGGAAGACATGAAGAGGCAATGCAGGTAGAACCTAGGAAACAGTGGGAGCATGGCATGAATTTTTCAGAAGAGAACCAAGCGGGAGATTTGGTAGAGTTGCTAGCGGAGATGAAAGCACTAAAAGATGGATGGATTCCCAAGTTAAAGAAGAGAGTGGATGGATACGTGAGATGGAAGGCCAGGGTATATGGTCTTGAAGAAGCTGCAGGACAGTGGTACAGGTTTTGACAGGTGGATAACAAAGCAGGGCTTTAGTCAATGTCAGTGTAATCATTGTGTTTATCTTACCAGAGTGGATGATGGTCGCAACATTATCCTGTTACTGTATGTGGATGGTATGCTTGTTGCAGGTTCGTACATACAGAGAGTTGCTGAGCTAAGGGTAAGGTTAGTTCAGAGGTATGTCATGAAGAATTTGGGAGCAGCAAAATTCTTTGGCATAAGAGACATGGAGATTTTTTGTCTCCAGTGGGAGCTGATGTGAAGGAGGTGTTGGTGAGGGTTAATTTGCAAGATGCAAAACCGGTAAGCACACCAAGGGCTGAACAGTTCAAGATAACAGTGTTCAAAATCACATAAGGTCTGGTGTAGACCTGAGTTTTCTCAAGCAGTGGGAGTTGTCAGAGAGTTTGGAGCCAATTCGGGGAAGGTGGATTCTCAGGTATCTGAGAGGGACCAGCAACAAGGATTTATGTTATGTAGGATCAAGGCCTTCACTACATGGGTTTGTAGGTTTGGATGTGGCAAGGTACTTGGATGACAGGAGGTGCACCATAGGTTGTGTGGTGGTTGGTCTTCAAGATTGATCTTGAAGAGGGATACAAGCTAGGAAATGAATTAGATAGAGGTACAGGTACAGGTACAGGTGTAGCTATTTATCTCTAAGTGAGAGATTGTTAGGTTGTGGAGCTAAAAGCCTCACCAGAATGTGAACAGGAGGAGTTGTTGAAGTGTCACAGACACCGACATCGGTCAGGCCAATTGACGTCAGTCAGGGGAGAGACAAGAAGCTACTGACATCAGTCAGGATCGGCTGACATCGGTCACTTCTAGGTAGATAGGGACCAACGTCGGTTGCCTGTGCGATTCCAGAACTGTGAGTTGATGAACAATTTGTTAATGAACCGATTGTTTGCATGTTAAGAGGCTAATTATAGTCTTGAGTTGCGTGTCTAATTATTGTAATTAAGAAAGTCTAATTATTGTATGCATGAGATCTATATAATAGACTCATGGGTTGTATTGTAAAAGTGTGCTAGAGAGTAAGAGAGCAAATATTAGCTCCTTCAGAGGGAAGAGAGCAAGGTGTGTTCCTCCTAGTTCCTAAGGGGTGTTGAGTGTGTATGATCAGGGAGAGTTGCAGGTTGTGCAAGTTCTACTAGGAGATCCACCGGGGTACTAGTTGAAGAATCATGAGGACTTGGTGAGGCAAGGACAAGGGTTCTTCAGGGTGTAGAGACATCTACATGGTAAGTAAGGTCTGTTGATTTGTAGGTGGTAGCAAGAGAAGGGAATATCTACTTGGAGTACGGTTGTGTACTTGGTGTACTGGCGGCGTTGTTACTGACTGGTGGAGGTGAACAACAACTCTGTGTTTGAGTTGATTGTTGTGACCGTGATGAGAGAGTGAAGTGTTGAAGGAGAATTACAAGTGAACCCTAGAAGTGTGGGAGCTCTAGAGGTGTGGGAAGAAGAAGTGTGGCATCTCCTTTATCGTATTTTCTTTTGAATGATTATTAATACAATTGGGTATTGTCTCTCATATCCTATGTTGTTTCATATTTCTAGTTACTTATTCATTCTGGTTAAATTTTGTGTTTAGTTGCTAATACAAAGGTAATCAAGTGTGCCCTTAGTGGGCAGTAGGATCCTGACATGAACTACATTATATTATTGCAGCATATGCATTTAGTATAAATTGTGCGTCTTGTATTGGCTTGCCACAAATATGGAATGTCTTATATAAAACTATTATTTCATGCTTGTGATGGTCTATGAACAAGGAATATGGTGGGCTATTTAACTATACATTGTGCTATTGCTATGTATTCGGACTTGGTCATACTTAAATCTCTCAAGAAAATGTAAAATCCATCTGAAGAAGTGTATTGTTTTATACTTAATAATTCATAAATTATGTTACAAACCCTCAACTTGTACTTAGAATAAAGTAGTAAATGTTTTTTACTAATTACTTAACATTCATTCACTCAAACATAGTTATACTAAATAACTTTTGCCAATCACAATCAATAACTTAGAACAATAACAGCTCCAAAATTCCAATATTAAATTCAATATAATATATTACAATTGCAAGGAAAGTAAAAACATTAAGACACAGTCATGGCTGGTCTACTAATATAACATTTATTACCACTCAAGTGCATACGAATAAATATCAAGCCCTCCGGAGTTGAGCTAAGTCGAACCAACTCATGTATCTCTGAATCTCAAGTGTTGTCTCTAGGTAATTACTAACACTGTGGAGAGGGAGAGCATCATCTGAGTGCTTTTTCACACCAACCATGGACCACAATCCCCTATTAGGTAAATGACCCCTCCCTTCATAGATAGGTAGATAGAATGGTGCAAAATTCTAGAAAATAAGCAATTACCCAAATGTGTATGATTTTTAAAACTGTGCATGCAGTGTATCATAAAAAATCTATTTTTATTGTAAGATATCGCACTGACATGTAATCATACATACCAAAAGATATTGTCTCACTATACATTATTTATCCATAAGACTCATACTAATTATATCCTCCTAATAATAATATCACATCACATGTTATACATAGGAGTAAGCAAAGTATACTTTTATTTCAATAACGTATGAATGAATCATACATTATTATTTAACGCATATAGGAAATAATGCCTATAGTTTATACCATCTGAGTATGTTTCACATTCATAAAAAATTATAATTTTTTAATTATTAAAATTAGATCCATATGACTACACCCCATGATATCCTATATTATCGTAGTCTAGTGTTTTAAGACATAACTACTAGTTTTAGCACAATCAGTCATATAAAGTAGTCATAATTTTATGGAATCATAATCTATTATTCAATCAAGTTTATATATCAAGAAAGTCATACAAGCACATAAAATTCTAACCTAATATTCGTTTACTCTCACAAACTTGTATGCATACATGATATTCTACTAACTGTTATAAAATGTATTGTTCAAGTAATAACCAACACATACATTCAATCAATCATGCATAGGTGAGAGTCTAAACATACAACTACAGTATGTACCATCTAAACATATACATTAAGTTAAAGAATTTTATGATATCCTATACTATCATAGCTCATTGTGCATTGGAACTCTACTCAAACATTAACAATCAAAATTACACTATAATTATTTAATAAGCAAGCACATGACTATACCACCCAGGTATACCCTATATTATATTGCACAATAATAATCAGATGAAAACATAATCTCTAGGTGCATATCACGATGAAATATTTTATGCTATAACAATATAATTATTTTTACATATAAATGCTTTCATAATATGTATTGCACAAAGGTTTCAACCATTCTTTTTATGTTTCTCAACTCTACACAATGTAGGTTTATGCATTAATATTTCATAATAAATACTAACATACACTTAGCCATAAAAATTATGATTCAACCTCATTTATTGATGTAGTTCACAACCAATAGCTATGACAAGCTAATAAATCTACCAAATGGGTATTACGCAAGTCATTAAGGATTTTATTTATGTTAAATACAAAATTAACATATTTATAACCTAAAATCCTTCCACTTAAATTTGGCCCTCATCTTAGCCCAAAGAACAATAAGTAAATCAAGGTAAGGGTCTGCTTGAAATATTTAGAAATTATAATTATTTTGCTCACTCTTTACTAATATAAAGAGAAGTGCTAGCAAACAACTTTATTATCTTTTTATACTAATAAGATGAGCTTCTACAATACATAGGTCATATATATTATACTCTTCCATATATGAATCTCTCATATATATATAAACATATATTTATCTATCCTTTTATAGATATAATAATCTATATTCTAATGTATAAATATATGCACTTATTTTATTCAACTACTATACAGGTTTGGTATATATATATATATATATATATATATATATATATTTATTTATTTATTTATTTATTTTATTCAACTACTATACAGGTTTGGTCTCTCTATATATATATATATATAATACTCAAGAAAAATCTTAGATATTTAAAGCTATAATTTACTATTTCTTTCTAAACTAAGTGTACAAAGTATTCCCACATTTATTGCTCATCAATTACCACATCTTTAATTATGCTCTCATGATAATTGTGTTCATTCATTTGAGCTGCAATTTGCGCTGACTACAATATGAAAATTTGAGGCAAAATAAAGTTCCACCAAACATTCGATCTTACATTCAAGAGAAACATATATTATTTTAAATGACTCAGTAATCTCAATTTAATATATTAATCCAGCGTATATGCTCAATGATTCAAAGACCCAGCTTTGTAATTTTAAAGACCCAACTTTTTGTTTCAATCTCTTAGCATTTTCTATAAATGACTAAACATTCTATTTATTAGTTCAACATTCACACTTGGCATTTCAATTACACACTCAGTATTACCAATTAAATGACCCGTGCTATCAATTAATATGCAACATTTCTATTAAAAGCCCTAGCATTTCAATTAATACTAAGCTATCTATTTGTAAGTCCAACAATTTAATATCAAACACAACGATTTAATATTAGACACAACAATTTAATATCAAACACAACATTGAATTTAGTGTCTCAGTAACATCAGAACTAATGACTTCACATTACCATCTAGTGACTTGGATTTTTATAAAAGAAGATTTAACATTTAGATATAAGAACTCGGTGTTTATTAAAAGTGTTGCCCATGTTATATTTAAGATGCAATCTACTCAAACACAATCCATATTAAATAATAACTTATGCCAGATAAGAATTACTTAGTTTAGAGAGGAATACATAGACCTATGCAGCCTAAGATTTTAGACCATTAAACTCCTCCAATAACTAAAAAATGATGCAGCCTAAGATTTTAGATGTTGTCATTGCAATTAGATGGAGACCCAATTTGAAAGAAACTCAGCCCAATTTTATATGCAGCGTTCTAACACATACTCCGCTTTCCACTAACTATACTTAGCTAAAATCAAGATAAGGACATAACCATGTTTATGAACTTTCCACATACTATAGAATGTTGTTTACAAACATGCGAGGTAGTTACGCTTAATTAATACTATAATCAAAAGACTCAGCATTTGTAATAAAATACTGGGTGCTTCACCTATTACTCAGCATATTCAATGTATTTATCATCATTAAAAGACTTCAACATTTGCATGGATTTTCAATGTTATAATGCTAAGAATTTTAGCGTAATGTTAAGCATTTCATTTTATTAATTTAGTGTTCCAATCAATGTTCTCAGTCTATATAATTAAAATGCAACCTATATATTTCAATGAAATAAGATGTTGCCTTCCTATATAGATTTTTTCGAACACTTTTAAAACATAGTTTTTTTTTACATAAAGATAACAATATAAAGCAGTGTCTATGATTTCAACTATTGATTGCATAGAGAATAAATGCATAGAAAATAATGAATTACAACACCTACCTTTAGCAGTTTTGCCTGTAATATGAAACGCTTTCCTGCTCATTTTTTTCCAAATTCTCTCTCCATCCTCCGCTTCTTCTCCCTTTATCTGTATATCACTTTCCAAAACTCCATCCGTCTTTTTTTCTTATTCACTATGCCTCCCTTTATAATTCTCTTATTCTGAAGATCTTCCCTTCATGCAACTCACATTGCTTTTCTCTTCATGCAACTTGCTTTCTCTCTTTTCCAAGCAGGTCATTATTTTTATTAATTTCTCTTTTCAAAAATCTTACTTTGAGTTCATTTAAGTTCTCTTCCCCTTAAGTCGTTGCATTACTCATCGTTACTGTTTCCTTTAACATATTCATTTGAGTTTTATTTATTTCAAAGTCATGCATGTTAATATTCTTGATTTTAGAGCAAGGTTAATTACTTATTTTAGTTTATTTATCATATTCTTTAAGTGATAATTTTAACAAGTAATCCAAGTATTGAAATAAAGCATTTAATTTAAAATTTGTCATCATAGTTGAATTTTCTTAATTTAATGATATCTGGTAATAATTAACATTATTCATAATGACCTTGCCATATGAATGTCATCACAACTACTAACAAGGAAATCCATACAAAACAATGTTTATGCAATACACAACTAACAAACAAGAATAATTAAATACTAAAACATAACATATTCATTAAAGTACTATATCATTAATTAATACCATAATACAAACATGTTATTGTAAACATCAAATGACATGATTATAGAATAATATATTAGCACTCAAAACTATACTATCTATCTAAATCAAACATGAATAAAACATGTTATTCTATTGTGATGTTTGTGTTGGGTTACTGGAAATTCCTTTGTCATCGCTCATTCATCCCATCTAGCCCAGCGTCTTTGATGATGCTCTACCTCATCTGCTTTGAGGGTAGGATGAATCCTACATCCACCTCACAACAAGTAAGTAGTTAGTCTGAGTCATCATAAATATCAGCAAATGATGTAAAACTAACAAATACATATCTATAATATATAGAATAATTAAAATACTACTGTCACATTATGTATACTAATCAACAATATCACTGTCACATGCTAGTATATGTCATAAAGCTCAAGTCAAAGTAATGATAATCATATAATAACCATATTAATCTATGGATTTAAAGGTTATTAATTATAGGGTGAAATTGAGATGTGACAAATTCACTTCAATGATGCAATCTCAAGCTCATATAATTTTTTAGATGGTTCAAGAATCATTGTCTATTGTATTAGCAATTATGATAGTTGTATCTACAATTTTTTTCTTTTTATTTTCTACAACTTTTAGTATGATGGTGTATGTGCAATTTGTGTATGTCACTTTATAGAATGTGAGTATCATAAGTTATGTATTTGTCTATTAAATATATAAGTATTGAATTTTCATCCTTTCCATATATTGGTGCATTTTTTATCCATATCAGTCAATGATCATGAGCATTTCCACTCTTCTGAAATTATTTCACACAAAAATAGTCTATGATTTTTTTTAGCAAGAATTCATCATCATAGTATTGTCTCAATGCATTTTTGTGATGTCTATAATAACGTGTACATGTAATTATTTTTTCAAGTTCATGATTTTTGTTTTTATTGTATTTTAGATTTAACTGTTTCAATGCATGCATCAATGACTACCAATGATGTTCAACACTTAAAAAAGCTAGAAAAATTGCTCCCAGTCTTAGTTGACATATCATGGTGAATGCATTTTTTTAGACCTTGCAAGTAATTAGGTGATATACATATTATTTTGAAATATATGTATCCAATTTATTATTTAATAAACTTTTCTAAGGTTGGTTTGTATTTGATATTTCTTTCCAAAAGTTTCTTCCCTTTAGTTGTCCCTTCTTGATTCGAACCCACATGGCCTTTCCACCCTGATCTATGATTATTTTTAGTTTTTTGAAAAATAAGTTGGTAAGGTGATATGTGAATTGATGATTAGCATGTAACAATTTCCATTTTCTATTTTTTGGTATGAAAATCTTGACATAATATTTTCATCATGAGGATTTCCAAATAGAAGTGTTTGAAAATTAATCTCTTTTGAGTCTTTATCTCTAAAAATTTTCAGTGGATGATTGTCTTCAATTATCACTATTGCAATCACCTTATATTCCATTATTGTAATAGATGTTAAGTCTACAAAGCCATGCATGAGAGTATCTTTACAATAACTCACATCTGTGTTAGAAGATATGTTCATTTCATTATTTCCATTACTTTCAGATTCATTGGAGAAACCACTACTATTCGCATTGTCCATGACATCAGTATTTATTAGTGATTTCCAATCAATATTTATTTTCACATTATGAACATTTTACAAATTTGTTGTGCATGATTCTTATAATGCTTCCATAATGAGTTTTAGATGAACAATTCCATGTTGATACACATTTTTATTCTAATTGACTTTTTAATGTTATATCAACGATTGTTTTTTTGTCTATACATCTGGCAAATGCATTTTAAATTTTATCAATGTCCAATGGAACATTGATAATTGGACCTTTTAATCCAATTTGAAGTTTGTTATAGCCTAGATATTTTATATATGCAAATGCTACCCTTAATGCAATAATTCTTTATTCAAAATTTAATAGAAAAAACACATATTTCAAGCACTTATTTTGTCTAATATGTGTAGGCATTACAAATCTAGGAAGCATTCCACTTTTCAATGATTGATTGTAATTTGCACATATTTTCATTTTACAAGTGAATTTATTATTTATCATTAATTTTTGGTAGGTATCCTTTTTATCTTGATAAAAGGGTTCTATATTATGTTTAAAATGTAGTTTTTTACAAACTATACAAACATAAATAGGTGTGTCAATGATTTATTTTTGAAAGTTTATAGTTCTTTTCTAGGTGAATTGCTAATATTTTTCTCAGCTGAGCATTTTTTACATGCAATTTTCGATGTTCTAAGCGAAGATTACTTTATTTTTTGGGTGCTTTGTATATATAATTAGTAAAATATTCAATCTACTCATTAGTTTGTTTTTTCATTATCAATGGTTTATAATGTACATGCTTTGTATTTGTTTCAAAGAAAATTATGTTGTATGTCACACATGATTGAGAGTAATCATTATAGATTTTGATGATCTGCTAAGTTGTTGATTATTAGATTCGAACAATCATGTCTAATACCTATGAAATCCACTGAAAAACAAACTCATTGCCTTCCACCCCACCATCATCATAGATTGAACCCAATTTAATAATGTATGCTTGCCAATTTGTAATATTGGATATGTTTTTCACAACATCAAATGTTAGATGTGTTTCTAAATAATCATATCCTATTACATCTCCAAAAACAAAGGCATTTCAAAAATACTAAGATTCATAGCATCAAAAAGATCACATGTCAAAAGATTCATTTTTTAAATGGTAAAGAGCATTATATGCTATAACCAGAGATTGATGTTTCTTTCAAAATTTTCCTCAATCCATGTACTTGTATGTTCATAGCATTTTATTACCAATACACATAAATCATAGTGCATGTTTAAGACAAAGATTTTTTTCTTGTTGAGGATTGAAAATTTGTTAACTTTCTGCAATGCAATGGTTCATAGTATCCTCATGTCAGATTCTGCTCATGAAAAAATGCAATGCGGAGCTGATTCTAAGTTCTTATTAAAGTGCAAGTAATTTTTTTGGTTGTCAAAGACCAGACACGTTTAAATATTTAGCCACCTAGAAAGCCAATTTATGCAAAAATTATTGCCCCAAGCCCATGTTCACCATTTTCTATGCATGAAGTAACTAAAATTTGTAGTTGAGCAAAGTTTATTAAAATTTCATATATGCCATATAGTCTATATATCTATTTGAGATCCAAATCTAGTTGTAAAGATCTGAGTGCATCATGGTCATTTCTTTCCAAAAAAATTCATGTAACATCCTCACTGGGATCTACCCAAAAATTCATAATTTTTTTTAATTAAACAACATATACTTTAAATAGATTATACCACGAGAATCTAATAAATAATCATACAAAATACTCTAAGTGTGATAACTATAAATAAATCATGTTGCATCATACATCATTAATCATAAGAAACACATCATAATACCAATATAAAAAGTAATTACAATTAACCAGTCACAGTTGATACATGCCTACAACCACTACTATCAATGTAAAATGATGAAGTAATTATAGTTCATAATTATAATATTTTAAAAAATTATACAATATAATGTACATATATGAGATACATGTATCCCCGAAGAATAGTTCTTCAGACTGTAGTATCTGTGAAAATCTCAATTATCATCTAAAAATATAGTACTATTGTGGAGAGGGAGAGCATCCTCCTATCACTTTTCCATACCAACCATGGACCAATGATCTCATGAATTAATCCCTTTAGAGAAATTCCCTCCCTTCACAGATGAGTAGATAGTGATGGTGTAGAAATCCAGAGAGATAAGCTAGTACCTATGTGATGTATGATTTCTAAAACTAAACATGTGGTGTATCATAGAAACCCATTCTACTCAAGATATCACATAAATATGTAAATTATACTCATAAAATGACAATGTCTTATTAAACATTACTTTGACCAAAGTTTTCAAATAATAAATGATTTATTGATTAATCAAAATTCATAGACATCACTTGATCAAATTACCTTCATCTGAAATTATAATGCTAGTAAGCTAGTAAAATTCATCTCACTACTTAGTATCACCAATGCAAAATTTAGTTAACATATATGTAACCAATAGTTTTAAATAGATTACTCCCTACTAGTAATCACAAAACATGATAAATATAAAAATAATGGAATGTATACACTTAATCCATCAAACGTATAAATGCATCTCACAATATTATCTATCACATAAAGAATATAAATGATAACTATAGTTTATACTACTCGGATAAAATATACAACTAATTATAGTTTCTAATATTAAAATTAGTTTACAAATATAATTCACCCTATGATAACCCATAATATAATAGTCTAGTGTTCTTAAGCACAGCTACTAAATACCATAATCAATCATAATAAATTAGTTATGAATCAATGAAAACATAAAATTTTGTTCAAACAACTAGTTATAACAAGAAAATCTCAGTTCCCACAAACATATAATACTTCATTTTAGCATATTTATACTCCTGGGGCATATATAAAATCCTACTAACTGTCATAAAACATGTTATTTCTAAAAATATCCAACATGCCTACATTTAGTCTGTCAAACGTATGAATGAATCTAGACATTTTAATTACAATTTGTATTACCTAGGTGTAATATACATTTAGACTGTAGTTTTAGAATAAAATACCTTTTATGGCATCTCATAATATCATATTTCATTGCACATAAGCACACTACTCAATTACAAATAACTAGTCTTAGAATTTTAAGAATCAAATATTCATAATCATAAATATTAGACAAGCAAGTATAGTTTATACTAGCTGGGTACATCATATGTTTAAATTACATAGTAGCAATCAAAAGAAACATAACTTATATGCACACATCATGATGTACTAATAAATGTTATATGTATCTAAGCACTTGTACATTTTAATCTGCTCACAATATGTACCGTTCACTTATTTTTCTTTACTATATGGATATATATATCAACAGTCAATCATGTTATTTTTAAAGAGTCAAATAACTCATAACTAAGTTATACCATAATCTTTCATTTAAATAATTTTATTATGTTTCTAGGGATTGCTTTCATATAGTTATAGTTTTGGTCCCTCAGAGACCTTATGACTCAATATAACCATCCATTTAGCTATAAGCTTAGGCATATGACCCAACACACCTATATATGTAATATCTTCATATGATGGCTTAAGTCCATAAATAAATATGTTTTATATATACAAATAATCATACAACATAATATGTATTGTATATAAAAACACAATCGATCTATAAATACTATATCAATGGTCAACTATATTTCTAAGTCAAGAACTCCATATAATTTTAATAATCGTTATACTTTTCTGTTTACAAAATATATCTACGATATTTATAAGATAAGGGAATCAATAATCTAATACTCCGGAGATATGCATATATAATTGGTGTCCTACTCTTTCAGAGTACATGACTTAATTTATAACAAATATTAGAAGTATGAACACACATCACTATATACTACAACATACTGTATGTGTAAATACATCTGTAACATCCTGATTTATCACTACATCTATGGAAACTATATTTGGGTATTACATCTTAGATTATATTGATATCTTTATTGTACGTATAAATCTATACTATCATCTTGTAAAGGAACTCCTAATCAAATCAAATTAACCAAAGAAAACTTGTAATATGAAAATTCAATTGTTCATAATAACTCATATATGTGGATTATATTCAACACAAGTTATCATTAGAATGTAACCATCTCAAGTTTCCACTATATATTCATCCCAATTAAACACTTTTAAATGGGAACTTAACCATATAGCTTAAACACTATAAGCTTATTTTGAATATAACTTAAACTCATAAATATAATCGCTATATATTTACATTCCACTTATAACTCTAATATTAGTAGCTAATGTAACCTTAGTCAACTTATTACGTTATTAATTTAACCAAATAACTTTAGAGCTATAGTATATAATCATTTGAATACTAGCATTAAATATTAAACAACAATATGCATTTAAGGTTATTTAGTAGGACCTCTGGTTAGTTCCCATAGAGTTTAATTCGCTACATCATATATTTTAAATTGCTATAAAATTTGCTGACAAGGAATGGCCATAAAATGCTGTAGTGTATCCTCTTCAAAACATTAAAAATCAGATTTTCCATAATGTAACAGCGATTTAGTTTGTAAAAATATAAAGTTATATATTATAACTACAGATCACCACAAAGTCGCCATGGTATATGTATCATTTACATTTATTACATAATAGTACAAATTGCCGCTA
Organism: Torreya grandis; assembly: GCA_037957365.1. Lineage (NCBI taxonomy): Eukaryota > Viridiplantae > Streptophyta > Pinopsida > Cupressales > Taxaceae > Torreya > Torreya grandis. Next base: position 1,251,791 of record JARHVA010000799.1, read on the forward strand.
TGGTTAATATATTTCATTTGCATTTATTACATAATAATACAGATCGTTCCTTCCTTGTGGAATGCCTCACATAGACTATTCTATATATATATATATATATAAACGTCTGATAGTTAAACTAGGTATTTAATAATATTTGACCATACACTATCTATGGCAAATTTAATGTTTATCAAGAGTCAAAATAGTGATCAGATCATTGAGTAATTATTATTATAAGATTTTGTATTTTCCTTTTATACTAGTCATTGCACAATACAAATCCCTAAATAAAAAGCATTGTTTGGTTTTGACTGATGAATCGTTGCATAACAGGTTCAAGTCACCATTGTTTTAAACAAGTCATTGTTGTTAAGCTAGACTCTCCTAACTTTTTGTTGCTTATTAACATTGATGTCACTGGAATGGTTTAGTATTTTCAAACTATCATCAATTAGGGATTCAGCTATCCTAAGACATTTCAAAAGAAGAGAAAGAATATAATAGTTATAAAATATAATTCAACATGAAATAATATCAAAGCTACATATACCTTATAACCAAATTTACCAGGTAATACAAAATTACAAACTTAATGTAGCAGATCATTAAGTTAGAAGATGAATTTTTTCGTAACTTTTTAAAAATAACGTTACAATTCTATTGGGATAGGGATGTTTATCATCTAATTCCCATACACTTATAAAGGTAATATAATTGTTATAGTCTCAATTTGCACCCTTGGAGAGGGTTCTTCAGGGTTTCTCCAATTGAGCTTATAAAATAAGGACAACCCTACACTATGGGTTACCTATGTTGGGAAAGGAACCTCCAAAGTAGGCCGACTTCCTCTTTGATACTCGCCTAAAACTAAAACTAAGCCTAATGCTTCATGAGAAAAGGGTTAGAAAGAGAGGAAGGGATCCTAAAAAAGTTAACCAGGGGATGCACCAAACTTAAGAGGGAAACTCTCATAAGCTCAAACCCACACTAGATCAGTAGAGGATGATGCTAGCTTACACAACCCTAAGATAAAGCTAATTTGAATAAATATTTCATAGAAGAGGTTTATAATAGAACACTAATCTAAACCTATAAACAACTTTAAAAATTTCTTAAATAAATCTAGGAAGGACTATGGATGAGGAAGATTCTCCTTCACACAATGCCATAGTGCACAACTTGCCAAACATATATTTAAGGCAAAAGATAGGCAAAGAAAGTCATATTGTATTAAAAGACAATTCTTACAAATGCTTGACAAGGTCAAGCCTAATCACGCTGAACATACTTTGTAGTATCTAAAGGAATGTCCCTTTTCTCATAAAGATAAAATAAGTCTAAAATCTAAGAACCCTTACAAAATAAAAAGAAAGGGTTAATATAGGGAAAAGGGGAGAAGGAGAGAGAGAAGGGGGATCATGTTGTTCATTATAATCAATGAGATGTCAACTTCAAGAGATTTTTCACCAAGCTTTTGGTCCAATCAAAACAAGTTGTTATGAGCAAGATATTCGTGATTTGCCCAGATAGCCTCCGACTCATTCCACTAGTTAATCAAGTTGTACTAGAAGACAAGAGTTTGCCAAAAGTGGTAAGTCATGATCCTGATGAAAATGAATGTTCTAACTACTTTCCAAATCCCCAAGTCCTGTTGCATTGGATCTTCTACTAGATTTCAATATAAAGACAAAATCCTCATATCTTCAAACTGCCAAGGACACGTCATGTATGCTCTGAATGATGGTTTATCAGGGTCATGACGTGGGATGATCTCCTCAGTAATCATATATATTTTGTATGGCTTGTATCTTGTACTGAGATAACTATGGGTGAAAACCAATCTAAGGATATTGGTTTTCCTATAGTTTTGCATATAGATATAACTTTGTTCAATGTCAAGTCCTATCTGAGTCCATATCGAGCTCCTTCCTTTTACTTTTTCCATTGACTTAGGTTGGGTTCAAGTTTGGGTTCTTTGACTCTACTTGTTGAGTTGGGTCCATTTTGCTTTATCGACTATTGTCGAATATCTTGACTCTTCTTATTTACTATTGGCTATCAAAATTGCCTCAAATTATTGACCCTTTTGAATTTATTTCACACCATTAAATTTTGAGATCTGATTAAATGCAAATTATAGATCTTTGAGACCCATTACTTTGAGCTTAATCTCTCATTGGTTCCTAAGATTTGTTAACCATTTGACTTGCTTCAAGCTCCCATGCACCTGACACTTGTTGATCGTGCGCTCCTCCTTAACTACCTGCCAAGGAATTTAGATCCAAATGGTTACTTTGTGGGTCTTAAAAATGACATTCATGCAGATGTATGACATTTTTTGACCAACTTTATAATTTTATAAATTGAAGCGTGAAGATCATAGGGGCACCAAACTTGTAGAGAATGGACCTAATGCTAAAAGGAATAAACCTTTTTGATTTGCTAGCCATTCGATCTTTTCACATACTTTTATAAAATGTTGAAGTTAACTAGTTCATGTGATCTTGCATGATATCCTGACGATAGTCTAGCCTAAAATGGCTAAGTATGGAAACTTAGCAAATTATGTGTTAGGAGCCAAATTTGTCCATGCATATCTCTCATTGTGATATAGTGTGTGAGTTGAAACTTGGCACATATGAACTAGAATCCAAAATGAATAGACCCATATGATTGTTTCTTCCTGAGACTATCACATGTGTGAGATATGACCTCATCAACATGCTCACTCGGCTCTACTTGGACTCTTTAAAAATTGGCTATGGAAACTTAGCAGATTTTGCATTGGGATATAGATATTATGTTGTGCTTTGGCAGATGACCTAAAGCTTTGTGCATGGCCACCTGGGGTTAATGTGACGAAACCCATGTGACCAATTCTCCTTGACTCATTCACGCGTGAGAGATCTAGTCCCATGAAAATGCCAACTCAGCTTTTATGCCACTATAGCCAAATGTCTAGACAAGCTCTAGATGGCAAGTGGACTAGATGGATACCACGAGCTTCCATGATTATCTAGAGGACTCCATAGAGTCTCTACAACTTTAGACCAATTTTTATAAATTGATAAATTACACTTCAAGTGAACCTAATGTGTTTCAAAAGCTTGTGAGCTTCATGGTCTCTCTGGTCCACTCATTATGTCCAGAGCTTGTCTAGCCATTTGATCAATTGATAAATCAGGAACTCTGCCTTAAGACCTTTAGCAATTGTGCACATGCTTGGTATGTGGGCCAAATGTGGCAAACAATAACATTACAAAATAAAACTTGCACTATTGTTGCATATCAAGATGCCTCGAGGTGTTGTTATTAGAGCTACATTCAGACGCCTCTGAAAACTATCATTAATTTACCCTATAACCAAATTTATCAAGTCACCATACTTAAGTTGTTTATATGAATATATATATAAATGGTTCGCTACCATTAAACCGTTGTAGTAATTATCATAATCAATTAAATATGCAAGCTATTTATGCAAATCACCACTCTACCATTTTAGACTGTGTAACTATATAATAGATTTGTTATTAATAATAATAGTTTTGATATATATATATATATATATATATATATATATATATATATATATATATATATATATATATATATATATATAATTTAACAAACACCTATGTGTTTATTCTTTCAATCACATAATCACATAGAATTTAAATGCATTGCCTACCTCTCAATTTTGACCCATAAATGCTTGGTATTGAAAGATATTCTCCCATGCCCAGTTATCACCTTCACACTCTGTTGCCTTCATCTTTGCTCTATGTGGTGCACCTCCCTCCTACCCCGCTGAATACATTCTTTGTTCTTTTATCCTTATTCGCTTTTCAAGAGAAAGGGGCATAGATTTTTCTTTTTCTTTTTTTTTTTTAATTATTTTATTGATATCTTTATTTTTATACTTTTCTTTTAATTAAACCTTGCCCTTTTTTCTTTATTTATTATTGTTTTTCATTTTATTTTCTTTTTCCCATTTTTTTCCACTTAATTGGAAATTCTTAAATTTTATTTATTTGAATACTAATTATAAAAATCAGTATATCTACTAATTAAATTAGCATATCCAAATGCAATAATGAGTTAATCATAAATCTATTAGTCTACAAATCCAATTTTTCTCTAATTATATAAATCCCAAAACATTAATGGTTAAAGATATGACAAGAATGCGAACACACAATGCTAGTTTGATATATCCATTAAACTAAACTGACCATGAGTATATAATTTTAAAATAAAATTAGTATTAAGCACGTTAGGCTAAGCATTCCATTATGCATCTAACATGTGCTAACTAATATGGTGTGTGTAGGGTTCTAACTATTTTATATGTCATCCTCCAACATCTTCATCTATGTCACCTTCTCCGATGATACTCTCCCTTTGTCACACTCTAAGGGATGTGTTTTACTACACCAACCTCACAACAAGTAGGTAGTTAGATTAAAACATCATAAACTATAACTAAAATAATAAATCAACATGATCATAATGTATACATATACACTATAACTAACTCATAGAAATGTAATCATGTAACCTAAGCAACAAATTATTGTCCCATAATAGCATATATCTCAAAACTTAGTGAAAATAATTAAATAAAATATTTCAACTATAAATATCCAATGATAATCAAAAAAGTTTAATTAGCCAAGAATCGAGATGTAACATCCATTCCCCCTAAAGCTAGTCATTGTTTCAGATGACTCTCTTTCAAACATAAGTTCTGAATTAAAATGTTATTTATAAGAGAAATAACATAGTATAAAGTATAAAATCAAGCAAGTAAATGTGAAACTTGTCTATAGAACTCATCACCCTACACTGTGACATCTCCTTATTATGCAAACAAGTTTGTGAGTATCACTTACTCTGATTTGTTCTATCATGACCACTACATGGCCAAAACTGGTAAGACAAGCCTATATGCTATAGGACTGACCACTTCTAATACCTTGAAGGGACCCACATATCTCGAAAAAAAAATCACTAACTTCCCAAATTTAGGCAAAAACACATGAAATAATCATAAAAATCAAAAACAAAAGGGCAGGGAGAGTTTCACAAAGCCTCCCGAATCCTTTAGACATCTCTCTATCCTAGAGAGTGTTTATCTCATTTAGGACAAAATTATTTATAAAACTTCACAAAAATGATGTGAATAAGTTAATACCATTGCTACTCTATATATCTTCTGATAAGTATAACATGACAATATTGTTGCTACTCCACGTAGCTCCTGACAAGTATGACAATGGATAAGAACTAGAAATACTATAATTCCAATGTATACCAAATTAAGGAATAAACATTTCATAGTATACATGTGTATGGCCATACAATTGAATTTGACAAGTTCATCTACCAAATCTTAGATTCGACAAGCTCATCTTATTGGATCCAAACTCAGTAACTATCGAGTCAATGTGAGACTAAATAGGATCCACTCCCATGTTTTAGTACTCATGTTCCTAATTCACCACTCATCGCTTAAGTTTTCACGACTTAATGATATCCAAAATGTGTACAAGGTTCAATGAATAACAAATATATACCAACAAATAATAGAAATTAATGATTTGTGCTAAATAATTATAGATGTACCAACATATATTATAAGAAAAATCATACAATCATTCCATATTTTTATTAAGTTGTCACTAATTAAACATAACTAGTATCATATTTCACAACTTAACCTATTTTGTTATATTCATAGTTAAAAAGAAATAATGTTAAAACTAACATAAAATACAAAGGTCAAGGATCACACTGTCCTTACAACCTTATAAAAGAAACAAGTGAGACAATGTCTCCCTGCTTGTTCTGCTAGTACACAATAAGTCTAAAGTTTATCTCAACCCTTTTAGACTAACAAAATGTTCCACACATCTATACCCTACTCATTCCTGATGAAAAGTACATATATGTCTCATCAAACATCATTTTTTAAGCAAGATAAGATTAATATCAATCTAATCAAGGGTATATAATAACATAATAATTATAACCAACTTTTAATTCTTAATCTAGAACCAATAAAAATTCATGGTTCACCAATCCACGTGGTTTAAGTTCACAAGTAGCACTGAAAAGTGTGACTCTACAATGCCACAAGTGGAAAGTAGTGAACTAACATCTCAACATAAAACTCTTAAATACCCTCACATGTTATGAAGAAAACACCACAACCCAAGTTACCATAATCACTACCTACTTACCAAACTTGTAAGAGTTGTATCATAACCTACTTCCACAACCAAAATGAAAATACTAACAACATAGATGCATCAATCCATTCCATTTCTATAACTTCTCTATCAACAAGAAGTAAAACACATTATCCCACAAACACCAGGGAAAATGGTCAAAACAACATTTCAGAAACAAGTTTTTATTTAAGGGAACACTAAATCAACATAATAAAAATATGAATCTTCTCAGTAGCTTATAATGATGTCAAAGAAGAGTGAGATAGTAACAACTCACCTCTCTGCTAGCTATGAGAGATGACACTTCTTCCCAAGTCCACATAAATATATGGGTTGCCAATATAATCAAATTCCTAACACATAAGAATCCTCAACCAACAAATCTACCCTTTACTACAAAAAAATTTCCACCGCATTAGGTGGTTCAAAACTAAAAATGGCCTTATAATATTTTCCACTCCTAAGATTAGTGTATATAAGACACAAAACCAATGCACATATACTTAAGTGAGAAGCATCCCATGCTTTTTAAACACTCACAACATAAAGACCAATGGTGAAGGTAACTTGATTATCAAGTAAGAATGTAATCATTCTCAAGGTGTTCAACCTAAATGATCAAAAATACTAAAGGAATCTCTTGTTCACAACTCATGAATTATGCTATGCACTCATCTACCAAACATTGATTATAAACAAAAACTTACAAATAAAACCATCAAGACGCTCGATAAACTAACCTTTTAATAACTTTAAGAAGGTACAAGTGCTTCTAAGTGTACACACTCAATATACCACACACATTTCACTATCTTCTTTTCTGATAAATAGAAGGATATTAAAATGCTCATAGACTCATTAGGTCCTAGAGTTCGAGCCATGGCATTGACACCACATGTAACATCTCCATTGAGATCTACCTAGAAATACATAATTTTTTTTAACTAAACAACATATATTTTAAATAGATTACACCATGAGAATCTAAGTAGTGATCATAAAAATACTCCAAGTGTGATAATTGTAAATAAAACACGCTACATCATACATCATTGATCATAAGAAACACATCATAATACTAATATAGAAAGTAATTACAATTAACTAGCCATAGCTGATACGCGTCTATACCCATTGTTGTCAATGTAAAATGACTAAGTAATTACAGCTCATCATTATAATGTTTCAATAATAAATACAATATAATAAAATGTACATGTATAAAATACATAGCTCCTTAAATCATAGTTCCCCAAACTCTAGTATATGTGGTAATCTCAAATGTCATCTCAAAAGTAGTATTGTTTTGGAGAGGAAGAGCATCATTCAAGTATTTGTTCATTTCAACCATGGACCAGTAATCCCCCACACTAATCCCATCAAGGAATGGCATTCCCTTCCTGGATGAGTAGATGGTGATTGCACAAAAATCTATAGAGATAAACTAGTACATGTTTATTATATGATTTCAAATATTAAACATGCAGTGTATCATAAAAATCTGTTCTACTCAAGATATTGCGCAAATATGTAAATCATACTCATGAAATAATAATGTCTCACTAAACATTACTTTCGCCAAAGTTTTCAAATAATAAATGATCCATAGATTAAAAAAAAATCATACACACCACTTGATCAGATTACCTTTATTTGGCTTTGTGATGCTAGTAAGTTAGTGAAATCCATCTCACTACTCACTTAGTATCACTAATGCAAGATTTGGTTAACATATATATAACCAACAGTTTCAAACAAATTACTCTCTACTAGCAATCACAAAACATGTTAAACATAGAAATAATTGAATGCATACACTCAGTTCATCAAACGTATGAATGAATCTCATAATATTATCTATCATATAAGTAATAAAAATGATAACTACAGTTAATACTACTCGAGTAAAATATAAAATTAACTATAATTTTTAATTACTACAAGTAGTTTCTAAATATAATGCACTCTATGATAACCCATACTATCATAGTCTAGTGTTTTTAAGCACAACTACTAAATACCACAATCAGTCATAATAAATTAGTTATGAATCAACAAAAACATAAATTTATGTTCAAACAACTAGCTATAATAAGAAAGTCTCGTTTCTTAAAAACATATAATATTTCATTCTAGCATCTATTATACTCTCGGGGGGAAGGTCAGGGGTTATATGCACATATAAATAAGATCCTACTAACTATCATAAAACATCTTATTCCTAAAAATATCCAACATGCATATATTTAGTCTGTCAAATGTATGAATGAATCTAGACATTTTAATTACAGTTTGTACCACCTAAGTATAACATACGTTTAGACTATAGTTTTCAAATAAAATACCATCTATGACATACCATATATAATAGTTTATTTCACATGAGCACACTACTAAATTATGAATAACCAATCTTATAATTTTAAGAATCAAATATTCTTAATCTTAAGTATTAGACAAACATGTTTATACTAGCTGGATATATCCTAAGTTTAAATTGCATACTAGCAATCAGAAGAAATATAACTTATAGGCATACATCATGATGCACTAATAAATGTTATATGTATCTAAACACTTGTATATTTTAATCTATACACAATATGTACCGCTCACTAGTTTTTCATTACTATATGAATATGTATATCAACAATCAGTCATGTTATTTTCAAGGAGTCAAATAACTCATAACCAAGTTATACCATAATCTTTCATTTAAATAACTTTATTATGTTTCTAGAGACTAATTTCATATGGTTATAGTTTCAGTCCCTCGAACACATTTTGACTCAAGATAACCATACATGTAGCTATAGGCTTAGGCATATGAGCCAATACAGATATATATGTAATATTTTCATATGGTTTCTTAAGTCCATGAATAAATATGTTTCCTATATACAAATCATCGTACAACATATTATGTACCATATATAAGCACACAAACGATCTATAAATACTATATCAATGGTCAACTATATTTTAAGTCAAGAAATCCATATAATTTTAACAATCGTCATATGTTTCTATTCACAAAATATATTAATGATCTTTATAAGATAAGTGATTCCATAATCTAATATTCCATAGTTTTTACTATGTTTTTAGGGAGCTATGTACATATATAATTGGTGTCCTCTTCCAGAGTACATGACTTAGTTTATAACAAATAATAGAAATATGGACACACATTACTATATACCAACACATACTATATGTGCATATACATCTGTAACATCTCGATTTATCGCTACATCCATGAAAACTATATTTGGATATTACATTTTAGGTTATATTGATATCCTTATAGTACGTAGAGATCTGTACTATCATCTTGTAAAAGAACTCCTAATCAAATCAAATTAACCAGCAAAAACTTGTAATATGAAAATTCAATTATTCAGAATAACTCATATATGCAGTTTATATTCCATTATATTCTACACATGTTATCATTGAAGTGCAACCATATCAAGTTTCCACTATATATTCATCATAGTTAAACACTTTTAAATGGGAACTTAACCATATAGCTTAAACATTAAAAGCTTATTTTGAATATAGCTTAAACACATAAATATAATCGCTATATATTTGCATTCCACTTATAAATGTAATACTAGTAGCTAATGTAACTTTATTCAACTTATTACGTTATTCATTTAACTGAATAAATTTAGAGCTCTAGTATATAATCATTTGAATATTGGCATTAAATATTAAACAACTATATTCATTTAAGTTTATTTAGTAGGACCTATGGTTAGTTCTCGTATAGTTTAGTTCACTGCATCATATATTTCAAATTGATATAAAAGTTGCTGACAAGGAATGGCCATAAAATTTCATAGTGTATCCTCTTCAAAACATTAGCAATCAAATTTTCCAGAATATAAGGGTCATTTAGTCGATAAAAATATATATTTATATGTCATAACTGGAGATCACCACAAAGTCACCATGGTATATGTATTATTTGCATTTATTACATAATAGTACAGATCACTGCTATGGTTAATATATTTCATTTGCATTTATTACATAATAATACATATCGTTGCTTCCTTGTGGAATGCCTCACATAGACAGTTTTGCACATATATAAATGTCAGATAATTAAATCGAGTATTTAATAATATTTGACCATACAATGTCTATGACAAATTTAATGTTTATCAGGAGTCAAAATATCGATCAAATCATCAACTAATTATTATTATAAGACAATGTATTTTCCTTTTATACTAGTCATTGTACAATACAAATCCTTAAATAAAAAGTGTCGACTGGTTTTGACTGATGAAGCACTACACAATAGGTTCAAGTCACCATTGTTTTAAACAAGTCATTGTTGTTAAGCTTGACTCTCCTAACTTATTATTGCTTATTAACATCGATGTAACTGAAATGGTTTAACATTTTCAAACTATCATCAATTAGAGATTTAGCTCTCCTAAGATAGTTCAAAAGAAGAAAAAGAATATAATAGTTATAAAATATAGTACGACATGAAACAATATAAAACCTACATATACCCTATAACCAAATTTACCAGGTAATATAATGTTACAGACTTAATGTAGTAGATCATTAAGTTAGAAGATGAATTTATTGGTAACTTTAAAAAAATAATATTATCATTATAATTATCATGTGATAGGAATTTTTATCAGCGAATTCTCATACACTTATAAAGGTAATATAACATTACAAAATAAAACTTGCACTATTGTTGCACATCAAGATGCTTGCAGGAGTTGTTATTAGAACAACATTAAGACGCCTCTAGAAACTATCATTAATTTACACAATAACCAAATTTAATAGGTCGCCACACTTAAGTTGTTTATAGGAATATATATAAAAATGTTTCGCTACTATCAAAACGTTGTAACAGTAATCATAATCATTTAAATATCCTATCTATTTATGCAAATCGCCACTCTCTACCATTTTTTATTGTGCAACTATATAACAAATTCAATGTTAATTAACAATAGTTTTAAAGTATATATATATATATATATATATATATATATATATAAACAAACACCTATGTGTTATTCTTTCAATCACATAATCACATAGAATTGAAATGCATCGCCTACCTCTCAATTCTAACCTAGAATTGCTTAGTATTGGAAGATCTTCTCCCTTGCTCGACTATCACCTTCACACTTTATTGCCTTCATCTTTGCTCTGTGTCGTGTGCCTCCCTCTTACCCTCGCCCCTTCCGCACCCCCCGAATACATTCCTCTTTCTTTTATCCTTATTCTCTTTTCAAGAGAAAGGGGCATAGCTTTTTATTTTTCTTTGTTTTTTAATTATTTTATTAATATCTTTATTTTTCCTTTATTTGAACTTTTCCCTTTTTTTTTTTTTCCTCCCTTTTTCCACTTAATTGGAAATTCTTAAATTTTATTTATTTTAAGACTAATTATAAAAATCAGTATATCTACTAATTAAATTAGCATCTTCAAATGCAATAACCACTGAACGGTAAATTCATTAGTCTACAAATCCAATTTTCCTCTAATTATAGAAATCACAAAATATTAATGGTTAAATATACAACAAGAATGAAAACTCACAATGCTAGTTCAATATATCCATTAAACTAAACTAACCATGAGTAAATAATTTTAAACTCAAGTAGTATTAAGCATGCTACGCTAACCATTCCATTATACATCTAACATATGCTAGTTAATATGGTGTGTGCAGAGTTCTAGCCAATTTTTCTATCATCTTGCAACATCTCCATTTATGTCACCCTCTCTGATGATACTCTCCCTTCGTCATGCTTTGAGGGATGAGTTCTTTTACGTCAACCTCATAACAAGCAGGTAGTTAGATCATAACATCATGATATACATACATCATAAAATATAACTAAAATAATGAATCAACATGATCATAATTTATACATATACACTATAGCTAACTCATAGCAATTTAATCATGTAACCTAAGCAATATCCAACTACTCCATAATAGCATATATCTAAAAATTAGGTTAAAAATAACTAAATAAAATTTGTCAACTATAAATATCCATTGATAATCATGTAAGTTTGCTGAACAAGGAATCAAGATGTAACAATTCAAAAATACTTTATAACACTGACAAATAATTTTGTTGATGTATATCAAAAATATAGCAAGAATTGAAATGCATCAAATAAGTAATCACCAACATTGTATTTGAAAAGACCAGTTTTGAAAAGGTTTGTTTTATGCAAAACAACATCAATGTCATGCCAAGTAGCCCGTGCCAATGGACAGTGACCCTATACAAAAATGAATTGACCACTAACATAACTATCTGGTATTTTTACTTTTTTTTTTCATGTAATGTCTATGACAATATCCATGATCCATGTTCCATGTTTGTAGTATTTTCACGTGAAATTTTCAATGTTCATATCAATGATCATTTTTTTTGGCAATGTGTTTGCAAAATCAGTAAAACACTTAACTTATTATTTAGTTTTTCTTACAATATGAATGTTTCATAGTGTATATGTTTTGTCTATGTTTTAAAAATAAAATGTTATAGATAGATTTTGATTGAGAATAATTATTATAAGTTTTGATAATCTGTCGACTTGTTGAAGACCACAGTCGAACCCTCACCTTAAATACATATGAAATCCACTGAACAACAAATTTATCACATTTTATGCCATCATCATTATAATGTGAGCCTAAATTAACAATGTATGCTTGCTAATTTACAATAGTTGGTAATTTTTTTGATAATGTTGTATGTTAAATTGGTTTTCAAATAGGTGTATGCTACTACATCTCTAGAAAAAAGTCATTGAAAAAACATCAAGTTGTATTTAGACACAAAGACTGTATATCGAAAGCTTTTTATGTTAAGTGACAAAAAACATTAAATATGCTATCACCACAACATAATATTTCTCCCATTATTTTATTCAATCCTTGTAGTCGCATCTTCAAGGTATTTGATTCCAAGTAAGAAGATAGCATAGTACATGTTCTTGACAAAGGCATTTACCTTAATGGATATGCATAATTATCTAATTTCTTGTAAAGCAACGGTTTATAGTGTCCAAAGGCCAGGTTTCAATCATGAAAAATAATGCACTATGGAGGTAAAGGCAAGTTTTTGTCAAAGTGAAAGTATTTTTTCTTGCTTGTTAAGGACCAGACACAAATGGAAATGTTTAGCCATTTACAAAGCCAGTTTATGCAAAATTGTCTCCTCATAGGCCATGTTCACCATTTTGTGTACATGAAAATGCTAAGATTTCTATTCAATCAAATTATGTTTTAGTGTCATGTACATGATGCAATTTGTATATTTTTTCAAGATCTAGCTCTAGTTCAAGAGATCTAAGTGCCTATAGATCATTATTTTCCAATTAAATTTGGAAATGTTATATAATTCCAACACGAAGTTCATTTGATGTGTATCAAAAATGTAATAAGACCTGAAATTCATCAAACAATCAATCACTAACATTGTATTTGAAAAGACAAGTTCTAAAAAGGTTCGCTTTATTCAAAATAACATCTATGTCATGGCAAAATGTTTGCACAAATGGCTTAGTCTTTCCTATAGAAGTAAATTTTTAATTGATATATTTGTCCACTATTTTTTTTTTTAAATTTGTGCACATCAATTTACAATGTTCAATGAGGCATAGTTAAAGTATTTTAAGACAACATTTGGCTTGGCATCACACATGTATGACTATGTAAGCTTTATATTTATTTTTTGAACATAACTTTAATATATGTGGAACAAAACTAGACTAGAAGATACTATTATTTGTGTCCAATGATGTTGATTCAATACCCAGATGTTGTATCTTTTACTTCCCTATCAAAGTAAAATTTATAGCTATAATAATTAACAATTGTGGAAGTTTTGATGATGTTGCCAAAGTCTTAACCTACATAGCAAAAAATGATAATGGATCAACTATGGACAAGTAAAATTGCAAATGACTTAAAGTGAAAACATAAGCCTATTTTTGTATGAATCTTTTCAATCAATAACTTCAATTTTTACAACATGTATCTCCTTACAATCTTAATTAAAAAAAATCATTTGTTCCATCATTATTGGATAAAGAAATTGTTATGTTATAATCAGTGTTCATTTTGTCTTGCTTTTTTCACATTCTTAGATTAGTGTTTCACTTGCTATTCTACATTTTTTTAGCTTTGTTAGTATCAATGTCTCTCTCTCTCTCTCTCTCTCTATATATATATATATATATATATATAATTTTTTATTTTTTATTTTCTATCACTGTGTTATTGATATTCAATGTTTAAACCTTCATTCATTCTGAGATTTAGATCAGATACTTTAACAATGAACACGTTGATTACTATTATTTGATTGGAAAATATATGGTGTTTGTTCATTGATTTATAAGGTATGTTTCTTTTCAAACTTTGACAACTGTTTCACCCTTCTATTCCTTGACAACAAAATGAATTCTATGTATGTATTTTTGACAAGGAAAAAAACTACCTATGGAGTATTAAGACATGTCACTAAAAATCACCATGGTCAATACAAAATCTAGATTATTTCTTTTCTTTTTTGTATTTGTCGATACCATGGTTACGACAATCTGAAAACTCATAACAATTTTTTATGTTTATATTCACTGAAGTAACATGTTTAATTATATAGTGTAAAAACACAATACAAATCATTAGTACAATTTACAATCAAGTGTTATTTCGTATCGAAATGATTATGTTTCACACAAGTGGCAAGCTTCTGAATGCGTCACTATTCAAACAATTCACACAATATTATTTCAATTCAAACATGAAATATTTCATCATTTTATTATCTTAAATAAAACCCACTTTAACCAATTCACGTATATTTCATTCATAATAACCCATTACCTTAAATAAATTGTACTAAACAGAGAGAAACAATCAATTGTATAAATCCGCCTTCCAAAATTAAATTTTGATAATGACTTTAATAGACAATTAACGCTATAAAAAACATGTCGATCGTTTCTCGCAACAATACAAACTTTCAACAAACAAACAAACAAACAAAATCGTACCAAAAACCCTTGACTCACTTAATTAGTCGGCTTTACAATTATTAACCCACGCGGCATCTTTTGAAGGGGTCGGACAACACATTTGGTTCTAAAAGTCTCCACTATCTGCAACGTGGCAACCGTGTTGTGGACTGGTGACCCATTCATTAGTTGTGGGTAATGATTGAAGGTAGGCAAATACAAAAATTATGCATTCATGCAAAATTGACCAAATCTCTCGCCGACTATGTCAAAACTATTGTTAAAAATATTAGAGTTTCAAATTGAATTTCAATTATATAAAAAGAATTTTAACACTATTGAGTTTTTATTTTTAAATAATAGATTTAAGAAATCTCAAAAAATTATTTATTTAGATAATTTGATTAGTTTAATAAGATAAGATATATTTTACTGGTTTTAAGGTCTACGATTTTTAAATAATAGAATTGTTGTTTCTCAATAATTTTGTCTCTTTTCCTATATTTTTTTTGAGATGTTTTTCAACACTTTCTTAATGTATTCGATTCAATATATTATTCAATCCCATCAACCATTCTTAACTTTTTGTAGACATTAATATCTAAATTAAATAAAATTAAATATTTATACTTGGATGGATACATGCTTTGAAAATCTATTAGATAAGTATGTTCATCTTACTCTTAGCCAAAAATAATAAATTACCTCTTTTTCAAAAGACAATTAATCCTCTTCTTGGACAACGAGATAAAAAGGATTCATTTTATATATAAAATTTTAGTTGTCTCCCTCTTTTAGGGTTTTAATGAGGCCTTTCACTGAGCAATTGTTTGACTCAATGGGTAGCTTTTCTTACCATATCAGGGTTCACATTAAAATCCATGTGAAGATGTTCATGGATGTAATTAACGTCTTTCAATGATATCATGAATTTTATTACAACCTTGTCCATTATGGCTATCACCCCCAACCTTCCCAACTTATATGGTATCTCCATGTCAAAAATATATATTGAAAAAAACCAAGAAAGTTTGGAAGAGAAACAATGATAACTAAATGATCTAGTGTAGATACATAATTTAGTCACACATACTTGACATTGCTAATAATTAACACATCATAAATCACATGACTTATACACAAATACATGACTCTGATTTGTCATTCCTCTAAATTAATTGTCCATGTGTAGGTTCGATCCTTTGTTTGTTGTTATCATTACATTATTTTTTTTAAATAGCTAATTAAAATCACGTTCAGACTGTCTCCAACTCAATATAGTTATCCATGATCCTTCTGGACAACTCTGCACTAGGCAAACAGGGGTGTTCTGCATCCCTATCCAATAAGCCAATCGCATAATTCAAATCGTTATTTTGAATCATCATGCACATTTCGTAAGGTCGGCTAAAGAAAATTATCAAAAGGTTCACCTATAAATAAATATCAATAGTCGATCATTTGGGACACTTGTTATTCACTTCGCTTAAGCATACCTACTTTTACACATTGAGCAAGTATGCCCTATTCTTTCAAAATTCAAGATCACTCACAAAGAACAATCATAACCTAAGTCAAAAGCTTTATAAAGCAAATCAAGAGCTATTATTGTCAAGTATCAAAGTTATTTACTAGTTGCATACATATAGTCAAAAGAACAAAATTGCACATTCACTATATGAGGGAGAACTATATGGATTTCATTTCCCTCCTTGGAGTATTAGATATATAGGCAATGATTATAAACACCCCATTTTGGCCACATTCCTAGCCTAACTGAATTTCAGATTGATTTCTACGAAATAGTGTGAATTAAGCTTAGGGATCACTAAACATCTTAATTTTGTATATACATCAGACATTACTGTCCAGAATCATGTCGAGGCATCCCTATTTGAGTTATTATTTTGTACGTAATGATAACCTCATACGGATTTATCCTCAGTTAAATTACGACCTAGTAAATCAACAAATTGGCCTTTGGACCCATTCAACGGGGCACTTAAATAATTTTTAAAATGAAAAAAGCCTAAGCAGAATAAATTAACTAAGCAAATGCAATTAACCGCTTAGGTGAAATTTCCATGTGCAATTAATGAATATCAATTTTGTAAAAAATAAATTCTAATAAAAGTGAGGTCACGATCTGTCATCATTCTCAAAGTCAAGGAATTGAAAATATCTCCATAATGAGCCTTGAATTTAGAAATAGAGAGCCATGTTTAATAAATGGGATCTCTATCCCAAATATTAATTGCTTGTTTCCTCCTAAACCTAACCATGATTGAATGTAACCTAACTACATATGAATTAGAGTTAGTTGGAGAACCTATAAATACAAGTGTCAAGGCCATTGTTTACCAAGCTCTCAAACCAATGTTATAATGTTAAATTCTTAGGAGAAAGGTTCCCATGCCAAGCCAAGCTAAGCTAAGTGGACAAAGGGAGATGATGCTAGAGCACCATTTACGTAGAACCATTACTCACAAGCCAAGCTCAATCCCAACCTCATGCCAATAATCTCTTCAAACTTGCAAGGAAGGTAAAAGTGTTCATTTGTCTTCTAGTTGTAGTTGTTTTTATTTATTATTTAGCTCTCTCAAGTATCTAAGATTGAAATGTTAGTTGTCTTTGATTTATTTTTGGTTTATTCGCTAATAATAGAAAATGACATCATCTGATTCTTTACTAAGGAAGACCTATAAGTTTTTTTGCTTAAGTGCAAAATTATTTCTGCCGTGATGTCTATATTGCATTATGTTCCGTTTAAGGAGGGTTCAATTTTGGCTGGTCTCAAAGAGTAGATTCTAGGAGATTCAACATGACAAGGACAAAATTGGCTTAAAGCAGTAGAGGGAAAAGGTAGGAGATGGCAAGCATTGCTTCTTATAGGCAAAATGGTGATTGGTGCAGGAGATGGGAAGGAGAGAATTGGGGGTACAAGGCTACCATCCACCTCAAAAAAATTGGAGAAACAAACTAGGGCATCCCTAGGTGTTGTTATCTCCCATTTGGACCAGTCTAGGGTTTTTAGTGTGACAAAAAAACCTTTATTTATCAAGTTTGAAGATAAAAATTTGGAGGAGATTCTAGAAGGCAAAGGTTAATATGTGGAGAGGGGACTGGTCTGCCATTTTGATAGATTCTAGTCTTCTCTTCATTTTCTTCATCATTGGCTTTCATAATCTTGGTAATCAATGTTGAAAGGCAATATCGAAATTTACCCTTGTGCCAAAGGTTTTTTTATTGTGGCTTTAGATAATTTGGCTGATCATAAGAAGATTTTTTAGTCTAAATTGTGGAGCTGTGAAAATCACCTTCTTCTCATGAAACCCTAGTCTCCTGATTTTAACCCTATGATATAAAATCTCTCTCTTCAACCCATTTGGGTGAGGCTGTTGTATTTTTTGCTCTAGTTTTGGTCTAAAATTGGTCTTTTGGTTATAGGAGGTGTGTTGGGTGTGTTGTTAGAAATTGAACCTTCTTCATTGAATTATTCCGAGACAACTTTTGCCAGGGTTCTTGTGTGTTTAGACATTTTTCAGGATCTTCCTGAAAAGATCAAGCTAAAAGTGAAACATAGGCACTAGTCTCAAACCATAAATTTTGAGGAAATCCCCTTTAGATGTCAAAATTATTTTCAAATTGGTCATCTTTCGACACCTTGTCAGAAATCCATGTGAAAAATAGATTCTTCATGGGGGAAGAAGCCAAGTGAGGAGCATCTAATAGTATTTTTGAAAAGTGATCATATTCCTTTAGGAGCAGTTTCAAAGTTTATAATGGACAAAAATATAAAAGGTGTAGCTTCATTTGTATTCCTGCCTAGGAATTTTGAGTTAGTTGGAACTAGTGGAAATAGTGTTGGAGATTTGGTTAATAAGAAGAAAGCAATAAGAGGGAAATAAGAGGATGGAAGTAGTTTATTAAATTTGGATTCAGATAAATTGGGTAATCAAGAAGAATGGAAGATTGTTAAGAGTAGGAAAAAAGGTCGTCTTATTCCTAGCTCTCCTCCTAGGACGTTGAGTATTCATTGCAAATGAAAAAAGGATGAGAATTAGTAATTTTGGGATTTCTATTTGTTTAAATTTTGTTTATTTGTAGCTAAGGTAAATTTATTACTTTCAGTATGTTTGTTTATTTTGAAATTGGTTGGCCAGATGCCTTGATGATTAATTTGTTAAGCCAAGCTTCTTTTATTTTATGGATTAATATGTTTTTGGGAAGGGGACCCGTTTAACCCTGATATCAGGCTAAAAAAATAAAATGACATCATCCTTAAATTTGTATTGCATACATAATAGCACATTCAATGGGATGACGCACCCCATAAGAACTAAGGGAGTGACATTGGACTCTTAAAATCTAAGAAAAGCTCACTCAAGACCTTATTTTTACATTATTTTATTTAATGTTTTCCATGTTTTTGTTACATGTATTTCAATGACTTTGCCAGTCTAACTTGTTCTTTAGGAAATGACGACTTTGCAGCTCAACTGCTCAACTACATCACTTGACTACTTGAATACCACTTTGTTAGGTTGTGGAGCTAAAAGCTTCACTGTTTGCAAACATGGAGGAGGTTGCTGAGTGTCACAGTAACCGACGTCGGTCAGAGGTGGACAGGAAGCAACTAACATCAGTTAGGAGTCAATCGACATCGGTCATCTCCAGACAGTAGGGACCGACATCGGTTGCCTGTGAGGTTCCAGAACTGTTAGTTACACGAACAATTTGTTTAACGAACCAGTTGTTTGCATGTAAAGACTAATTTTAGTCTTGAGTCGCTTGTCTAATTATTGTTTGTATGGGATCTATATAATAGACCCATGGGGCTGTATTGTAAAGTGTAGAACCAGAAGAGTTCTTTTGATGGTGGAATCACAAGGGTTCTTCCATGGTGTGTAAGATCAGGTTGATCTGCAGGTTGTTGCAAGATCAGGTAGAAGATCTACATGGGTAAGTAAGGTCGGTTGATCTGCAGGTGTGTGTGTGTGCAAGGTCAAAGGAGATATGCGGGGTAGCAAGATCAAAGGAGATATGGAGCACAATAGGGAGCAAGATCAAGTGAGATCTACTTGGAGTACGTTACGTACTTGTGTACTAGCAGTATTGATATTGATTGGTTGAGGTGAACAACAACTCTGTGTTTGAGTGATTATTGTGACCTATATTGAGAGAAGAGAACTCTTGAGGGAAGATTATTGGTATGCCCTAAAGGTGTGGGAAGAGTGTGATCTCTTTATTGTAATACCTTCTGGAATGAGTTGGATACAATTGTGTGTTGCCTCTCATATTCTGTGGTATTTCTGAATTCTAGTTACATTTTACTTCTGGTTAAATTTCGTGTTTAGTTGCTTATACAAAGGTAATCAAGTGTGCTCTTACTTCTAACAATTGGTGTCAGAGCTTTGTGAGCCTAGGTCCTATCAATTGGTATCAGAGTGAGGTTGGAGGTTCTCAGAGCGAGGTTCACTAACACCTTGGTCAGAGAATCTGTTAAGTGTTTTTTGATTACAGGTCACTCTTAGCGGTTTCTGATTGAGTGGGAGTATAGCAATGGTAGAAGAAGGTAAGCTGAGAATGGAGAAATTCAGTCACAGGCGTAGCACCATAGGGTGTGTGGTGGTTGGTCTTCACAATTGATCTTGAAGAGGGATACAAGCCAGGAAATAGATTAGACAATGTACAGGTACAGGTGCAGTTGTTTATCGCCAAGTGGGATATTGTTAGGTTGTAGAGCTAAAAGCTTCATTATTTGCAAACATGGAGGAGGTTGTTGAGTGTCACAGTAACCGACGTCGGCAAGCCAACCGACGTCGGTCAGAGGTGGACAAGAAGCAACCGACATCAGTCAGGAGTCGGCCGACATTGGTCATCTCCAGACAGATAGGGACCGACATCGATCGCTTGTGCGATTCCAAAATTGTTAGTTACACGAACAGTTTGTTTAACAAACCGGTTGTTTGCATGTAAAGACTAATTTTATTCTTGAGCCACTTGTCTAATTATTATTTGTATGGGATCTATATAATAGACCCATGGGGCTGTATTGTAAAGTGTAGAACCAAAAGAGTTCTTTTGATGGTGGAATCACAAGGGTTCTTCCATGGTGTGTAAGATCAAGTTGATCTGCAGGTTGTTGCAAGATTAGGTAGAAGATCTACATGGGTAAGTAAGGTCGGTTGATCTACAGGTGTGTGTGTGTGTGCAAGGTCAAAGGAGATCTGCGGGGTAGCAAGATCAAAAGAGATTTGCAACACAACAGGGAGCATGATCAGGTGAGATCTACATGGAGTACGTTGCGTACTTGTGTACTGGCAGTATTGATACTGATTGGTTGAGGTGAACAACAACTCTGTGTTTGAGTTGATTGTTGTGACCTGTATTGAGAGAAGAGAACTCTTGAGGGAAGATTACTGGTACGCCCTAGAGGTGTGGGAAGAGTGTGATCTCTTTATTGTAATACCTTCTGGAATGAGTTGGATATAATTGTGTGTTGCCTCTCATATTTTGTGCTATTTCTAAATTCTAGTTACATTTTACTTCTGGTTAAATTCTGTGTTTAGTTGCTTATACAAAGGTAATCAAGTGTGCTCTTAATTCTGACAATTGGTGTCAGAGCTTTGTGAGCCTAGGTTCTATCACACTTGACAACTTGACTGCACCACTCGACCACTCGACTGCATCACTTGACTACTTGACTAACACTCAACTACGCTACTCATTTGTTCATCTGTTTATAGGAAAATCCTTTTATGACTATGTCGCTTTTACCCGACAACTTTTTCATCGACTGCTAGCTTATCTGTCACTCATAATGTCATTATCACCTGACAACTTTTCCATCACCCAACAGTTTTTCCATCCATTGATAATATTTCTATCACCCGACATCATCACCATCAACTAACAACATCACCATAGCCCAATAGCTCATATTGTCAATTGACAACATCATCAATGACCAACAATATCACCATATATTGACAATGTCATCATCACCCAATATCTCCTACCACTATCCAGCCACTTTTGCCATCACTTGATAGCCCCTATCATTGCCTGACAACTCTTACCATCGACCAACAGTGTCACCATTGATCGACAACATCACCATATCCTAACAGTGTCACCATCGCTCGATAGCTCTTATCATCACTCGATAGCTCCTGCCATTATCTAACCACTTTCACCATCGCCTGACCATCCCAACGAGTACCTGAGCCATGCGACAGCTAGACATCATAATTCACTAAGAAGTACACAAATGAATTCGTTATGCAAAGGACTAGACCATTGCTTAACAAGGTAAGTAGTTTGGACTCATTTAACGTGATTAATCTCTCATGTTAGCCACACATGTAGAACATCTAGAACATTCAAAAAAAGTAGATTTTAGACCAACCCCACTTGTCATAGAATATTTAGCCAAATGTAGAGTTGCTTCGACACTCTTAGTTTGTTTCATGTACCAATACTTGAGTGATAGAAGGGGGATTAAAAACTCTACCTACATGCATTCTTACTTTTTTGGATTAACAATTAATTCTTTTTTAGCATCGGTATATCAATTGAAACTTTGATGAAGACTATGCAAACCTTATCAGTTTTTAGGGTAGGACGTACACTTAGGTGCTTTTCTTATTCATTTACTTGCAATTGTTTTCGGATCTAAAATTGCTTTTTGCGTCAAAATTTTCAAAATAAAGCACATGTTGCACACACTACTTTGAGTCAAGAAGTGTTATGCCATTGAATTTACTCCAAAACAGTTACCTTAGATGTTTTTCAAAACCACCTTTTGTGCCCTTTGTTTAAAGAGGTGTTGTTTGTGTACCTTTTTTTCCAAATAGTGTCGTTATGATGCTTGTTTTAGTCTAGGCCATTGTTCATTTGAAAATCCAAGTCTTTCAAAAATATCATTAGAAATATATCTTTTGAAGTTCGGATCTAAAATAATTAGTTTACGCTTGAGTCTTGTTCACAACTTGGGCTTGAGTGGTTCACCTTTCTATCTTTAGATTGTGTAACTTGGATGGATTTTTAATTTGTTTTTCAAAGACTTGTGCTTAGAGACCAAGTTTCCTTTTACCACGTCTTACCTTGATTCCAAGTTTCTATTTTAGACCAAGTATGCCATTTGTTTCAAATTAAGATCCTTAGACTTAAGAGTGTTTCAAAATTCGCATGCCTAGATCAAGTTTGGTGCCAAGGACCTAGTTAAGAGTTTGTTTCCATGTCTAGCTTTGTGATATTGGCCAAAGACCTAGCACCTTTTATTTTGTTATTGGACCTAGATTAAGTTTGTTTGAAGTACCTTACTGAGGATAGATTTTATGTGCCTAGTTTTAGACCTTAGTTTGATTGCTTAGTTCAAGTCTCACATTCTTCATTCCAAGCTTCGAGTTTGTTTAGAACACTTTTCCAAGACCAGGATCCAAGTTTGCCTTTTGTTGATTGTTTATTCCAAAGACCTTAAAGAGATAGTGATATTTTAGACTAAGTTTCGATTGTTAGTTTTTAGGAAGGGTTTCCTTTCTAGGCCAAGTTTTTAATGATAGACCAAGTTTTCTAGGCCAAGTTTCAAGACATTTGTAACAAAAGACCAATCTTTCTAAACCATGTTTCAAGCAGTGGTGAACATTAGACCTTTTCTTTGAGAGACGTTAGTCGTAGATTTGGATATGCCTTGCTATGCACGTAATGGGATAATGTATAATCCAGATTGTGAGAATGTACTCATGAATATTTAATTATTATTGTGTTATAGTTATAACTAAATATATGTACATGTAGGCAGCAAATTCTCTTAGAAAATTCAGTGATATATTTTAAGTGTTCATTAGTCATATACTTGACACAAATTTAGGAAAAAATAAAAATATTTAGAAGAAAATTAATAGTACCCCAACCATTGACATAAATGAAGAACTAGGTCCAAAGATTTTGGAGAAAAATAATAATACGTAACAAAAATTAATAATAACCTAACCACTGATGGAAAATCGGAATCGCCTCTGAACAGGGTTGAGCATGAAGCTGCATCCTATTTGAAGATATAGAAGTCACCTATTCCCTAAGACAAAACTACTTGTTTGCATTTTTTTGCTTGTAGACAGAGCACAACAAAACAAATGTTAAATTATAGAGGCATATGCTCTAAGACTAAAGATAAATTTCCCCTCAACACAAGAAATAAGACTAAAGATAATGGTGGTGTATATCAAGACTTGACCCCATACCCAGATGAAATGAATTGTTGTGTGTATATATTCTACACCCAAATGAAATGCATTGCTCTATGTATATATTAATTCTTTGTCCATACCCACAATGTCTAGTCCATACCAAGACAGTCATCATCGGATAGGCAAACGCAGGGTTTGCAATGCTGTATCTGAAGGATTTTGAGTACTACATGCAAAATTACTCAATTATATTGGGACACAACAATAAGTAATCGTAGGTGGTCTTAAATTTCTTTAATCTAGGGGGTGACATGATTTTCTACTATTTTGAGAAGAAAATATTTGCCCTAATACAACTTCTTCCACAGGTAGTGTCAACAACATATATGTAATGCATAAATTATTTTGACAATCCACAATCTATACAAAAATGAAATAATACATTAAAAACAACAATGAAGCCATAACAACAATTAAAAAGACTCTGCCACCCATTCCCTTTGTGTTATCATTTATTCCCATTAATGTTCATGACAATTACTACACTAAGGTTAGATATATGAAGATCATGATATGTTGTGTCCACTGGGAATGTGTGTTACCATTTATTCCCATTAATGTTCATGACAATTACTACATTGATGTTAGATATATGAAGATCATGATATGTTCGGTCCACTGGGGATGTGTTGTAATGAAAGGTTGGCTTGAGATTCAATGTTTTGAGACTTACTAAGATTTATTGCAATACGAATTGATATTGATAGCAACCGTAGTGGACAAGCAACGGAAGTTAGTGTATTAAAAGCCATTAAACCACCTTACGTGAACACATCTAGTATTTAATAGTGAATAAAATCTATATTACATGCAATAAATCTATTACGTTGATTGGCGTGAAACTAAGAATAAAATATAAATCTCACTAAAAAAAGACATTTAGAAAATAAATAATTATATTTGTCTTTCTGATCATTCTAGATATGCCCGCCCGCCAACTTTGCCCAGAGAACCCTGCCAAGAATCTTAGGGTACAGCTGTCCAGACTTGTCCAGAGGTTTTGCTGTGAAGGGAGGAGAAAAAAATTAGTAAAATGAGACATCCGTACGCATCGCGAGAATCTAGCGGCAGGTTAGAAAAATATGTGTTTGTTGTGCAGCAATTAAGACGCCTCTGCCATAATTGAAAATAATAAAGTTATTCATATGCTGACTCCAGATCTACAAAATAATGCCAAAAACCCTCGCAAGGTAGAACAAGTACACGCATCATCGTCTTTTAAATGTCGGAAAAAGTATGATCTTGAAACTGCAAGTAATGTTGGCTTATGATTGTGAAATTATTGGTAATATTGGGTGGCAATTTTGGGTATGATCATAAAATCGTTGGTTCATATAATTTTGATATCGTTGATGATGTTGATGATGTTAGATATGACTATGAAATCGATAGTAATGTTAGATATGACTATGAAATCATTGGTAATGTTAGATATTATTGTGAAATTGTTAAGTATGATTATGAAATTGTTAATGATGTTAACTGTGATTGTCAAATAACTTAAAATATTGGGTATCATTGTGAAACTCGTTGGTGATGTTACATATGATCGTAATACCAGTGGAGATATAATAACTTTGAAAGGAAAGAACAATAAATTATAAGCTTGTATTTGTAATTGAGAGATTGTAAGTTTAAGTTCTCATAATCCTTTCTAAGCATTTCCCCAAACATGCTTTATATTAAAAGGGCATCATATTTACTCCCTGTGGTTTGAACTTCTTTGTTATGGTGAACTCATACTACAATTTTGGGAGAAACCTTGAAAAGTGGATGGTTCAAACGAGCAATGGTAACATTATACTTCTTTACAGCGCTTAGTTCACAATAAACTCACATCCATTTATTATTTTGACTTCCTCTTACTCTTAAATAATAATATTTTTCTATTATATTAAAACAAATTTAATTAAATGCAAAATTACCAAGTTCAAGTGGAGTTGACCACTCTGAGGAAGTTAGTGGCAAAGGATATTGCCACCAGTAAGGAGTTGACTCCCAATTTCAACGGAACTAGAGTATGCAAATTACATAAGTTTTTTGCTTATGGCTCAACTGTAGGCAATGAGATTCAGTGGTGATTTTGCAGGAAGTTTCTAAGGCTTTGGTTGGCGTAACATCTCCCTCATTATTCCTTGTCTTTGCTCAAATTGTTCAGACAGGAGTTGCTCTGGGCATTGTTCTAGAGCCTTATAAAGGTTACTAAGGAGTCAACATTACTGAAAAGGACAGTGGAAAGGTGAAGAAGGGATCGGTGGGATCTGATGCTAGAAATGTGAAGGGTTCAACTCTTGTCAATAGTCTCGAGCTGGTCAAGTCATTACCACCATTGGGTTCTTTTTAAACATTGTTAGAGCCTTGCCCAGTGTTGTGAGCTCATCAAGGAAAAAGAGGGGATTTTTGAAAGCACTTGTTGGGGATAACATGACCATTGTCTCAGATAATAGAGTCAATGCCTTTGAGTTATCCCCCTATCTTCCTTGTGTTTCCCTTGATGCCCATTATGTTGGGTTTGAATATGAGTCTTTGGTGAAGAGAAGGATCTTTGTTGACTACAAGAATGTTGGTAACCCATTTCATGAATGTTATGATTTGTGTAGATCTTTGCTTCCCTCGAGTTTTAAAGGGGTTATTTTTGTCTTGATTTGGTGAATTCTGTTGTTCAGGGCCCTTCCACCCCTAACCCGTCCCATCCACTTATTTCTTTCTTACTTGGGTATGTCCTTGTGTCTTTTTTAGCAAAGATTCCAGAGATGGAAATACTGGACACGACTATTCAAGATATGGAGTCATAATTTGGTAGCAAATGTATGTTTGGTAAATGCATTGGCTCCCCTATTTCACCTTCTAATCTGGTCAAATGAGCCTTGAAGGCTTAGAGTTCCCTTGTTCCAAGTTGGTTTTCAAAGTTCCTTTGACCAGGGTTTTGTTTGGTCCTCAGGGCCATGGTTCTTTGGTGATTTTGGATTCTTTTTTTGTTCATAGTCACTTTGCTTTGACTATGTGAATATGGATACCTTAGTTGCTCCCCTCTAGATTAAACTGTATAAACTTCCACCCATCTTGAGGAAAGAGGAACACATCAAATTGTTTATCAGTGATGTTCATTGTTGGCTCTTTTGTGAAAATTGATGAAATCTCTTTGGGAAGTAGATTTGTGAGAGCTTGTGCCATGGTTGACCTCTCTAAGTTGCTCTTTCACTCGATCAAACCGGTTTCCTCGCT
The DNA here is from genome assembly GCA_037957365.1 of Torreya grandis. Lineage (NCBI taxonomy): Eukaryota > Viridiplantae > Streptophyta > Pinopsida > Cupressales > Taxaceae > Torreya > Torreya grandis. Next base: position 1,279,527 of record JARHVA010000799.1, read on the forward strand.
TGGCTCTTGGACTTAGTTCCTCAATTTCGAAGGCCTTCCCTTCAGAGGCTTTCATTGTAATCATCCTGGCATCATGATGTTGGGTGTTCTTGTAAGGGTTTTTTGTTTTCGTCTTCTTACTTTTGGTTGGTTTGTAGGAAGAAGGATGGGCCCTTGGACTAGGGCCTCATTTGGCATAATTTCATGGTAAATTCTACACACTTTTAGGACATCCTTATCTTTCTTCAACAATGGTTGTTTCATTCTCTCCTAAGAGAGAAGTTATCCCGAGGGAGAAGATTGCCCTTATTGTGATTTCAAGCCCTTCCCTTTAGGGAGAGACAGTGGTTCCCCCTCCTCGCTCTTTCATGCTAAAAACTAAAGTTATTATGAAATTGGTGAACAAAAGGAAGGGACAAAGATCAAAGCCAAAAAGATTGAGATCGGGTGCAAAGGACTTGGTGAGAGATGGCTCTGAATGGATTATGGAAGGCATCCTTTCTCAATAAGGGAGAAGATTAGCCTTGGCCAATGGTTAACTTCGTGATCCAGCCTCTCTTCACTAATTATATCATTTACCAGACTTCCTCGATTGTCAAATTGTTTTGTAGGTCTTGGTGCAGCGGTTTGTTATTCTATGTATTATGTGAATTTATGGTTGATTTTTCTTGATGTCTATTAGCATTTTTATAGATTTCTTATTGATGTTAGATTGATTTTTGGTTGATATATTAGAATTGTTATCTTTACTAATCTGTGTACTATTTATTTTTCTAATAAAAATGTTAGTAATTTATTGTTTAAACTTTCTTGATCAATCTTTCTTAAATTTATATTAAATTGTGAGACTTTTAATTATATAAAAAAATAAACTAAAATTTCCCATTTAAATATTACATATTAATGTGAAACCACTTTTCCATTTATAACAAGAGGGAAAGATCCCTTTTATGTATAAAGGTTAATGATGTTATGCACCAAATCTATATTGAAATCTTAGTCCATCTTCCCTCTATGTGAACACTTACTCTTTTGTTACGGTTTAGACAAATATATCATATGTGAGAAACTTCACTTTTCATTTGGTATGCTAATGTTTGTGAAGTAGTGATGAATTTGAGATATTAATATATATAGAAGTGTTTAAATATATATTTAAATATATATAGAAGTGTTTAAATAAATTGGTGAAGGGAAGTATGGTAATTATTAATGTCCATGGAAATGGATTCCCCGCATAATAATGATAACAATATGTCGACTCCGTCCCGTGTCTTAGCTGGCAGCCGCGTGGGTCCTTTTAAAACTTTGAAAAACAAACAATCATCATATTTGGCGGTTTTGAAATCATTTGAGGATGATGTGGCGTTGTTTTTATAAAAAAATGCATACACGTGGTCTAAATCCGTCCATTAAATTTGTGTACGGAAGGCAAGTGACAACATATTACAATTTACACGATGATGTCAAATTGTTCCCCGCCGGCGTCAGTTTTTTTTTTTTTTTTTTTCCCACCCGTGCAGGGCAACCGCTAGCAATTACAACAATTTTACTAGTTACAGGAAAAAAAAAAAATCCATTATTTTATTATTCAAACCTAATTGACTTTTAGATTTCCAAATCTGAAACAAAATATTGGTACGAAAAATCTACTAAAAATTTGTTATATCTTGCAGGGCACAATGCATAGTTCTCTAGGAGAGCCATTTTCTAAGTGAACATTTCAGCGCTGAAGGGTTTGAAAAGGGTATGGATCCATCTCCACGCTGAATGGGCATGAGGGCGAAACCGAAATAGATGCTTGATGTTTTCTGAGTGATGATGAGACGGGCAAATGGGATTTAACATCCCTATGTGTTTGACCCTATTCCCCATGGGTACACCCTGGTATAGAATACACCAAAGGAAATGGACATTTTTGGGGTCAATACAAGCTGCGCAAATATTATCAAATCTCCAAGGCCAAACTCGATGGAGGGATTCAAGAGACCACCAGTGGTTAAGCGCATCAAGTCAAAAATGAGAATACTTCAAATTTACCCTGGATCTCTCATGCAAAACCATTAGCACAAAAAATTCATCAGAGACATTATGCACAATAATCTTTGATTCTCATTATTTCCTCACAATGAATAATACAACCCGGATATCTCTCTCTCTCGGGAACCAATGTAGGAGAAGTAATAGGAGTGCCTATTAAATAGGCATAATAACTTGGTTTCACAACAACTGCGTGGTTGTTGTGATCCACTCAAAATAGTATGGATTGCCTAGTTTGGTGAACACCAAATATTGTACGTGCATACAACAATCCAACAAATAAAACAAACTCCTAATTCAATCTTAACTCTTAAGTGAGTTTTAATGCTCATTCCAACACCCTCCATTAAGCGCAAAATAGGGAGTAAGAAAAGAGAAAGCAAAAACACTGAATGGGATCCAACAACAAGCCCTGATCAGGTACCCATGTACAAATCACAGTGAAATACAAAGTGTCTCTATGGTAACCAATCCATCTTACTGGAGTACATGAATGTCGAGTCGATGTAACTGCCAAGTCAAATAAGAACTGGGACTCTATACGAGGCTCACTCTATCAAAAAACACTGATCACAAAACACTAGGTAAAAAGAATTACCCAGGATGAAATGTAACACCGCAAGGTACCCAAAAACTATTAGAACCACAGTGAGAGTGAAGAAGACAACATATGATGCAAGGCATCCCAAGAAGCACGAATAAAAAAGTCAACATAATCTTGCAGTAAGTGCATTCGATAGAATGAAGCCCATCAAACAAAAGATGCACTCAATCAACTGCGTCCAAAAGAAAATGTGGTGTGCCAAGGGCTAGCAATGAACACAACACATGAAGCAATATGAACACAACACATGAAACAGTGTGTGCACACATCCTCCATAATGTTGAAGTGGGTGTAATGACTCAAAAAATATATCTGTATGAGTAGGTCAATCCCACTACAAAACACTGAAATGCTGACACTATGCTACACTAGACTAACTACTCTTTAGAGGGAGATCAAACTCCACAATAAATCTGAAAGAGATTGTAAACATTAAAAATACAGATACAAATATCTCAATAAATATATCCATGGTAATGATGGGATAGTCAATAACTGAAGAGTAAAACAACATGAATAAAAAACTCCATGACTCTCAGTGTGACTACAAACAAAGGTCCCATACAACAACAATATCACCAAGTGACCAAAAAAAAAAAGTCCATAATGCAGTCAGTAGTAAACGACATCTATGAAATAAGAGATGTAGGGTCCAAAAAACACATATGCCTAACAAAGAGCTCAAATATCTAAGGAGCATTAAAAAGCAGGTGGAGCAATGTGTAGTCAAAGAAGTTGAGTGGTGGAGGAACCTCGCATGTAGAGTCCTCTCAAAGAACGTTGTCGATGCTGCCATAAACGATTAAAATTCCACCCAAAAATGAACATGAATTGATCTGGGTAACAATTCAGGGGACAATTCAGGGGACAGGTCCACTCCAATTGATGACGGAACTTCTAGGAGCCATAACTTTTGCACCGTAGCTCTAATTGACTCGCCGTTTGAACTGTTGGAAAGCTAAGAATGAAGATAACACGATGAGATGGCATGGAGCTTTGCTCAATGAATTTTGACCCCAAAAAACTCAACGGAAGTGCCTCAAATTTCAATTTTAGTAGTGCAGTCTAAAAATAGTAAGTTTTTAAAAATAATAATTTCTCGAATTTTGTATTATTGTAAATCATGGAAGTCAAACCAATTCATCTCCCTCGAGATTGGTGACTTTCCACATCCTCCCCACACCTTCAAAATAAGTATAAATTAAGATGTAACCCGAAATAGAAATCACACATCTCTTCTCAGAGATAGCATTATTTGAATTGTCTTGTTATTGTTTCTTGAATTATCTTTCAACCAAAGCTTTTTGAGTTTTAGATCAGTGGTATTAGAGTGGTTTGTCTTTAAAGTGTATGATCCTAAGATGAGGTCAGATTATAGGAAGCTTAGGTGGAAAATAGAACCAACAGACTATCCACCTATTCGCTCCAAATGACTTCAAATGGCGGATAACACTGAGACATCTGATCCTTTCAAGAAAATGGTGAATGAATCCCTCCAACAGTAACAAGCACAGATGCTACAACAATTCGCTCAAAATCTTCAACAAATCTTGATAGAAAATTCTAGCTCCTCATTTGCACCCCCACATCTTTTCAATGCCCCAACACCCTTCAAGGTTCGAGTGAATTTTGATATCCCTACATTTGAAGGCAAAATCAATGCTGATGCAGTAGAAAATTGGTTGGATCAATTATCATCTTATTTTTTTTAAATAAATTCACCGATAAAGAGAAGATCACTTTTGCTCATTTGAAAGCATCATTGTCTGTCAAAAATTGGTGGGAAGTGTACAAAAAGAGATTTAGTGCAGATGATATTGGCCTTGAGACGGAACCTACCGGGAATGATTTCATAAAAGCTATAAAGGAAGAATACTACCCCATTGGAGTATATGACGATCTGTATATAGAGTGGCAATATCTTTACCAAGGTAAGGAACAGTTTGTTCAATATTACACTTACATTTTTCATTCTCTATCTACGAGATTGGACATCTAAGAAAGTGAGAAACACAAGGTTCTCAAATATCGTGGCAGACTACAATGGTACATACAGGGAGAAATGGAACTCTTCGATTTGGAAACCCGTGGCGAAGCGTACAAGTTCATAGTAAAGATTGAGCAGAAGCATGGAATAATGAATACGAAGAGTCAGCCTTCAAAATGGAAAAGTGACAAAGGTCAAACACGAGGCCAAAATCAGAATCAAAAGGAAGGAAAGACTGGGAAGTGGTGTGATTATCACAAATCTGGAACTCACTCCAAAGAAGAATATCGAGCCATCAAGTCCCTGCTTTATGAGTCACAATCCTCAATATCCACTGCTCTACCTCATATAAACCCTACAGTCGAAGAGGTTGAAGAAGAGATTATAGATGCTGAGCTCGAAGCCATTGTTGCTTCATCACAGACCCACAAGGAGAGGCTAAACGACAAGGAAAAGTTATTTCACTCTAAATTATGGGTGAAAGGTAAGCCTTTATATTTCATTCTTGATAGTGGAAGTCAAATGAATTTAATCTCTGCTAATGTTGTGAAAATCCTAAATCTGTCTATGAAGCCTCACCCAAAACCATATAGTATTGGATGGTTGAGTCCAGGGAGAAACCTCTGTGTCACCCACCAATGTCTTCTCTCATATGCAATAAAACTTTTCCAAGATGAGGTCTTATGTGATGTGGTCAATCTAAATTTTTGTGATGTACTCTTTGGTCGGCCATTCATGTATGATCGGCATGGCATCTATGAATCAAGAACTCGAAGGATTACTCTCACTCTTGGAACACGACGCTACAGGGTACCAGAGGTACCACCTTCCACATCTGTCTGTCTGATTAGTGCCAAGAAATTTGTTCTCATGGTGGTCAAGCCATAAGAATCCAAAAAAATCAATGTTGTAGCTCTGACTACACAAAAAACACAACAACATAATCAAATAGATACCAAGCTAAAGAAGTTCACGACCTTCCATCCACAGACTGATGGTCAAACAGAAATGGTGAACAATCGGGCCCTACACAGTTCCATAAATCATAGTCCATTCCAAGTATGCATCGAGAATCAAATCAAATTACAATTGCCACACTTGATGAAAAATATTGATGCAATGGGGACCATTAATACTCAAGGAGGGAGGAATGATCCGAGTAACAATTCAAGTGACGGGTCCACTCTAATTGATGACAGAACTTCTGGGAGCCATAACATTTGCATCGTAGCTCCAATTGACTCGCCATTTGAACCGTTGGAAAGCTAAGAATGAGGAGAATGCGGTGAAATAGAATGGAGGTTTTTTTATAAATTTTGACCCCAAAAAAACCAATAGAAGTGCCAAAATTTTCAATTTTAATAGTACATTCTAAAAATAGTAATTCCTTGAATTTTATAATGTTGTAAATCATGGAAGTCGAACCAATTCATCTCCCTCGAGATTGGTGATCTTCCACATCCTCCCCACACCTTCAAAACATGTATAAATGAAGTTGTAACCCGAAATAGAAAAAAAATGTCTCTTCTCAGAGATAAGCATATGTTTGGGTCTACAAATTTGATCAATAAAACATCTCTTCTCAGAGATAGCATTATTTGAATTGTCCTGTTATTGTTTCTTGAATTATCTTTCAACTAAAGCTTTTCGAATTTTGAATCAGTGGTATCATATTGATTTGTCTTTAGAGTGTATGATCTCAAAGACGAGGTCAAATTATAGGAAGCTTGGGTGGAAAATAGAACCAGCAAACTATCCACCTATTCATTCCAAACGACTTCAAATGGCAGAAAACACCGAGACATCCGATCCTTTCAAGGAAATGGTGAATGAAGCCCTCCAATAGAAACAAGTGTAGATGCTACAACAATTCGCTTAAATTCTCCAACAAATCTCGATGGGAAATTCGGGATCCTCATCCGCACCCCCACATCCTTCAGTGCCCCAACACCCTCTAAGGTTCAGGTGAATTTTGATATCCCTAAATTTGAAGGCAAAATCAATGCTAATGCAATAGAAAATTGGCTAGATCAATTGTCATCTTATTTTTTTGTCAATAAATTCACCGATAAAGAGATCACTTTTGCTCTTTTGAAAGCATCATTGCCTGTCATAAATTGGTGGAAAGTGTACAAAAAGAGATTCAATACAGATGATATTGGCCTTGAGACGGAACCCTCCTAGGATGATTTCATAGAAGCTGTAAAGGAAGAATACTACCCCATTGGATTATATGACGATCTGTATATAGAGTAGCAACAACTTTGCCAAGGTAAGGAACAGTCTGTTCAAGATTACACTGACATTTTTTATGCTCTATCTGTGAGATTGAGCATCCAAGAAAGAGAAAAACACAAGGTTCTCAAATATCGTGGTGGACTATAATGGTACATACGAGGAGAAATATAACTCTTCAATTTGGAAACCCTTGGTGAAGCGTACAAGTTTATAGTAAAGATCGAGCAAAAGCATGGAAGAATGAATACGAAGAGTCAGCCTTCAAAATGGAAAAGTGACAAAGAAGGTCAAACATGAGGCCAAAATTAGAATCAAAAGGAAGGAAAGAATAGGAAGTGGTGTGATTATCACAAATCTAGAACTCAATCTAAAGAAGAATGTCAAGCCATCAAGTCCCTTTTTTTTTAGTCACAATCGTCAACATCCACTGCTCTACCTCATACAGACCCTGCAGTCAAAGAGGTTGAAGAAGAGATTATAGATATTGAGCCCGAAGCCATTGTTGCTTCATCACAGACCCACGAGGAGAGGCTAGACGATGAGGAAAGGTTGTTTCACTCTAAATTGGGTGAAAGGTAAGCCTCTGCATTTCATTCTTGATAGTGGAAGTCGAAAGAATTTAATCTTTGCTAATGTTTTAAAAAGCTTAAATCTATCCATGAAGCCTCACCTAAAACTATACAGAATTGGATGGTTGAGTCCAGGGAGAAACCTCTGTGTCACCCACCAATGTCTTCTCTCATATGCAATAAAACCTTTCTTAGATGAGGTCTTATGTGATGTGGTCAATCTAGATGTTTGTGATGTACTCTTTGGTCAGCCATTCATGTATGATCGACATCACATAAATGAATCAAGAACTTGAAGGATTACTCTCACTCTTGGAACATGGTGGTACAGGGTACGAGAGGTACCACCTTCCACATTTGTCTCTCTGATTAGTGCCAAGAAGATTGTTCTCTTGGTGGTCAAGCCACAAGAATCCAAAAAAGCCAATGTTGCAACCCTCACTACACAAACAACACATCAAAAGAATCAAATAGATACCAAGCTGAAGAAGTTCTTGACCTTCCATCCATAAATTGATTGTCAGACAGAAATGGTGAACAATCGAGCCCTGCACAGTTCCATAAATCACAGTTCATTCCAAGTATGCATCGAGAATCAAATCAAAGTAAAATTTCCACACTTGATCAAAAATATTGATGCAATGGGGACCATTGACTCTCAAGGAGGGAGGAATGATCTGAGTAACAATTCAGGTGATAGGTCCACTTCAATTGATGACAGAACTTTCGGGAGCCATAACTTTTGCACCGTAGCTCCAATTGACTCACCGTTTGAATCGTTAGAAAGATAAGAATGAGGATAACATGGTGAGATGGTATGGAGCACTGATATATGAATTTTGACATAAAAAAACAAATGGAAGTGCCCTAAATTTCAATTTTAGTAGTGTAGTCTAAAAATAGTAATTCCTCGACTTTTATATTGTTGTAAATCATGGAAGTCAAAGCAATTCATCTCCCTCGATATTGGTGACCTTCCACATCCCCCCCACACCTTCAAAACATGTATAAATGAAGTTGTAATCTAAAATAAAAATTAGATATCTCTTCTGAGAGATAAGCATATGTTTGGGTCTGCAAATTTGATCAATAAAACATCTCTTCTCAGAGATAGCATTATTTGAATTGTCTTGTTATTGTTTTTTGAACTATCTTTCAACCAAAGATTTTCAAGTTTTGGATCATGAATGGTGGATGAAGATGTATATGTGGGTGCAAATTCCATGGTAGAATAATGTGAGGTAACATCCAAAGAAGTGTTAGGTAGATCATCTCTGACCGTTGTAGTCTTAGGTTTCTCAGCCTTGAGTGAAGGTGCAAAAGAGCCCATATGTAGCTCAAAATTTTCAAAAAGAGTTTAGCGAACAAAAGATGGAGCTCTATCAACAAATTCCAATGAAGATGAAGCACATGCATCATAACCAATGCCATGTCAAACAATCCAGATAACAGGTTGAATTAGGTGAGCAATGCCCTGTAGACGCTTCCCAATGCCTACAAGTTTGGTAGTGTGACCCATGAAACAAAGCATGCAAGAGCCTAAGCCAGTGGTATGCAACTCAAAAGAAGCAGGCATATGTGTAGGTGGAACTTGAGTGGGATGTGTAGAATGTGCAACAATAGTAGGTACATAAGTATCATCTACAATAATAGGAGCAACATGAATAATGAGTTGCTCAGAATCTGGTAGATCACACTATAAAATTGCATCAAATGGATGCATATCAAATTTAGTACATGAAGGGGTATGAAATTGATGTCGTATGCCAACAAGTTTCTTCTAAATAGAACAAATGAGGGCATCCTTTCCATGAATCAGGGAGTGCATAAGAGAATTTTGCATAATGATTTTCTTGTTTTCTTCCTAAAGTGCTAGGAAAGAGGCCATATGAACAATGGGTTGCTTAGGACTTGGTAGAGTATTGTCAAGAGTCATACCAAAATTAAAAATAGAAGCAACAACCACTCTATCAGAATGTGCATCAGTAGGTGGAGGCATTGAAGGTACCTCGTCCAAGTGTCCAGCAAATCAAATCTACATTATAAGCAGTAGGAAGAGGTAGTATAAGTGTCTCATCCTCAGAAAATGTGTCTTCACTAATAATGGAAAGAGGACAAGAACTAATAGGAGGAGACAAAGATGCAAAAGAGTCCTCATGCAAATCACTGTCAAAAATCACATCCTTACAAACAAGAGAGGATGGTGGAGAAACAATGTCACCATCATATAAATCCTCACTACAAGAGGAGGTGAAAAGAGGGATATGTGGAGATGGAGTAACCTTATCAAACAATGCTGAAAGAATGTCCCAAGATCCTTTAAGTGACATGGCATGCTCAATATGAGATTGCAAATTGTCAAAAACATGGAGGCAAATCAATAAAAGTGCCTCCTTTTGCAAGGATGCAAGCCATACAATATCATCCTCATCAGTAAAAATGGGAAATTCACCAATACCATTCTTCCACAATTCCCTTATCTATAAGTGCATCTGCATTTTGGTTTTCCAAGTGGTGTAGTTTAAATCACCTAGTGGTTCAATCATATGAGAATCTATATCTGAAGGCATGAAAACCAATAGTGGTAAAAATGGCCAAATAGGGACATCGATTACCACTGAAAATGCATCCACAAGTACAAAAAGTGGCTCAAAAATATAATGCACACTAAAAGAGACGTCAGACTCTACCAAAAACATATTCTATGTACAAATTTCACAAAAAACAAATGAAGTGTATTGTGAGGGGGTCTCGCTACATGTGAGACTGGACCTCACCCTCCGTCTTTGACAATTGAGAGTGAAAAAAAGAAACAGTGGCCCTGGTTCAATAAAAATGCCCACTTACTAAATTTGGCTCCACTTTACAAATAATACTCACCACTTTAAATCTTTTGCCCCCACTAAGTGATATCTCCCACAATCTAAAAATCCCCCTTTACAAAAATAAACACCACTTTCAATGAAAAAATATAGCCCTTCAAAAATAATTCACTTTGAACTGGATGGGGATCGAACCATTGACCTCACCTCATTCTTGAAAGTTTTTTTAAAATAGCATGTAGCCAATTCATCTATGACTTGGTAGAGTACTATCAAGAGTCATACCAAAATAAAAAAATAGAAGCAACAACCACTCTATCATAATGTGCATCAGTAGGTGGAGGCATTGAAGGTACCTCGTCCAAGTGACCAGCAAATCAAATCTACATTATGAGCAGTAGGAAGAGGTGGTATAAGTGTCTCATCCTCAAAAAATGTGTCTTCACTAATAATGGAAAGAGGACAAGAACTAATAGGAGGAGACGAAGATGCCAAAGAGTCCTCATGCAAATCACCGTCAAGAATCACATCTTTACAAACAAGAGAGGATGGTGGAGAAACAATGTCACCATCATATAAATACTCACTACAAGAGGAGGTGAACAAAGAGGGATATGTGGAGATGGAGTAACCTTATCAAACAATGCTAAAAGAATGTCCAAAGCTCCTTTAAGTGACATGGCATGCTCAATATGAGTTTGCAAACTGTCAGAAACATGGAGGCAAATCAATAAAAGTGCCTCCTTTTACAAGGATGCAAGCCATACAATATCATCCTCATTAGTAAAAACGAGAAATTCAGCAATACCATTCTTCCACAATTCCTTTATCTGTAAGTGCATCTGCATTTTGGTTTTCTAGGTGGTGTAGTTTAAATCACCTAGTGGTTTAATCATATATGAGAATCTATATCCAAAGGCATGAAAACCAATGGTGGTAAAAATGACCAAATAGGGACATCGATTACCACTGAAAATGCATCCACAAGTACAACAAGTGGCACAAAAATATAATGCACACTAAAAGAGACGTCAGACTCTACCAAAAAAATATTCTATGTACAAATCACACAAAAAACAAATGAAGTGTATTGTGAGGGGGTCTCGCTACATGTGAGACTGGACCTCACTCTCTGTCTTTGGCAATTAAGAGTGACAAAAAGAAATAGTGGCCCTAGTTCAATGAAAATGCCCGCTTACAAAATTTGGCTCCACTTTACAAATAATACTCACCACTTTAAATCTTTTACCCCCACTAAGTGATGTCTCCCACTATCTAAAAATCCCCCTTTACAAAAATAAACACCACTTTCAATTAAAAAATATAGCCCTTCAAAAATAATTCACTTTGTAGTGGATGGGGATCAAACCATTGACCTCACCTCATTCTTGAAAGTTTTATTAAAATAACATGTATCCAATTCATCTATGACTTGGTAGAGTACTGTCAAGAGTCATACCAAAATAAAAAATAGAAGCAACAACCACTCTATCAGAATGTGCATCAGTAGGTGGAGGCATTGAAGGTACCTCGTCCAAGTGACCAGTAAATCAAATCTACATTATGAGCAATAGGAAGAGGTGGTATAAGTGTCTCATCCTCAGAAAATGTGTCTTCACTAATAATGGAAAGAGGACAAAAACTAATAGGAGGAGAGGAAGATGCCAAATAGTCCTCATGCAAATCACCGTCAAGAATCACATCCTTACAAACAAGAGAGGATGGTGGAGAAACAATGTCACCATCATATAAATCCTCACTACAAGAGGAGGTGAAAAGAGGGGTATGTGGAGATGGAGTAACCTTATCAAACAATGTTGAAAGAATGTCCCAAGATCCTTTAAGTGACATGGCATGCTCAATATGAGTTTGCAAACTGTCAGAAACATGGAGGCAAATCAATAAGAGTGCCTCTTTTTGCAAGGATGCAAGCCATACAATATCATCCTCATCAGTAAAAATGGGAAATTCACCAATACCATTTTTCCACAATTCCTTTATCCGTAAGTGCATCTGCATTTTGGTTTTCCAGGTGGTGTAATTTAAAGCACCTAGTGGTTCAATCATATGAGAATCTATATCTGAAGGCATGAAAACCAATAGTGGTAAAAATGGACAAATAGGGACATTGATTACCACTAAAATTGCATCCACAAGTACAACAAGTGGCTCAAAAATATAATGCACATTAAAAGAGACATCAGACTCTAGCAAAAAAATATTCTATGTACAAATCGCACAAAAAACAAATGAAGTGTATTGTGAGGGGGTCTCGCTACATGTGAGACCAAACCTCACCCTCCGTCTTTGGAAATTGAGAGTGAAAAAAATAAATAGTGGCCCTGGTTCAATGAAAATGCCCACTTACAAAATTTGCTTCCACTTTACAAATAATATTCACTACTTTAAATCTTTTGCCCCACTAAGTGATGTCTCCCACAATCTAAAAATCCCCCTTTACAAAAATAAACACCACTTTCAATGAAAAAATATAGCCCTTCAAAAACAATTCACTTTGTACTAGATGGGGATCGAACCATTAACCTCACCTCATTCTTGAAAGTTTTATTAAAATAACATGTAGCCAATTCATCTATGACTTGGTAGAGTACTGTCAAGAGTCCTACCAAAATAAAAAATAGAAGCAACAACCACTCTATCAGAATGTGCATCAGTAGGTGGAGGCATTGAAGGTACCTCGTCCAAGTGACCAACAAATCAAATCTACATTATGAGCAGTAGGAAGAGGTGGTATACGTCTCTGATACTGAGAAAATGTGTCTTCACTAATAATGGAAAGAGGACAAGAACTAATAGGAGGAGACAAAGATGGCAAAGTGTCCTCATGGAAATCATCGTCAAGAATCACATCCTTACAAACAAGAGAGGATGGTGGAGAAACAATGTTACCATCATATAAATCCTCACTACAAGAGGAGGTGAACAAAGAGGGATATGAGGAGATGGAGTAACTTTATCAAACAGTGTTGAAAGAATATCCCAAGCTCCTTTAAGTGACATGGCATGGTCAATATGAGTTTGCAAACTGTCAGAAACATGGAGGCAAATCAATAAAAGTGCCTACTTTTGCAAGGATGCAAGCCATACAATATCATCCTCATCAGTAAAAATGGGAAATTCACCAATACCATTCTTCCACAATTCCTTTATCTGTAAGTGCATCTGCATTTTGGTTTTCTAGGTGGTGTAGTTTAAAGCACCTAGTGGTTCAATCATATGAGAGTCTATATCTGAAGGCATGAAAATGAATAGTGGTAAAAATGGCCAAATAGGGACATCAATTACCACTGAAAATGCATCCACTTGTACAACAAGTGGCCCAAAAATATAATGCACACTAAAAGAGACGTCACACTCTACCAAAAAAATATTCTATTTACAAATCGCACAAAAAACAAATGAAGTGTATTGTGAGGGGGTCTCGCTACGTGTGAGACCAGACCTCACCCTCCGTCTTTGACAATTGAGAGTGAAAAAAAGAAATAGTGGCCCTGGTTCAATGACAATGCACACTTACAAAATTTGCCTCCACTTTACAAATAATACTCACCACTTTAAAACTTTTTCCCCCACTAAGTGATGTCTCCCACAATCTAAAAATCCCCCTTTACAAAAATAAACACCACTTTCAATTAAAAAATATAGCCCTTCAAAAATAATTCACTTTGTAGTGGATGGGGATCGAACCATTGACCTCACCTCATTCTTGAAAGTTTTATTAAAATAGCATGTAGCCAATTCATCTATGACTTGGTAGAGTAATATCAAGAGTCCTACCAAAATAAAAAATAGAAGCAACAACCACTCTATCAGAATGTGCATCAGTAGGTGGAGGCATTGAAGGTACCTCGTCCAAGTGACCAATAAATCAAATCTACATTATGAGCAATAGGAAGAGGTGGTATAAGTGTCTCATCCTCATAAAATGTGTCTTCACTAATAATGGAAAGAGGACAAGAACTAATAGGAGGAGACGAAGATGCCAAAGAGTCATGCAAATCACCGTCAAGAATCACATCCTTACAAATAAGAGAGGATGGTGGAGAAACAATGTCACCATCATATAAATCCCCACTACAAGAGGAGGTGAACAAAGAGGGATATGTGGAGATGGAGTAACCTTATCAAACAATGCTGAAAGAATGTCCCAAGCTCCTTTAAGTGACATGACATGCTCAATATGAGTTTGCAAACTGTCAGAAACATGGAGGCAAATCAATAAGATTGCCTCCTTTTGCAAGGATGCAAGCCATACAATATCATCCTCATCAGTAAAAATGGTAAATTCACTAATACCTAACGATGGTCCTAGAGGAAAAAAATGATGAAGAAGTTTGAAGCCCTCTTGATGGCTCAAAAGGCTAGGCTATTGGATACCATGCGAGGGCATTGTATAGTCCGTTAGGCTCGTTGTGGTATTTGAAGGAGAATCTAACTATATTGGCCTCCAATGGATGGCTTCATTACTTGATTTTGGTGAGAAAAAATGAAGAATCATCTGCCAAAACCTAGGATCTATACAGTTGGTTAATGGCCAAAAAATTACATATCCAATGCAAAATAGCTATGAAAAATAAACATCAACCAATGCAAAAATGGCCAGATAAATTTTCCAACACTTCAATATAAATTTAGGCTTGCCACCCTCCAGACATCAATTGTCTGAAATAATTTTTCAAAAGATGAGTGGGCCGTATGGCCAAAAATTATAGAGATATCTATCCATTAATGCAAAAAAAAATAATCAAGGAAAAATATTGAAGCCATGGAAGAGGTTCAATGATAACATTGAAATAGATCAGTGTGTACGACTTGCAATGAGTCATGGCTACAAATACTGCTCTGATACCATGTCAAAAATGATAATACTTCACATTTATCCTGAATCTCTCCTGCAAAACCATTACCATAAAAAAATCATCATAGACATTATGCAAAAGCTAGTTCAAACAATAATTATGCACAATAATCTTTGTCTCTCATGATTTCTTCACAATGAATAATACAACCCAAATATCTCTCTCTTGGGCACCGGTTTAGAAAAGTAATATGAGTGCCTATTAAATGGGCATAATAATTTGGTTTCATAACAACCACTTGGTTGTTGTGATCCACTCAAAATAGTGTGGATTGCTTAGTTTGGTGCATACCAAATATTGTATGTGCACACAACAATCCAACAAATAAAATAAACTCCTAATTCAAGCTTAACTCTTAAGTGAGTTTTAATGCTCACTCAAACACATCAATGTCAATATGTTGAGGAGCCAATAAATCGTAACCCAATTGAGGAAAGTATCGATGAAATGGTGTGGTTGTAGGCCAAGACCAGTCCTTTCACCATAGCATGAGAGAGGAATCTCCAATTTTGTGCAAATATTCATCATGTATGGAACTTTAGAATTCAAGAATAAATTATGCATCTTCCTTATTAAGATGAAACTTGGATTTTAGCATAGGCCAAGGAAGGTAGTCCCTAGATTTTTTATAAAATAAATCATCAATTGTGAGAATACCTTTCTTAAATAACCTCAAGCTTTTGATTCAGAGGACCATGGAAAATGGGACAATGTGGAAGTTTAGCTGGGCCACCACCATAACAACTGGGATTTTAGAGAAAGACCACTTCTAAACCCATCCCCCACCCAAATGAGGTGGGGTTTGAGCTCTTTTCAGGCATTCCAAATACTTTGCATGACAAACATGTCCCCTACTCTGACTGTCATCGGTGAGATTTGTGCATTGTGAAAGTCAATGCCTTGCCAGGATTTTTTGTCAAGAGCACAACCTTGAGATATGTAGTGCCTCAGAATAATTTCCTAGTCTTTGTCTCTTCCAAGCTTTTGATGATCCATTTAACCCCAAGAGTGATCCTATGAAGCTTGATGTTTATAAGCCCCAACCCACCAGTTTCTTTAGGTCGACAACAAATAGCCTAGGAGACTTGATGAAAACCCTAGTGCCCTTGAGAATTGGCACAGAGAAAGTCTCAGAAAATATTTTCAAGCATCACATAAGAGGCATCAAAAGGATCACAATAAAATGAATGATAAACATGAGTAGTAGTGAGCACATTAGAATAAATCTAGCTTTTTTTGGCCAAAGTCAAAGGCTTAGTGATCCAAAATGAGATTTTTTCTCAACTCTTTGAACCACATAAGACCAAAATTCTATAGGAGATGCTTTGAAATTAAATGAAATGTCTATGAATTTGAACTGGACCTTAAGAACAATCTATTACCACATGTATCCCTCTAGCCAAGGAGGTTTGGATGACAATGATTGGCGATAACACTAGGTCTTACACCATTGAATGGATGATCAAGATGCAAGGCAAAAGATATTTAAACATTCCATTACATGTTTTATAGATTCTTCATCCTCTTGTAGAGTGAGGAAGGAATCATCAACAAAGTGCCCATTAATTTATCGATGATCTTGAATTAGAAAGAGCTATCCCCTTGACCAGATCTTTGGAAGCATAATTGGCCAATAGATAACTAAAACCTTTAGAAACCAAAACATAAAGTGCAGGAGCAAGGGGATAACCCCATCTAATATGTATGTGGAGCTCAAAGTGTTGATATTTGGATCCATTGATGGTGATATAGGCCCCAACATCCTAAAATAACATATTAAACGTGTGAACAAACTTGGAGCCAAACCTTAGAGCTTGTAGCATAGCTATGATAAAAGAACATTCAATCTGATCATAGGCTTTCTCAAAATCAATGTTGATAAATAACACCTTTTGGTTAGATATTATAACCCTTTCCATACCTTCCCATATGACAATAACATTATCCAAAATATATTTATGTTGAATGAAACCAGTTTTCTCACTTCACACAATTAAGGGAAGCAAGTGTTTGATTCTGAGAGCTAATGCTTTGGCTATAATTTTGGAGGAAACATTGAACAAAGTGATGGGTCTCTGGTTGGTAATCACCTCAGGGTCCCTAGCCTTGGGAATGAATTTGATGTTTCCCTTATTGATAAGATGATCTAAAGAGTTGGTCAGGATAACTTTAGAATAGACTTTATGGAGATCATGTCCAACTGTATCCCACAAGGTTTGATAAAATTCATAGAAGAACCCATCAATACCTAGGGCTTTATCATAGGCCATATTCATAACAACTTCATTAAGGTCATTGATATCGAGAGGTCTATCACAAGTAACTCTCTACACTTGCAAGAGGTTACAGGGGACCACAACAAGACATTGAGAGAGGGAATCCTCACAAGCAGTCGATGATGGTTACATCGTAAAGACACCATGGTAGTGATGCACAAAGGCTTGGAGGATATCTAGTAGTTTTTAAAGCATATTTGAAGAAATTATAATGGCTTTAATTTTGTCAGTAGCTTATCTTGATTGAAGGAGAGCAAAAAATTCATTAGTCACTTTGTCTCCTACCTTCAAACAATGCATCCTTGCTTGGAGTTGAGCTCATCTGGCATTATAAGCCTCGATAACCTGGAGTTTATATATTTACTTGGTGGCCTAAGTTTTCAAATGTGGGTTTAAAGGTACATCTTCTAATTCCTTTGAAACCCTAAGGTATTCATAATTTGTAGCATTGTGAATGAGCTACCTAAAAATAGCTACTTGTTTGCCACAGATTCAAAGGAAGGAAGTGGTATGGGCTATAGCATAAGATGACCATTCAATCCAGCTAGTGTCCCCTGTGGGTCTAAGATCTAGGTTCAAAATCTTGATGTTATGTTCAACAGTGTATTCATGCTTGAAATGGGCAGTGTTGAGGTAAAATTGGGAACCCTTGGGTGAGGTCCTTTCTATGTAGAAATAAATGGGATGGTGGTCAAATAAGAAAGAGTGTAGAATCATAGACACAAGTTGTTAATGAATAGGAGCAATGAATAAAATATCTTTCTCAACAAACAGGGCATGGTCAAGATGTTTTAGGACTCGATCTTCTCTTTGATGGAAGTTGGACCATGTGAACCATGAAAAATTTAAATCTCCCCTTATGTGATGATTTGGGTTGAAGACCCCAAGTTTATTTTGCATGTAAAACCAGGGTTCCCGTTTTCTTGCACACCATCTCATGAAGGCGACCTTCTTTGTCTTTCATAAATTCAATCATGTTGAATTCACCAGAAAGATTCCATTACGTATTTAGGAGGGAATCAGGGATAATTTTAAGAAGCTTAAAAGGTTATTATAAAACCCTAATGAATCTTAGATTTTAGGTATAATTTCATCGATGAATATTTAATAAAATCATCACATCGATATAAATTGACTAATACTTTCTATAAGCTCTTTCAAAAAACTTCTAAATAGCTGACGAATCAAGTGTCATATTCAAATCAAGAGATAATGGCAAAAAACAAATAGAGAAATAGGTTAGAAAATGAACAGTCTAAAGTCGATATCTTATTTATGGTTCCTTTTTTTAACGATTAAATTTGTCATTTTTTTAAATATTAATTTTTTCTTTTTTTAAGGTTAAATTTGAAGGCCATATGACTAAGTATAAATTGAGTACAGACCTCTTTATGTCTCTTAAAATACCAACCAAATAATACAATAAACTGAGTGTAGCAAAAATTATGATAAACAATCAGAGTATAGTATATAAACCATGTGGCCATAGGGCAAGACAACTATGAAAAGCGATGATGTCATAACTAAAAAAATATTCAAAATATTTTCATATTTTTAAAATTATAAACTATATAATAAGGTCTGCCAAAATGTCTTAACCACATCCGTATTAGCCTTTATTTCAACTAACAAACCATGCCAACCAGAATATAATTATTACCTTAATCATTTAAAAAAAATATACAGTATGATCATGAGAATCTGTTGTGTTTATTTAGTTTGTTCTTTGTGAATTGTTTAAATGAAGTATCTTGCATGTCATTATTTCTCAAAGAAAATTAATTTCTTGTTTGTTTAAAATAAATAAGTGGTAAAGACCAGCCAGATAATATAATAAATTAAGTATAGCAAAAATATAATGAATAAATATAATAATAAAATTTTTTAAAAATATATTTTTAAAGATATTTGCTCAAAACACTGTCTTTCAAATATCTTAACCATACCCACAATCAATAATGATAAGGTCTAATAAAATGTCTTAACCATATATAGAATCAATACCTTTCAAATATTATTTTATTTCAGTTAACAAACTATGCTAATCAGAATATAAGTATTACCTTAAATATTTAAAAACAAAATACAATATGATCATGAGGCTCTGTTATGTTTATTCAGTTTGTTCTTTGTGCATTTTAAAAATAAGTATCATACATGTCATTATTTCTAAGAAAAAATCATTTTTTGGCTTGTTTAAAATAGGTATGCGGTAAAAACCAACTAGATAATATAATAAACTGAGTATAAAAAAATAGTGACAAAAATCATAGTATAGAGTATAAACCAACTATGGGGCCATAGGGCAAGACAACTATGAAAAATGATGATGACATAACTGAAAAAATATTCAAAACATTTTCGTAGTTTTAAAATTATAAACTATATAATAAGGTCAGCGAAAATGTCTTAACCACATCCATATTGGTCTTTCAAATATTTTTTATTTAAATTAACAAACCATGCCAACTAAAATATAATTATTATCATAAATATTTAAAATAAAATAAAGTATGATCATGAGGCTCCAGAACTCTTTTTGTATAATACATATGGTAAGATCATGTGCAATACTTAGTATAAATTGAGTACAGACCACAACTAACACTTCAAACATTTTGGCAAACCTTATTATATAATTTATAATTTAAATAAATATTTTAAATATTCTTTGGTGCCACATGTTCTTCTTTCTATATAGTTTTAATAAATATAAAAATTAATAATAAATAATTTTAAAACCTAATGTTTATTTTATTTTTGACATTGAATGCGGTGCAGGTGGAATTAAAGCTATGGGGATCGAGCTTGAGATCTTGCTTTCTTTTTTATTTGACAATCCTCATGCCATTTTCAAAAAAATGGTAAATATGCCATAATCAAAAACATGAAACTCAAATCCATACAAATTCTTAGCCTTGTGGGTTATATATATATATATATATATATATATATATATATATATATATATATATATATATATATGCAATTATATCTTCAAAAATTTGAAACCATTATTTCTAATTTTGACCATGCCAAATAATCAAATACTCATTTTGAACAAAAGTTTCTCAAACATTTCAACAATTTTTTTTAATAAAGACAAACCACTATGTTAAAATTGATCATTTATATGCTTTGCATTATCTTCAACAAGCTTTCTCAATTTTTAAAACCATGATGTTCAATTTTCATATATATAAGGACCACTTAGGACACAATAAACTTAAGGTAATAATTATATTTTTCTGTTAAGTCATTCTCATTTTTCATAGAAGTATCTTGCATGCCATTATTTCTTAGAGGAACTCAGTTGCTTGTTTGTTTAAAAGAAGTATGTGGTAAATACCAACCAAATAATATATTAAACCAAGTATGTCAAAAAATTTGACAAAAAATAATGGTATAGAGTATAAACAATAAACTGACTATACTCAATAAATAATTTTGTTTAGAGTGTTTTTTACTCTCCCATGTAACATCTCAATCAGGGTGCTTTTGAAATTTCACCACATTTTTTTAAGTTTATTTAATTATGTCAAGCTAATTTAATAATTGAAAATAACCATAGTCTGAATGTAATAAATAAACAAGCAACATTTAACTATTTTTCAGACCATATACTAAAACAGAAGTGCAACTTCAATAACATAATCCGTAATAATACATTTTGATTTCCACTGTAATGGTTTGAATATAAAGGTACAAAATTATTAAAATCATCTGTGAAAACAACTGCCTACCTATTAACATATAAATATACAAACAATATTATGTTTCATCAATAAAATAATTATAAATTAGATTATATGTCCAAGAGGTCAATAAATGTGTCTAATAGTCCCGAGTAAGTAGTTTGGGCTCATTTTCAATCAGTGGTTTAAGGAGGGAGAACATCTTCCAAGAACTTTTTCCTCAATCACATATTTGACAGTGCCCCACACACATCCCAATCCAAGAGTGGCTCTACCCTTCAAAGAGGGTCGTAGATAATAAACATCCATGTAAAACACTAGAATCATCCAAGAACCATTTATTTTTAAGTACATTTACTATTGCATGCAACCAATCAACTAGACTCCAAATACCCTTGATATACTTATGACTTTTGACAAAACATGTAGATCTAGAAATTATAATGAAATGACAATGCATACAAATATAACATCACTTTGACCCAAGGGTTTGATTTATAATCATATTTCATAAACATATATAAATATGGGTCATTTGTTCACAACACAACTATCTCATGCTTGACTCACTAGAATTTCTCCTTGTATTTAATATGAATTTTATTAAAAAACACTATTTGTCTATTAGAACGTTTTGCCTAGAATATCCCTTGAGTGATGATATAATCACAAATATGGCTCACAAAGGTAAATTAGTCTCTATGACATTTCATCAAACACTTAGCTTGTATAGTCTCAAAAACCCATGTTTGGAAATAATATTCACAAGGCACTAAAAATTAAATCAAACCCAAAAACATATATTTTTCCTTTTATATTAAATAATGATCTCTTATTATCATAGTTATAACGAGTCACAAACACTTATTTTCTTTTTTTGGGATTTTATTCTATTTTAATTTAGATTTATCTAAAGCTTCAAAACATCCATTACATAGTTGGTAACAACTTTCAATACAATTTTTCTTCAACAAAAATAAAAATAGAAATGGTATTTTCTTGAAAAACATTTTCCTTAATTTTAACTTTCTACAATAAGCAAAACATAGCTAGTTTCTCTTCCCACATACCTAAATCATACAATATCTAAGTTCCTTCTTCCTATGCCAAAATATAGGGTTTGTTCTCCTTAAATATATATTCACTCTCTATAACTTCAAGGTGGTTCTTATTCATTTCTAGGCTTTGTGGAAAGTAAGCCCTAAAAATGTAGCCGATATGGAAGGTGCTTTTAACTGATTTTTGCCACTAAAAGTGTCAAAGACTAGTGGTGCATTGACCCAAAAGCCTCATCATCATGAAAACTTAACAAATGGTGAATGGTGGAGTTTAAAACCCTCTCACCTAGGTCTACATTTTTACAGCAAGACCTCCATTTGTGCGACAACAATTTTTCCATCAAAACAAAGGTCATGAAAAAGTCAACGAATAAAAAAATTAACCTCATTCGTCCTTCACTTTGTGGGTTTTCAACCCTATAATCAGATGATATGATGAGTTTTAAATGTCAAGATTTAATATTCATGTAATGCAATGTCAAGGTCACTAAACAAAGAAATGACCTAGTGGTGCCTCTAAGACCTTTCTCATTGGTCTATTGATATTTTCAAATACACAAACAATTTTATGTTAAAAAAGTATACCTCAACAACTTGTACGTTGATCAAATTCTTAGGAAATGTATTTACTAGGAAAATTTGTATCCAAGACCATCGAGGAGGGTCAGATGCTTATGAAAAGAGATTTTATTTTAAGCTTTCCATACTTGGTAGTCCCAAATACAAACTACATTGATTTAAACGATTGCCTAAAAATTGGCTATGGATGGGTTACTTTAAATTTTTACATTGGACCAAGCAATAAACCAAAAAGTTAAATCAATCCAATCATAGATCTCAAAAAACATCCAAAAGTTGATCTACATAGTTCGACTAACCGAAGTATCAATTAATTGCCTACAAATGCAATAAGATGCAGACATGCCAAAGACTTATGTGTGATGGGTTCTCAGAAGGTTCGATACATCCACACACTATCATGATCTACCTCTCTCTCGTATGATGCCCTCCCTCTAGGAAAGTCCTTTGTGAGGGGTAAAATAGATATCCTGCATCCACTTCAAGCCAAATAGGTGTAGTTATCCCAAAAAATAAAATCATAAAATATAACTAGTAAAAAAAATAACAGTTACATACTGCTAATAAATGATAATCTATCTATCATAACCAATGTAATATTATATATATATATATAGAATATCACATGTAAAATCATTAGTGAATATCATCTCGACCATGTTATAAAGGTATAATGTGCATGAAAAGTATGATAACGATAATTATCATATCAACTATGCTATAATTAAGAAATGTGCAAAAAAAAAATTGTCATATCTATTGCACTAGTAACCATATTTATCCATCTCAACAATAAAATCACATGAAAAATTAAAATTTAGTCCATAAGCCATTTTTTATATATCATTAATTTTTTCCCTGTCCATAAGGAGAAACAAAATGTTACGCTCCAAATGATGTCTAGATTGTATAAACATTTTGGAAAAAATTGCAAACAATCCCAAACTTTTTAAACAAATACATCTATTTGATTCCTTTTCTCAAATTACATACCAAACACAAATTCTTTTTCTAATCTTAATCAAGTAAAAATACCTAAAAATTATTATGAAAATAATATGTTTTCGACCTTAAAACAAACTATAAGATATTTGAACTATGTTAACATTTGTCATGTGCCTCAATGATAACAATATCAAAAATAATACATTTTAATAATTCAAACATATAAACCACTATATCTTAACATCTGTAATGAATGTTTTCTCTCCTTAAAAGGGTTCCTTAAATTAAAAAACATATATTTGAGAGGGATAGCTTCACTCAACCACTCTGGTTATGCTTACTTCTCAAGGCTAATGATGTTATGCACTAAACATCAATCGTGTGTGCTTTTTGCTATAGATTTAATAAATATATTATATAGTTTTAAATGAGAGAAACATCCCTTCCCACTTTCATAAAGGTTTTCAATTGAGGGAAAAAGTACTCACATGTGAATAAGTTAGAGAAAGGAAGACAAAAATACGTCAAGTAGGTATCATAATAATTATGAAAATGTAGACTATCTGCTTTATATGTTTACTTTGAAAGGGACTATATGGCATTAAAATATATATTTAAATTAAAATTAAAAAAATTATTCGTTTGTACAAATTTTATTTAAATTATTTTTGTCTTTGAAATCATTCCTAATATGATTATGAATATATGAAACGATTTAAATAAAATTTAGATAAATAAAATAAATTTTAATTTTTTGGGTTAATATGAATCAATGTGTTTTTATATGTTAAATAGTCTTTTTTTAGTTGAATTTAATTGATATTGATATAGGTTTATAAAAAAATTAAATGATAATGGAGATCAGTTTTTTATTCATTTTTATTTTCGATTTAGTGTTAAAGATTAAAGGGTATTTATTTCATAAATTTCACATATCGAATTCGACTTTATCTATTTTAAAATATCTTAAAACTTATACTTTGATGGATAACATGACAATATATTTTACCATCAATCATACTAATTAGACTACAATATTTTCAATGATTTTAATAACTTTGAAATCATATGACCACAAGACAAGAACATAACGCATTTTTTTACAATAAAATTGCTTATATAAGTTTCCACTACTTCTAGTGTTACATCCCTTTTTTTGTACGTATGGCATATTTAATACATTATATTAGTATACAAAAGGTCACCACTATGTGACATTCAAAATATACAATTAATGAGAAGTATATGGAGTGGTTAAGAGGTTTGGTTGTGTCCAGTTTTATTTAGGTTTAAATCTTAAAGGGCATGTTAGACCGGTGGTGGTCGTTGGAGATGTTCAGATGATTGAATCTGTTGATAATGTTGGTGTTATTGACAATAGTATCCTATCAAATAATATTAGTGAGACCAATAATGACCGTTGGTGAGTGTTGTAAAAGAGATTTAAGTCTCATGTTTGTGTCCCAAACTAATTTAAAACTCTAATCCAAAAACGATTATCCATATAAATACATATAATTAATTAATTAATAGAAAATAATTATTTATATATGAATATATATAAATGCAAATGACTTATAAACATATAAAAATATAAGATATATATGATACTTCTAATATTTATGTTCTTTTAATTGTTATGAACTGTAATTTCATAAGAGAAATGGTTCTTAGATATTCATATGTGAACAATGTACCACACATGTGGTTGCATGCCACATGGCCATTTTTAATAACAAAATCTGATTAAGATCTTTCTAACAAGACAAAAAATTCACATTTAGAGATCGCAAGTGAAATAT